>CM042089.1:38132137-38732137 GCA_023512835.1 Taxillus chinensis | reverse complement strand
GACACAACATATGGAACAAACAAATATGCAATGATTTTTGCTCCATTCACTAGTGTGAATAACCATGGACAATCATGCAATTTTGGTGTTGCTTTTTTGAAAGATGGAAAATTAGATTCATTTTTATGGCTATTTGAGACATGGAAGCGTGTAATGGGTGAAAATGCGCCTATGGTTATTATCATAGATCAAGATCCTATAATGACAGCTGCAATTAATATTGCTCTTCCAACAACTATCCATCAGTATTGTATGTGGCACATTCTAAAAAAGCTTGGTGACAAGTTAGGTAAATTGGTTATTGACAGTTGTTGGATCAAACCTAGAATTTGGATGATGCCAATCAAACCTAATGTAATTGGATTTAAGTTGTTTCATGTTTGTTCTAAGTCTGTGCAGAAGATAAAACTTTAATCCGGACCTACTCCTGTAAGAGCAAAGCAAAGGACAGGATATATAATCCTAATCTGGGTCATCATGAGTGTCGTCAAACACTTGGTAAATAACCAAGTCTTCATCCGGAGTAAGGACTCTCTCGTACGAACTAATCACTTGTCAAAAAGGACTAAGGAATCCGCGCTCTTATTGTTGTTTGGACTAAGTCATTTTATGCGGAATGAGAATCCGAGTCTACGCCTCATATGGAGTAAGAAAGATTTATTACAGAGAAAGAATTAAGTCTTTCACTCCAGCTGTCTAAGGAAAAGAAGATACGGACTAAGGAATTCGAGTCTTTATTCGAGCAGAGTAAGGACGACTGATGCGGAGTAAGGACATCTGATGTGGAATAAGGAATCTGAATCATTACTCAAGCGAAGTAAGGAACTCACGCAGAGTAAGGAAGCGTTGATGCGGAATAAGGATTCCGCATATCTACCTCATGCGGAGTAAGGAAGTGTTGACACGGAATAAAGATTTCAAGACTTCATGTACACGGAGTAAGCAATAACTAATGCAGAGTAAGGATCCGAACCTCATTGATACGGAGTAAGGAAATCTACACCGGACTAAAAGGACGCTACTTCAACTTATCAATACCGCATTTATGATATCAGCTCCCTGTGTTCCGATGTAAGACAAACTCATTGAAGATCTGAACTGTCTTACACGTGGACCATTCTGAGATGTGGATGCAGTCCCAAATGCAATTGGAATCAAGCAAAGTAATTCAATTCACTTATGCTTCCTATATTTCGAGCTCCACATCCGAAGTAGTTATAGCAGAAACATTTTCTGAGAAGAACTTAATGTTTACACAGTGCTCGGAAAATACAGTTCCAAGATAGATTCCTAGGATGTCTATATATATCTGTAGTGTTGTACATTGAAGGTGTGTGCGTACACATAAAAAGGAAATCTGATACGCGCGTGAGAAAGGTTGTTGTACAAGAGCTTATAGAGATTATAAACACCAGTGTGTGTAATTGTAAAAGCCGAGTGCTAGTGTAATCAACTATAATTGCTGCTTATTTTGTTGTAATTATCATCTGATAATAAAGCAAAATACTTCCACTATCTGATTATCTTCCGCACTGATTATATATCCTTTAACCAGATTGTGTTACACCTGTGAGAAAAGAGTTTTGATTTAAGCCTATTCACCCCCCCTCTAGGCTACCAGGGACCAACAAGTGGTATCAGAGCAAGTTCTATTTGTTCCAAGTAGAGATCCCACTCTTTCACTCTCAAAGAAAGTAGCATGCTTTTCAACACTCGCCTTAACTCCAGAGGTGCACAAGAGCCCCTTCCAAATCGAAGCAGCAGTGAAAATGTCAATCCACCTCAACCTGCTGCTACCGCTGCTGCACAACCACGGAGTTCTGGTTTCACTCTGACAAAGCCACCCAAGTTCACACCTGAGCTTTTCTCCCAGTGGAAAGCTCGCATGAGAATGTTCATGGTCTGCCATGATCACCTCATGTGGCCATGTCTTCATCAGGAGATACCCACTCCAATGACTATCGGAGAACATGGAGTCAGAAGACCGAAGATTGATGCCGAACTCACCAATGATGAAAGAGCCTGGCAGTGTGCCAACGAAAAGGCTTTGGCATATGTCACATCGTCTTTGGATTCCGAGGCTTTCACGAACATCCAAGGCTGCACGACAGCAAAAGCTGTCTGGGATAAACTGACAATCCTCTATGAGGGAAGTCAGTCCCAAATGCAGAACGTTATCTGTACTCTCAGACAGAACTTTGAGAGTTTCAATCATAAACCGGGCGAATCACTTGAGAGCATCTATCGGAGATTCGGAAAGCTTATCTTGGAGTTGAAAACTATCAACGAGCATTATTCTCAATCTTAGATCAATGACAAGTTCTTTCGCTCCTTGCCGGATCGCTACTACTCCAAACAACTCCAGATGCAATCCGACAAGAGCTGGCAGTATGTTCCCCTTGAAGAACTATATGGAGAGCTGCGGACTCACGAAGTCAGGTTTAAGTACTCTGACCGGGATGAGAAAATAGCTTGGAAAGAAAAGGGGGTAGCTCTCAAAGCTACGGAATGTTTAAACATATTGAGGAATGATGATACGGACGCGTCCGAGAATTTTGATTCTGACGAGGAGGAGATAGCTCTTCTCGTCAAATCCTTTGAGCGATTCCTACGAAAAAGCATAAAAGGATTCAGGAGACGCTCCTCATCATCTTTCCAAAGGAAGGAGCGACCGGAGTCCAGTGTCCCAGGAATGCTACAACTGTGGGAAAACCGGTCACTGGGCCAAGGACTGTAGATCCAAATCTAATGTGGCCGAGAAAAGTGACAAGGTAACTCCTCGCCGCTCCACCTTAGACAACAGCAAGAACAAGAGGAAGGCATTCGTCACAAAATACGTCAGTGGCTCCGAAGAAGAGGAGGAATCCTCGGATGATGAGCCAACTCCCAAGCCGAACGTTTGCCTCATGGCAAATTCATGAGTAAATTAGAATCTCTTATTATTGAACGTGATCATGAAAAGAATGAGAGACTAATAATTACTCAAATGTACAAAGATATGGAAAGTCAGAATAAATGTCTTGAGATTACTGTTGCTAGATTAGAAAAAGACATAACTGACTTCAGGAGAAAAGAGGCTTGGTATCATGATCTAAGAGTTGAAAATCATCTGTTAAATACCAACCTAACGGGCCTAAAAGTTATTGTGAAACGACTCGAAAATGAACTGGAACAGGAAAAGGAAATAAATCGTAAGTGGCTAAAATCCGGAAAAATAGCCTCTACCTTTAGGACTGACCCTGACAACATCCGAGTCAAACCTGGCCTAGGTTCCGAACCATCGACCTCCACACAGACTACTGAGTGTCCTCCGGACTTCACTCCGAAACTAACCAACTTATATCCTGTTAGTACGTCTAAACCGTTGGATGGTCTCATTTCAGGTGGCACCATAGTTTATGACTGTGGAAGAGAGGCTGTTACTGCAGTTCCCGAAGTAGTAGCACCTGTAACTAATGATGAAGGGAAGGCTGCTGCAGTTCAAGCCAAAACTGTAGCACCCAAAAAGAAAGGAAAGGCTAAGGCTGATGCATCTAGGGCCAGGAGCGCGTCACCCAAACGCAATGGATTAGGCCATAGGGAACAGAGTAGAAAATCTGTAAAATCTAAGAGACCTGTATCCCCTGTTTGTACTCTACATTATAGTGTCTATTCCATCTGTAGGGAAATAGGCCATTATCACTATGAATGTTGGAGTTTGTCTGATAACTGGCTTTATAATCAAGTTTCTATCAATAAAGATCAGTTAAATAAAAAGGGGCGAGCAAGACAAAATCTAAACCTCAAAGGAGTGTCTCTCCAAAGAAAACCCAAGTAAAAGTAACAGCTGAAAGTAACAAATTAAGGTCAACTTGGAAAGCTAAAAATCCTAGCAAAGTTAAATCCGGATCTGTTGACATTAATGCTGTTCCTTCTAACCGCCCGAAACAAGTTTGGGTACCAAAAGTGTAAACTGTTATCTTTCAGGAGCATCTCTGGAATGCATTGTTGGATCACTTGAAGTTAAAGATCAATCAAAGCAAGTGGATCCTCGATAATGGATGCTCTGGACATATGACGGGTGATCATACTCTACTTGTTGAAGTAAATGACAAACGAGGTCCATCTGTTTCATATGGTGACAACAGCAAAGGTAAGACTGTCGGGTATGGCACTTTAACCAATGGTTGTGTATCAATCACTAGAGTTGCACTAGTCGAAGGTTTGAAGCATAATTTGCTAAGTGTCAGTAATTTATGTGACAAAGGATTTACCGTTTCCTTTATGTCCAACACCTGCACAGTAAGGAAAACTTATCCGGAGATGTTAAGTTATTCGGATCAAGAGATGGGGACATATACTCAGTGGTCTTAAGAAATAATTCTTCTGACCCTGTATGCTTCCTCACTACAGCATCAGATGAAGATAGTTGGCTATGACACAAGCGATGCGCACATTTAAACTTTAAGACCTTGTCTAAGTTAGCGTCACTTGATCTTGTCACTGGTCTACCTAAACACAAATACTCCAGAGATACTCTCTGTCGAGAATGCCAACTTGGCAAATAGACCAAACATAGCTTTAAGAGCAAATCAGTTAATTCAATAACTGCTCCTCTACAACTTCTTCATATGGACCTCTGTGGTCCCATTTCTGTTCCTTCACTAGCTGGCGCGAGATATACCTTTGTGGTTATCGATGATTTCACCAGGTACACATGGGTGATGTTCCTGAAATCTAAGGATCAAACCTTTGAGCATCTTGTAGATCTTTTCAACTGGATAAGCAATTCACAAGGATTGAGCATTAAATGCATCAGGAGTGATCATGGTACATAATTTGATTTCTCATATATGAGATCATATTGTTCTGAACAGGGCATTCAGCTTGACTTCTTTGCACCCAGAACTCCACAACAAAATGGGGTAGCTGAGCGAGAGAATCGCACTTTAGTCGAGGCTAGCAGATCTATGTTAGCAGGGGCAAAGCTTCCTCTCAGTCTATGGGCTGAAGCTGTGTCCACTGCCTGCTATGTTCAGAACAGGACTCTAATAAATAAATCTTCCATGAAAATACCCTATGAGATGTGAAGAGGACAAAAGCCTTCAATTTCACATTTCAGAGCTTTTAGGTGTACTTGCTATATATTGAACAACGGCAAAGAACCCCAGAATAAATTTGAACCAAAATCTGATGATGGGATTTTTGTCGGTTACTCATTACATAGCAAGGCTTATCGGGTCTTCAATAGAAAACTTTTAAAAGTTGAAGAATCTATCCATGTGACCTTTGATGAAACTAATCTTGATCGGTCAAAAGTTACTTCTTCAAGTTCTAACGTACAGGTTCAGGACAATAACATCGACTATTCAAAGTTTATAACTGTTCCTATTACACATACTGACCAACCACGTGGCACCAGTGAAGCACAAAGAAATGATATGGACGATGGTACGGATGAATCGGACTCAGGACTACCGTTAAACTCCGGACATGCTCCTACGGATATTCAAAATTCCGGAATACCTTGAAGTCCGTCTGGACCAGTTAACACTGAAAGCAACAGTGTTGACTCCACCGTACATGCTAACACGGAAACATCTTGTCCGAAAGAAGCTCAACCAGCAGATATACCTGAACCACCTAATCTGGCAGAGCTTCAAGTTATTCAAGATCAACCATCGCATGCACAGAATTACAGGTGGACTTTAAACCACCCTTCAAAACAAGTGATTGGTGATCCTACTGTTGGTGTAAGAACAAGAGCAGCCACCTCCAACATTTGTCTTTACTCATGTTTTCTATCTCAAATAGAACCAAAGGTGGTAGATAATGCTCTTTAGGATTCGAATTGGATAGAAGTCATGCAAGAAGAGCTGAATCAATTTAAGAGAAATGATGTGTGAACTCTAGTACCAAGGCCTAAGTCTCAGCAAGTCATTAGAGTTAAATGGGTGTTTCGGAACAAGCTTGATACGGATGGTATAGTAATCCAGAACAAAGCCAGACTGATAGCCAAAGGATATCGTCAAGAAGAAGGAATAGACTATGACGAGACCTTTGCTCCAGTAGCAAGACTTGAGGCAATCAGAATGTTTCTAGCGTATGCTTCATATGAAAACTTCATAGTTTATCAAATAGACGTCAAAAGTGCATTTCTGAATGGAGATCTTCAAGAGGAGGTGTATGTTGAACAACCTCCCGGTTTCATAGAACCCAAGGCTGGACATCTGGTCTACAAGCTACGGAAAGCCTTGTATGGGTTGAAGCAAGCTCCAAGAGCCTGGTACATTGTCAGAATTCTTACTTGCTCACAACTTTTAAAAAGGGAAGATAGACACCACTTTATTTCTACGAAAAGAGAATGGACATACTCTGATCATACAGATATATGTGGATTATATCATTTTCGGATCATCAAATCCGAAGCTTTGTGAAGAGTTTGCAAAGTTGATGACTGGCAAGTTTGAGATGAGTATGATGGGAGAACTGTCCAACTTCCTTGGAATAGAAGTTAAACAATTGAAGGAAGGGATCTTCATTAACCAAGCTAAGTATACACGTGATATTATTAAGAAGTTTGGTATGGAAGGTTCATCTCCCGTCAGGACTCCGATGCCAGTCAGTGCCAAGTTAGACCCTGATGTGGACGACAAATCAGTAAATGTGACTGAATACAAAGGGATCATAGGATCCTTGTTGTATCTTACAGCAAGTCGCTTGGACATTATGTTTGCAACTTGCATCTGTGCACGATATCAGGCGAATCCCAAGGAGTCACATATGCTTCATGTAAAACGGATATTAAGGTATCTCAAATGAACGATGAATTTGGGACTTTGGTACCCAAAGGAGTCAAACTTCACCTTATCCGGATACTCTAATGCTGATTTTGCTGGGTGTCGCATCGACAGGAAAAGCATAAGCGGTACGTGTCAGTTTCTCGGAAATAGATTAATTTCATGGTTCAGTAAGAAGCAGAATTCCGTATCAACCTCTACTGCTGAGGTAGAATATATAGCTGCTGGGAGTTGCTGCTGATGAACGGGTATTTCGTGAGCGAAACCCAAGTTAGGGTTAAGCTACTGTTGTTTAAATCCCTTCTCAAAATATTAATTCCCTTAACTAATGCTAAATAGAATAGCGACAAGAAAGGGGTCGATCCCACATAGATTACCAAGTTATCTAGCTTTAATTCAAATCACCAAATTAATCTTGCTTAAAACAATGTCTTGGCAAAACGAATTCTTTTTATAACTAAAGATCTAATTTTTATTTGGTTTTCTGAATAAACAAAGAAAGCAAATTGATTTTAGGATTAAGATTCAAGGATTAAAAGCATCTAGGGTCACAATTTCACCTCCCTATGTTATCTCTACTGGTTCATGGTATTAGGGTTGTCTGATTGAAAACATGCTAAACACAAGCCAAGGACAACAAATGGTCATTGAAGTCCTTTTAAGAGTTGTATGCCAGAATGGTCATCTAAACACACAAACATACAAAGCCAACAAATCATACTTGCAAAAGGATAATGATCACACCAATTACAAATAAGTTATGAATCTCAATCTGCCCCAGACTAGGGCAAAGAATACCAAGGTGTACATCCAAAGATAGAATTTAAGAACAGATTCATAAAACATGCAAAACTCAATCATCCAAACCCAATATTCATAAACACAACAAAACAACAAGGGGGCTACATTGCTCCCCTAGATTATAAGAACTACTCACGCATGATTACAAGCAAAACCATAGCAGTAAAGCTAAACATCTTCTTCTAATCCACGCACGCAACAAAGCTTCAAATCCAAGCTCCAAAATCCGTTACGAACTGTTTCCAAAATCCGCGACGGCTGCTGCGACGGCTGCTCTCCTAGGTCAAGGAGCAACCTCCAAGTCGTGAAGCCCTCTCTCTCTCTCTAAAAACATGTAGGGGGGTCTAGGATAGGTTGCATGGGGCGTGGAGGCTGTATTTATAGAGGTTGGATGGGCCTTGAGGTGTGTACCCTAGCCCATCTATCAAAACGATGTAGTTTTGATAAGTAACACTCGAAACTTTAAAATCTCTATCTTTCATCCACAATTTAGACATGGGCCTTCAGAAACAAATGATCAGCATGGAAAAACGATAGGATCGGTCCAAAAATATCTCTGCACGTCAATTTGAACGTGATATGGTGAATTCACGTGCAGCTCCAAATTAGCTCAAACTTCTCCCCAAGCTTCCTTGCATCCTGTAGAGGCCTGAGAGGCAAAAATAGGCTTGCACGTGAAATGGGTGAATTCACGTGCAGCTCCAAATGCTCTGAAATTTCTGTGGTAGGTAGAGGATATCATTCTAAGCAACTTTTGTTCTTGCATGCCAATTGTTTGAGGCCATCTACTATGTCAAAAGTGAGCTCCAAAATCTGCCAAAACAGCTTAAAAACGCATGTATTTGCAAATAGCATCTTCCTAGGGGTTAGAGCAAATATATATGATATATGAAGCAATAAGGCTCTAATCATGCTCTTAAACATCCTAAATAAACACTAGAATAACAGCATAAAATGCACGTTATCAAATACACCACACTTGAACCATTGCTTGTCCTCAAGCAAAAACATACAAGCATGCAAAAATAAAATAAACACACAGTCAAACGGAAGAAAAATAAAATAACAATCAAAGAGAATCATGGTTTCCTAAGCATGCAACTCTATCATGATGAAATGGGAATTTAAGCATCAAAATGAGTCATAGCTTAGTTTATTCATGTCCATATCCCTAGTCCAACAACCATGCAATATCACCACTTAAATTTCAGATATGAGCAAGCAATCCATGATAAAATAGCACCTAGTTTCCCTTTAAGTTCTTACCAAGGATAAGCAGCCTCACTCAAATATAATAATTCTCAAGCCCAATACTTATCAATGAACAATGGATGGAAAACTCTATCTCTACACTCGCCATCAGCTATTGATTAAGTACTTGCCAAGCAATCATGAGAGTTCCCTATTGTGCTCATCAAAAGAAAACACACCCTCTATTCTACTTTATTTGAACTCACACGCTAATCTAAACTCAATAAACTCACACTCTATTCTAATAACTGATAAAACAAAACCATGAGCTAAAGAATTAAGCTCAACACTCTTAAATAAACAAAAACTCAGCCAATATGGCTACAAATCTAAACAATCACACATAAACATCAAGCCATTGTGGCTTTTATTTTGAATCCCTCTTTTTTTTTTTTAGTAATAACCTTACAAGGTTGCATTTTATGCTCTCCCTTGATGGATTATTCACTCTTTTTTTTTTACTCACATAACACATAAATAAGACTGATTTTTCTAATGCATACCCCTTTTCAAAATGTGATGGGCTTTTTCCACAATGTGCATCACAGCCTTTTCCAATAATATCACAAAATAAAGAAAAGAATGCAAAGACAATCCACGAGTGACTTAGAGGTCTTGCATCCTAACTCCACACACCAAACACCGAGCACTAATAAGTAATCACATGCTTACTTGACTCCTACCATTAAATAACCAATGTTGAATGCAAGAAGAGTAGCAATTATTACCCATACCCTAAAATGGCACTCAAAGGCTAAAATAAGTTGCTCTCATTTTTCATTTCTTTTTCACTCAACTTTAAGGGTTACTTAGGTCTATCATAGCATTTCATGCTCAGCTAATATTCAAAACTCAGCTCCAAAAACATGGTGATATCATTCAAAAGATAAAGACATGATCAAACCAATTCAGAGCACATTTTAACTACTTTAACACCCTTATCACAACATGATACTAATGTGGCATAAAAATTAAATTTTTAAGCCAAAATTGCATACTTAATATCCATGCCTCCACAAGCAAATTATTCAAGCAAACAACTCAAACAATCATGCAACTAAAAACAGTTTTTGTTTTTTTAGTTTTTTAGTTTTTTTTTTAAATTATAAATAAAACATGCAATCACAACATAAAAGACAAGCAAGTGGCTCAAGTCACTCCCATACACCACACTTAAAATATGCTATGTCCTCATGGCATAAAATAGGGAGTAGGGAAAACACTTACCTCTCAGTTAGCAAGCTGTAGTAGTAGATGACATTGGCCACCATTCGTCGCACCTGGGCCACAAAGTTAACCGACGTCTCGCCGCGCACTTCCCAAGTTTCCTTCCCTTGGTGTGGAAGCCTTTGAAGATGGCCTCTCTTTATATAGCGTGCAGAAGGAAAGATGCTCCATTTGGCGTGATACACGTGCCCCTAAATTTTCAGTGTTCTGACCAAAATAGCCATTGCACGTGAATTGGTTGAATTGGCGTGCAGGTCAGAATCGTCCCAAACTTTGGTGGTGGGTCCCCCTTTAGCTAGCAAACAATAGTCCCTTCTGCACGGTAATTTGCATTTTTGAGCCTCCATATGACAGCTAGCAATTCGCGTGCAAGAGTAAACGTGATTCACATGGTCTTCATCTACCAATCCAGAAAGTTACAGCTCAAAAGGAGGTGCACGCGAATTGGGAAATTCACGTGCAAATTCACGTGCAGGCCCAAACTGGCCCAAATTTCTCCACTTAGTTGCTTGTTCATTATGGACCATCTTTAAGTCTTGCACGTGAATTGTTTGAGCCCATCTTCAAGCACTTTTGGGCCTCACTTGCTCCTTGCTCCTTGACTTTGACTTTAAAAATAATTTCACAAGTTCAGGACCCAATAATTTGCTCATCCTGCAAATGGTTAGTTAAGAAAGAAGCAAAGTCTCCTGCACAATGGTTAGCTTGCAAACAAATTTATTAAATAAAATAAATAAAAGAAAATAACATAAAATAAAACATAGCAATAAATATTGGGTTGCCTCCCAACCAGCGCTTTATTTAAAGTCTGTAGCTAGACTTTCAGTTATGATCATGCAATGGTGAAAGAGAGGGAATGAACTATCTCCCTCTGAGTTGAATCAAAGTATGGTCTCAATCTGTTGCCATTCACCCAAAATTTCTTGCCATCTACAGCTTGGAGCTCAAAACTTCCATATGGCTTCTGATCAATTATCACAAAAGGTCCCATCCACTTGGACCTTAATTTTCCAGGAAATAACCTCAACCTTGTGTTAAATAGAAGAACTTTCTGCCCTAAGGTTAAAGGTTCATTGTTCAGTTGCCTATCATGCCATTTCTTAGTTCTTTCTTTGTAAAATTTAGCACTATCATAGGCATCTAGCCTAAGCTCATCTAACTCAATTAATTGAGTCATCCTAAGCTCCTTGATCTCTTGTGGGTTAAAATTTAACTTCTTCAAGGCCCAATGAGCCTTGTGTTCTAGTTCCACAGGCAAGTGACATGCCTTACCATATAGAATACGGTAAGGTGACATCCCAATGGGAGTTTTGTAAGCTGTCCTATATGCCCATAAGGCTTCATCAAGCCTTTGAGACCAATCTTTCTTATTGGCTCCAACAGTTTTCTCTAAAATGGCCTTAATCTCTCTGTTGGACACTTCTGCTTGTCCATTAGCTTGTGGGTGGTAAGCTAAAGACTTCCTATGAGTGACACCATACTTTTTCAATAACTTGTCAAACAATTTGTTGCAGAAATGACTACCCTCATAACTGATTATAGCCCTTGGTGTCCCAAAACGGCTAAAGATGTTCCTAGTAAGGAAGTGAGTCACAACCCTAGCATTATTCACTCTAGTAGGAATAGCTTCTACCCACTTAGACACATAATCCACAGCAAGCAAAATGTATGAATACCCATCAGAATTGGGGAATGGCCCCATGAAGTCAATTCCCCAAATGTCAAAAATTTCAACCGGAAGGATTCCAGTTATGGGCATCTCATTTTTTTCTAGACAGATCACCTACCCTTTGACATCTATCACACTTTTTAATGTAGACATAGGTGTCTTTCACCATGTGAGGCCAATAAAAGCCACACTGCATGATTTTAGCCACAGTTCTTTGCACTCCAAAGTGGCCCCCATAATGTGATGCATGACAATGATGTATTATGTCATCTACCTCCTCCTCAAGGACACACTTTCTAATGATTTGGTCAGGACACCTCCTATAAAGAATTGGGTCTTCCCAAATGAATTTCTTAGCATCTACTACCAATTTCTTTCTCTGGTGGTAGTCTAACTGCTTGGGTATGAACCCAGTGGCTAAATAATTTGCTATGTCAGCAAACCAAGGAAGATGATGCACCTCAAACAACTTCTCATCAGGAAAGTCATCTACAATGGGTAGAGACTTAGGTGCATTCTCCACACCGGAGAGGTGATCAGCCACAGAATTTAGGGCTCCCTTTGTGTCTCTAATTTCAAGGTCAAATTCCTGTAAGAGGAGAACCCACCTAATCAAGCGTGGCTTAGCTTCTTTTTTAGCAAACAAATATTTCAATGCAGCATGATCAGTATAAACAATGACTTTAGACTCCAAAAGGTAGGGTCTAAACTTGTTGCGACCATAAACCACGGCTAAGCAACTCTTTCTCAGTGGTGGTATAGTTCTGTTGAGCATCATCTAAGGTCTTACTAGCATAGTTAATGACCCTAAACACCTTTTCTCGCCTTTGCCCTAAAACTACCCCCACAGCATAATCACTCGCATCACATATTAGCTCAAAAGGCTGAGCCCAGTCAGGTGTGACTATAACAGGTGCAGTGACTAACTTACCCTTGAGGATGTTGAAAGCTTCTAAGCAATCTGCATTAAACTTAAAGCTTGTGTCTTTTTCTAACAACCTACTCATGGGTTTTGCAATTTTTGAGAAGTCCTTAATGAATCTCCTATAAAAGCCAGCATGGCCAAGGAAACTTCTCACTCCTTTTTCATTGGTTGGAGGTGGCAGAGTCTCAATAGTGGAGATTTTTGCCTTGTCTACCTCCAAACCATGTGCAGACACCTTGTGCCCTAGAACTATCCCCTCAGTTACCATGAAATGGCATTTCTCCCAATTTAGGACTAGTTCTTTCTCCTCACATCTCGCTAAGACCACATCTAGATTTTTCAAGCATTGTTGGTAGGAGGAACCAAACACCGAGAAGTCATCCATGAAGACCTCCATGATCTCCTCAACCAAACCCTGAAAAATAGCCATCATACACCTTTGAAAGGTGGCAGGGGCATTACAAAGCCCAAATGGCATTCTCCTAAATGCAAAAGTGCCAAAAGGGCACGTGAAGGTGGTCTTTTCTTGGTCCTCGGGCTTAACCATGATTTGATTATACCCGGAATAGCCATCTAAAAAGCAGTAGTGACTATAGCCAGCTAACCTATCCAACATTTGATCAATGAAAGGAAGAGGAAAATGATCCTTCCTAGTAGCCTTGTTCAGCTTTCTATAGTCAACACACACTCTCCACCCCGTCACAGTGCGAGATGGGATCAATTCATTTTTCTCATTTTTAATCATGGTCATGCCCCCTTTCTTGGGCACAACATGTAATGGACTCACCCACTCACTATCTGAAATAGCATAAATTATACCTGCCTTTTTCCATTTTAAAATTTCTTTTCTAACAACTTCTTTCATGGCAGGGTTTAATCTTCTTTGTCTTTCAGCAGTGGGTTTAAAATCATCATTCATCAAAATTTTATGCATGCAAATCCCTGGACTAATACCCTTAATGTCTTCAATGTTCCATCCTAGGGCCTTTTTGTGTTTCCTAAGGACTTCTAGCAATTGAGTACACTCCACATCATTCAAATTAGAAGCAACAATGACAGGGAATTGATTTGTAGAGTCTAGAAATTCGTACCTTAGGTGTCCAGGCAGCTCCTTCAGTTCTGGAGCTGGAGGCACGTCATCTTCTTTCTCCTCCTCATCTTGCTCCAGAGAGTTTGTAGTTTCCTCATCTTCCTCAGCTGTCAAGTACATCTCTTCATCTTTTTGAGCTTCTATAAGCTGAAGGGCTCCATTATTGGTTATGGTAATTTCTTCTGCCAAGTAGTCTTCCACCAATTCCTCAAGGTCTTCAACCCAAAGGCAGTCCTCCTCCTCTTGACCTTGCAAAGCCTTCCCCATGTGGAAGACTAAGGTCTCCTCATTAATTCTCAGAGTTAGCTGCCCTTGAGCAACATCAATCAATGCACAACCCGTTCTAAGAAACGGTCTTCCAAGGAGTAGCTGAACTCCTCTATCTTCTTCCATCTCCAAAACTACAAAGTCCGCTGGAAATATGAAGGAGCCCACTTTAACTAACACGTCTTCAATTATCCCTTCAGGCCTTCCAGCAGACCGGTTAGCAAACTGCAATGATATGGAAGTGGGCTTCATGCCCTTAAGCCCAAGCTGCTTATACAAAGCAAAGGAAATCAAATTGATGCTGGCCCCTAAATCACATAAGGCTTGCTGTTGCGGTGCATTGCCAATCACACAAGGGAGATTAAAACTGCCCGGATCTTTATGCTTGATGGGCAAACTCTGTTGAACAACACTACTCACCTCGTTAGTGACTGCCACCGTCTCATGATCCCCATATTTCCTCTTCTTCTTCACAAAATCTTTAATGTACTTTCTGTACCTAGGCATCTGCTCCAAAATTTCCACAAATGGAATGTTAATCTCAAGCCGCTTGAATAAACTCAGGAAGCGCTCATACTCTTCCTCAACCCTCTGATTCCTCAGCCTCTGAGGAAATGGCATAGTAGGCCTGAGCTCTTGCCTCTGTTCTTCAGCTATTCTGTCTTGACTCAGCTGCTGGTCCTTCTTTTCTTGCCTGGTTATTTGTGGGGAGAAGCCTTGAAAACTACTATGTATATCCTTAATAGAGTGCATAGTAAATCTATTCCAAAGACGCCTTTTGAGCACTGAATTGGGAGAAAGCCTAGTCTTAATCATTTCCGTGTTTGGGGATGTCCAACAAAAGTAAGGTTGTTTAATCCTTCAGAAAAGAAAATAGATCCCAGAATAATTCAGTGTTATTTCATTAGATATCCAGAACATTCAAAGGGATATTGTTTCTACTATAATATTGGAGGTAGCAAAATTGTGGAATCATTAACAGTAAAATTCCTAGAATGTGATGTGGCAGATTTAGTTCATTCTCCAGCTACTGCATCAGATTCACAAAATGAAGTTGTTGTGAGGACTATTCCACCAACAATTGATAGATTCTTAGAATTGACCTCAACAAAGGATAGAAATCAGCAAGTGGAGAACTTAAATAATAGTGGTGTTCCTACACAAACTGAGGATCTTCTTCCAGAAGCAATTCCACCTCGAAGATCTTTAAGAGAAAGAAGATTTGCAATATCTGATGATTATTATGTTTTTCTTGGTGAAGATTCTTTACTTCAAATTATTGATCCTATCTCTTATAGAGAAGCTATGGATGGGTCTCAATCTAAGGAGTGGATTTCAGCCATGAATGATGAAATGCAATATATGACTTCTAATGATGTGTGGGAGCTTATAGAACTTCCTAAGGGTCAAAAGGCAATAGGGTGCAAATGAATGTTTAAAACCAAGAAAGATGGTCATGGGAACATTGACCGTTTTAAAACCAGATTAGTTGCAAAGGGGTAAACTCAAGAAGCATGTATTGATTATAGTGAGACTTATTCTCCTGTTTCTTCCATAGAGGCCTTTAGAATTGTTATGGCTTTTATTGCTCATTATGATCTTGTGTTACATCAGATGGATGTAAATACTGCTTTTCTTAATGGTAGTCTATTAGAGAATGTTTATATGGCACAACCAAAAGGTTTTATCATAGAAGGATGTGAACACATGGTTTGTAAATTGAAGAAATCCATTTATGGGTTAAAGCAATCTTCATGATAGTGGTACTTGAAATTTGATGAGGTAATGACTTCTCTTGGCTTCTTAGAGAATTAATTTGACTAGTGTGTCTATATGAAGCTTAGTGAGAGTAAAGTTATCATTTTGGTACTTTATGTTGATGATATCCAATTGGCTAGTAATGATTTAGCACTGTTGAATAATACTAATGATATGTTATCACATTCTTTTAAGATGAAAGACTTGCAAGAATCCAAATATGTTCTTGGCATAAAGATTCATAGAGATAGATCTCGTGGGATGTTGGGTCTGTCTGGAAAAACTTATATCAATAAGGTACTTCAGAGATTTTCTATGCAAGCTGAGTTTGTGGCTTGCTATGGTGTTGTGTCTCAGGCTATATGGTTAAAAATTTTTATATCAGGCTTGAAAATTGTTGACTCTATTGATAGACCTCTCATGATTTATTGTGATAATAGTGCTGCAGTGTTCTTCTCAAAGAACACTAAAAGCTCGAGTAGTTCTAAGCATTTGGAAATCAAATATCACACAATTCGAAAGTTGGTGAAAAATGGAGATGTCATTATTGAACATATATCTACTGATTCAATGCTTGCTGACCCACTAACTAAAGGACTCCGACTAATACAGTTCAAGAATCATGTTCGTAATATGGGTCTTTTAAAAAGTTTTGATGTTTTTCATTAGTGGAGCTTATTGTTGCTCTTATGAACTTTTGATTTTGTCATTTATGTTTTGAATTTAGACATTTGTTTATATGAGCTTTAAATGTATAGTTATGTTTGCTTTATATATATATATATATATATTCTGTTGAGCTCTTATCTTTGAAGTATACATGTGACAGATGAATGTATTAAAATCTTGAGATTTGGTGTTTAATCTCAAGTATGGTGGTTTATGAATTAAGGTATCTCTCAAATAAACACCGTAAATATGTATGCAATAAAGTTTATGAGACATATTGGAGGCATATGTGCCTAATTGGTTTCCTGATTTATTATAAACTAAAGATACATGAATCAAATAACCAACTATAAACAACATCATCAATAAAGTGACTTGAAATGTTTTTAGCTATACTACCATATAAACCCATGACAACAAGGTTGTTAGGTAACTGTAACCATGGAAGTCTTGTATTGCATTTGATACATTAACGGCTATAATTCATTACTTATGGTTTTGTTGGTTCGGGTTTTATTTAGAGATGTTATCTTTGTTTCGCAGTTTAAAAGTTTTTATTCCTTACTATATGTATAGATATTTTTCTATAATAAAATATTTCAAGGTTTTTGAAGTTTACAATTAATGTTGCCCAAGTGGGAGAATGTTAGCAATTTTCTAAATTTGGGCTACCATTAATTGTGATACAAGACAATGGAGATATCCCATATAAGGTTAAATTTATTATTGGGCTATGCACATTTCATATATATTAGGGGTGAAATCGGTTCGGTTTAGGTCGGTTTAAGCCATTTTTCAAACCAATTTGATGTGTTTTGGTTTGGACAAAATCAGACCAAACCAAACCTGTTGCTTGGACCAAACCAAATCAGACCGAACTGATTCGGTTGGGTTTGGTTTGGTTTGAAACGTCGGTTTGAATTATTATCAGTTTGGATCGGTTTAGTTCATAAATTTTTGGGTTCTTAAAATTTAAATGATGTAAAATAAAAAAAAAGTAAATAGTGTGTAAGCATATCGATACTAATACATGTTAAATTTATAATTATAAGTTTCAAAATTTGATAATATAATTCACAAATACAACATATCAAGTATTAACAAATAATCTTAAATAAATAAATCCTAAAATATAAAATAAAAACATAAAATAAATAAATAATAATATTATTGGGTTCGGTTTGGTTTAAACTGCGATTTTGAAATCTCAAACCAAACCAAACTGATATATTATTCGGTTTCAAACCAAATCAAACCGATTTTTATTCGGTTTCAATGGTTTGATAAATTGACAATTTCGGCAGATTGATTTGGACCGATTTCGGCGGTTTGGCGGTTTAGAGTTACACCCCTAATATATATATATATATATATATATATATATATATATTTTAATATGGTTTAACGGGTAAGTGTAGGCCTTATGTACTAATGAGGCCTATTGATAGATAGGGTCCATTATGTCATTGCGTGGCTAGGTCCCTCCCTTTGTTCTCTATAAATATGTTGGTATAACCCTAACTCATCCATCAAGTTGAGCCATCAAGGAGAGAACAAGAGGGAGAAGACTAGTCGCACACATAGCGTTCATTCTTGATCTGCTATGGAGAAAACAGGTCAGTATTATACTTTGATATTGATTAACATACATGATCTTGGGTGTTTACATTTGTTTACAATCGATGGTTAGAAGTGCACTTTGATCAAATCACAATCAGGAATGCACCCATAGAGTTATGAGTATATCAATTGAAGGACAAACTACAACGATAGGTAGCCGCCTAAGACGGGAAACTATGGAAACTACTTGGTTATGAGCTTAAAAACAATCTTGGCACTAATAAACAAACAAGGAAATCTCACTTACATTGGATGCATGAGACAATAAAAGTCGTATGGCTTCTTCCTGGTTATGCAATGCAGCACTACATAGTGGTGCACCAAAATTGGTTGTTACATTCACAGCAAGATCTTCGAAGCCCTAAAGGCATCTGTTGTTTAATCATAGAGTCATTCTTTGCAATTTCCCAAGCCCAAAAGCATTCGTTAACATCTTATTCTTTTTTATGTAATCTCGTAGAGCGATATCTTTGAGTGAACTCGTAAAGGGCGCCTATATTAAGTCACTAACAAATTTCTTCAGCAAATTATTGATCCATTTTTAGACCCTAGATGCCATTTTAATTACATCAACCAATATCTTGTTTTACCTTTTAAAATTTTAAGGAAGTCCACAAGCAATTCCCCCGCACTTATCCTTATTCCTTTTATCCCTTTGGAAAGTTCGTAGGTAGTTCCCTTGTACCTATCCCACTTTTTTTCGTTTCATCCTTTTAGGAAGTCCACCGACAGTTCCTTGATACCTATCCTTAAATTTTAAATTTAATTTCGGGAAGTCCGCAGGCTGTTCCGCTGCACTTATCCCACCTTTACTTCCCATCTATTCACACAACTCACCCATCCTCCGACTGTTTAGATCAGCGGCATTGTCTGTTATAATCTGCTTAGGAAGCCTATATCAATATATGATGTTGTTCTTCAAAAATTTAAGCACCACGGCTTGTGTGACATTAGCATATGATGTTGCTTCTACCCACTTGGTAAAATAATCAATGGCCACTAAGATGAAGTGATGACCATTGGATGCTTTCGGAGATATTGGTCCGATAACGTCGATACTCCAGAGCGAGAAAGGCCATGAGGTAACCATCACATGCAGCTTGGATGGAGGTACTTGGATCTTATCGCCATAAATTTGATACTTGAGGCATTTTCACACATATTCAATGCAATCTTTTTCCATGGTGACCCAATAATAGCCCATTCGCATGATTTGTCTTGTTAATACATGTCCATTTTGCATGTGAACCGCATTCCCCTTCATGCACTACTTTCATTATCTGTGTCGACTCTTCTTTTGGCACACACCGCAATAACACCATGTCACAATTTTGCTTATATAGAATAGGACCATCAAGGTAATAAATGGATGCCAACCTTTGGATATTTCTTTTATCAGACTCAGAGGCCTCTGCTGGGTACTCTTGCTTGAGCAAATACTGTCTGATGTCATCATACCAAGGCTTTTTCTTGGTATTTTCCTCAATGGCCATACAATATGCAAGAATATCTTGTATGCGAATATCGAAAGACTATACTTCCAACTTTGTGTCTAGCGGAAGGAGGGAGGCTAGAGTTGTCAGCGCATCAGGAATTTGGTTGTATTCCCTGGGCATATGCTCGAATGTGATGTCTTCAAATTGCTCGGCTAACTCCATAATGTGCTTCCGATATGGGATTAATTTGTGGTTTCGAGTCTCCCATTCTCCCTTTACTTGAAAAATGATAAGCGCAGAATCATCAAACACTTGTATTTTTGATTCCTTTGCTAATTGCTTCTTGAAGTCCCATCACACAGGCCTCATATTCCACTACATTATTAGTACAAGGGAAGGTTAACTTTGCCGCCATTGGGAAGTGCTCGCCTTTTGGTGATATCAGGATGGCCCCAACACCGTGCCCTAAGAGACTGGAGGCTCCATCAAACCACATAGTCTACATGTCTGATACTTCGTCCATAATGATGTTGATGTGCTTATCTGGAAATCCAATAGTCATTGGCTCATAGTCTTCTAGTGCTCTGTCTGCCAAGTAATCAGCTATTGCACTTCCTTTTATAGCTTTTTGAGGCACGTAGATGATATCATATTCCGATAGGATCAACTGCCATTTGGCGATTCTTCCAGAGATAGATGGCTTTTCTAAGAGATATTTGAGTGGATCATGCTTGGAGATCAACCATGTAGTATGATAAAGAGTGTACTACCTCAATCTTCTTATTGTCCAGACAATGGCGCAACATGTTTTGTCCAATGTGGTATAGTTTCCCTCACATATGGTGAATTTCTTGCTGAGATAATAAATTGTCTGCTCCTTCTTGCCCGTCACATCATGTTGCCCTAAGACATAGCCCATTGAGGACTCCTAAACAATCAAGTATAAAATCAGAGGCCTATCTAATACAGGTGGGACCAAAATAGGTGGATTAGATAGATAATGCTTAATCCTGTCAAAGGCTTCTTGATACTTGTCATTCCAAATTTTGGGGTTATTCTTCCATAACGTCTTGAAAATGGGTTCACATGTGGCTGTCAATTGTGAAATGAATCAGGCAATGTAATTCAACCGCCCCAGGAATCCTCTGACTTCCTTAATGGTTAGCGGTGGGGCATCTCTTGGATAGCTCGAACTTTATCTGGATCAATTTCCACTTTTTTTTGGCTCACGATGAAGCTTAACAGTTCTCCCGACATGGCTCCAAAAGTGCATTTTTCGAGGTTCAATTTTAGTTGATATTTCCATAGTCTATTGAAAAGTTTATGGAGTACTTCAATATGATCTTCAGTGCTTTGCGATTTTTCTATCATGTCGTCCATATATACTTCGACCTCTTTATTCATCATGTCATGGAATAGTATCACCATGGCTTGTTGATAGGTTGCCCTTGCATTCTTTAGGCCAAAAGGCATCACATTATAACAAAATACGCCCCAAAGTGTTGTGAATGTGGTCCTCTCCTTGTGTTCGGGGGCCATGTGAATCTGATTATAGCCTGAGAATCCATCCATGAATGAGAACAAAGCGTGTTTTGCTATATTATCCACCATGGTATCAATATGAGGAAGCGGGAAGTTATCTTTCGGACTGGCCTAGTTCAGATCTCTATAATTGTCACGCCCCCAAATCCCGGAAGGACCGGAACTAAGAGTGTGACTTCCCCATGGCCGCACCCGAAGGGTCAAGGGGTTGGTGACTAGCACCGATATGGACTACACACTGGGTGCTGTCCGAGACAAACCTGTACATTCATACATCAGGGGTATTCCTGTACATTCCCACATGCTATGAAGTTAAGGAAAATAATTTATTAATGACAGACTCATGCTATAATTCCAATACAACTTCCACAGACCCTCGTCCGGATATTCAAATAATAAAATCAATCATGTTTTACAAAATCCATAAACCAAGTTATTACAAAACTTAAAACAAACAAAAATTAGCTTCGGACCAGCCTCTAGCGAATAAGTCGATTCCTGAAACATGTCAACAAAGTAGGGATGAGCACAAATGCCCAGTGGGTGATCCCTATCTCCAGTATCCTATTACATGAATTCCTAAGTCTGTATGATTAGTGTATGCTTGTGCTAGTGTAGTGTCACATTCTATCATAATTTAATTTCATTAAATCACAAACAAGACATCACATCGCATTTCCATCATTAAAGGTTCACACCGGCCATTCATCTATCCACGGGATTCCCGCTACGAACTCCAGGAATTCAAATCACTACTAGACAGCCATATGTAGGACCTGTGGTGTAATGACCCGTGTGTAACCCGTGTGTAAGAAGTTAACCACAAACACCTTGGATGTTGGTGCACAAGTTTGAGGTAAGAGATGAGCCCAAGAGGGGACTTTTGGGAGGTGCATGTGTCAAGCGATAGCGTACATTTATGCCCTAGGAAGATGCTTATGCGTTCTCAGGCGGTTTAAGTTGTTTTGGCTGATCTTGGAGCTCACTTTTGACCTAGTAGATGGCCTCAAACAATTGGCGTGCAAGAACAAAAGTTTCTTAGAATGAGGTCCTCTATCTACCACAGAAATTTCAGAGCATTTGGAGCTGCACGTGAATTCACCCATTTCACGTGCAAGCATATTTTTGCTTCTCAGGCCTCTACAAGATGCAAGGAGGCTTGTGGTGAAGTTTGAGTGCATTTGGAGCTGCATGCCAATTGGGGAATTGGCGTGCAAATTGGCATGCAGGCATGTTTTTGCATGGTTGCCTTGGTTTTGTCATTCTAATCATCTTTTCCCAAAGGACCAGGTTGGAATAGTGAGTATTTTGGTGTGTATGGATGCGGAAAGGTTGTAACTTGTGTAATCAAAACTACGTCGTTTTGATGCTGGGATTCACTTAATCAAAACTACGTCGTTTTGATGTTGTGTTGTCTATATAAGGAGGAGAAGCCCCTCTGTTTTAGGTTTAGGGTTTGTTGCTCCACCACCGTCGCGAGAGAGAGAGAGAGAGAGAGAGAGAGAGAGAGAGAGAGAGAGGGAAGGAGAGCTCCTGGTTGTTGCCAGGCGTCTTGCGTGGGTGGTCGAGTCTCGTGGGTGGACGGCGTTCGGCGTGGAATCGACTATTGCCGTGTTGTTGCGTCTTACTTGAGGTAGGGGTTCTGTTCTTCCTAAATCCTCCTCTCGTCCTAGGGTTCTAGGGCAGATTGTAGAGTTATATCTGTTTATATATACATATGTAATCCATATAGGTGTGATCTCCTATATGGATGTTGGCCTTCAGTGGCATTTTGGTGTGATTCTGTTGTTACATGCTATATGTTCGATGAAATGCCTGTGTGAATATAGCTGTGTGTATATGCCCATTACGTGTTTGGTAATATGTCCGTGTGGCTGGACTTGTGATTTAGTGTATGTATACATGCTGGGTGTTTGTTCTATTGCCTGAATGGCTGGGTTTGTGCCCTTGTGAATGGGTGCACACCAAGTGTTTGGTTTTATGCTTGAGTGACCGTGGTGTGTGTTGTGTGCATGATCGTGGCATCGGCCTGAAGAGGCGGTTAAACTACTTTGCCTGAGAGGCGGTTAAACCAGTGGCCTGAAGAGGCGGTTAAACTACTTTGCCTGAGAGGCGGTTAAATCAGTGGCTTGAAGAGGCGGTTAAACAACTTGCTTGAGGTGTGGTTTGTTAGCCAGTGTGGCTGGGGCTGGGGTTACGCCCACTTGTGTGGAATGTTTTATTTTATTTTCCTAATACTGTCACGTCACTACACCTGTGCACATGCATGTAGCCATTAGGAGCATGGGAAGGGTTGGGGAGACTTGATCCCTACTGAGCTGTGGTTGCTCACCCCTCCTACTGTGTTTGCTTATTTTCCAGGGACTTACAGGCGTTAGGTGGATACACCAAGGTGGAAGACCTTATTTATTTTACTCTCTTTCATTTATGTTATTTTTTTTATGGGAATTGATGTAACCCCAGTGGGGATGGGATTGGAAAGGATTTTGTTGTAATAAACTGGTTTGGATTGCTTTTATGAACATTACTTTCTTAAATGTGTTGTGGATGTTTAAAATGTTAAATTCTTGGTTTGTATCCTAACCCCTTTGCCCTCCGTGTGGGTACAAGGGGAGTCACGTACCGGTTTCCTCGGGTTGGAAATCCGGGGCGTGACAATATGGTATCAGAGCATGGTCTAGTTGGCCTAGGGTAGTGGGCGGACTTGGTTATCTTGAGTCCTTTGGAGGAGCCTGGAGGGACGTGTCTGATTAACACGGTCCTCTTGGAGCCTCTAAGGTGTACTTGGGGTAGTCCAGTCTTGTGGTAGGATTTGCATGCATTGGCATTAGGGCACTAGTTGCATATGTTGCTCATGTGTGATCGTGTGGGAACTGTGATTAAGCTGTGTATGTGGTAGGAATGCATGAATAACGTGATAAAGTGTTAATCTGTGCAACTCTGATCTTTTGTGGTAATTTGAACATGAAAGCAAGGAAAAGAAATTGTGGAATTGAAACTGTGTGCTTGGAAACTTGAGGCTTGTGAACTGTTAAAAAAAAAAAATTAAATGTGATTTGTTTGGTGTTCTGTGAATGGTTGAGCATGTGATTTGTTTGGTACTGTGTGAAATAAGCGTGGTTATGAGCAATGCAATGGAATGTAAAAATTGGTATAGTCTGTTAAATGTGAACCTATGGACTTGTGTGGTAATAATGCGTGTTATAGCTTAAGTTGCTTAGTCGGTAGTGGTCTCGCGATTGTTGAGATCATTTAGTGTTAATCTGGAGTGCTACCTTTTCGCTTAACCAATGTTTCTGGAAACTATAAGCCGTGCGACTATTGAGGTAACAGAGGAGGCCGCGACTCAGGTTGGGCAAGTGAGAGAGGCTGCAGGTGAAGGTGATAGACTAATCACGACGAGAGGTTGGCGTCTTGAGCTCGATTATTCCAAGAGGTGAGGGATGCAATTCGACAACCGATCAGGAGCGAGGTACGCCGAGAGCCGTCGGCCCTCAACACTCCCGTTTGAGTCCTGTTTCTCAAAAGATTACGCTTGTTGTGGACAGCCGGGGCCCTGGAACAGAGAGTGTGCCAAGAAGCGAGACGGTGTTACCTCTGTGGAAAAGTAGGACGTCTTCGTACAGTCTGTTTTAGTAGGACCGGGAGTGATGTTAGGGGACTGGCTCAGCGAGCTAGGGGTAAAGCTCAACGCCGAGTCCCGATTTGGGGGCAGGAGGACTACCTAGTGAGGCCAGTGGAAGAGCAAGACAAAAATTCACTGGTGGTATCGTGCCCCTTTGGTGGGTTGTCGGTTGAGTCTCGTACTGGTTTATGTAAGGCTGGGTGGACCCTATCGTGTCCCGTTTCAGTTAGCATTTCGAATGGATGTGGGTGGTGACCTATTAGGAGATATATATTTATAACGCTGGAAGAATAATGAGTAACTAATAAAAAATATGGGTGTTGATTTTATAAGTGAGTGATATTCAATTTTGGCACATGTGGATAATCAAAGTAACCAAATCTTGTAGGCAACCTTTTTGCTAGTGGGAGAAAATTTAGACTGGCTAGCTAGTAGAGCTTGAGGTGTGAGGTGATGGCTTGTGGGTTGTTGTGTGACCCCTCCTTGGCAACCTTGATTAATAGAAATATGTTCTTCAGCGGATAGAGGTGTGTGTTGGAGTACTACTTGAAAGGGATATTCCTATGGTTACCTTTCTTTTCCAAGCGTTGTAGTTGAAGGGAAAACGCAGCTAGATATGCTCGCTCTTAGAGTCCTTGAAGTGTTATCTTGTTGGCTAGAGTGGTCGTTGCAAGTTCTGGTTAGTAAATATATAGGTGTTATGGGTTCTCAGATGGTCAAGCAGTGGCCATGTGTCATGTTTGTCGAGTGTGAAAGACCATGAGTGATGTTCTTAGAACATGTTGTGAAATGGGGATGCACACGTGTAAAATGTGAGGTGCTTTGGAGCTCAACTATCGGCTGTGAGTGGGTTTCAAGGGTCGTGCCCGATGCATCCAATTGGTAAAAAGAGGTAAGCAAGTGAGATTTGGCAGGCCTTGTTCGGGCTTTTTACCCACATTTGGAAAACATTTCTCTAGGGGCTGCGGGTGTGCTTTTGCATGGTAGGGCCATTCCTTTGATTCGTATCTCGTGGGAAGTAGGCTTAGAGGAGGAGAGAAGGTGTAAGGATGGTACGTTCTACTCGTCAGGTGTTTTGTGTTTCATTGCTTGTGTGCTGAAAAATGTGGTATTGTGTTGTTGTATGTGTTGCATCCGCGGTAAAGGCATATAGCAGGGTTGCTACGTGTGGGTGTTGTGACACATATGTGTAGAGGAGGATGAGGTGTGGTGTAGTGGCATATTAACTGTGGTGTGGGGATGAAGAAAAGTGTTAGATGTGATGTTATTCATATTATTCCTTATCTGGTGTGATGTTTAATATTAAAGTGTTGATAAGCTAGGAAAAGGGTATTAGTGTTATTTATGAGTCGGTCGGCAGTTTTTGCTTAAAAAAGGGTATTAGTCTTTACTCCCTGGGGGAGAGATTTATGTCGGGCGGATATCACAAGGGTGTATGTTTTGGAGCGGTGGTGGTAGGCGGATGATCTATATCTGTTTTCCTCGAAAACCTTTCATGTGTAGTATCACACGGTAAGCGAGATGGTTCACGCCATCAAGGTGTTGGTGTATTTGAGACTTTTGTTGGTATATCGAGATGGAACGCGATGGTTGGTATAGGGGAGTTGGTAGGCCATGAGGTGGAGTATGTCATAGAGGCAAAGAACTCCCTTGTGACCTTGTGAATGGCAACACGAGAGGGATCAACTATCTTGTAGCAGGTGGGAGGATTTTTCCTGGTCGAGAGAGAGAGCCGTGTTAGTTATACTTCACCGATGTCGAGGATAAGTTCCACTTCATTTCGTTTGGTGTTTGCCGACTCGGAAAGGCGTTAACACTTGGGCCGTAGTGTATGCCTCGGTTAGTATGCGGTCGTGGGACCTTAGTGGATACCTATTTAACCGTGATCAAGGATGCTAGCACGAAGTGTCCGAGAGGCGTTATAGTGTAGTGTTCGGTTCGTTCGGTTCACAGACTTCTTTTAGTCGATCCTCACGGTCGGTGACGGTGATAGCCGGATGGTGGATTTTGGTCTTCTTGTGGTTGTGTATGGTACCGCATTTGTTGTTTTGAGTTACTCCTTGGACTCCGTGGGGCGTCTTGTTGACTGTGACCGAATTGGTGGAGCGCAAACTTCATCCTGCTGTAGTTGTGTCCTGGATTGTAAGTCATCTTGAGTTCCCTTTGGCATTGGTTGGGTTTTGTTGTTGTATGTATCACTATAGAGTGAGGCGGTTTCAGCTGTGATGCAGGTGCTGATGTGGTGATATCCCTGTGTGGGACTGTGATTGTGGTTTGCATAATGCTTTTCTCTTGTTTGTTTGTGTTTCCTTGTGACCCCTTTGTGTTTGCTGTCAGGGTAAGGTCTACATATGGAGTGTGGCTGCGTTGTAAATTGTTGGTGTCCGTTGACATCAAATCCCAGTGGTGTCATTGTTAGGTATTTTCCATTGTGGAGTGTTGGTCCTATTGTGACACGAGTAGGCGTCTAACGCCGAGTACCCTGCTATGTCGATGTAGTGACTTCTCGTTCAATCATATGAATTCTAGCGAATGGATACTTCATGCATAGGCTTATGGTGTTGGCCTTGTTCGGTTGTCGGGGTCTTAGCGACTCGTGGGAGGTTTCTCGACCTCCCTTGTTGTCGGATTTGCTCACATGAGTTGTTGTCAGCACGCTAATTGGCCAAGCTCTAGTTCTGGTTGTGCTCCTGGGTGTTATGTGTTGCTTTGATCTTCTCGTGATGTTTACTACTTGATTTCTCTTTTCGGGGACGAAAAGTCCAAAGGTGGGAAGGTTGTGAGGACACTCCCTGCGGATGAGTTTGTATGATGTTGGTGAATGGGCAGTGGAACGTTAAATGTGTAGTAGTGTTTTGTTTGTGAGTTGTTCCTTGTGGTGATGTTTATGATGTGAGTTGCTCTGTGACCTATGTGATCTGTTAAACGTGTTGGTGATGGGCGTATATGTCTTATACTGTCGTGACATGTGAATACTTGTGACATGTGTTAGGTGAGGAGAACAAGGGTTGTTTGTGAGATTAGAATATGTTTCCCTATCATGCTGTGTTGTATTGGGTCTGTGGGTACGTGCCTTCATGTGTGTTATGGTGCGATATCTTCGGTCGCGGGTATGTGAATGGTTGTGTACGATGTGCATCAGCATGTGCGTTTTGGAAGGTGTGTTGTCTTTTAGGGGCCGACACGTCCTGCAGAGGAGACATGGAATGTGAGTCCATGATGCGTGAGCAACACCCAGCGTTGTTCGAGGATGAACAACCTTAAGAGTGGGAGGTGGCTATTGGCCAAGGGATTGTGATGTGTTTTCTTGTATTAGTTGTGTATGATTTGGTGTATTTGTTTTGTCTTTTAGACATGTGTTCATCATTGTGATGTGTTTTGAGATGTGTTATATGTATTATTGTGATGCATGTGGTTATGGATTATGGTGGTACCTTGTTATGTCTTTGTTATGTCTTTGTGCGCGGTGTATGACCCATTTGGGTGTTGTGGCTTGCCGGGTGGCAAATGGGTAGCTTGTATTTGTTTTCCTCGTATGTCATTTCTTTTCGAGGACGAAAAGTCTTAAGGGGGAGAGGATGTAATGACCCGTGTGTAAGAAGTTAACCACAAACACCTTGGATGTTGGTGCACAAGTTTGAGGTAAGAGATGAGCCCAAGAGGGGACTTTTGGGAGGTGCATGTGTCAAGCGATAGCGTACATTTATGCCCTAGGAAGATGCTATGCGTTTACAGGCGGTTTTAAGTTGTTTTGGCTGATCTTGGAGCTCATTTTTGACCTAGTAGATGGCCTCAAACAATTGGCGTGCAAGAACAAAAGTTTCTTAGAATGAGGTCCTCTATCTACCACAAAAATTTCAGAGCATTTGGAGTTGCACGTGAATTCACCCATTTCACGTGCAAGCATATTTTTGCTTCTCAGGCCTCTACAAGATGCAAGGAGGCTTGTGGTGAAGTTTGAGTGCATTTGGAGCTGCACGCCAATTGGGGAATTGGCGTGCAAATTGGCGTGCAGGCATGTTTTTGCATGGTTGCCTTGGTTTTGTCATTCTAATCATCTTTTCCCAAAGGACCAGGTTGGAATAGTGAGTATTTTGGTGTGTATGGATGCGGAAAGGTTGTAACTTGTGTAATCAAAACTATGTCGTTTTGATGCTGGGATTTACTTAATCAAAACTACGTCATTTTGATGTTGTGTTGTCTATATAAGTAGGAGAAGCCCCTCTGTTTTAGGTTTAGGGTTTGTTGCTCCACCAGCCGTCGCAGAGAGAGAGAGAGAGAGAGAGAGAGAGAGAGAGAGAGAGAGAGAGAGGGAAGGAGAGCTCCTGGTTGCTGCCAGGCGTCTTGCGTGGGTGGTCAGAGTCTCGTGGGTGGACGGCGTTCGGCGTGGAATCAGACTATTGCCGTGTTGTTGCGTCTTACTTGAGGTAGGGGTTCTGTTCTTCCTAAATCCTCCTCTGTCCTAGGGTTCTAGGGCAGATTGTAGAGTTATATCTGTTTATATATACATATGTAATCCATATAGGTGTGATCTCCTATATGGATGTTGGCCTTTAGTGGCATTTTGGTGTGATTCTGTTGTTACATGCTATATGTTCGATGAAATGCCTGTGTGAATATAGCTGTGTGTATATGCCCATTACGTGTTTGGTAATATGTCTGTGTGGCTGGACTTGTGATTTAGTGTATGTATACATGCTGGGTGTTTGTTCTATTGCCTGAATGGCTGGGTTTGTGCCCTTGTGAATGGGTGCACACCAAGTGTTTGGTTTTATGCTTGAGTGACCGTGGTGTGTGTTGTGTGCATGACTGTGGCATCTGGCCTGAAGAGGCGGTTAAACTACTTTGCCTGAGAGGCGGTTAAACTAGTGGCCTGAAGAGGCGGTTAAACTACTTTGCCTGAGAGGCGGTTAAATCAGTGGCCTGAAGAGGCGGTTAAACAACTTGCTTGAGGTGTGGTTTGTTAGCCAGTGTGGCTGGGGCTGGGGTTACGCCCACTTGTGTGGAATGTTTTATTTTCTTTTCCTAATACTGTCACGTCACTACACCTGTGCACATGCATGTAGCCATTAGGAGCATGGGAAGGGTTGGGGAGACTTGATCCCTACTGAGCTGTGGTTGCTCATCCCACTCCTACTATGTTTGCTTGTTTTCCAAGGACTTACAGGCGTTAGGTGGATACACCAAGGTGGAAGACCTTATTTATTTTACTCTCTTTCATTTATGTTATTTTTTTATGGGAATTGATGTAACCCCAGTGGGGATGGGATTGGAAAGGATTTTGTTGTAATAAACTGGTTTGAATTGCTTTTATGAACATTAGTTTCTTAAATGTGTTGTGGATGTTTAAAATGTTAAATTCTTGGTTTGTATCCTAACCCCTTTGCCCTGCGTGTGGGTACAAGGGGAGTCACGTACCGGTTTCCTCGGGTTGGAAATCCGGGGCGTGACATGTGGTGTCCCTTACAACAACCTGCCACATATGGGACCTGCGGCCATCTTGCCAGCCCTATGTGGGACCCACAGTAAACCCAACCAATCTCATCACAAGATCAACACCCATAATTAATAAACAAAAACTTATCACGAGTCCACACACATAATCAAATAACAAAATTTCCAATAGACAGGACTCAGTACAACGACCTCACAAACATTTAAATCACCAAACCGGTAAACATACTTCGAATGGTGTGTGTGTGTATATATATATATATATATGTGTGTGTGTGTGTGTGTGTGTTTTTATTAAACAATTAGTGCAAAGCCACAATTTTACTCTTAGTACCAACCAATAGTATCAAATTACAAATACTATTTAAATTGTCATATTAATAAAATCATACAGACAAATTTTTTATAGTGCTTATACTTCCATTTCAAACCCAAGCACAACATTATTAATATATCTAAATGCCCGACTATCAGCATCAACTCCAGATAATAATTATTTGCTAACTAGTAAAACATTTAAATTTAGAATAGGTCTTGATAATATATATATATATATATTTATTCACACCTCAACCGAAACATAATAACACTTAGATGAACCGGGTCGGTCCTTCCGACCCATTAAACTGCCAGCCCTACACATGGGGGACGGCACAAGGGCCGCTGTCCCCCCATCCTATGCGTGTAGCAGGGAAAGAACCCTGCCGCCAACAAAAAAAAAAAACGAACTCTTGTGGAACGAGAAGATGCCCGTGTGCTCTGAAGATAACCAGGCCTACATGCCTGGTTCTCTCTCTTTTTTTTCCTAAAGGTGATAGTGATGTTTGGTATTAGAAAATAGGTTATATAATTAGATGGTTAGGGGAAAAAGGTGTAGGTTGCGTTGTTGTTTCCGCAGTAATCAAACACATGGGAAGGATCCGAGTAATATTTCCGCAGCTGGGGGACATGGAAAACATCATGAACATGAGCTAGCTCGGATGGTAACTCCAATCAATATGCCACTGGTCCCACAATAGCAATGATAGGAAAAGGACCTACAAATCGAGGTGAGAGTTTGGAACCTCGCCCAAACCGCCTGTGCCCCCGTCGTGGCGAGACTCGCAAGAAGACGCGATCCTCGAAGACGAACTGAAGCGGTCGCCGCCGCCGGTTAGCATACAATTTCTATCGACTCTGAGCTGTCAACATCCGCTGAACCAACTCGATAGTCTCCGGAACCATATCGGGACCTATAAATTTACTTGTCACATATTCTGACACACCCAACTAACAATCCTAATGATAAGGGTCTGTAACCGCAATGATAGGATCCAGAAACCTGCTTAGCCAGTAACCATTACGAAGCAACAATACCTTCACTGATTCACATTCCGTTGAACTTATAACGCATCCACTAACCATTCAACATAATGAGGGGGGTATCATCCTTCTGTAAATTAGTCATGATCCCTTGCCAACACAACAATGCTTAGATATTTGGGTACCATATCCTTAGCTGTCACTTGGAACACAACATAAACTCGTCCAACTTTAGTGGTAACTCTAGTCTACGGATAAACATGGTCACAATAACAAGGTTAAATGGGCACCTCAACATAGTCAAACTAATACTTCAACACAAATCATCGGATCATAGTCGATACGATCACCTATTAAAATCCAATAACCAATCAAATTAACAGATTGCACCACACACAACCACTGCACGCCAAAAATCCAATATTGAACCACTACTAGTAACCCCTTATAATTAATCCACTAAATAACCATCATAACGAATCGTTAACGAAACAACACCATACTAACAACTCCACAACCGACCATATACTACTTCACAATTATTCCAAGTGATGCCAACATCACTATCAAAACTAACCAATCTAAGAGAACCCAAAATAACAAGGATTAACATTATAACCCAAAAATCCATCAAAGCACTATCAGCTCAAATCAACAGGGTAAACGCACCACCTCAATTAAATATTGCATTACCAAAGCCCAACAACCCACCCTCATATAACCAATATCCCCCAACAACCACAACAAGTACATAATGCTTTATGAGTCATGACCGCATATTAAAAACGCATATCGGCCATGCAACAATCACATATAGAGAAACCAAACAAAACAATATCAAAATATCAACAATTATGTGAATAACATATACTCCCATGTAGGGGAAAAAAGGTTGCACCCTAATAGGCTCCACCAAACAATGTAAGATGTCATTGAATTACAACCAAGTCCCCTTACAGAGAGGACTCCACAAACAAGCAACAAACTCGGCTACCACAACAACACGTCATAGTAACATCACTAAGGGAAAGCTCATCAAGCTAATCCCACCATAAATTGTTCACCAGTTCCACATCATCATGCTTACCACCAATCAATCTAGCCAAATGATCAATAAACAAGATCCATCCTAGTTTCACCACGTGTCACCATACAAAATAATAATGTATGTAACTAACAACAAACCAGTCAAAGTGAAATAAGGCAATAATAAGAAATATTATCATTGTTACACTCAGGCATAGATACACAACACGGTACACATCTCAATCACACATCATAATAAATAAACAGGTTAAAAACAACATTTATAATTAAGACAACCAAGCAAGCACAATCACAGCCACAACCACACAGGCTTCCATATCCACAGCCACACAGGCTACCATAACCATAGCCATGCAGGCTCCACAGCCACACAGGCTCCCACAATTCCAGATAGCACACGCTCAAGCACAGCACAATAATATGCGTTCACATTACATTAAATAACACATGTAGTTGTATCACACAACTATAGCCCAAAACAGGGCAAAAGTCCACAACATGTCATTTGCACGCTATATCATATGAAGAATATCCAAACAATCATACAGTGTGGTAATCCCCATTGACATCAGTCGACATGAGTCACAATAATATTTAATACAGAGTCGGTTATCATTATTCATTCATTTATTTACTATTGTTACTAATATTGTAAGTATATTACTTATGATTATATTTTTTTCTTTATTAGTTTTATTGTACATTTACCATTCTTATCAATAACCGGTTACACGCACCAGCATAGTCCACCACATGCCAACACCACATAAGGTGCATGTGACTAACAACGAACAATAACTCAAAAACAAGCAGGCCAACAACCCATTAATATTTACACAATTATAATGGCAATCGAGTCAAGGAAAAAAGCATACCCAAGAATGCTCAACACTATTCACTAACATTTAACCAAAATCTTATATAGCATTTCAACTGACTAGTAGCATTTAACCAAGTCAACATACGACGACTGAAAAAACGATACACAAATTCAACATTTAACTATACCTTAAAGTCATAAGAAATATAGCTCCCATTATTTCTCAGATTATTTAATCACCTTCTAAATCATCTACTCATTAACATTTTTGAAAAGACAAGTTATTAAAATATTTTATCAAAAGGATATGAATTCTCCACTCCCATTCCAGAAGACTATGTCATCACTATCTCCCCCACTCATTGGCACATCTACCCTTCAATTGCCTTAAAACGAAAATAAACCATTATTGAATCTACCAATCTCATCATGGTTTTCTCATAATATTTAAGCCTAATATCTAATCAATATATATTGCTAGTCATAACAGTTGTTAGTTTCTGCTGTATTATTATATTCACTGCACTATTTAATCCTTGAATATTTTATTCCACATTTACCATTGTTGTATTTCATGTTTTACTTTTATTAAGTTACATTTCTCCAACCTTTTAATCCTTTTGCTACTACTTTATATACCACACGTTAGACAAATATGATACATCATAAGGGAAACAATCATACGTAGGTCTATAACAAGTAAACAAGCAGGCTCTAACACTCTTTTCAAGAGATAATTACAAATTATTTTACCTCACTCGTGACCCCATATGATTTTTTTTAATATTAATTCTCTCAATTCATACACCTATCAATTTAATTCCATAAATTCACGCCAAGTAAATCTCACACACTTTTTTTTTAAATAATTAACTCTTACCAAAATAAATTAATCATATCTCCACATGTAAAAACTCTTCTCCCCAAAATTTCCTTAGTCCAAAAATTAATATTAAAATAGATTAATAAATAAACAGTAAAAATCCACCAAATTAATATTAATTCTATAAAATAATCAAAAACATGGTAAAATAAGAAATTTGGAAGAATTTTTTTAAAATACATTAAATTATGCCACGCAATCCAAATCACTCAAAGTACATTTTAAATTTCTCTAAAAAATTAAAATAATCAATTAACTTCAAATTATTGCACAAATATTTGTCATAAAGCACAAATAAAATGCAATTATCACTCCTAAGTAATGACCCCTAAGTCTACACCACATAGAACTCATAAGTCCCAACTGTCATCCATGGGACATTGCCCCCTTCCTATACACTTCCATCAAGCAATCACCCATGTTGGATCAAGCCCAGAATTTGGATAATGCTGATAAAGCCCTATGTAATTTGATTTGAGATCCTTTGTGTTTCTTTGATCATTGCAGAATATATGTTATTAATCCGGAGATACACTTGTGAGAGCAAAGCTAAGGACAGGATATATAATCCTGATCCGGACAAGAGTGAGTGTAGTCAAACACTTGGTAAATAACCAAGTCACCAATACATACGGAATAAGGAACATTCGTGCGGACTAAGAACTTAAAAGCTACGGATTACGGAATCTGCTCTTAATGCCTCAAACGGACTAAGTCAAACTGATGCAGAGTAAGAGTCTTGGTCTACAAGGTCGCACGAAGTAAAAGAGTCAACACGGAGCTAAAAAGTTAAGTCTTTCACTCAAATGAACTTACATGCGGAGTAAGGAAGCGTTGATACGGAAAAAGCACTCCAACCTTCTCATTCATACGGAGTAAGGAAGCGCTGACACGGACTAAGGATTCTAGTATCAAATAGATATGGAGTAAGCAACCATTGACACGGAGTAAGGTTCCGAGCTTCATTAGCTACGGAGTAAGGAAAATTACACCGGACCAAGAAGATGCTGCTTCAACTTAACCGCATTTAAGGTTATCAGCTCGTGGTGTCCCGATGTAAGACAAACTTGTTGAGAACCTGAAGAATCTTACACGTGGATCACCTGGATATGTGGACACAACTTTAATTATATTTGGGAACTCACAAAGGCACTTATACTCTTCAAACCCAAGATATTGAGCTTTACAAACCGTAGCAGTCAAGGCAGAGAGACTACCGAGGAATAGTTAGTGCTGAATGCATTCCGGAACTACAAGTTCCAAGGTTGTCTTTTAGGAATGTTTTTGTATAAATATTTATACTTGTATATGAAAAGAGTGTGCGAGCAAGCCTGAATAAATTCGGTGTATGCACAAGAGTTCAAAGAGATAATATAGGCTAGAGTGTGAATCCTTTTGTAAACAGAGTGTAAAAGAGTCTTGCTTCTATTTTGTTGTATTTATCTTTTGATAATAAAACAAAATACTTCCACTATCTGGTTATCTTCCGCAGTGATTCTATCACTTAACTAGATAAGTGTTTGTGTCATAAGAGAATATAAAGAGTTTGGATAAGAGCCTATTCACCCGCCTCTAGGCTCCAAGGGACCATCAACCCATAACAAGCATGACCCAATAGGTCCTCATCATATCACAGTGGGGTTCATTTTCCCCCGAAATCCATTACATTTGCCCCAATCATTTAACTGGCTACCTAAGCCATCAAACAATTGGTAGGGCTCATATTTCCCCTACCACATCATCATAATAACATCAAGCGAAAGATAATACTATAGCATATTGTACTTGAATAAGCTCAAAACAATACAGGTCAGTCCAAAATAATGTAAGTCATTAACAAGCAACTACGCAAATCATTCCAAGCAATTTCAAGAAATTTCACAGCTATAAAGTCAAACATCATTAGAGTATCAAGCGCAACCAATTCTAGTGCCTTAAATGTACAAGCAATGTCATGTCATGTATGCACCCATCCCAATGCATCCTAAGATGATCTGACTGACACTAAGGTAACCAAGGACACCATTAAGGACTGCGTTGATCAGGCGCCCTCCCTAATGTCTCCCAAGCTCCAAAGTCTCAATCAATCACCCTACTATGCTAGGTCCACTAAACCTACCTGGCTCTGATACCAACTTGTCACGCCCCCAAATCCCGGAAGGACCGGAACTAAGAGTGTGACTTCCCCATGCCCGCACCTGAAGGGTCAAGGGGTTGGTGACTAGCACTGATATGGACTACACATCGGGTGCTGTCTGAGACAAACCTATACATTCATACATCAGGGGTATTCCTGTACATTCCCACATGCTATGAAGTTAAGGAAAATAATTTATTAATGACAGACTCATGCTATAATTCCAATACAACTTCCACGGACCCTTGTCCGGATATTCAAATAATAAAATCAATCATGTTTTACAAAATCCATAAACCAAGTTATTACAAAATTTAAAACAAACAAAAATTAGCTTCGGACCAACCTCTAGCGAATGAGTCGATTCCTGAAACATGTCAACAAAGTAGGGGTGAGCACAAATGCCCGCAGGGTGATCCCTATCTCCAGTACCCTATTACATGAATTCCTAAGTCTGTATGATTAGTGTATGCTTGTGCTAGTGTAGTGTCACATTCTATCATAATTTAATTTCATTAAATCACAAACAAGACATCACATCGCCTTTCCATCATTAAAGGTTCACACCGGCCATTCATCCATCCACGGGATTCCCGCTACCAACTCCTGGAATTCAAATCACTACTAGACAGTCATATGTGGGACCTGTGGTGTCCCTCACAACAACCTACCACATATGGGGCCAGGGTTACTAGCCACATAGGGGACCTATGGCCATCTTGCCAGCCCTATATTGGACCCATGGTAAACCCAACCAATCTCATCACAAGATCAACACCCATAATTAATAAACAAAAGCTTATCACAGAGTCCACACACATAATCAAATAATAAAATTTCCAATAGATAGGACTCAGTACAACGACCTCACAAACATTTAAATCACCAAACCGGTGAACATACTTCGAATGGTGTGTGTGTGTGTGTATATATATATATATATGTGTGTGTGTGTGTGTGTGTGTGTGTGTGTTTATTAAACAATTAGTGCCAAGCCACAATTTTACTCTTAGTACCAACCAATAGTATCGAATTACAAATACTATTTAAATTGTCATATTAATAAAATCATACAGACAAATTTTTTATAGTGCTTACACTTCCACTTTAAACCCAAGCACAACATTATTAATATATCTAAATGCCCGACTATCAACATCAACTCCAGATAATAATTATTTGCTAACTAGTAAGACATTTAAATTTAGAATAGGTCTTGATAATATATATATATATATATTCACACCTCAATCGAAACATAATAACACTTAGATGAACCGGGTCGGTCCTTCCGACCCAGTAAACTGCCAGCCCTACACATGGGGGACGGCACAAGGGCCGCCATCCCCCCATCCTGTGCGTGCAGCAGGGTAAGAACCCTGCCGCCAACCAAAAAAAAAAACGAACTCTTGTGGAACGAGAAGACGCCCGCGTGCTCTGAAGATAACCAGGCCTACGTGCCTGGTTCTCCTTTTTTTTTTTCCCTAAAGGTGATAGTGATGTTTGGTATTAGAAAATAGGTTATATAATTAGATGGTTAGGGGAAAAAGGTGCAGGTTGCGTTGTTGTTTTTCTTTTATATATGCAGAAGTCGCCTCTTGTACTGGAGTCAACACGCAAGAGGTGCAAGAGACACCTACCGCCTGGGGAAACGATCAGGCGTACTAGTATATATGCACATACATACATGTGTATAATTGCATGCAAATAAAGGAAAACGAAATATGTATTGCTTATTCCTGCAATTCGATTCACGCCCTTGCAATAGAATAACAGAAATTCAAGAATCACCTACCTGATTTCAATCTCTAAGGATTAGTAGAATAACTCCTCTCTCCTCTAGCTCCACGCATAACGAATGAGACGTAGGGTTTCACCCTAGGTTCCTTCTATTTATACTTTTTATATAATATATATAGATTTACCTCAATCATAATAATCATAATAATAATCATGAATTAAATAATTATATGAGTAGTGATGAAAATAATAATAATAATAATAACTCATTACAGTAATTAATAAAATATAAAAAATTAAAATACTTGTATTAATAATAATTCGACAATCATAATAACTCGAACTATTAAAATAATTATAATAATAACATGATAATAAACTCAAATTATAAAATAATTCAAAATGCTCACGTTAAAGCCACGTCACTGAAAAGATATTTCTTACTCTGCTCAGGGCCTAACTTCGGTCACTCACACAGATACAGGTCTTTACAATAATTGACACACATGCGGACTTTGCCTCCTTTCTTCGGTACTGGTACAACATTGGCCACCCATTCTGGATAGTGGGAGACACTTAGAAAACCTGCGTCCCATTGCTTTTTGACTTCTTCTTTAATCTTCAGTAGCATCTCCGGTCTCATTCTTCGCAATTTCTGCTGTACTGCTTGCACTTTGGTTTCAGTGGTATGTGATGCTGCACTATGTCTATGTCTAATCCTGACATATCTTAATACGACTATGCAAAAACATCTATGTAGCTTCTTAACAGCTCAATTAATTGCTTTTTGATGTCAGCAGTTATCGAGGACCCTATCGTCAATTCTTTTGGTTCAGTTGCCATCCCCAAGTTCACTGTTTCTATTGGGTCTTCACTTGGAATGAATAAACAATCATCTTTTTCCAGTAGTCATATGATCTCTCCCGATTGTTCGGGTGTTTCCTCTACCCCATTCTCATCAGCTTCAAACATTGGCTGCTCCCAGTTTGGACTTTGGTCAAACCTTAGGCATCTCGTTTCGCTTTCACATATTATGTTTTTATTGACACTTTGATACCTGCTTATAAGAGAATTACAAGTTGGTTTATACCCTTGCCCTGGTTTATACCCTTGTTTAACATTGTAGTTGCAACCATCCTTGCATCCTTCAAAACATAATGGTTTAGGGAAGAAGTGACATTCACCATCTCAGAAGCCCGATAAGAACATTCTGGCACATCCTCGTTGTTTTCAATATAAGAGACTGATGCTAGCTCGGTAATGAGGAAACTAGTTTCCCTAGAGATACAAATGAGTTGGTCTCCCATCACAAATTTCATCTTTTGGTGGAGGCTTGACGCACCGGCTCTGCCATGTGGATCCAAGGTCTTCCCAAGAAACAGTTATAATAGGGCGTAATGGCCATCACCTGAAATTCCACCGTAAAGGCAACTGGTCCAATCAGTAGTGGAATGTCCAGAGTTCCCACCATGTCACGTTTTCCTCCATCAAATGCCCATACCTTTATCGTACAAGGACGCATATAAGATGCATCAATTGGCAGTTGTTGCAGTATATGTAAGGGCATAATATTCAAGGCAGAGCCGTTGTCAATGAGTACTCAGGCTATGGTGTGCTCCTTACATTGGACAGTAATATACAGAGCTTTTATGTGCCCCTTTCTTTCCTGTGGTAGCTCGTCATCTCCAAAGCTAATGACGTTGTTTATGATGAGGTTACTGGCGATGCCATCCACATTCGCCACTAAGACGGTCGGAGGAATATAGGCTTGGCTCAGAACTTTCATTAGTGCTTCTTAGTGAGGTTGGGAATCCATCATTAAAGAGAGCAAAGAGATGCGAGCTGGTTGTTGACTTAACTGATCCACAATATTATACTCGCTCTACTTCATGAATTTCAGAAATTCTGTAGTCTCTTCTTTAGTGACCGGTGTTCCTTTCCTCGTTACCTCTAGCGTTGGCTCAATGTTTGGTTCTACAAATTTTTCTTTCCTTGTTTTGTCAGCCATATCAGGGGCATAAACCCGACCACTCCTGGTTTTCGTTTACTGTGCGGTGGCTCCCGGAACTACTTCACAGCTTGTAGTTCCATGGGACTCCTCTATCTGTCTTGTAAGGGAAAGGGGCAGGGAGACGTATGGTGTGAAGTGTAATTCCATGAGGCAGTTGCGGGATTTCTGTTTTTACTTTCTTGTCTTGCACAAGATTTGCATCATGTATAGTGAGAGGCCTGATTCCATGTTGCAGTGGCGGGATTTCTAGAGTCTTTACGTTCAAGACAAGGGGTGTTGGCACCGATGACGATTTGTATGAAATGTCTCCTTGGATCATGTGGCTTCGATTGTCTACCTCTTCTCTTGAGAATTCGATCATCCTCTGGTCCATGAGCTTTTGGACCACCTCAAAAAACTCACTATAGTCTTTGATGTCATATCCCCGCAACATCTTGTGGTATGGGCATTGTTTTTCCATATTTACCCCCCTCTCTACTTCTGATGTGTCTTTGGCTCGCACATATCCATGTTTTTGTAGCAATTGAAACAAATACACCTTTTTCATATGTATTTGTGAAGCCTTCTCCAATTGTCCTTTAGTCTCGATAATAGTCACATTATTGTAGTTTTCTGGGAGAGGGTTACTGTTCACATTTGGTGTCCCCGTTATTGTGGAAAAATCTAACCAATTCGCATCCTTCAAAGCCTGGACCTTCCTTTTGAATACTATGCAGTTTTCAATATCATGTCCTGCTCCACCAACATAATACTCACATCTGGCATCTGGTTTATTGTCACGCCCCAGATTTCCAACCCGAGGGAACCGATTCGTGACTTCCCTTTACCCACCCGGTGGGCAAGGGGTAGATGTACGGAATCCAACATCCAAGCAGGACCACAAACACATTCATAATAATCCACAATTATTCGATTACATCATTTCCATTTGGAGTTACAATAGTCTCTCAACATAACATTTGACAAAATACTCAAATAACAAAAGAAGTAAAGCCACAAGGTAGAAAGTCTTCCACCTAGGTGTTCCTACCTAACGCCTGTAGGTCCCTGTAAACAAAACAAACACAGTAGGAGGGGTGAGCAACCACAGCTCAGTAGGGATCATGTCTCCCCAACCCATCCCATGCTCCTAGCATCTACATGCCATGTATACAAGTGCAATGTCGTGATATAATAATTTCAACAGATAAATGAACAAATCACATCAGCAAATACAATCTTTCACTGCCACACAGGCTTACACTTTAAGCATCTCAAGCAAGTGATTTAACCGCCTCTTCAGGCCAATGATTTAACCGCAAGTGATTTAACCGACTCTTCAGGCCAATGGTTTAAGCGCAAGTGATTTAACCGCCTCTTCAGGCCAATGATTTAACCGCCTCTCAGGTAAATAGTTTAACCACCTCTCAGGCTAACATAAACAGTCCAGGGCTTCCACAGCAACTGGGTTCAATAAAAATAGGCCCGGGCTTCCACAGCCTCCGGGTATAAAAGCAAACACGCATCACAACATGGCCATTCAGGCATAATATCAAACACTTAACATGCGTGGTCACATAGGCATAACTTCAAACACTTAGCATGCATACATTCACAAACTCACAGATTCAGCCACACCAGCATATTATCAAACACTTCCTAGGCGTATTCACACAGGCATATTCACACAGGCATTTTATCGAACATTTAACATGCACTAGCTGGAATCAAACCAAGACGCCATTGAAGGCCAACATTCATATAGGAGGTCACACCTATATGAATTTACATATAAATATTATAGAAACAACAATAGAAACTCTACAAATCTTCTACCCAGGCCTTACCCCGGGACAGATCAGGAAAGATAGAACCCCTACCTCAATAGATTCCTTCACACCTTAGCCTCCACGCCAAACGCTGTCCGCCCACGGAAACACCACCGCAGCAACCACGACCAGAAGCCCTTCTCTCCCCCTCTCTCTCTCTCTCTCTCTCTCTGTGACGGCTGCAGCGGCTGAAGAGAACCCCTAAACCTAAAACAAGGAGCCTTCACCTCTTTATATAGACAACTCAAACCTCAAAACAACGTAGTTTAGATTAAATGAATCCTAGCATCAAAACGACGTAGTTTTGATGACAGACTACAACCTTTTTGCAACCACACAGGGCAAAGCACTCATAATTTCACCATAGTCCTTTAGCAAAAGAGGATCAGAACAACAAAACAAGGGTAATAGAGGCTGCACGTGAGAAAGGCCCTTTTCACGGGCACCTCCAAATGCTCTAGAATTTTGTCACAAGCCTTAGAACAACATCAGGAAGGCTCCCATGCAAAAATCTCACTGCACCTGAAAAGCATTCTCACGGGCACTCCCTATTGGGCTCAAACTTTACCTCTTGCTTGCTTATCAACATACAAGATGTTTTAGCCAAAGTGTGAGGAAATAAAACTCCCTGAAACCCAACAATTTCCACCCAAAAAGGCAAAACTGACTAACTCCTCATGTAACGACCCATGAGTGGGTGTTAGTCCCACATTGCTTGGTGAGGAGAACAAAGTTCGCCTTATAGGAGGGGACGGATACCTCACCTCACAGGGACACGTTTTGGGCAAGGCCCAAAGACAAAACCGTGCGGAGCAGGCCATGAGGGCGAGGCCCAAGACTGGTTGGCCAAAGCGGACAAAATTCTTGTGATGGGTATAGGCTGGGCTATCTCGGATGGTATCAGAGCCAGACCCGGAGCGGTGTGCCATGGTCCCACGGGGACGTGGGCCTCCTAAGGGGGGTGGATTATAATGACCCATGAGTAGGTGTTAGTCCCACATTGCTTGGTGAGGAGAACAAAGTCCGGCTTATAGGAGGGGACGGATACCTCACCTCACAGGGACGCGTTTTGGGCGAGGCCCAAAGACAAAACCGTGCGGAGCAGGCCATGAGGGCGAGGCCCAAGACTGGTTGGCCAAAGCGGACAAAATTCTTGTTACGGGTATGGGCTGGGCTATCTCGGAGATGTAATGACCCGTGTTTGTGGTATGTACGAAGTTAACCACAAATGCCTTGTGAGTGGGAATTGTTGGGTTTTAGGGAGTCTCCTTCCCACACACTTTAGCTAAAACACCTTGGATGTAAGGAACCGTGTTTTGAGTTAGTCAATCTTGCCTTTTGGAACTTTCTAGATTTTGACCTAGTAGATGGGCTCAGATGAATTGGCGTGCAGACCAAAAGATTCTTAGAATGATGTCTTCTATCTACCACAGAAGTTTCAGGCCAAATGGACGTGCACGCGAATTGGACCCATTTGGCGTGCAAGCTTTTTATTGCATGGATGTCTTTTACATGGTACATGGAGGCTTGGGGTAAAGTTTGAGTGCATTTGGAGCTGCACGCCAATTGGGGAATTGACGTTCAAATTGGCGTGCAAACATGTTTTTGCATGGTTACCTTGGCTTTATCATTCTAATGATTTTTCCCCAAAGGACCATGTTGGAATTGTGGATATTTTGGTGTGTATGGATGCGGGAAGGTTGTAGCTTGTTCCATCAAAACTACGTCATTTTGATGTTGGGTTTCACTTAATCAAAACTACGTCGTTTTGATAGTGGGAGGTCTATATAAGGATGAGGAGCCCTCTTGTTTTAGGTTTAAGGTTCCGTTCTTCGCCACCGCGGCCGTCGCAGAGAGAGGAGAGAGAGAGAGGAGAGTTCTAGCCATCTCTGCTTGTGGTGTTCCTCGAGGGCGGACGACGTTCGGCGTGGGAGCAGGATCGTTCTTTGTGGTGATACATTTTCTTACAGGTAGGGGTTCTGTCTTTCCTGGTCTGTTCTGGGGTTAGGCCCTGAGTGGATGTTTTGTAAGGTTTCTATTGTTAATGCTATAATATTTATATGTAAATTCATATAAGTGTGATCTCCTATATGAATGTTGGCCTTCAATGGCATTTTTGGTGTGATCATGATGTTGGGTGGGCAGTGCATGTTAAGTGTTCAATAAAATGCCTGTGTGAATATGTCTGTGTGAATATGCCCAGTATGTGTTTGATAATATGCCAGTAAGGTTAGAATTGTGGGTTGGTAAAGGTGTGCATGCCAAGTGTTTATTTTTATACCTGAGTGGCTGGGTTTGTACATTTGTGAATGCTTACCTACTAAGTGTTTGGTTTTAAGCCTGAGTGGTTATGTGTACTGTTCTTGGAACCTGGTGGTTGTGGAAGCCCGGGACTGTTCTTGGAACCCGGTGGCTGCGGAAGCCCGGGACTGTTTTTGGAACCCGGTGGCTGTGGAAGCCCGGGACTGTTCTTCGAACCCGGTGGCTGTGGAAGCCCAGGAATGTTTATGTATCAGCGTGTGTATGATTATATCTGCTGCTATGGCCCGTTATTATGTCTGGTGAAATAATTGTATCATGACACAACACTTGTACACATGGCATGTAGATATTAGGAACATGGGATGGGTTGGGGAGACATGATCCCTACTGAGCTGTGGTTGCTCACCCCTCCTACCATGTTATTTTCTTTACAGGAACCTATAGGCGTTAGGTGGGAACACCAAGGTGGAAGTACTGCTTGTGGCTTGTTTATTATTATTTGAGTTATGCTATTTCTGTGCAAGCTTTGTAACCCCAGTGGGGAGATATTGTAATGTGGAGTTTAATGTAATAAAAGCATGTTTTGGACACATTTGTTATGTTTGGACTCAATAAATATAAGATTTGGTCTCTGAATATAAAGTGTGAAGTGTATGTGGTATTCTAACCCCTTTATCCAACTTGGGTAAAGGGAGGGTCACGTTCCGGTCTCCTCGGGTTGGAAATCCGGGGCGTGACAATATGGTATCAGAGCATGGTCTAGTTGGCCTAGGGTAGTGGGCGGATCTGGTTATCTTGCGTCCTTTGGAGGAACCTGGTGGGACGTGCCTGATCAACACGGTTCTCTTGGAGCCTCTAAGGTGTACTTGGGGTAGTCCAGACCTGAGGTAGGATTTGCATGCATTGGCATTAGGGTATCCGGCAAGAAGTCCGGGAGGAGGTGCGCCGTGAGATGGCGGCACAGCAGGTGGTGCCACCCCCACCGCCACCACCAGCGGGGGAGCTACCCCAGGAGCGTGAGGGTTCTCCGCATGGTATACCGATTCGTGCAGAGGATGACGTGGTGACACGGTTCCAAAAGGAACAACCTCCACGATTTAAAGGGGAGGAGTACCCAGTGTTAGTTGAGCACTGGCTGAGGCAGATCGAGCATGTGTTTTCCTTTCTCCTACCCCGGGAGGAGGATAAGGTGAGACTGGCCATTCGGCAGCTGGAGGGGAATGCTCTGGAGTGGTGGTTGAGTGTCGCGGGGAGCCGTACGGTGCAGTTCATGCTTTGGGAGGAGTTTCTACAGCTCTTCCATGATGAGTTCTTCCCGGAATCTTTGAGATGGCCGAAGAGAGAAGAATTTGGCAGCCTGAAGCAACGATCAAAGACGGTGCCCGAGTATGAGCGGGAGTTCCGGAGCCTGAGTAGGTTTGCCCCCGAGACTGTGGCAAAGGAGGACCTGAAGGCCCACAAGTTCACCTTGGGTCTTAGGCCAGCTCTTAGGCAGAGGGTGGCGATTCTGCGTTTGAGGACCTATGCTGAGGTTGTTGAGACAACACGTATAGCTAAGAGGGAGCTGGAGGATGGGAGGCAAGTCCATCAGGGTCGCCAGTTGCAAGGTGGGTCTAAACGCGATTCGGGGTCCAAGAGGCCTAAGACTGAGGAGAGAGATAGTAGTTCCTTCCGCAGTAGGGGACAAACATTGGTGAACCCAGGGAGGTCTAGCTTTGGCGGTGGCAGACAGGGAGGTCCGGCAGGAGGTCTCCCCAGCGGTTGTCATTGTTATGGGGAGCAAGGCCACTTTAGGAGGGAGTGTCCAAAGAAGGACTGGAAATGCCATAGTTGTGGACGAGAGGGCCATCTGAGCCGGGTTTGCTAGAGTGGCAACAGGGGGGTTGGAGGCATGACATCCAGCACAAGGAGTGATGCCAGTTTCCGTGCACCAGCAGAGAGACCAGCTCGTCAGTGGCAGGGCTAGTCAGGCAAGATCCAACCAGACCCGACCCCCAGGGGAGGCCGGAGCGGCAGCAGACCGGGCGGAGGCAGCCTTGGCGGGAAGCGCCCAGGTGAGTGAGCCGACTAGCGCACGGGCAAAGGGAGGGTGTTTGCGGCTGGAGGCGACGTGCCCCGGAGGAGGCTGAGCTACCACCTCCACCAGTGGAGGGTGGGGCAGGACCATCGGTGGTTAGAGGTACCCTCTTAATCTCTCGAACGCTTGTTTCTTCACTTTTTGATACGGGTGCATCTTGTTCATTTGTCGCTGAACTTTTGATTGAGGGATTGGGGTTAGCATGTATTGAGGCAGAGAGACCCCTAGCAGTAGAGTCTCCGGTGGGAGGCATGGTTGAGGTGTGGCGTGTTTGCCATGACTGTGTGTTAACCATAGGAGATGTGGAGCTAAGTTTTGACTTGCATGTAATGCCCTTGCGTACATTTGATCTGATCTTGGGTATGGATTGGCGTACGGCTTTCCAAGCCAAGATAGATTGTTACCGGCGGCATGTATCCTTTGTGACACCCGCAGGGACCTCTTGCACCCTGCAGGGGGAGTGGGACTGTGAGGCGAGTTGGGCTTGGCCAGTGTTAGACCAGTGGGGTACCATTACCCACAGGTTGGCAGCCCTGACCTTTGCTGAGGAGGAGAAAGTGGAGAAGAGGGTGTGGCCAGCTGTTGTTGACCAATTTCAGGATGTCTTTCCTAACCAGTTGAGGAGTTTACCTCCTAAGAGGAGTATAGAGTTCACCATTGAGTTGGTACCGGGGATTGGTCCAATCTCCCAAGTAGCATATCGTATGGGGCCAGCCGAGCTGAGGGAGCTTCAGCGGCAGATAGAGGAGTTGGTGGACCAGGGGTATATTTGACCGAGTACCTCACCTTGGGGTGCTCCGGTGCTCTTTGCAAAGAAGGCAGATGGCACGCTACGCCTTTGCATCGACTATAGGAAACTGAATTTGGTGACTGTGAAGAACAAGTATCCGTTGCCTCGGATCGATGACCTGTTTGACCAGTTGAGTGGAGCCCGGTGGTTTTCCAAGATAGATCTACGGTCGGGTAATCACCAGTTAAGGGTCAGGGAGGAGGACATCCCTAAGATGGCTTTTCGGTGCAGGTATGGGCACTATGAGTGGGTAGTGATGCCTTTCGGGCTCACTAATGCACCAGCAGTGTTCATGCATTTGATGAACCAAGTCTTTGCCCCATACTTAGACTCGTTCGTGGTGGTGTTTATAGACGATATCTTGGTATATTCCAAGACCGAGAGGGAGCTTGTGGAACATCTGGCAACAGTGTTGCAAACCTTGAGGGATCAGCGGTTGTTTGCTAAGTTTAGCAAATGCGAGTTTTGGATGCAGGAGGTCCATTTTCTTGGCCACGTAGTGTCTGCTGAAGGGGTTAGAGTGGACCCAGCCAAGATTGAGGCGGTGTCATCATGGGAGAGGCCAACCAATGTCTTCGAGATTCACAGTTTCCTTGGCTTGGTAGGGTACTACCGTCGTTTCGTGGAGGGATTCTCCCGTTTGGCAGCTCCTATGACAGCGTTGACTCGGAAGGGAGTGAAGTTTGAGTGGACTGACAAGTGTCAGCAGCCGTTTGAGGCTCTCAAAACCCGTTTGACCACTGCACCGGTGTTGAGGTTACCTCGGGAGGATATCCCATATGAAGTATATTGTGATGCATCCAGGGTTGGTTTGGGGTGTGTGCTTATGCAGGAGCACAATGTGGTAGCCTATGGGTCGAGGCAGCTGAAGCCTCATGAGCAAAATTACCCTACCCATGATCTTGAGTTGGCGGCTGTCATCTTTGCCTTGAAGAGTTGGCAACATTACCTTTTGGGGGAAAAGTTTGTAGTGTTTTCTGATCACAAGAGCCTTCAGTACATCTTCACTCAGAAGGACTTGAATTTGAGGCAGAGGAGATAGGTTGAGTATTTGCAGACCTTTGACTTTATTCTCGCCTATACCCCGGGCAAGGGTAACGTTGTAGCTGACGCGTTGAGCAGGAAAGGGAAAGCTGAGGTGGCCGTGAGAGGGTGGAAGCTGATGGAGCAGTTGGCGATGTTGCAGCTGCAGCCTGTTGTTCGTGATGGTGGGACAGTCCTAAGTCCTTTGGTGGTTGTGCCTGAGTTGTACCAGCGCGTCCGGGAGGGACAGTTGGGTGACATTGAGTGTGAAGTTCTCCGTGCCCGTATTGAGGCTGGTGAGCTATTTGGGGACTGGACAGAGGGTCCTGAGCATGAGTTGTTTTTTCAGGGGCGGTTAGTAGTGGCTTTTTCTCTCGGGGATGAGGTGATGCGGGAGTTTCACCAGTCAAGAGTTGTTGTCCATCCACGGGGTACGAAAATGTACCATGCGCTTCGGGGATATTTTTGGTGGCCTGGGATGAAATGCGATGTGGCTGCCTTTGTTTCATGGTGCCTCACGTGTCAGTAGGTGAAGGCAGAACATCAGCGGCCGGCGGGCATGTTACAGCCATTGCTCAATGGCGGCGACCTTTGGAGTTTTCTGTGGGCGATCATGTGTTTCTCTGTGTCTCTCCACGACGTGGACATCGGCGCTTTGGGAGAGGTTCCAAACTCTCTCCCCGGTTCATTGGTCCATTTGAGGTTATAGCTCGTGTGGGGCCTGTACCTTACCGGTTAGTATTGCCCCCGCGATTGAGTCGGGTGCACAATGTGTTCCACATGTCCCAGTTGAGGAAGTATCATCCTGATCCCACTCATGTGATCGATTGGGGGACATTGGACATTGAGGATGACATGTCTGTTGTTGAGGCCCCTATCCGTATTGTCGATCAGCGGGAGAAGCTTTTGCGTGGTCGTGCTATTCCTTTGGTTCGCGTGCTGTGGCAGCACCGTGGCATTGAGGAGGAGACATGGGAACGTGAGTCCGCGATGCGTGAGCAGCACCCAGAGTTGTTCGGGGACGAACAATCTTAAGGGTGGGAGGTGGCTGTAGTGATGTGTTTTCTTCTGTAGTGATGAGTTTTCTTGGGGTTCATGATTTGGTGTATTTATATTTCTACTTGTAAACTGGTATTTTTATTGAGATGTGTTTTGCGATTATAAAATGTGTTTGAGATGTCCTGTTATGTTTTGTGACCCATTTGGGTGTTGTGGCTCGCCATATGGCAAATGGGTAGCTTGTGTTTGTTTTCCTTGTATGTTGTTTCTTTTCGAGGACGAAAAGTCTTAAGGGGGAGAGGATGTAATGACCCGTGTTTGTGGTATGTACGAAGTTAACCACAGATGCCTTGTGAGTGGGAATTGTTGGGTTTTAGGGAGTCTCCTTCCCACACACTTTAGCTAAAACACCTTGGATGTAAGGAACCATGTTTTGAGTTAGTCAGTCTTGCCTTCTGAATGGGAACTTTCTAGATTTTGACCTAGTAGATGGGCTCAGATGAATTGGCGTGCAGACCAAAAGATTCTTAGAATGATGTCTTCTATCTACCACAGAAGTTTCAGGCCAAACGGACGTGCATGCGAATTGGACCCATTTGGCGTGCAAGGTTTTTATTGCATGGATGTCTTTTACATGGTGCAAGGAGGCTTGGGGTAAAGTTTGAATGCATTTGGAGCTGCACGCCAATTGGGGAATTGGCGTTCAAATTGGCGTGCAAACATGTTTTTGCATTGTTACCTTGGTTTTGTCATTCTAATGATTTTTCCCCAAAGGACCATGTTGGAATTGTGGATATTTTGGTGTGTATGGATGCGGGAAGGTTGTAGCTTGTTCCATCAAAACTACGTCATTTTGATGTTGGGTTTCACTTAATCAAAACTACGTCGTTTTGATAGTGGGAGGTCTATATAAGGATGAGGAGCCCTCTTGTTTTAGGTTTAGGGTTCTCTTCTTCAGCCACCGCAGCCGTCGCAGAGAGAGGGAGAGAGAGAGGAGAGTTCTGGCCATCTCTGCTATGGTGTTCCTCGAGGGCGGACGACGTTCGGCGTGGGAGCAGGATCGTTGCTGTGGTGATACATTTTCTTACAGGTAGGGGTTCTGTCTTTCCTGGTCTGTTCTGGGGTTAGGCCCTGAGTGGATGTTTTGTAAGGTTTCTATTGTTAATGCTATAATATTTATATGTAAATTCATATAGGTGTGATATCCTATATGAATGTTGGCCTTCAATGGCATTTTTGGTGTGATCATGATGTTGGGTGGGCAGTGCATGTTAAGTGTTCAATAAAATGCCTGTGTGAATATGTCTGTGTGAATATGCCCAGTATGTGTTTGATAATATGCCAGTAAGGCTAGAATTGTGGGTTGGTAAAGGTGTGCATGCCAAGTGTTTGTTTTTATGCCTGAGTGGCTGGGTTTGTACATTTGTGAATGCGTACCTACTAAGTGTTTGGTTTTAATCCTGAGTGGTTATGTGTGTTGTTCTTGGAAACCGGTGGCTGTGGAAGCCCGGGACTGTTCTTGGAACCCGGTGGCTGTGGAAGCCCGGGACTGTTCTTGGAACCCGGTGGCTGTGGAAGCCCGGGAATGTTTATGTATCAGCCTGTGTATGATTGTATCTGCTGCTATGGCCTGACATAGCACTTGTACACATGGCATGTAGATATTAGGAGCATGGGATGGGTTGGGGAGACATGATCCCTACTGAGCTGTGGTTGCTCACCCCTCCTACCATGTTATTTTCTTTACAGGAACCTACAGGCGTTAGGTGGGAACACAAAGGTGGAAGTCCCGCTTGTGGCTTGTTTATTATTATTTGAGTTATGCTGTTGTTGTGCAAGCTTTGTAACCCCAGTGGGGAGATATTGTAATGTGGAGTTTAATGTAATAAAAGCATGTTCTGGACACATTTGTTATGTTTGGACTCAATAAATATAAGATTAAGGATTTGGTCTCTGAATATAAAGTGTGAAGTGTATGTGGTATTCTAACCCCTTTATCCAACTTGGGTAAAGGGAGGGGCACGTTCCGGTCTCCTCGGGTTGGAAATCCGGGGCGTGACACCTCACATCCCAAAATACGGGTCATTACATCCTCTCCCCGTTAAGATTTTTCGTCCTCGAAAAGAAACAACATGCAAGGAAAACCACACAGTAAGCCACAACACCCAAATGGGTCATACACCTCACATTGTACACAATAGCACATAACACATAGTGCCACCACAGTCTATAACCACATGCATCACAATCGTTGGAAACATCCACATGGCACAAATACCCATCACAAGCACATTTCATGAAAACATTCAATACAAATAAAAGTCAAAAGTTGAAAGGAAATACAAACACCAGCCAACAGCCACCCCTCCACCCTTAAGAGTGTTCGTCCTCGAACAACTCTGGGTGTTGCTCACGCATCAAAGACTCCCATTCCCAAGTCTCCTCCTCAATGCCACGGTGCTACCACAGGACGCGAACTAAAGAAATAACACGACCCCGCAGAAGTTTCTCCCGGTGATCTAGTATACGAATAGGGGCCTCAACAACGGACATGTCATCCCTAATGTCCATAGTCCCCCAATCTATCACATGAGTGGGGTCAGGATGATACTTCCTCAACTGGGACACGTGGAACACATTGTGCACCTGACTCAGTCGCGGTGGCAATGCTAACCGGTAAGCTACAGGCCCCACACGAGCGAGAACCTCAAAAGGACCAATGAACCGGGGAGAGAGTTTGGAACCTCTCCCAAAGCGCCGATGTCCACGTCGTGGAGAGACACGGAGAAACACATGATCTCCCACAGAAAACTCCAAAGGTCGCCGCCGCTGATTTGCATAAGATTTCGGTCGACTCTGGGTGGATAACAAGCGCTGACGAATCAACTTGACCTTCTCAGTAGCCTCTTGAACCAACTGTGGTCCCAAGAGAGCTGCCTCTCCTACCTCAATCCAACACAAGGGTGATCGGCACGGCCTCGCATACAACGCTTCAAAAGGGGCCATCCGAATGGATGCCTGATAAGTGTTATTGTAGGCAAACTCCACCAAAGGAAGGTGAGTTGCCCACGAACCCCCAAAATCTAGTACAAAAGCCCTCAACATGTCCTCCATGGTCTGATTCGTCCTCTCAGTCTGACCATCAGTCTCAGGGTGAAATGTTGTACTCAAGTTAAGCTTTGTCCCCATAGCCTCCTATAAGCCTGCCCAAAAACGAGAAGTAAACCTCGAATCCCTGTCGGACACAATTGATGATGGCACCCCATGCAATCTCACCACCTCGTTCACATACAGCTGACTTAAGGCCCCGGTGGAAGCCCGCTCACGGACAGCAAGAAAATGGGCCGACTTAGTCAGCCCGTCCACAATCACCCAAATCATGTCCTTCCGCCCAGTGGTGGGTGGAAGTCTAGTTACAAAGTCCATCGCTATGTGGTCCCACTTCTACTCGGCTATTGGCAACGACTGTAACATGCTCGCCGGCCTCTGGTGCTCAGCCTTCACCTATTGACAGTGAGGCACCTCGAAAGAAAAATAGCTACATCACGTTTCATCCCAGTCCACCAAAAATGTTCCCGAAGTGCATGGTACATCTTCGTATCCCCTGGATGCACGGCCAGCTTAGACTGATGAAACTCCCGCATCACCTCATCCCAGAGAGAAGAAGCCACTACTAGTCGCCCCTGGAAAAACAATTCGTGCTTAGGACCCTCTGTCCATTCCTCAGATAGCTCACCAGCCTCAATACGGGCACGAAGAACCTCACACTCAATGTCACCCAACTGTCCCTCCCGGACGCGCTGGTACAACTCAGGCACAACCACCAAAGGACTCAGGACTGTCCCACCATCACGAACAACAGGCTGCAACTGCAACATAGCCAACTGCTCCATCAGCTTCCACTCTCTTACGGCCACCTCAGCCTTCCCTTTTCTGCTCAACTCGTCAGCCACAACATTACCCTTGCCCGGGGTATAGGCAAGAGTAAAGTCAAAGGTCTGCAAATACTCCACCCATCTCCTCTGCCTCAAATTCAAGTCCTTCTGAGTAAAGATGTACTGAAGGCTCTTGTGATCAGAAAACACTACGAACCTCTCCCCTAAAAGGTAATGTTGCGAACTCTTCAAGGCAAAGATGACAGCCGCCAACTCAAGATCATGGGTAGGGTAATTCTGCTCATGAGGCTTCAACTGCCTTGACCCATAAGCGACCACACTGTGCTCCTGCATAAGCACACACCCGAAACTAACCCTGGACGCATCACAGTATACCTCATATGGGATATCCTCCCGGGGTATCCTCAACACCGGTGCAGTGGTCAAACGGGTTTTGAGAGCCTCAAACGCCTGTTGACACTTGTCAGTCCACTCAAACTTCACTCCCTTCTGGGTCAATGCCGTCACAGGAGCTGCCAAGCGGGAGAATCCCTCTACAAAACGACGGTAATACCCTGCCAAGCCAAGAAAGCTACGAATCTCGAAAACATTGGTTGGCCTCTCCCACGATGCCACAGCCTCAATCTTGGCTGGGTCCACCCTAACTCCCTCAGCTGACACCACATGGCCAAGAAAATAGACCTCCTGCATCCAAAATTCACATTTTCTAAACTTAGCAAACAACTGCTGGTCCCTCAAGGTTTGTAACACTATTGCCAAATGCTCCACATGCTCCCGCTCCATCTTGGAATATACCAAGATATCATCTATAAACACCACCACGAAAGAATCTAAGTATGGAGCAAAACTTGGTTCATCAAATGCATGAACACTGCTGGTGCATTAGTGAGCCCGAAAGGCATCACTACCCACTCATAGTGCACATACCTGCACCGAAACGCAGTCTTAGGGATGTCCTCCTCCCTAACCCTCAACTGATGATACCCCGACCGTAGATCTATCTTGGAAAACCACTGGGCTCCACTCAACTGGTCAAACAGGTCATCGATCCGAGGCAACGGATACTTGTTCTTCACAATCACCGAATTCAGTTTCCTATAGTCGATGCAAAGGCGTAGCGTGCCATCTGCCTTCTTTGCAAAGAGACCCGGAGCACCCCAAGGTGAGGTACTCGGTCTGATATACCCCTGGTCCACCAACTCCTCTATCTGCCGTTGAAGCTCCCTCAGCTCGGCTGGCCCCATACGATATGCTACTTGGGAGATTGGGCCAGTCCCCGGTACCAACTCAATGGTGAACTCTACACTCCTCTTAGGAGGTAAACTCCTCAACTGGTCAGGAAAGACTTCGTGAAATTGGTCAACAACTGCTGGCCACACTTTCTTTTCCACTTTCCCCTCCTCAGCAAAGGTCAGGGCTGCCAACCTATGGGTAATGGCACCCCATTGGTCCAACACTGGCCCAGCCCGACTCGCCTCACAGTTTCACTCCCCCTGCAGGGTGCAAGAGGTCCTTGTAGGTGTCACGAAGGATACACGCCGCCGATAATAGTCTATCTTGGCCTGGAAAGCCATAAGCCAATCCATACCCAAGATCAGGTCAAAAGTACGAAAGGGCATTACATGCAAGTCAAAACTTAGCTCCACATCTCCTATGGTTAACACACAGTCACGGCAAACACGCTGCACCTCAATCATACCTCCCACCGGAGACTACACTGTTAGGGGTCTCTCTGCCTCAACACATGCTAACCCCAATCTCTCAATCAGAAGTTCAGCGACAAACGAACAAGATGCACCCGTATCAAAAAGTGCAGAAACAAGCGTACGAGAAGGTGGTAGCTCGGCCTTCTCCCGGGGTACCTCTAACCACCGATGGTCCTGCTCCATTCTCTGCCGGTGAAGGTGGTAGCTCGGCCTCCTCCCGGGGTGCAACATTCAGCGCAAACACCCTTCCTTGGCTCGTGCCACCGGTTGGCTCACTCGCGGAGCGGTTCCCGCCCACACTGCCTCTAGCATCAGCCTGCTGTCGCTCTGGCCTCCCCTGAGGTCGGGTCTGGCTGGATCCTGCCTGGCTGGCTTGCCACTGACGAGCTGGTCTCTCTGCTGGTGCACAGAAGCTAGCATCACTCCTCATGTTGGATGCCACGCCCCCTGCTCCCCTGTTGCCACTCCTGCAAACCCAGCGCAAATGGCCCTCTCGTCCACAGTTGTTGCACCGCCAGTCCTTGTTGGGACACTCCCCCTTGAAGTGACCCTGCTCCCCACAGCAGTGACAACCGGTCGGTAGACCCCCCGAGGGGCCTCCCTGTCTACTGCCGCCAAGGGTGAACCTCCCTGGGTTCACAGATGGCTGACCCCGACTGCGGAAAGAACTGCTATCTCTCTCCTCAGTCTTGAGCCTCTTGGACCCTGAATCTCGATCAGGTGCACTTTCCAACTGGCGACCCAGATAAGCCTGCCTCCCATCATCTAGCTCTCTCTCAGCTATACGGTCCGTCTCCACAACCTCAGCATAGGCCTTCAAACGCAGAATTGCCACCCTCTGCCTAAGGGCCGGCCTGAGACCCAAGGTGAACTTGTGGGCCTTTAGGTCCTCCTGTGCCACGGTCTCGAGAGCAAATCTGCTCAAGCTCCGGAATTCACGCTCATACTCGGGCACCGTCTTTGTCCCCTGCTTCAGGCTGCTAAATTCCTCTCTCTTCTGCTACCTCAACGACTCGGGAAAGAACTCATCATGAAAGAGCTGCAAGAACTTGTCCCACAACATGTACTGTACCGTACGGCTCCCTGCGACACTCAGCCACCACTCCAAAGCATTCCCTTCCAGCAGCCGAATGGCTAGCCTCACCTTATACTCCTCCCGGGGCAGGAGAAAGGAGAACACATGCTCGATCTGCCTCAGCCAGTGCTCAGCTAACACTGGGTCCCCCTCCCCCTTGAATCGCGGAGGTTGTTCCTTTCGGAACTGTGTCACCACATCATCCTCTGCACGAATCGGTTCGCTACCCATTGAACTCACACGCTCACGAGGTAACTCCCCCACTAGTGGTGGCGGTGGTGGTGGCACCACCTGTTGGGCCGCCATCTCACGGCGTACCTCCTCCCAAACTTCTTGCCGGATACCTTCCCTCAGCTCCTGGACTTCCAGTCGGATGCCCTCTCACAGCTGCGCCAGCAACAACGCATGTCCTCCAGCGGATTGCCCCACACCCGGACCCTCATGGGTAGATGACTCATCAGCCACTGCCCCGGACGCACGTGTCACTCTCCTTGGTGGCATTCTTACTACATGAAGTAAGTAAGACAATCGTCAAAACGTATTCGAAATTTATCGCGTGCTACTCCCTCTAGCCCTTTTTAACAGTGCTACTATCACAAGGCAAGTCACATTTCACACATTGCATCAATCGACATTGCACACAACTCAAATAAACAAGGACCTTTCCTTGTAGTCATGCTCAAGGTATTTCAAGAAAAATTAGAGTTGCAAAGTTCACACCTTATCACATTATTCATATTTTTCGTTTATCACAATTACAATTTTAACAGTTATCCACACCTTCACACCCAACAACAAATGCAACTAGTGCCCTAATGCCCATGCATGCAAATCCTACCTCAGGTCTGGACTACCCCAAGTACAGCTTAAAGGCTCCAAGAGGACCGTGTTAATCAGGCACGTCCCTCCAGGCTCCTCCAAAGGACTCAGGATAACCAGATCCGCCCACTACCCTAGGCCAACTAGACCATGCTCTGATACCATATTGTCACACCCCGAATTTCCAACCCGAGAAAACCGGTTCGTGACTCCCCCATACCCAACCCGGTGAGCAGGGGGTGGATGTACAAAACAAATATTCATGCAGGTCAATGTATACATTCACCACCGATAATCACAAAGATGTAAATTAAATATCTTTATTAATCTTCAACACATAATAAATGTGCACAACCACACATGTCTTTATTACATTCCAAATCCTTTTACAATACCTCCCCTCCTGGGGTTACATCAATTTCCATAAAATAACATAATAAAAAAAGAAACGATAAAGCAAATACAGTCTTCCACCTCGGGATTCCACCTAATACCTGTAGGTTCCTGAAAGAAAATATATCACAGTAGGAGGGGTGAGCAACCACAGCTCAGTAGGGATCATGTCTCCCCAACCCATCCCATGCTCCTAGCATCTACATGGCGTGTGTACAAGTGCAGTGTCGTGATACAATAATTTCAACAGATAAATGAACAAACCACATCAGCAAATACAATCTTTCATTGCCACATAGGCTTACACTTTAACCATCTCAAGCAAGTGATTTAACCGCCTCTTCAGGCCAATGATTTAACCGCAAGTGATTTAACCGCCTCTTCAGGCCAATGGTTTAACCACAAGTGATTTAACCGCCTCTTCAGGTCAATGGTTTAACCGCCTCTCAGGCAAATAGTTTAACCGCCTTTCAGGCTAACATAAACAGTCCAGGGCTTCCACAACCACCAGGTTCAATAAAAACAGGCCTGGGCTTCCACAGCCTCCGGGTATAAAAGCAAACACGCAGCACAACATGGTCATTCAGGCATAATATCAAACACTTAACATGCGTGGTCACATAGGCATAACTTCAAACACTTAGCATGCATACATTCACAAACTCACAGATCCAGTCACACCGGCAATATTATCAAACACTTCCTAGGCGTATTCACATAGGCATATTCACACAGGCATTTTATCGAACATTTAACATGCACTAGCCAGAATCAAACCAAGACGCCATTGAAGGCCAACATTCATATAGGAGGTCACACCTATATGAATTTACATATAAATATTATAGAAACAACAATGGAAACTCTACAAATCTTCTACCCAGGCCTAACCCCGGGACAGACCAGGAAAGATAGAACCCCTACCTCAATAGATCCCTTCACACCTTAGCCTCCACGCCAAATGCCGTCCACCCACGGAAACACCACCGCAGCAACCACGACCAGAAGCCCTTCTTCCCTCTCTCTCTCTCTCTCTCTCTCTCTCTCTCTCTCTCTCTCTCTCTCTCTGCGATGGCTGCAGCGGCTGAAGAGAACCCCTAAACCGAAAACAAGGAGCTTTCACCTCTTTATATAGACAACTCAAACCTCAAAATGACGTAGTTTTGAATAAATGAATCCCAACATCAAAATGACGCAGTTTTGATGACAGACTACAACCTTTTTGCAACCACACGGGACAAAACACTCATAATTTCGCCATGGTCCTTTAGCAAAAGAGGATCAAAACAACAAAACAAGGGTAATGGAGGCTGCACGTGAGAAAGGCCCTTCTCACGGGCACCTCCAAATGCTCTGGAATTTTGCCACAAGCCTTAGAACAACATCAGGAAGGCTCCTATGCAAAAATCTCACTGCACGTGAAAAGCATTCTCACGGGCACTCCCTATTAGGCTCAAACTTTACCTCTTGCTTGCTTATCAACATACAAGATGATTTAGCCAAAGTGTGTGGAAATAAAACTCCCTAAAACCCAACAATTTCCACCCAAAAAGGCAAAACTGACTAACTCCTCACATCCCAAAATACGGGTCATTACATTTATACTAAGCCGAGGGAGGAGACCTTATTTCTCCCAAGGGTGTAGGGAGTACCAACCTTGCTTCTAAAAGCTTGGGGTATAATTTCGTGTATGTCATTAGAATTGAGTCAAACTCTTGTTGTGGCCGATGTGGGGCCTGATTCGATCCTGCATGCTGGGTTTGGGCCCTTGGTTACCCTTGTCCTTGGAATGCGGGTCTAGGTCCTTTCGGAGCTGACGCCCTTGGTTGCTCTTGGTATGGTGCTCTCGGTTGAAATGGGTTAGGTGCCATTGGAAATGGAAATGGAACCCCTCCTTGTGGCAAATAAGGCGTGAATTGGGGAATAGGAGCAGGTGCAGCATAGGCAACTACTGGTGATCCTTTGTGGTATCCTAGTGCTTGGTAGAATGTTGATTGTATTGTTGGGTATGAATGGTATACCAGGTTGGTCTCATTTTCCTTCTTCTTTGCCGGTGGTTGAAACCTTTTGGATGCGTCGGCCACATCACCCTTTAGCTTTCCTCATTTAATGCCAATTTCAACACGTTTACCAGATGCGACCAAGTCTACAAAGCTACTAGAGACGTTGCCGATCAATTTCTCATAGTAGACGCCTTTTAGTGTGTTGATAAAAAGAGTAGTGAGTTCTCTTTTTGTAAGGGGAGGTTGGACCTCCACAGCCGTCTCTCTCCATCTTCGTGTATAATCCTTGAAGCTTTCGTCGGACCCCTTTTCTAAGGACTACAAGGTCAGTCGGTCCAGCACTAGCTTGGTGACGTATTTGTATTGAGCCAAAAACGATATGGCTAATTCTTTCCAAGTTTTGATACGGTTGCCATCCAACTAAAAGTACCAGCGAAGGGATGCGCCAGTTAGGCATTCATGGAAACAATACATAAGGAGCTTGTCTTCACCTGCATAGGCTGCCATTTTTTTGACAATACATGGCTAGGTGTGTCCTCGGACAATGGGTCCCGTTGAACTTCTCGAACTTTGGCATCTCGAATTTCGGTGGCATCACCACTCCAGGGACTAAGCATAAGTCTTGTGGGTTGGTCATGCCATAGTTGTCGATGCCTTCTATAACTTTCAATCTTTTCTCCAGTCGTCTTAAAGTGGAAGAGTCAACATTCTCCTTGGGAGCTGGGGAACCCACTGCTTCCATTACATTTCCCGCTGCGGGCATAGTGAAATGAGTTTGATTTGGAGTAGGGAGTTGTGTCATGAGAGGCTGATATGTGGGTGCTTGACTTGGACCCAGATTAGGTGGCAGAACTGCCTCCTGCCCCTGTTCTTGTTGGTGATTTTAAGTTCCTCTTACCAAAGTTCCTTCTCCAGTTAGCTTGGTAAGCATTTCCATTATTGTATACACTTGCCCCTATAGGGCTTGTTATGATTGTTCTAACCCAGTGAGTCTGTTCTCTGCTTCTTCTGACATTGGCTGCGGCTGTGGTACTTGATTACGCCAGGATATGAGGTTGTAATGCAATCCTAGAGAAAAGTGGCTACCGACCTGGGTGCAAGGTAATTTTACTTGATTTTCAATTTTAATATGCATGTATGCATGAATGACTATGTGAAGGGTTAGAGAAACAAAATGAGTTTATTCCAAACACTTTCAAACAAACACATAGTACAATATAGAAATGCCATGCAGATGAGAGCTATGGCTATATGATCTTAAGGTAAACCTCCAGTCATCTCCTAAGTAGCACGATGCCTTTTCCTCTGGGATGGTCACTCACCTACGTCCTCCCTCTGCTTCAATATGGTCTCGACCTATTTTTCCCTCAATTGCAACTGCTGAAGCACTCCTTTTAGAGATGTTTCTAGCCTTTGGATCTGTTGCATGAGGTTTTGATTTTCTTGGAGGATTGCCTTCATGTCTGTAGTTAATTATGGCTTGTGTTGTGCCCTCCAAGATATGTATGCCAGATAAACGCTAGGTTTTGGACTGTTGGGTTGGATCTTGTGTAATGACCCGTGTTTTGGGAAGAACAAGCTAGAATGAAGTGAACAATATCCTGGGCGAATGCTTGGGTCGAAAGGTGGAAGACTCGAAGATTTGGGTCGTAGGGTCGAAGACCGAGGGTCGAAGTTTAAAGGTTTGAGGGTCGAAGGTTTAAGCTTCGAGACAGATCTTTGAGGCCGCGTTTCCAGCGTGTCTTCGAGGGAGTGTTTCTACGAGTCTTCGTGGCTTGGTTGTTAGAGAGTGTAATGAGCTCAAGTGGGAGCGTGTAGAGGCTGCGTGTGACAATGACCACGTTCGGATTGTGGGTATTTTGTCCTATGTGGAAGCGGAGTGGTTAGTTCATGTTTCATTTATGAAAACTACGTCATTTTGATGTTGGGATTTCATTTATCAAAACTACGTCATTTTGATGGTGGGATTTCATTTATCAAAACTACGTCGTTTTGATAAGTGAGGTCTATATAAGGAGGAGCTCTCTTTGTTTTTAGGTTTAGGGTTTTTGTTGTCAACCGTCGCAGCCGTCCTAGAGAGAGAGAGAGAGAGAGAGAGAGAGTTCTTAAGCGCTGCTGCTAGGGTGACTCGTGTGGGTGGACGGCATCTAGCATGGGAGCGTGATGGATCCTTGAGGTAGGGGTTCTGTTCCTCCTTGAACCTATCCCAGGGTTTTGGCCTTGTGATAGGCAGTCTGTTGTATATTCTGGATATATATATATATATATATATGTAAATCCATATAGGTGTGATCTCCTATATGGATGTTGGCCTTCAATGGCGTATTTTGCTTGGATATTTGTATATATGCCTGTGAGGCTGGGATTATGCATGCTAAGTGTTTGTTTTTATGTCTGTGTGACTAAGTTTGAGAGCCTGTGAATGTGTGCACGCTATGTGTTCGATGTTATACCTATGAGACTATGCAAATCATGTGTTTGATGTTATGCCTGTGTGGCTTTGTGTGTTGTGTGTTTGTTGGAACCCGGTGGCTGTGGAAGCCCGGGACTATTTATGTTAGCTTGTGTGGCTTTGGAAATGTTGGCCTATGTGGCGCCTAAGAGGCTGTGGAAATGTTTGGAACTGTAAATATGTTGGCCTGTCTGGTGCCTGAGAGGCTGTGGTAATGTTTGTAACTATGGAAATGTTGGCCTATGTGGCGCCTGAGAGGCTATGGATATGTGAGCCTGTGTGGCTGTGGCAATGGTTGTACCTGTTATGTGACTTGTGGATTGATACTTAACTGTGGAATATAACCTGCTTTTATCTTGTCACTACACTACACATGCGCACGTTCTCATGTATATGCTAGGAACATGGGATGGGTTAGGGAGACATGATCCCTACTGAGCTGTGGTTGCTCACCCCTCCTACTGTGATGTGTTTTCTTTCAGGAACCTACAGGCATTAGGTGGAAACACCAAGGTGGAAGACGGTTCTGTTTTGTGGCTTGTTTAATGTTATTTGTAGTATGTGATTTTTGTGAGACCTTGTAACCCCAATGGGGAGATATTGTAAAAGATTTTGTTGTAGTAAAGATTTGTTTGCTTTGTGAAAGTTACATGTATCTTAAATTTATTAAATAGTGTCCTGTGTAGGAATGTTGTACCCTACCCCTTTATCCTCCTTGTAGGTAAAGGGGAGTCACGAACCGGTTTCCTTGGGTTGGAAATCCGGGGCGTGACATCTTGTATGGGATGGACCATGCCTGATACGTCTTTTTGCCTTTTTCTGCGAGCATGGTTCTGCTGTAAGTCAAGTCATAATCGTCCATGCCAAATAACACAGGGATAATTTGATGATAATCGACTTGTGTTCCACCCTGTAATGGTGCATATGCAGTTCCTCCCCAAGGACCTAAGAATGGGACCTAATTATAGTCCCAGCAGCTATAAGTCATGGAGACCACTAGCATCTAAGAAGTAGTCCAGGTAATGTCAGCTTCTGTGAGGTTCTCTAACTTATTCTTCCAGATTTTGAGGTCTTGAGGTAAACTCCATTTGCTGAGCAGGATATCCTATAGGGTTATGGCCGACAACCGATAAACGACGGGGAAAACGAAGAACACTACAAGGGAAATGACCTTGTAGCCAAGTGCATAGGATAGGCAGGCACCCCATGAACTATTCCAAGCCTTTATTCCTCAGATAAGTAAGAGATCGAATGGTTTCAGACAATATAGCAGGGGTCACATCCTTTGAGCACCTGCTAGACCAAATCTATAATTGCTCCATCGATATGGGCCGGTATCCTCGGGAATGACTAGCCCGTATATAGGTAGCATAAGCAATTTGTGTGCCCCTGCTTCTGTTGCGTTTTGTATCATTTCTTTGATTGTTGCCCATGGAAGATATTCTAGCCCACCATATGTTGTGGCCACTGGTGAGTCCTAAACTGGCTTTCCCATTATCTTAGCAAAGGCCCTTCGACATGATCTTTTAGGCTCCGGTAAATAAATTTTCCTTTTGTCTTCTTCAATTGGGATATCCAGTAATCTTCTGTATTCTTCTATGGTGGGAACAACATCTACACCCTTGAAGTCAAAACACTGTTGTCGAGGCTCCCAGAAATATATTGCTGCGCCAGGTATATCCTTGTCGGCTAGTAGCTCGGTCACATGGAGCAAATCTTCAAACTGTTGTATATAGATGCTTTTGCTTTCGTCTGACCACTGACTCCATATCGTATGTACCTCCTTAATGTAGTCCAACTGATCTTTTATTATAACATGTTCTGTCTTGTGGGCTTCACCTGGTGGAAAATCTCCGAGGCGAAATTGAATGTCCCCAGATGGTTCGGCCACCACTGCGACAACATTCTTATCGTGAAGGCCATGTAGGAGATGACTGAAAGTTGCCATGCCTATATAAATATAGTGTTATGCATGATGACAGGTTAGGATGACAGTTAAATAAATATCAAGGTAAATTGACAAGATAAAAGAATAAACCAATAGTAAGGCAAATAATATGTGCAGTGGATGACTTGAGGACTACCCTACAAAATAAATGTTAGCATGGCATGGAATGAGCAAACAACATGTGGGTCAATGCCCCTGATGGGCTTCTATTGCAAGACCTATCTTATTCGTTGGTTCCCAAACTTGCTTTATAGAGGGCTCCATACACCATGAGATTTACCGGAGGGGGGCCTTAAAAGGACGAGCCTTAAAAGAACCTCAAGCTTGAGTGAGGAGTCCGAGGCCCCATTGTGGATAATGATTAACGCGTTGGGGACTGTACTAAACCTTACTAACCTAGATTGTGATAAACCCGGGTATAGGGTTATACATGAATGTAGCAAGTAGGGAAAGTAGTAAATCACAACTATTATGGCAATTTTGTACAATTAAGGTGTAAAATAACAATGAAAGTGTATCACAATTACGATTATCAAAAAAAGCTATTATGGTAGTTAAAGCGGATAAATAAATCACAATCACAATTATCACGACAGTTAAATATACAACGGTAAAAATAAAATAACCTCCTATTCCTAGTGCTAGACCTAACTCTCTAAAGTTTTTAAGAATAGTTCCCCAGCAGAGTCGCCAGCTATCATCACCGATTTTCATCCGGGCCCATTTGGCGTGGGCTTAAACTAAACCAATGGTGAGAAATTTAGAGTTGCCAACAACTGTTTTTGGGGTACAATTGGATACCATCTACTTTGAGTAGTTTAAGGTGTGGTCTCAGATTATCGAGAGAAGGGTTCGGGAGTTGGTTACGTGTAGGGAAGGATTAGCACCCCTATAACGCCCTTTCGGTATCTATTTTTGGAGAAGGAGGTTCCTATTTATTTTCACTGCTGTGATTAGGTTGAGTTTCCTAGAAAGTCTATGCTTTTTATTTAGCTAAGTTATTTGTTGAAGTTATGGTTAACATTGATTTGCCCTAAATTTATAAAGGGAATCCTAAAAGTTTTGTTTTGCTTTTCATTTGAAGTAGAAAATGAAATCCTAAGGTTTTTTTTTGTTTTGTTTTGGTTTATTTATTTATTTATTATTATTATTATTATTATTATTATTATTATTATTATTATTATTATTATTATTATTATTATTATTATTATTATTATTATTATTTTGTTTTGTTTTGTTTTTGTTTGTTTTTTTGTTTTTAGTTTGAAAACATTTTTTTTGTTTTTTGTTTTTGTGTTTTGTTAAAAACATTTTGTTTTGTTTTTTTGTGTGTTTGTTTGTTTGTTTGTTTGTTTTTGAAAATTGAAGTCCTAAAAATTGAAATAATTTTTAGTTTTTTGTGGTAGGAAAACATTTTTCTTTGTTTTTTTTGAAATAGCTAAAACTAAGAACTAACACATGTTTTTTTCTTTTGAAAACATATTTTTTTTGTTTAAAAGGATAAAACTATGAACTAACACAAGTTAAACAATAACATATCAAGTTGTGTGTGTGATTGTGATATCCACAAATGAAATAACAACTCACTCTTGTTTTTTCCTTTTCTTCATCTCCTTTTTTTATGCCTCTCTTTGCTTCTTCTTTTTTTTTTTTGTCTTTACTATACTTTACATATTACAACGTTCAACATAAAAAGAACGAAAATACAAAAAAAATAAAACGAAAAATACTAAAAATTACATCAAATATAAATATAAATAAGCTAAAAAATGAAAACTAAAAAAAATACTAAAAATTACATCAAATATAAATACAAATAAGCTAAAAAAAATAAAGAAACAAATGCAAATTGAACTGACTTTGGCTTGAATGAGGCTTTAACACGGGACTTCCAAATGAAATATTCTGTTCGCACCGAAAGTCACTTGCTCACCCAAATCACCAAAATTCTAATAGCGCCAAGTGCAAAAATCAGCTAGGATTTACTGTGGAGATTGTAGTGGTATGTTGGAATTTTTGAGCAGATAATGAAAAGACTATTAATTCTTTTGTTTTGGGGTAGAAAATGTGAGAGAGAGGGAGGATGTTTTCATTGGGCAAGAGAGAGAATCGGGGAACTTTTTTCTGTCTTTTCTTTGGTTTTGGGAAACGAAGCTAAGGGAAAGACAGAGTATGGGAAGGATTTTTTTTGTTTTTGGTTTTGGGAAAGGGAGAGTGTTTGGGCGAAAATCTGGGTGTTCCTCTCTTGGTGTAAGTCTGTGCAAAGGGAAAAATCTTGGACGTTTTTTTTGACATGAAGACTCTTTTATGCAAGGGAGAAGGACCTCCTTTTTAATACCTTTGGACGTAGCCTCATTATTGCTGCATTTACTGATGTATTATTCATGGCAGCCCCTTTTTTATTGCCGGATTCCAACTTCGTCGGGTGGGTTAGTGACCTGTGATTGCCCTTTTGTTTCTGTGTGAGCACATGTGATAGACAAGCATTGAAAAGCATCTGCGCAGCTAATCCCATAAAGCTACAGTGAGCACACCCGTGAATATTGCTAAACAGCAAAGGTCAAAGGTAGGTGGAGGCTCAGATCCGAATCAAAAGGAAGGGTTGGATCCTTATTTCGTATCAGTGGATGTCACGCCCCGGACTTCCAACCCGAGGAAATCGGTTCATGACTCCCCTTTACCCACACGGTGGATAAGGGGTTAGGATAATATAATTCCACATAGAACATCACGTAAGCAATACAATTCTGCACAATGAAGGTTCACAAACCAAACCACATCACTTTATTAATTTAAAAACCTTTTACATCGTTTCCCCCATTGGGGTTACATTATTTCCCTCAAAATAACAATAAGAAAATAAAATAGCAACAAAGAATGCAGTCTTCCACCTTGGTGTTCCACCTAACACCTGTAGGTCCCTGAAAACAAACAAGACACAGCAGGAGGGGTGAGAAACACAGCTCAGTAGGGATCATGTCTCCCTAACCCGTCCCATGCTCCTAGCATCTACATGAGGACGTGTACAAGTGAAGTGTCATGGTAATAAAATATAAATAGGTTATGAACAACATTTATAATTAAGGCAACACATAAGCAGCACAACCATAGCCACAACCACATAGGCTTCCACAATTACAGCTACACAGGCTTCCACAACCATAGCCACAAGCTCCACAACCACACAAGCTACCACAACCATAGCCACATAGGCTCCACAGCCACACAAGCTACCACAACCACAGCCACACAGGCTACCATAGTTCCCCACAGCACACTTACAAGCATAACACAATAATACAATCATAACACATCAAATAAACACAAGCCATAATTTATCATTGTCATATATTATGTTCTCAAACATAACTCCCCCGGAAACCCCAAGGTTTCCCCACGAGGCCCTACCGCAGGACTAACCCTAACGAAATCAACCACTGAATGAACAGCGTATATACCCCAATAGCCTCCTAGGTCCACTGCCATGAGAACAAACCCGAAATCCCAAGACCCCAAACTCATCGACATACCCAAGCATAACTTGCCATTGAAGCCCAACATTCATATTAGAGATCACACCTATATGAATTTACATATATATATATATATATAAACATAAATAAACTACAAATCATCTGCCACAAGGCCTAACCCTAGAATAGGTTCAAGAAAGAATAGAATCCCTACCTTAGAAGGATCCTCCTTGCTCTTGCTCCCACGCTAGATGTCGTCCACCCACGCGGACACAGCGGCAACGATCAAGAGAGGGTTCTCTCTCTCTATCTCTCTCTTTCTCTCTTTGCGATGGTTCACAGAATGAATAAAACTCTAAAAAAAGAAAACACCTCCTTTTAATTACACAACACTTATCAAAATGATGTAGTTTTGATAAGGGAAACATAATCCCCTATTAAAACACAACACTTATCAAAACGACGTAGTTTTGATTAGTGAAATGTGTTTTAACCTTCCCGCGTCCACACAGGACAAAATACCCATAATTCGAACATGGTCCTTTAGGAAAAGATTATCAGCATAGCAAAACGAAGGAGACGGTGCAAAAACATGGCTGCACATGACAAAGGCCATTATCACGTGCAACCTCTGAATCCTCCCTCTTGAGCTCATTTCTTGCCTCATGCTTGCTTATCAATATTTAAAGTGTTCTAGCTAATATGTATGAGAAGAATCTCCCAATACCTGACAATTGCCACTCAAAAGGCATAACTATGACTAACTCCTCACATTCTTAAACACAGGTCATTACATCCTCTCCCCCTTAAGACTTTTCGTCCTAAAAAAGAAACGACATACTAGAACTATGAGGAATAACACGCACGCAACCCATTATGCAAAATCGCAAGTCACAACACACCCATGGATCTTCACATCACTATCATATCACAAACTCAACACAACACACATGTTTCCACCACAATGAAATTGGATAACATATCCAATCACCATGAAACAGTAAATTTAACACATATCCTCTAAAAAGGACAATAAATAAGACATCTTGAACAACAAGCATAGGAAATCACAATCTCTTGGCTAACAGCCACCTCCCACCCTCAAGATTGTTCATCCTCAAACAACTCCGGGTGCTGCTCACACATCATGGACTTACATTCCCATGTTTCCTCTTCAATTCCATGGTGCTGCCACAACACGTGAACTAATGGAATAACGCGACCACACAAAAGCTTCTCCCGGCGATCCAATATCCGGATAGGAGCCTCAATAACGGACATGTCATCCTCAATATCCAATGTCCCCCAATCAATCACATTAGTTTGGTCAAGATGATACTTTCTTAACTAGGACACATGGAACACATTGTGCACCCAACTCAACCGCGGTGGCAATGCTAACTGGTAGGCCACTAGCCCCACATGAGCCATAACCTCAAAAGGACCAATAAACCGCGGAGAGAGCTTGGAACCTCTCCCAAAGCACCGATGTCCACGACCTGGAGAAACACAAAGAAACACATGATCCCCCACGAAAAACACTAAAGGTCGCTGTTGCTTATCAGCATAAGATTTCTGTCGACTCTGAGCTGACAACAAACGCTGACGAATCAACTTGACCTTCTCGGTAGCCTCTTGAACCAACTGTGGTCCCAAAAGAGCTGTTTCCCCCACCTCAGTCCAACACAAGGTTGATCGACACAGCCTCCCATACAATGCCTCACAAGGAGCCATCCCAATGGATGCTTGATAACTATTGTTGTAGGCAAACTCCACCAAAGGAAGGTGAGTTGTTTATCACCACTCGGTGTTGTCCGGGCTCATGAATGGCTTGGGATTACTCCTCTCGTGGCTTCTTCTATGAGTTCATTCTAAGAAATTGTTCTACCAGTGACCAATTGCGACTCGCTTTGGTTCGGAATTTAGATCCAATAAATTGGTTATGGAACTGGATTGTTCCTCCATTGGGGATGAAACTTTCTTTGCTTCTTGGTGCGAGCTCTAAGGCTTATCCATTGGGGAGTCTAGGACGCGATCTTTGCGGCAATAGTCCTGTAATTGGACGAGAGCAAACATGCCATGTGTAGGAATGATGTGTGAAATGCAGTTGATGCATGAGGTGTGGGGGATGCATAAATCTTTTGGGAATATACATGAAGTGAATAAGATGCGGAGCAGAGATAACTTTAAGGAATTCTTGGTTTCGTCTCTTTTGAAATATACTTTGTTAGATGACCATGGGGGGGCAGATTGTTAAGTAGTTTGAGCCATGGTTTCTCTTAAGGCAAAGGTCCAGGGTTTTGTTGTTGCCTCATGCAAACCTCACGGACAAGCAAAGTTTAAGAAACTCAAGTGGGGGAATGAACAATTTTTTTTCATTTTAAAAAAATAAAAACCATATTTATTGATAAGACATTTTGTACTTACAATTACATCATTCCATAAGGAACAAATTGTTTATCATCATACAAACTTAAACTAAACTCCCTTTTGTTGAACAAGGACAATAGCTTCGAAAGACATGTCTTATAAAGTCGATCAGAGTATGCTTAAGATTTGACTAGTCCTTTGGTTCATAGCCTAGTTCCTGGTCTGAAGTAGCATGATGATCCCGCTATGACCATCTGCTTGGGGAGTTTCAAGAGGTGTACCCTATCCTAGCTCAGTTAGAAAATCCTGGATTCCGATGTTGCTGCACTTCTTTTTGTTGGCTTTATATTTTACCCTTGGCGCCCTTTTGGGTTTTCACCAAGTTCGCCTTTCTTTTTCTTTTTTATTGATCTTTGTATTTTACCCTTGGTGCCCTTTCAGGTTTTTGCCAAGTCTGCTCTTGGGCCATGAACTTTGTTTGTTGGGTCATACTCGAACTTGATTGCCATAGTGAGGACAAGGTTTGGCCCATTTATGTTAAGGACCGAAGCATGAAATTTGATTCAGATGGGGATAAAGGGTTTTGAAATGGTGATGTATTTATTCATCGTAAATGGCAATACAATTCCCATTCAGAAGGGAAGTTAAGCATAAAACTTCTTTACAAAGATTGTTGTTTACGGGATTTCGTAGCTCAACTCCATCCATTTTCGTGAGGATTAGGGCGCATCCTAAGAATGCTCTTTTTACCACATATGGACCTTCATAGTTTGGAGTCCACTTGCCCCTGTGATCATGATGTATCGACAGTATATTCTTCAAGACCAAGTCCCCTTCTTTGAAGGTTCGGGGTTTTACCTTTTTGTTGAAGTTGGCCATCATCCTTTGTTGGTACAACTGGCCTCGAACGACTGTGGCGAGACGTTTTCCTTCGATCAGATTCAACTGCTCAAAACGGTCTCTGACCCACTCTGCTTTGTCCAGCTGGGTATCTCTAAGAACTCTGAGAAACAAGATTTCCACTTCAATGGGTAGGACTGCTTCTATACCATAGACTAGGGAAGAAGGAGTTGCCGCAGTTGATGTTCGCACAGAGGTCCGGTAAGCATGCAGTGCATATGGAAGTTTCTCGTGCCAATGTTTGTATGTCTCAGTCATTTTTCGAATGATCTTCTTGATGTTTTTATTTGCTGCCGCAACCGCTCCATTCATCTTGGGACGATATGGTGTAGAATTGCGGTGTCGGATTTTGAACCACTTGCATAAATGGTCCATCATTCAATTGTTCAGGTTGACAACATTGTCGCTTATGATTTGCACAGGGAGCCCATAATGACAAATAATGTTGCTTCGAAGAAACCTAATCACTACTAATTGAGTGACTTGGGCATAGGAAGTCGCTTCCACCCATTTGGTGAAGTAATCGATCGCCACTAGGATGAATCGTGGCCGTTAGAAGCCTTTGGTGAAATGGCTCCAATAATGTCCATTCCCCACATGGCGAAAGGCCAAGGAGATGTTATTGTGTGCAAGTAGGATGGAGGTGCTTGGATTCGAACCCGTAAACTTGGCATTTAAGGCACGCATGCACATAATTGATGCTATCCTTTTCCATGGTGATCCAATGGTAGCCCATCCTCATGATCTGTCAGGACAGTGCATGTCCATTCACATGTGCTCTACAACTACCATTATGGACTTGGTTGAGGATTTGATGCCCTGGGCTTCCAACCCGAGGAAACCGATTCGTAACTCCCCTTTACCCACATAGTGGATAAGGGGTTAGGATAATATAATTCCACATAGAACATCACAGAAGCAATACAATTCTGCACAATGAAGGTTCACAAACCAAACCACATCACTTTATTAATTTAAAAACATTTTACATCGTTTCTCCCATAGGGGTTACATTATTTCCCTGAAAATAACAATAAAAAAATAAAATAGCAAACAAAGAATGCAATCTTCCACCTAACGCCTATAGGTCCCTGAAAACAAACAAAACACAGCAGGAAGGGTAAGCAACACAACTCAATAGGGATCATGTCTCCCCAATCCATCTCATGCTCCTAGCATCCATATGAGGACGTGTACAAGTGAAGTCTCATGGTAATAAAATATAAATAGGTTATGAACAACATTTATAATTAGGGCAACACATAGGCAAGCAAAACCATAGTCACAGCCACATAGGGTTCCACAACCATAGCCACACAGGCTCCATAGTCACACAAGCTACCACAACCACAGCCACACAGGCCATAATTTATCGTTCCCATATATTATGTTCTTAAACATAACTCCCCCGGAAACCCCAAGGTTTCCCCACGAGGCCTTACCGCGGGACTAACCTAACGAAATCAGCCACTAAACGAACAGCGCAGACACCCCAATGGCATCCTAGGTCCACTGCCACGAGAATGAACCCGAAATCCCTAGGCCCCAGACTCATCGACATACCCAATCATAACTTGGCATTGAAGGCCAACATTAATACAGGAGATCGCACCTATATGAATTTACATATATATATATATATATATATATATATATGTATAAACATAAATAAACTACAAATCGTCTCCCACAAGGCCTAACCCTAGAATAAGTTCAAGAAAGAATAGAATCCATACTTCAGAAGGATCCTTCTTGCTTTTGCTCCCTCGCTAGATGTCGTCCACCCACGCGGACACAACGGCAACGATCAAGAGAGAACCAATACTTATCAAAACGACGTAGTTTTGATAAGTGAAACGTGTTTTAACCTTCCCGCGTCCACACAGGACTAAATACCCATAATTCGAACATGGTCCTTTGGGAAAAGATTATTAGCATAAGAAAACAAAAGAGACGATACAAAAACATGGCTGCACATAACAAAGGCCATTGTCACGTGCAACCTCTAAATACTCCCTCTTGAGCTCATCTCTTGCCTTATGCTTGTTCATCAATATACAAAGTGTTCTAGCTAATGTGTATGAGAAGAATCTCCCAAAAACCTGATAATTGCCACTCAAAAGGCATAACTATGACTAACTCCTCATATTCCTAAACACGGGTCATTACATCCTCTCCCCCTTAAGACATTTCGTCCTAGAAAAGAAATGACATACTAGAACTGTGAGGATTAATATACACGCAAACCCATTATGCAAAATCGCAAGTCACAGCACACCTATGGATCATCACATCACTATCACATCACAAACTCAATACAGCACACATATTTCCACCACAATGAAATTGGATAACATATCCAATCACCATGAAACAAGATAAATTTAACACATATCCTCTAAAAAGGACAATAAATAAGACATCTTGAACAACAAGCATAGGAAATCACAATCTCTTGGCTATCAGCCACCTCCCACCCTCAAGATTGTTCGTCCTTGAACAACTCGGGGTGCTTGCTCGCGCATCATGAACTCATGTTCCCATGTTTCCTCTTCAATTCCATGGTGCTGCCACAACACGTGAACTAATGGAATAACGCGACCACACAAAAGCTTCTCCCGGCGATCCAATATCCGGATAGGAGCCTCAATAATGGACATGTCATCCTTAATATCCAATGTCCCCCAATATATCACATGAGTTGGGTTAGGATGATACTTCCTTAACTAGGATACATGGAACACATTCTGCAACCGACTCAATCGCGGTGGCAATGCTAACCGATAGGCCACCGGCCCCACACAAGCCATAACCTCAAAAGGACCAATAAATCATGGAGAGAGCTTGGAACCTCTCCCAAAGCGCCGATTTCCATGACCTGGAGAAACATATGATCTCCCATGGAAAACGCCAAAGGTCGCTGCTGCTGATCAACATAAGATTTCTGTAAACTTTGAGTCAACAACAAGCACTGACAAATCAACTTGACCTTCCCGGTAGCCTCTTGAACCAACTATGGTATGAAAAGAGCTGTTTCCCCCCACCTCGCCTAACACAAGGGTGATCAACACGGCCTCCCATACAACACCTCACAAGGAGCCATCCCAATGGATGCTTGATAACCTTATTGTAGGCAAACTCCACCAAAGGAAGGTGAGTTACTTGTCATCATCCGTTGTCGGTTGGGCTCGTGACTGGCTTAGGATTACTCCTTTGGATGGGATTTGGTCATTGAGCCATCATTGCCATAGCTCGCATAGAACCAAAAAGAGAGCTCAAAATTTGCGAGCTGCTCTATGGATCTCACTAGCCGAATTTCTGAATTCCCTATCGAACTCTCTATATCGCAAGAAGTTAGCCTCCAAAAATGGATCCCCCCTCCCTTTGTGTTGGACAAATGGCCATTTTATAGAGGTTTTTGGAGGGGACATATGGCTACTTGGGAACTTGCAAAATTAAATGATGTGATTTTTAGAGTTCCCAGGCAACATGCATTTACGAGGTGAAAAACATGTTCCCAGGCGTTGATTAATGTATTTATGAGAGTCCAGCCTTCAAAACACGTGTTTTGAGCCGTTAAATTCAATTCATAACACTTACTTTACTGTGCACTTAAAAGAGGAGCAACACGGCGTCGTTTTGGAGTTCCATCCGAAGGTTGTAGGGTCGAAGGCAGTGATCTTCGAGGCAGAGCTGCGAGGCTTTGAGGCAGAGCTACGAGGCTACGACTATGAGGCGGCGACTGCGAGGCTTTGAGGCTGCGACTATGATGCTGTGAGGCTGCTACTGCGAGGCTTCGAGGCTGCGACTGCGAAGCTTTAAGGCAGAGCTACGAGCCTGCGACTACGAGGTTGCGACTACGAGGCTTTGAGGCAGTGACTATGAGGCGGTGACTACGAAGCTTCGAGGCTGAGCTACGAGGCTGCGACTATGAGGCTTCGAGGCTGAGCTACGAGGCTGTGACTACGAGGCTTCGAGGCTTTGAGGCAGTGACTACGAGGCTGCAACTGCGAAGCGTCGAGGCTGCGACTGTCATCACTGGTTTTCGTCCGGGCCCGTTTGGGGTGGGCTCAAACAAAACCAATGATGAGAAATTTAGAGTCGCCACCAACTGTTTTTGGGGTACAGTTGGATACCCTTTACTTTGAGTAGTTTTAAAGGTGTGGTCTACGTTATCAGAGAAGGGTTCGGGAGTTGGTTACGTGTAGGGAAGGATTAGCACCCCTACAACGCCTTTTCGGTATCTATTTTCGGAGGAGGAGGTTTTCTATTTATTGGTATTGCCGTGATGGGGTTAAAGTTCCTAAAAAGCCTATAATTTTTATTTAACTAAGTTATTTGTTGAAGTTAAAGTTAAAATGGATTTACCCTAAATGGTTTTTGGTTTTATTTTGAAGTCCAAAAAAATGGAAATATGCTTTTCTTTTTTTGCTTTTTTTTTGGGTTAGAAAACATTTATGGGTTTTTGTGTTTTGCTAAAAGAAACGTTTTGTTTTATTTTTTTTGTTTTTTTTTTGTTTTGAAAACCCAAAGTCATAAATCAAAGTAATGAACATATGCATTAAAGTAAAAAATGTGAAGTGTGTGATTATGACATCCACAAATAAAAGCACTCTTCTTTCTTTTTCTTTTTTTTCGTCTTTTTTTTATGCCTCTCTTTGCTCTTTTTTTTTACATCATACAACATATAGAGAAGAGAGGAAATATAACAAAAATATAACAAATACAAACAACATAAATAGATAAATACAAGGAAAGATACACCACATACCGATGACAGGAAAAGGAAAAACAATACAGGAAATTACTAAGAATTACATCCAATAGAAATAGACATAAGCTAAAAAGCAATAAAGAAACAAATACGGAACCGACTTTGGGGGCTTTCAACACTAGTCTTCCGTTTGGGCTCCTGTCAGCGTCGATAGTCACCTACTCGAATTACCAACCACCAAATTCCTATAAAAGACAGAGAGAATCTGGGAGAGTTTTTTGATTTTTAATTTTTGGAAAGGGGGGCTCGTAAAGGAAAGGGAGGAGAATGGAAGGAGTTTTCCTTCTTTTTTTTTTTTGGAAAAAGGCTTTGGTGTAGATCTGGGCAGGCGTTAAAGGCTATGGGCATTTTTTTTTGATGAATCTGGCGTTTTCTCTTTCTTTTTTTGTATCAGGGAGCTGGTTATGAAGATGGCAGCAGCGATTAGGAAAAAAGAGAGCTATATCGAGATATCAGGGAAGGCTGGAAGTGAATGGGCGATTTCTGGTTTCAGAATGGCAGAAGGTTGGTTTTTTGAATGTAGGAGTTGGGCGAAAATGGCAGCAAATCTGGGCGTTCTCTGGGACTCCTCTTTTTGTTTTTGTTTTTTTTTTTTGCAGAATTTCCGCTCTCTCTCCCTCTCTCTCTCTCTCTCGCTCTCTTTTGGCGTAATTTCTGTTTTTTTCTTTTGGGCTCAAGGAACTGGGTGTGAAGATGGCAGAATAGTAGAGCTCTTTTTTCTTTTTTCGTTTTCTGTTTTTGCAGACTCTCTCTTTTTTTTTTTTTGCGCAGGGAAGAAGCTTGGGCGTAATCTCTAGGTGTTCTCTTCCTCTCCCCTTTTCGCATGGACAGAAGATTGGATATAAAGAGGGCCGGTTGAATTTTGGATGGATCATTAATTGCTGCATTTAATGCTCTATTATGAATGCCAGTGTTTTTAATTGCATGTTCTGTGCGTTGTCGGATGGTTTGGCGACCTGCAGCTCGTGATTTTTCTTTTTTAATTTTTATTTTAGCACATGTGACTGATAGGCATTGAAAAACGATTCTGTCAGATGGCCAGAACATGAAAAACAGATCTCGTGACTGCATAGGAAATAGTTGGCAGAAGTGCAGCCAAACAGCGAAGGTCAAAGGTCAATAGGGCCAAAGTGTTGATAGGTCGAAGGTCAACGGTCAACGACTCGAAGTGTCGGCAAGGTCAAGGGTCGAAGGTCAACGGTCAACGGGTCGAAGGCCAACGGTCAATGGGTCGAAGGTCAAGAGTCGAAGGGTTGAAGGTCAAGGGTTGAAGATCCGTGGGTCGTAGGTTCGTAGGTCGTGGGTTGAAGATCCGTGGGTCATAGGTTCGTAGGTCGTGGGTCGAAGCTCGTAGGTCGTGGGTCAATGGTCAACGGGTCGAAGTGTCGGCAGGTCGGAGTGTCGGCAGGCTTACAGGCTTCGAGGCTTCGAGTCTTCGAAGCTTCGACCTGCCGACACTTCGAGGCTACGAGTCAAGTTTTTTTTTTAACTTTTAATTACCTTTTTACCCCCACCCAAAATGCGAAAATGGAAGACCTTTTGGGGATTGTTTAGGAAGACCCGTATTTGCTTAAATAGATGTTTTTGAGAATTTCACATAGTCACTTTTCCGGGCAGTTTGACCAGGGGCATTGACCGTCTTTTGGCAAGTTTGACTTTTTCCAATGAAAATTATTTTGGCCTGTAATGACCCGTGTGTAAGAGGTTAACCACAAACACCTTGGATGTTGGTGCACAAGTTTGAGGTAAGAGATGAGCCCAAGAGGGGACTTTTGGGAGGTGCATGTGACAAGTGATAACGTGCATTTATGCCGTAGGATGATGCTATGCATATACAGGCGGTTTTAAGCTATTTTGGCTGATCTTGGAGCTCACTTTTTGATATGGTAGATGGCCTCAAACAATTGGCGTGCAAGAACAAAAGTTGCTTAGAATGAGGTCCTCTACCTACCACAAAAATTTCAGAGCATTTGGAGCTGCACGTAAATTCACCCATTTCACGTGCAAGCATATTTTTGCTTCTTAGGCCTCTACAAGATGCAAAGGGGCTTGGAGTAAAGTTTGAGTGCTTTTGGAGTTGCACGCCAATTGGGGAATTGGCGTTCAAATTGGCGTGCAGACATGTTTTTGCATGGTTACCTTAGTTTTGTTATTCTAATCATCTTTTCCCAAACGACCATGTTGGAATTATGGATATTTTGTCGAGTATGGATGCGAAAAGGTTGCAACTTGTGTAATCAAAACTACGTTGTTTTGATGCTGGGATTCACTTAATCAAAACTACGTCGTTTTGATGTTGTGTTATCTATATAAGGATGAAGAGCCCTCTGTTTTAGGTTTAGGGTTTGTTGCCCCACCAGCCGCCGCAGAGAGAGAGAGAGAGAGAGAGGGAGGGAGAGCTACTGGCATGCTGCCGGAGCATCTTGCGTGGGGAGGACGGCATCTAGCGTGGGAGCAAGAGCAGGAGGACATTTCCAAGGTAGGGGTTCTGTCTCACCTGATCTGTTCTGGGGTTAGGCCCTGTGTAGAGGATTTATAGAGCTTCTACTGTTATTGTTATACTATCTATATGTAAATTCATATAGGTGTGACCTCCTATATGAATGTTGGCCTTCGATGGCAAGTATGGGTTGAGATTAGGCCTGTGTGGCACTGCACACTAAGTGTTTGATATTATGCATGTGAGGCCATGCATGTTATGCGATTGATGTTATGCCAGCGTGGTTATGCCTGAATGGTGTTTGATGTAATGTCTGTGAGGATATGCATGCTAGGTGTTTGATGTTATACCAGGGTGGACATGCATGTTAAGTGTTTGTTGTTATGCCTGAATAACTCGAGATATATGTTAAATGTTTGTTGTTGTCCTGTGGAGCCTAAGAAGCCTGAGAGGCCGAGGCAATGCTTGTGTACTGTGGAGCCTGAGAGGTCGAGTTGATGTCGTGAGATCGACCGTGGAGCCCGAGAGGCTGAATTAATGTCGGTGAGACTAATCGTGGAAACTATGCCTGAGAGGCGGTTAAATCATTGGCCTGAAGAGGCGGTTAAATCACTTGTGGCTTGTGTGGTAAAGAATTGTAACTACTGGTGTGGTTTGTTATTGTCTGTTGAAATGATTGTAACATGACACTGTACTTGTACACATGGCATGTAGATGCTAGGAGCATGGGATGGGTTGGGGAGACTTGATCCCTACTCGAGCTATGGATGCTCACCCCTCCTACCGTGGTGTGTTTTCTTGCAGGAACCTACGAGGCGTTAGGTGGGAACACCAAGGTGGAAGAGTTCTGTTTTGTGGCTTTGTTTTGTGTTAATTGCATTATGTAATTTTGTTGAGGCATTGTAACCCCAAATGGGGAGATATTGTAATGAAGTTGAAACATAATAAAGGCATATGGTTTCAATTAAATAATTGTGTGATTTTGGTTTCGAAGTGTATGTTGTGTTCCACCCCTTTATCCAAAGCCGGGTAAAGGGAGGGTCACGTTCCGGTCTCCTCGGGTTGGAAAATCGGGGCGTGACATGGCCATAACTTCTTCGTTTTTCATCGGAATTGAGCCCAGTCAAGTGCGTTATTCTCCAAATTTCCTCCTCTATCCCCTGGTATTGGTCTTGGGCTACTTCAGGGACTTATAGCAATGGTTATCCATTTTGGGCTTCCCGGTTCATGTCAATGCATCCATCTTGTGCAAATCGCAGGAAATCTCTAAGGACCTGTTCAACAAGGTATATGGCATGGGCAAAAAGGCATATATATCAAATGGGGTTAGTATGTCCAACCCGGACAAAATGGGGTCCAACAGCGACTATGAGGCTATGAAGCTTCGAGGCAGTGACTACGAGGCTGCAACTGCGAGGCTTCGAGGCTGCGACTGCAAGGCTTCAAGGCAAAGCTACGAGGCTGCAACTGTGAGGCTTCGAGGCAGAGCTACGAGGATGCGACTGTGAGGCTTCGTGGCAGAGCTACGAGGCTACGACTATGTGGCTGCGACTACGAGGCTTCGAGGTAGAGCTACGAGGCCGCAACTGCGAGGCTTCGAGGCAGAGCTACAAGGCTGCAACTACGAGGCTTCGAGGCAGATCTTCTAGGCTGCGACTACTAGGCTTCGAGGTAGATCTTTGAGGCTAGCGTTGATCGTCTTTTCACAGGCTTGACTTTTCATGCCCAAAACCATTTTGGCCATAACTTCCTCGTTTCAAGTCGAATTTGGGCACGGTCGAGTGTGTTAGTCTCCAAGTTTCGACCTCTATCCTTTGGTGCTGACCTTGGGGCATTTTGAGGTTTCTCAAGAATGACTCTCATTCTTGAGCTTCTCTGCTGAGTTCGGTTGCGACCGGGCTTGGTCAAAATAGGGTCTAACATTACCCACAAACCCCCAAAATCTAGCACACAGGCCCGCAACATGTCCTCCAATATCTGATTAGTCCTCTTTGTCTGACCGTCAGTTTCAGGGTGAAAAGTTGTACTCATGCCAAGCTTTGTCCCCATAGCCTCCTGCAAGCCTACCCAAAAACGAGAAGTGAACCGGCGAATCTTTGTCGGACACAATTGACGATGGTACCCCATGCAATCTCACAATCTCGTTCACATAAAGCTGACTCAATGCCCCAATGGAATCCCGCTCTCGAATGGCAAGGAAATGGGAGGACATTGTTAGTCGATCCACAATCACCCATATCATGTCTGTCCTCCCAATGGTGAGTGGAAGGCCAGTCAGAAAATCCATCGCTATGTGGTCTCACTTCCACTCTGCTACTGGCAACGGCTGCAACATACCTGTTGGCCACAAATGCTCAGCTTTCACCTGCTGACAAGTAAGGCACCTCGCAACAAATGCTGCCACATCATGTTTCATCCCAGGCCACCAAAAATGCCCCCGAAGTGTATGGTACATCTTCGTACCCCCTAGATGCACAACGACCCTAGACTAGTGGAAATCCCTTATCATCTCATCTTTGAGAGAAGAAGCACTACCAATCGTCCTCGGTCCAATCCTTAGATAGCTCGCCAGCCTCAATACGGGCATGGAGAACCTCACACTATATCACCCAACTGGCCCTCCCAAACTTGCTGGTACAGCTCAGGCACAATAACAAAGGGGCTTAGAATTGTCCTACCATCACGAGCAATAGGCTGCAACTGTAACATCGCTAACTGCTCCATCAGCTTCCACTTTCTTACTGCAACCTTATCCTTTCCTTTCCTGCTCAACGCATCAGCCACAACATTGCCCTTGCTCGGGGTATAGGCAAGAGTAAAGTCAAAGGTCTGCAAATACTCCACCCACCTCCTCTGCCTCAAATTCAAGTCCCTCTGAGTAAAAATGTACTGAATGCTCTTGTGATCTGAGAACACCACAAACTTTTCCCCCATTAGGTAATGCTGCTAACTCTTCAATGCAAATATAACAGCCACCAACTCAAGATCATGGGTAGGGTAATTCTGCTCATTTGGTTTCAACTATCTCGACCCATAAGCTACCACACTGTGCACCTGTATAAGCACACACCCCGAACCAATCCTAGATGCATCACAATACACCTCATGTGGAACGTCCTCCCTAGGTAATGTCAACACAGGTGTAGTGGTTAAACGGGTTTTGAGAGCCTCAAACGCCTGCTGACACTTGTCAGTCCACTCAAACTTCACTTCCTTCTGGGTTAACGCCGTCATAGGAGCTGCCAAATGGGAGAATCCCTCTACAAAACGACAGTAATATCCTGCCAAACTAAGAAAACTATGAATCTCGAAAACACTGGTTGGCCTCTCCCACGATGACACAGCCTCAATCTTAGATGGGTCCACCCTAACACCCCCAGTAGACACTACATGGCCAAGAAAATGAACCTCCTGCACCCAAAACTCACATTTGCTAAACTTAACATACAACTATTGGTCCCTCAAGGTTTGTAACACTATTGTCAAATGCACCACATGCTCCCTCTCGGTCTCGGAATACACCAAGATATCATCGATAAACACAAGTATAAAAGAATCCAAGTATGGAGCAAAAACCTGATTTATTAGATGCATGAACCAAGATATCATCAACTGCTGGTGCATTAGTGAACCCAAAACGCATCACTATACACTCATAATGCCTATATCGGCAACAAAAAGCAGTCTTAGGGATGTCCTCATCTCTAACCCTCAACTGGTAATACCCCGATCGCAGATCTATCTTTGAAAACCACTGGGCTTCACTCAACTAGTCAAACAAGTCATCTATCCGAGGCAATGAATGCTTGTTCTTCACAGTCACTGAATTTAGCTTCCTATAGTCAATGCAAAGACGAAGTGTGCCATCTGTCTTCTTTACAAAGAGCACCGGAGCACCCCCCAGGGTGAGGTACTCGGCCTGATATACCCCTGGTTCACCAACTCCTCTATTTGCCTCTGAAGCTCCCTCAACTTAGCTGGTCCCATTTAATATGCCACTTGGGAAATTGGACTAGTCCCCGGTACCAACTCAATGGTGAACTCCACACTCCTCTTAGGTGGTAACCTCCTCAGCTCCTTAGGAAAGACATCCTGAAACTAGTCAACAACCGTTCGCCACACCCTCTTTCCCACTTTCCTTTCCTCCGAAAAGGTTAGGGCTACCAACCTGTGGGTAATGGCACCCCACTGGTCCAACACTGGCCCAGCCTGACTCGCCTCACAATCCCACTCCCCTTGTAGGGTGTAAAGAGTCCCCGCAAGTGACACGGATGATATACGGCACTGATAACAATCTATCAGGTCAAACATCCGCAATGACATCACATGCAAGTCAAAACTAAGCTCTACATCACCCATAGTTAGCACACAACCACGAAAAACACGCCGTACCTCAATCATACCACCCACTGGTGACTCAACAACTAGGGGCCCCTCTACCTCAACCCATTCTAATTCCAAGCCATCAATAACAAGCTCAGCAACAAATGAACAGGATGCACCTGTATCAAAAAGAACAGAAACAAGCGTACGAGAGATCAAAAGGCTACCTCTAACCACCGATGGTGTTGCCCCACCCTCCGTCGGTGGAGGTGGTAACTCAGCCTCCTCCTCAGGTGTTGCATTCAGCGCAAACACCCTCCCCTGGCCCGTGACACTAGTCGGCTCACTCCCTGGACGGTTCCATCCCTAACTGCCTCCAATATCAGTCTGCTGTCGCTCTGGCCTCCCCTAAGGTCGGGACTAGCTAGATCCTGCCTGACTAGCCTACCACTGACGAGCCGGTCTCTCTGCTGGTGCACGAAAACTGGCATCACTCCTCGTGCTGGATGCCATGCCTCCTACTCCCCTGTTGCCACTCCTATAATCCTGGCTCAAATGGCCCTCCCGTCCATAACTCTTGCATCGCTAGTCCTTCTTGGGACACTCCCTCTTGAAATGGCCTTGCTCCCTACAGCAATGACAACCGCTAGGGAGACCTCCTACTGAACCTCCCTATCTGCTGCCGCCAAAGCTGGACCTCCCTGGGTTCACTGATGGTTGACCCCCTGCTGCAGAAGGAACTGCTACCTCCCTCCTCGGTCTTGGGCCTCTTAGAGTTTGAATCCCGATCAGATCGACCCTGCAACTGACGACCCTAATGGGCCTGCCTCCCATCATCCATCTCCCTCTCAGCTATAAGAGCTATTTCTATAACCTCAGCATAGGTCCTCAACCGCAGTATCACCACCCTCTCCCTAAGGGCTGGCCGGAGACCCAAGGTGAACTTGTGGGCCTTCAGGTCCTCCCTCGCCACTATCTTGGGAGCAAATCTACTTAAGCTCCGAAACTCTCGCTCATACTCAGGCACTTTCCTCGATCCCTGCCTCAAGTTGCCAAATTCCTCCCTCTTTTGCCACCTCAATGACTCAGGGAAGAACTCATCATGGAAGAGTTGTAAGAACTCCTTCCATAACATGAACTACACTGCACATCTTCCCGCGACACTCGCCCACCGCTCTAAGGCATTACCCTCTAGCCGCCATATAGCTAACCTCACCTTATCCCCCTCCCGGGGTAGGAGAAAAGAGAACACATGCTCAATCTGCCTCAACTAATGTTTAGCCACCACCTGGATCTACCTCTCCCTTGAATCTTGGCGGTTGTTCCTTTCGGAACCTCGTCACCACATCATCCTCAACTCAATGGATTGGCATGCCACCTAGTGAACTCTCATGCTCATGAGGTAACTCCCCCACTGGTGGTGGTGGTGGCACCACCTGCTGTGCCGCCATCTCATGGCACACTTCCTCTCGAACCTCTTGCCGGATACCCTCCCTCAGCTCTTGGACTTCCTATCAGATACCCTCTCGCAGCTGTGCCAACAACAACTCATTTCCTCCAACTAACTGCCCTGCACCTAGCCCTTCATGGGCAGATGACTCATCAGCCACTACCCCGGATGCACACATCGCTCTCCTCGGTGGCATTCTTACTACACGAAGTAAGGAGTACAATCGTCAAAACGCATTTGAAATCTATCGAGTCTCATTACCTCTACCCCATTTCTCAATTCAATTATCACATTGTATGACATATATTGCACACATTTCAATTCACATTAAATCACATTGCCCAAGCAAAGAATCCCATAAGCACACAACTCAATAACACAAGTTCTTTTCCCCACATTTGTAGATAAGTTATCACAAAATATCAGAGTTGCACAATTAAAACTTTATCATGTTGTTCACATTTTCCTATCACAATCACACATACACAACAAATGCAACTAGTGCCCTAATGTCAATGCATGCAAACCCTACCACAGGACTGGACTACCCCAAGTACACCATAAAGGCTCAAAGAGGACCATGTTGATCAGGCATGTCCCTCCAGGCTCCTCCAAAGTACTCAAGATAACCAAATCCACCCACTACCCTAGGCCAATTATACTATGCTCTGATACTATATTGTCACGCCCCGGACTTCCAACCCGAGCAAACCGGTTCATGACTCCTCTTTACCCACGCGGTGGATAAGGGGTTAGGATAATATAATTCCACATAGAACATCACAGAAGCAATATAATTCTGCACAATGAAGGTTTACAAACCAAACCAAATCACTTTATTAATTTAAAACCTTTTACATCGTTTCCCCCATTTGGGTTACATTATATCTCTCAAAATAACAATAAGAAAATAAAATAGCAAACAAAGAATGCATTCTTGCACCTTGGTGTTCCACCTATTGCCCGTAGGTCCCTAAAAACAAACAAGACACAGCAGGGGGGGTGAGCAACACAACTCAGTAGTGATCATGTCTCCCCAACCCGTCCCTTGCTCCTAGCACCTACATGATGACGTGTACCAGTGAAATGTCATGGCAATAAAATATAAACAGGTTATGAACAACATTTATAATGAAGGTAACACATACGCAAGCACAACTATAGCCACAACCACACAAGCTTCCACAATCACAGCCACATAGGCTTCCACAACCAGAGCCACACAGGCTCCACAGCCACACGGGCTACCATAACCACAACGACACAGGCTCCACAGCCACACAGGCTACCACAGTTCCCCATAGCACACTTACAAGCACAACACAATAATACAATCATAACACATCAAATAAACACAAGCCATAATTTATCGTTCCTATATCTTATGTTCTCAAACATAACTCCTCGGAAACCCCAAGGTTTCCCCACGAGGCCCTACCGCAGTACTAACCCTAACGAAATCAACCATTGAACGAACAGTGCAGACACCCCAATGGCCTCCCAAGTCCACTGCCACAAGAAAGAACCCGAAATCCCAGATCCCGAACTCATCGACATACCCAAGCATAACTTCCCATTGAAGGTCAACATTCATATAGGAGATCACACCTATATGAATTTACATATATATAAAAACATAAATAAACTACAAATCGTTTACCACAAGGCCTAATGCTAGAATAGGTTCGAGAATGAATAGAATCCTTACCTCAGAAGGATTCTCCTTGCTCTTGCTCCCACGCTAGACACCGTCCACCCACACGGACACAACGGCAACGATCAAGAGAGGGTTCTCTCTCTCTCTCTCTCCCTCTCTCTCTCTGTGACGGCTGACAAAATGAATAAAACCCTAAAAAAAGAAAACACCTCCTTTTAAATACACAAAACTTATCAAAACGATGTAGTTTTGATAAGTGAAACATAATCCCCTATTAAAACACAACACTTATCAAAATGACGTAGTTTCGATAAGTGAAACGTGTTTTAACCCTCCCGTGATCACACAAGACAGAATACCCATAATTCGAACATGATCCTTTGGGAAAAGATTATCAGCATAATAAAACGAAGGAGACGGTGCAAAAAGATCACTGCACGTGACAAAGGCCATTGTCACGTGCAACGTCTAAATACTCCCTCTTGAGCTCATCTGTTGCCTCATGCTTGCTCATCAATATACAAAGTGTTCTAGCTAATGTGTATGAGAATAATCTCCCAAAAACCTGACAATTGTCACTCAAAAGGTATAACTATGACTAACTCCTCACGTCCCTAAACACGGGTCAGTATATTAGAAGCTTAGTCCAGATCAATGGAAGGCTTAGATCCTTATTCCGTATCAGTGGAAGCTTAGTCCGAATCAATGGAAGGCTCGGATCCTTACTCCATATCAGTGGAGCCCTTAGTTCGGATCAGTGATGCGTCGGATCCTTAGTCCGTATCTGTGGAGGCTTTAGTCCGGATCAATGTTGGCTCGGATCCTTATTCCGTATCGGTAGAGGCTCAGTCCGGATCAATGGAAGGCTCAGATTTGACTTGGATGTTCCAGATTTTACTATGATGTTCGGATTTGACCACCTCTCTCTCTCTCTCTCTTTCATTTTTTTTAACTTTTAATTACCCTTTTACCCTCACCCAAAATGCTAAAATGAACGAACTTTGGGGGATTATTTAGGAAGCTCTGTGTGTGCCTAAATAATCATTTCGAAGAATCTCGCATGGTCACATTTACGTCCCCTTTGATCAGGGGCATTGACCGTCTTTTGGCAAGTTTGACTTTTCCCGCCAAAAATTATTTTGGCTATAACTTCTTCATTTTACATCGGAATTGAGCTCGGTCAAGTGTGTTAATCTCTAAATTTCATCCTCTATCACTTGGTGTTAGTCTTGGGGAGTTTAGGGGCTTGCAACAGAGGTAATCAATTTTGGGCTTCCCTGTACGTGTCAATGTATCCATCTTGTGCAAATTGGGGTTAACACCAACTCCAAACCATTCCTTGGTAGTGGGAATCCTTATATGGCATTAGCAGACAAGTATATAAAAATGGGGTTAGTATGTCCAACCCGAAAAAAATGGGGTCCAACACATGGTTCAATCAATGTGATCTACTCTACGGCGGTGAGGATCAACTCTCTAATCCATTATATGCTTTCAATACAGTAGGGTGTAGCCTATGTTACAATAGGATCAACTCTCTTTTCTCTTAAATGCAAATACAAAAATAGTGTTACTCTAGTGCTCACTCACTGTGATGAACTGTCTAGCACTATCTGCTCCTACATATTCAATCGTTTGTACTACTTGACCTTCAACCACTCCTTTGCCAAACTCACAATTTATTCATTGAATGTATGAGGAATGAAGACAGATTAACTCACTATTATCTCGCTTACAATCTTCCTTTGTGTGCGTGTGTGTGTGTGTGTGCATTCCTTACGAACTACTCTGTGTTGTTTTTTTGTATTACACAAGATAACTTTCTTGTGTTCTCTAATATTCTGACGTTTATTTGAAGTATGGCATCTACCTTGCTTCTATAGGACGGCTATAGTAAGAAACCATTCTGGTAAGGTTAAGCATGTTTCACCTTTTGATCTTCATCGTTGAAACAGGTTATGCCAACCTCAAATGACATCCACGTATTTTCTAGCACTTAGTGTGCTCGAAAACGTTGTTTATGTGATAACTTATTGAAACAGCATCCTTTAGCGCGTTTCGCTCCTTCGACTAGCCACAACCTCAAAGATGTATGCCTTATAGCTTCGTTATTACCTCTCCAGGTACACATGCTACTACGTCCAAGTCTTCAGCTTTGAATATTCGAGTCTGAATCTTCGAGCCTTGGATCTTCGAATTGATCTTCCAATTCTTCTGCTCTTTGGCTTCGAATCTAGGTTATAACCAGTGATCAATTGACTTTCACTCTATGAGTCTTCGAGTCTTCATGTCTCCACTTTTGAGCCAGTGATAACCTCATTCTACCTTGGCTAATCATCTGTTCACATCAACGGGTCTCTACTCTCGGCAATGGGTCTCCTAATCTATGACCCTGCGAGCGTTGACCCTACATGCTTCGACTCTACAATATTGCCACTCTACACCCGACAGGTCTTCGGGTCTTTAAGACGCTGCTCTTCATCTAATTACACCTTGGGTCTTCAAATCTTCAACCCTATAGATCTACGAGTATACGACCCTATGTTCCTTTGGTGATGCTTCGAGCCTGATGGTCTGATGATCTTTGACTCTGCATATCTTCGAGTCATTTGATCTTCGACCTTGTGAGTCTACGAGTCTCTGGATCTTTGACCCAAATCTTAGACTCTGTAAGTATACATGGTTAGACTCCCTCTATGAGCTTACTTTAAGAGATCACTCTACGAAGTTATCAAACCCAGTACGAATCTTCGACTCTGCATCCTCCTGCTTTCGTATTCTATTGACAACAATGATAACCAAAGTACCATGGGAACAACATGGTTTCATTGCCTTTAAGAGGAAGGTCCAACATCTAATCAATTCTAAATGGTTGGATTTCTCAAAGCAAGCTAGCGCACCAAATGTCGACTCAAACCTGTTGCCCGAACATTCCAGCTAGTGAATGGGAGTCTCACTAAAATAAGAAGCGGCAAACTTTGTGACACCTTGGGAAACTCTTTGGGAATGTAAAAATGTTTCTTCTTCTTCTTATGTTTGGTTTTAATCAATCTTGTTTTTCGGCATGCTCTTTAGAAATTTTAAGACCTTGTTCCTTTGTTTGGTATTTGTGGGAACATAATCAAGCATGTCTTTTAAAAATTGTTTTATCCACATTTTGCATGTAATGTCCATTATTACTTGTTTAGTTTCTTGACATGGGTAATGAGCCTAACAGGGGCATACAAAATAGAGAATCTAGGCTATCTAGGTTTAGCCGAAACCGAAAGGACGATCGAGAGGAGCGATTACCATTGAAATTAAGGAACCAGATCCAAGAAAGGTAGCATCCACTTCGAATAGGGGCATTTGACGGTGCAGGGTTCCTTCTATTGCCAAGAGATAAGTTTATTTCCGTTTTGAGCATTTTGAGACAAATTGTGGTTGTTTAAAATGAATAGAGGCCACCTTTTTTTTACCTCATAAAACTACCATTGTTAGCCTTTCCGAGCCTGCATATATTTTATTTTACATAACCTGATCCATAGTTCACCCCATTCTAGGGCGGTGTTATAAAATAATTCTCACATTGGGGTAGTTTTTTAGACCCTTCATGGAGAGATGCCCCACAATTGGGGTAATTTTTGTTAGGAAAAAAAGAAGAAGAGAGCAAAAGAAAAGAAACATAACCTTCATGTTGGGGCAGTTTTTTAGACCCCTCATAAAGATACCTCACAATCGAGGCAATTTTTATTAGATAGAAAAAAGGGGTGAAGAAAAAAAGAAGAACCGAAACATTTTGTATTTCAAAATCCCGCATTGGGATAGTTTTGTAAAGTAACCCCGCATTGGGACAGTTTTAGCAATGGTGTAAAGTATAATTTGAACTATGGATCAATTCTAGCCTAGAATAGGTTCGAGCCACTTTATACCTTTTCTTGTTAATCCTAGTAGCCTAAGCCTACGTTACGGTTCTAATAAAGTCCTCTTAGATTAAATGATCAAAATTATTTCTCAAATGCTCAATAAGGAACAAAGTCATGAGTATCTAAGGCGGACTTTATAAAAACCCGCAAGGGCATCAAGGGTTAAATATAAAGCCAGCTACAAGGCAGAAAATAAGGTAGGCTTAGTGAAAACCCAAAGGGGCACAAAGAGCAAAATTCAAAGCCAAGAAAATAAGGGCAAGCATTCAAGACCTAAGATTAGTCAACATCTTCTCTAATTAAGTTATTTGATCATCCAGACTTCAATAATCAGATATCACCCCAGATCAAGCCTTTACATATCAAGTTTAAGATTTGTAAATATTTTCTACAATCAAGCCTTTGAGCATCACGGTCCAAAAGCATCCAACATTCTCTGAGCTTCAGAGCATCAAGAGTCCAAGATTACCAAACAAGTAGCTAGAATTTCCAATTAAGTCTCTAAACCTCAAGATTCAAACAATTAATTCTCTCCAAGCTAGCCTCTGAGTACTTAGGTCCAAACTGTTAGATAAAATTTCCCATTTTCACATAAGTTAGCTCATCCCATTGATATTGTCATGCCCCCGAATTCTAGGGTACCCGGAACTAGGAACATGACTTCCCCTTGCCCGCACCCAAAAGGTCAAGGGGTAGGTGACTAGCACTAATAGAGACTACACCGCGGGTGTTGTCTCAAATATGCAACCATGTATAGTCATACATCAAGGGTAATCCTGTACTTTCCCATACATTAACATGCATACAATATGTCAAACAGTCATACAAACATCATATGACAAACAGTATGTGATATTCCCAGGTTCCAAGCTAGATCGTCTAGCTATACGAGTTTGTATTCCGAAAGCGAGTGAATCTGTATACTTAAAATTATTTCCTTTTATTTTTAGAGAGTATGATACTTTAGAGGTATTCCAACAGATGTGGTTTTTGTTTGGGTGGTATTTTAGTGTCTCATGCAGAATCAACTCAACAGTGGTGAGGGTGTACCTACACTGAGTCCAATCCACTATCTTCTTTCAATACAGTAGGATCTAGACTTGTTATAATAGGATAAACTCTTTTTTCTTTTAAATGTAAATACAGAAACAGTATTACTCCATAACTCACTCACTGTGAAAAACTGTCTATCGTAATCTGCTCCTGCGTATTTAGCCATTTGCACTGCTCGATCTTCAACCATTCTTTACCAAACTCACAATCTGTTCTTTGAATGTATGAGGAAGAAAGACAAATTAACTCACTATTATCTCTCTTTCAATCTTCTTCTCTCTTTGTATATTGTGTGAACTACACTGCGTTGCCTTTGTATCTCTACAGATATGTTTCTTGTATCCTGCAATATTTTGACGCTGTCTCAAGGTAAGGCATACTCCTTGCTTTTATAGGCCGGCTGCGGTAGGAAACCCTTATGCTAGGGTTAAGCATGTTTCACTTTTTGATTTTCACTGTTGAAACATGTTCTGCTAGTCATGGATGACATCCATGTGTTTTCTAGCACTTAGCGTACTCAGGAGTGTCGACCGAGTGATAACTTACTTAAACGTGGCCTTAAGTGCGTTTTGCTCCAACTAGCCACAGCCTCGTAGATGTATGTGCCCTATAGCTTTGCTCCGAGTCTTTACCTACGAATCTTTGAGTCTGAGTCTTCGAACCTTGAGAATGATGTTCTAATTCTTCTACTCTTTGGCTTCCAAGCTAGGTTAGTACCAGTATTTCCCTGATGTAGCACTCTACGAGCCTTTGAGCTCTACGAGTCTTCGACTCTTGAAATCTCCAGTTTTGAGTCAGTGACAACTGCATTCAGCCATGGCTAATCATCGGTTCACATCAACGGGTCTCGACAATAGGTCTATTTTCGACTCTGCGAGCTTCGACCCTGCGAGCTTCAACTCTGTGACATTGCCACTCTACACCTGACGGGTCATTGAGTCTGTGAGTCTTTGAGTCTTCAAGACACTGCTCTGCACCTACGATCTTCGAATCTTCGACCCTATAGATCTACGAGTCTGCGACCTTGTGTACCTTCCGTGGTGCTTTGAGTCTATTGGCCTGATGATCTTCGACTCGACACCTTAGAGTCATTTGATCTTCAACCCCGTAATCTATGAGTCTTTGACCCATATCTTCGACATTGATAAATACATGGTTAGACTCCCTCTACGAGCTCACTCTAAGAGATTACTCTACGAAGTTATCCAATAAGTACGGATCTTCGACCCAGACCTTCGACCCTGCGAATTCCACTTAAGCATAATGTTGACAATAATGACAGCTCAACCTCATTGGAACAACAATCTCCCCCTTTGGAATTGTTGGCAACATATGGAATGCGCAAACCTTCGACTCTTCAAGGAGCCTTGAAAACATTGCTCCACCTGAACTCTTCCCACTGCACTCCCCCTACGCATTGTACTTCCCCTGCGCACAACGTTTGTCACGCCCCGGATTTCCAACCCGAGGAAACCGGTACGTGACTCCCCTTGTACCCACACGGAGGGCAAAGGGGTTAGGGTGTAAACCCCGTATATAACATTTTAAACATCCACAACACATTCAAGAAAGTAATGTTCATAAAAGCAATCCACAATCCAAACCAGTCTTTATTACAACAAAATCCTCTTTCCAATCCATCCCCACTGGGGTTACATCAATTCCCATAAAAATAACATAAATGGAAGACAGTAAAATCAATAAGGTCTTCCACCTTGGGGTCCCACCTAACGCCTGTATGTTCCTAAAAGAAAACACAACATAGAGGGAGGGGTGAGCAACCACAGCTCAGTAGGGATCATGTCTCCCCAATCCATCCCATGCCCCTAGTGTCTACATGAGTGTGTACAGGTGCAGTGTAGTGACAATAAAATATAAACAAGTTGTATTCCACATTCACATGGCACACACATATCCACGACCATACAGGCTTAGCCATATAAGCTAACATATCCACGGCCACTAAGGCTTAGCCACACGGCTAACATATCCACGGCCACTAAGGCTTAGCCACACGGCTAACATATCCACGGCCACTCAGGCTTAGCCACACGGGCTAACATATCCACAGCCATATAGGCTTAGCCACACAAAGCACGGTTCCGATCCCCAGGCTTCCACGACCACCGGGTTCCACAAACACAAGATACAAGGTCACACAGGCATTAAACCAAACACGTAGCATACACACTTTCACAGGCATAATACCAAACACTTAGTTCGCACAACCCATCAGGCATAAAATCAAACACTTGACATGCGAGTCTCACGGGTATTTTACCAAACGCTTAACATGCATACATTCACAAACCCACAAACCCGACCACACAGGCATATTATCAAACACATACTAGGCATATTCACACGGACATATTCACACAGGCATTTTATCGAACACTTAATATGCACTCACCATCCAACACCAAATACATCAAAAACCGCCATTGAAGGCCAACATCCATATAGGAGATCACACCTATATGGATTACATATATATATAAACAGGTATAACTCCATAATCTGCCCTAGAACCCTAGGACAGAGGAGGATTTAGGAAGAACAGAACCCCTACCTTGTATGTTCTCCTGCTCCCGCTTCCACGCAAGACTCCGACCACCCACGCAAGACGCTCCGGCAGCCACCAGAAGCTCTCCTTCCCTCTCTCTCTCTCTCTCTCTCTCTCTCTCTCTGCGACGGCTGGTGGAGCAACAAACCCTAAACCTAAAATAGAGGGGTTTCTCCTCCTTATATAGACAACACAACATCAAAATGATGTAGTTTTGATTAAGTGAATCCCAGCATCAAAACGACATAGTTTTGATGGAACAAGCTATGACCTTCCCACATCCATACACACCAAAATATTCACAATTCCAACATGGTCCTTTGGGAAAAGATGATTAGAATAACAAAACTAAGGTAATCATGCAAAAACATGCCTGCACGCCAATTTGAATGCCAATTCCCCAATTGGCGTGCAGCTCCAAATGCACTCAAACTTCGCCCTAAGCCTCCTTGCATCTTGTAGAGGTCTGAGAAGCAAAAATATGCTTGCACGTGAAATGGGTGAATTCACGTGTAGCTCCAAATGCTCTGAAATTTCTGTGGTAGATAGAGGACGTCATTCTAAGCAACTTTTGTTCTTGCACGCCAATTGTTTGAGGCCATCTACTATACCAAAAGTGAGCTCTAAAATCTGCCAAAACAGCTTAAAACCGCATGTATATGCATAGCATCTTCCTAGGGCATAAATGTACGTTATCACTTGTCACATGCACCTCCCAAAAGTCCCCTCTTGGGCTCATCTCTTACCTCAAACTTGTGCACCAACATCCAAGGTGTTTGTGGTTAACTTCTTACACACGGGTCATTACAACATTCTTCTCCCCCTTTGCCAACCAATTGCAAAGCCGAGAGGGGGAAACACTCTCCACGCCGTTAGGCAGAAGGAGGAAGCTGCATAGACAACCCGCGTCTGTGTCTTTCAAACAAGTCGATGGATAGAGGTTTTGTGAGAATATTAGCAGTTTGCTCCTGGGTTGGAACATACACCAGTTGTACAGTTCCCTCTTCCACTTGTTGTTTGATGTAGTGGTATCTGTAGTCTATGTGCTTGGTCTTTAAATGCTGAACAAGATTCCTGCTAGTATTAATTGCACTTTGGTTGTCACACCAAATGTTGACAGGTAACTCCACATCCATTCCCAAGTCTGTCAATTGAGTGTTTATCCATACCACTTGAGTACATGTAGCATGTGTAACCACATATTCAGCTTTGGTTGTGATGCAGGCCACACTGTTCTGTTTTTGGCTCAACCATGTAACACATTTAGAGCCCAGATAAAAGCTGCAGCCACTGGTAGATCGTCGATCATCAATATTTCTAGCCCAGTCTGCATCAGTGTAAGCCTGGAGTTCAATGTAATCCTTAGATGGATACCACAGTCCCATTTCCAGTGTACCTTGCAGGTATGTAAGAATTCGCTTGACTGGCAGCAAGTGGGATTCCTTCTGGTCCACTTGATATCTACTTGCTTGACACACAACTTGCATAAGATCAGGTCAGGAGGCTGTAATGTATAGGAGGCTTCTAATCATGCCTCGATACTCTTTCTGATTTACACTCACGCCTTCTTGATCTTTGTGTAATTTGCAGCTTGTAGCCATTGGTGTTCCAACAGGCCTGCTATCATTCATACCATACTTCTTTAATAGTTCTTTGGCATACTTGTGTTGTGATATAAAGATTCCTTCAGCAGTCTGCCTGATCTGTAATCCCAAGAAGTATGTTAATTCTCCTATGAGAGACATTTCAAATTCATCACTCATTGTCTTGGCAAATTCTTCATATAATTCTGAGTGACTTCCTCTGAATATAATGTCATCTACATAGAGTATGGTAGCCAGGTGACCTCTGTCTGAATTCAATATATATTAGTTATGAACTACTGTTCCTCTACTGAAATTCATTCCTTTTAAATAACCATCCAGTTGGCTATACCATGCTCTAGTAGCCTGCTTCAAGCTATACAAGGCTTTCTTTAACCTGCACACATGTGTCTCATGATCAGCAATCTGTACTCCATCTGGTTGCTCAATATAAACTTCCTCTTTTAGCAATCCATTCAGAAATGCAGACTTCACATGCATTTGATAGACTTTGAACCTCTTATGTGCTGCCAATGCAAAAAACATCCTGATCGTTTCTAGCCTTGCCACTGGTGTAAATGTTTCATCGTCATCTATACCTCAATCTAAGAATATCCCTTGCATACCAGTGACCTGTATAAATTATATCTATAGGTTTTACGAGAAGTGCCCTGGTCAAGTAATAAAATGGAGTATTAAGACTCCGGTTGTCGAACCCACAGGGAGGTAGCTAATGCTGTTAAGCAGCAAGCACTAAGCTAACAAGTTGATTTTATGTCTGGACAATTGATTTTTTTTGTACAAATAGTTTGAACGAAAAATGATTAAATCAGAATGTTGGCAAGCTATTGGTATAGAAATTTCAGTGACTAAGGATCTAGGGTCACAATGTTTACCACCCAATCGATTGTAATAGTCTGGTTATGGCTCTTGTTCTTGATTTATGTTCTAGTTCATGTTCATGTTGATTATCTCCTACCTATCTTACATTTGGTCCATGCTAAGATAGATTTAAGGCTTTTATCCCATTTGGTCCATGTGAATAAAAGTGATCAAGGTAGATAAACAATCTAATAGTTGCAGACTTGGTCCATCATGCAATATTAAATCTAATTCACTAGTATTCCACCCTAGACAAGGGCTAAGATTACCTAATTATGCATAAACTAGGCATTTCCATTCAAGCAAGTGAATTAAACAAGAACTGAATTCTATTTTTTTGAACAACCATAACCAAACTGAATATAATTTATTGGGGGCTACATTGTTCCCCTAGACTAACAAAACTACTCCATAATCATGACAAAAGCAATAACAATTACAAGAATGAACATGATTACAGTACCAGGACAATAAAGGAAGACCCCAAGATGAACCAGAACTCCAGCCTCCAAAGACTCCAAGGCGTCACTTGCCCAAAATCACTCCTTGACAAGGACAATCCGATCTTTTAGCAATGGCTATAGCTCTTTTCAGAACTCAGATCAGATTCTCCCACTCAAGATGATTTACAATGCCTCCAAAGACCCCTATTTATTGGATTTAGTGGGCCAAAATAGGGTTACAAAAGGTGTGCCCTAATTATAAATGTGGTCGTAGCCAAAACGACGTCGTTTTGGTTAGTGACACTATTCGATGTTCTAGGCGCAATAAAACTCAAACTACTCCAAATTTGGCCCCAGTTCTTTAGAGGAAAATGATTAAAACAACAAAACACATCATTTGGAGCTAAAAAATGCCTGATGCGAGAATGAACGTGAGAAGACCCTTTTCACATGCAGCTCCAATTCGACTCAAATTTGCTCCAAAGCTTCCTATTGAGTTGTAGAAGGCATACATACAATAAAATCCTTGCACGTGAGAATGCACGTGAGAAAGCCTTTTCACGTGCACCTTGATTTTGCCTTCATTTTGCTTCCATCTTCTTCCTATAGCTTCCTCTTGAGTGTATGGAGTGATCTAGCGAAAGTGTGTGGGAAAAAGTTGCTCCAAAACCTGCCAAAAACACTCATAAAGTATAACTATACACCAAACAGGGTCTTCCTAGGGATTAGAGCAAATATGTGTAAAATATCAGGCAACTCGTACAAAACATACTCTAAAACACCCTAAATAAGGCCTAGGATAACGGCATAAATGCACGTTATCAACCGGTCTAGCCTTGTTCCTAACAACCTTGATATCTTTATTCAATTTATTTCTAAACACCCACTTTGTGCCAATGACATTCTTGTTCTTTGGTCTAGGAACCAGCTCCCACGTCATGTTCTTTTCAATTTGATCCAACTCATCATTTATTGCTGTGATCCCGGCCTTCATCCTCATCGCTTCTCCAACTGATTTTGGCTCTATTTGAGAGAGCAATACAGTAGCTCTTGTAAACTTTCTCCTGGTCATTACACCTACTTGGCGATCACCAAGGATCTGATCCTTGTCATGCACACTAGACCATGTCCTCCTAGTCTTTTTAGTTGAATCTTCTCCAGGATTGGACTCTTCCTTCTCTTCTTCATCGACTTCTCTGAGTCCGTGTCCTCAACTTTCTCTTCTTTTTTATGCTCGGACTTTTCTTCCTCCTGAGGTTCTGCTTCTTCAAGTTCTGGATCTTCATAAGAGTGCGGCTTCATCTCGAATGTTGATAATAGTTTTCACAATTCGTATCATGTTGTGATTAGGGTGTTAAGGTAGTTAAGGTGTGTTATGATTTGCTTTAATCATGTCTCTACTTTGTGAATGATATCACCCTGTTAGTAGAGCTATAATTTGAATATTAAATGGCATGACATGCTAGGATAACACTTAGTGTCCCTTAGAGTTGAGAAAAGCCTCTTTCTAGCCTTTGAGTGCCATTATTGGGTTATGGGTTTATAGTTTGCTGCTCCGCTAGCATTCAACATTAGTTATTTAATGGTAGGAGTCAAGTAAGCATGTGATTACTTCTTAGTGCTCGGTGCTTGGTGTGTGTAGCTAGTGATGCAAGGCCATTAAGTCACTTTGACATCCTATGCATCCTAGTTCTGTGTTTATCTCATTCACAAAAAAGAAAAAGTAACCAAAACTATTAACCAAAACTACGAAAACACAGTAACCAAAACTATTAACCAATGTTGATAATAGTTCAAAGTAACCAAAAACTAGTTCTGTGTTTATCCTAGTTCTATGTTTATCTCATCCTAGTTTTGGTTAATAGTAACCAAAACTATTAACCAATGTTTGATAATAGTTTTCACAATTCGTATCATGTTGTGATTAGGGTGTTAAGGTAGTTAAGGTGTGTTATGATTTGGTTTAATCTTGCCTCTACTTTGTGAATGATATCACCATGTTAGTAGAGCTAGAATTTGAATATTAAATGGCATGCCATGCTAGGATAACACTTAGTGTCCCTTAGAGTTGAGAAAAGCCTCTTTTTAGCCTTTGAGTGCCATTATTGGGTTATGGGTATATAGTTTGTTGCTTCTCTAGCATTCAACATTAGTTATTTAATGGTAGGAGTCAAGTAAGCATTTGATTACTTCTTAGTGCTCGGTGCTTGGTGTGTGTAGCTAGTGATACAAGGCTATTAAGTCACTTTGACTTCCTAAGCATCCTAGTTCTTTTAAGGTGGATTTTGGGTCATTAACCAAAACTACGTAGTTTCACTTCAATGATGCCAGCTAGGGGCTAGGGCACATCTTTAGCTTTATCTGCAGCCCTATAAAAAAGGGGAAGGGCATCCCTTGCAGACTATCTTGGATGCCCTAGACGACATTGAGAACACTGGGTGAAGAAACACCTTGCGGGCCTGGATTGCTATCGGAACTAGAGATCAAAGCTGGGGTTTGGATCTATCTTGCACCTATTTCAAATGTTGTATTTGATGGAATTCTCTGTAATCTTCAGCATGTGTGAGTAGTTCTTTAATTCTAGAGGAGCAATGTAGCCCCCCTATGCTGTAATACTGATTTGGGTGAATCATGGGTTTGTTATGTGACTCTGCATGTTTTAAGAATCTTATCTTCACTACTATAATCTGGGATGTGCACTTCTGGTTTTCTTAGTCCTTGTCTGGGACAGATCCTATGATTCTTGACATTCACATGTTTGGTGTGACCATAATCCTTGGGTTTGTGTGATTTATTGGCTGTATAAGCTACTGTAGTGATGACCATTCATGAAGTAAGCTCTTAGAAGGTCCGACAATGACCATTAATTTGCATAACATTAAAAACATTAGTTCATCAAAACAAAACACAAAAAGGGTAAGCTAAAACATGTTTTAGGACTTGAGTAAATTAGTGATTTGATTGAAAAAACTTGAAAACTTGGTTAATCCCGTCGGTTCGACCCCTTACATGCTTCTTATGCTTTGTAGTAAACATTAAAGGAACTAAAATTATAAATTTTGAGGAACAAATTAAACGATAATAGCTGAACTATTTTAGTATAGCTAAAACTTTTGTTCATCAAATTGGCGTCGTTGTCAGTGATTTAATGATTTACTGGTTTTTACATCAACATTGGTTGAAATAGTTTGAATTGTGATTTTAGTGTTTACATTCTGCCTTTTTTTTTTGTATTATACGGAGCTACCAGGGTGTGTTCTTGCTGTTTTGCGGGAGTGCACAACGGTGTTTGAGAAAATTTCCAGGTTGTGCATGTGACATAGAGAACTTGTGCCTTTTGATCCAGAACCTAAGCAGTTCTCGAAATCATCGCAGAGCAACTAGGGATGTTGCTAAAGAAGCTGAGAATGCTCTACAAGGTATGGAAAACACACTTTCGGAATTGATGACAGTTAAAGACCTGAAGGCGGTGGACAGCAATAAGGGGCAACTTTCAATGGGCAGTACCCTGAAGGGGAGGGTAATAGAACTTTGCCCTGAATATTCCTGGACTATGCAAGGCCAACCATGTCGGATGACTATTCTGGGATCCGACAAACAAGAGTCCAAGCCAATAGTTTTGAATTAAAACCGGCACTCATCAATATAGTGAGCAATAATGCCTTTGGAGGCACCGTAGTAGATGATCCTCATTAACACTTGATGAGATTTTACTAGATGTGCGACACCATAAAGATAAACAATGTGTCTGATGAAGCCATAAAACTCAGACTCTTTTCCTTCTCCTTGAGGGACAGAGCGCTTGGTTGGTTTAACAGCCTGCTGGATGGTTCAATTTCTACTTGGGAGGAGATGCAAAATAAGTTCATGTCCAAATACTTCCCTTCTTCCAAGGTGATACAACTACGAGGAGAAATTAGCCGGTTCAGGCAAGATAAAATGGAAACTCTCCATGAGGCATGGGAGAGATTTAAGGATTTGGTCAGAAGGTTCCCTAAGCATGGTTAACCTCAATGGATTCAAATTGAATCCTTTTACACCGGATTAGAGTCTCACTCTCAAGATAAGGTGAATGCAGCTATAGGAGGCTGCTTGATGAACCTAGAGCCTGATGTAGTTGCTGAGCTACTAGATAGATTGTCGCTAGCGGATTGGCAGTGGTCAAATGTGAGAACGTCAAGGCCAAAGGAGAAGGCAGCTGTAGTGGATAACACCTCCAATGACATGCAAGAATCGATTCGTGTTTTGGCAAAGAGCATGGAGGTCTTGGCTCTAAAAGTTGGAGGACAACAACAACCAGCCCCACAAGCAAAGATCCAAGTCTGAGTGGAGTGAAGAAGCGAATTATGTGGGAGGCAAGGGTTTATATCAGAAGCAGCGCTACTACCCACAACAGCAAGGCCATAGCTTCCAACAACAAGGTTTGAGATACAGCAACCAATAACAACAACATTAGGGTTTTCAGAAAACCCAAACCAAAGGAGGTGAGGCCTCAACGCCTTACAAGTATATTCCACCGGGAATGAGGCAAAATCCTTATGCCACAGACAATTTCCTCCAAGAGCAACCCAGTACTCAAGCGCCACCTAGGGTAGAGAATCATCCACAACAACAATTTCGCTCTTGAAATTATTCAGCTGAGGAAGAAGCAACAAATTAGTGATTTAAAGGAGAAGGTGGGAAGCATGGAATCTTCCATCAAGAACATGGGATTCCGAGATAGCCCAGCCCATACCCGTCACAAGAATTTTGTTCGCTTTGGCCAACCAGTCTTGGGCCTCGCCCTCATGGCCTGCTCCACACGGTTTTGTCTTTGGGCCTCGCCCAAAACGCGTCCCTGTGAGGTGAGGTATCCGTCCCCTCCTATAAGGCGGACTTTGTTCTCCTCACCAAGCAATGTGGGTGGGACTAACACCCACTCATGGGTCGTTACAATCCACCCCCCTTAGGAGGCCCACGTCCCCGTGGGACCATGGCACACCGCTCTGGGTCTGGCTCTGATACCATCCGAGATAGCCCAGCACATACCCGTCACAAGAATTTTGTCCGCTTTGGCCAACCAGTCTTGGGCCTCGCCCTCATGGCCTGCTCCGCACGGTTTTGTCTTTGGGCCTCGCCCAAAACGCGTCCCTGTGAGGTGAGGTATCCGTCCCCTCCTATAAGGCGGACTTTGTTCTCCTCACCAAGCAATGTGGGACTAACACCCACTCATGGGTCGTTACAATCCACCCCCCTTAGGAGGCCCACGTCCCCGTGGGACCATGGCACACCGCTCCAGGTCTGGCTCTGATACCATCCGAGATAGCCCAGCCCATACCCGTCACAAGAATTTTGTCCGCTTTGGCCAACCAGTCTTGGGCCTCTCCCTCATGGCCTGCTCCGCACGGTTTTGTCTTTGGGCCTCGCCCAAAACGCGTCCCTGTGAGGTGAGGTATCCGTCCCCTCCTATAAGGCGGACTTTGTTCTCCTCACCAAGCAATGTGGGACTAACACCCACTCATGGGTCGTTACAACACAAATCCAGCTCCCAAATTGAAGGAGCTGCCTGGACATCTAAGGTACTAGTTCTTAAACTCCACAAATAAATTTCCTGTGATTGTTGCTGCAAACTTAAATAATGTGGAATGTGCTCAACTGCTAGAAATCCTTAGGAGACATGAAAAGACCCTAGAATGGAACATTGATGATATTAGGGGCATAAGTCCAGGAATTTGCATGCACAAAATCTTAATGAATGATGAATTTAAACCCACTGTAGAGTGGCAAAGATGGTTAAACCTAGTAATGAAGGAAGTGGTTAGAAAAGAAATCTTAAAATGGAAAAATGTTGGGATAATTTATGCGATCTCGGACGGTGAGTTGGTTAGTCCTTTACATGTTGTGCAAAAGAAGGGAGGCATGATAGTAATTAAAAATGACAAGAATGAAATGATTCCATCTAGGACTGTAACTGGATGGGGGGTCTGTGTTGACTACAGAAAGCTTAATAATGCCACAATGAAGGATCACTTTCCCCTTCCTTTCATTGACCAGATGTTGGATAGGTTAGCGGGATATACTCATTACTATTTCTTAGATGGATATTTCGGGTATAATCAGATTATGATTAAGCCCGATGACCAAGAGAAAATCACCTTCACATGCCCATTTGGCACCTTTGCCTTTAGAAGGATGCCATTTGGGCTATGTAATGCACCTACCACTTCTCAGAGGTGCATGATGGCAATATTCCAAGGCTTGGTGGAGGAAATCATGGAGGTGTTCATGGATGATTTCTCAGTGTTTGGTTCCTCCTACCAACACTATTTGAACAATCTAGATATAGTCTTGGAAAGATGTGACGAGAAAGAGCTAGTCCTCAACTAGGAGAAATGCCATTTTATGGTAAATGATGGCATAGTTCTAGGGCACAAGGTGTCCTCAAAGGGTTTGGAGGTGGATAAGGCAAAAATATCCACCATTGAAACTTTGCCACCTCCAACTAATGAGAAAGGGGTGAGAAGCTTCATGGGACATGCTGGGTTCTATAGAAGATTCATCAAGGACTTCTCAAAAATAGCAAAACCCCTTAATATGCTGCTGGAGAAAGACAAAAGTTTTGTATTCAATGAAGAATGTTTAACTACTTTTAATGTTCTTAAGCAGAAGCTCGTCACTGCGCCTGTGATAGTCACACCAAACTGGGAACAACCCTTTGAACTAATATGTAATGCTAGTGACTATGCTGTGGGGGTAGTCCTTGGGCAATGAAGAGATAAGGTGTTTAGGGTAATTTATTATGCAAGTAAAACCCTCGATGAGGCCCAACAGAACTACACCACCACTGAGAAGGAGTGCTGGGCGATGGTTTATGGATGTAACAAATTTAGACCCTACCTCTTTGGGTCTAAGGTTGTTGTGTTTACTGATCATGCAGCCTTGAAATATTTGTTTGCCAAAAAGGAAGCTAAGCCACGCTTGCTTAGATGGGTTCTCCTTTTACGGGAGTTTGATCTTGAAATTAGAGATACAAAGGGAGCCCTAAATACTATGGCTGATCACTTCTCCCGGGTGGAAAATTCATCAAAGTCTCTGCCCATTTTAGATGACTTCCTTGATGAGAAGGTGCTTGAGGTTAGCCAGCTTCCTTGGTTTACTCGACATAGCAAATTATTTGGCCACCGAATTTATTCCCAAAAGGTTTGATTATCACCAGATAAAGAGGTTTACCACTGAAGCTCAAAGGTACATTTGGGATGATCCTATCCTCTATAGACGGTACGCTGATCGAGATCATAAGGAGGTGTGTCCCAGATGAAGAAACCAATGATATTGTGCATAATTGCGATGGATCTAACTATGGGGGCCACTTTGGAGTCCAAAGGACAGTGGCCAAAATTAGGCAATGTGGGTTTTATTGGCCCACAATGGTTAAGGATACTTACACCTACATTAAAACCTGTGATAGATGCCAAAGGGTAGGTGGATTGTCTAGGAAGAATGAGATGCCCTTAACTGGAATTCTTCCGGTTGAGATTTTTGACATTTGGGGCATAGATTTCATGGGGCCATTCCCCATCTTTGTTGGCTATTCATATATTTTGTTGGCTGTGGACTACGTGTCAAAATGGGTGGAGGCAATTCCAACAAAAGTAAATGATGCCAGGGTTGTGACTAAATTCCTCTCAAGGAATATTTTTAGCCGCTTTAGGACACCAAGGGATATAATTAGTGACGAGGGTAGTCACTTTTGTAATAAGTTATTTGATAAATTATTGGTGAAATATTGTGTGAACCATAGGAAGTCCTTAGCTTACCACCCACAAGCTAATGGACAGGCTGAGGTGTCCAACAAAGAGATTAAAGCCATTTTAGAGAAGACAGTTGGAGGAAACAAGAAGGATTGGTCTCAAAGGCTTCATGAAGCCTTATGGGCATATAGGACAGCATATAAAACTCCCATTGGAATGTCTCCTTATCGCATTCTTTATGGGAAGGCATGTCATTTGCCAGTGGAGTTAGAACACAAGGCTCTATGGGCCTTGAGGAAGGAGGAAGCTTAACTTTGATCCAGATGAGACTAAGGAATCGAGGCTGACCCAACTCATGTAGTTGGATGAGTTTCGAATGGAGGCCTATGAAAGTGCTAAACTCTATAAAGAAAGAACCAACAAATGGCATGATAGGCAACTAAAAAATGAACCTTTAAACATTGGAATGAAAGTACTTCTATTTAACACAAGGTAGCGGTTATTTCCTGGAAAATTAAGGTCCAAATGGATGGGACGTTTTGTTATAACAGACAGGAAGCCATATGGGAGCTTTGAGTTCCATGCTGAAGATGGCAATAAATTTTGGGTAAATGGAAATAGATTAAAACCATGTTATGATCTAGCTTAGAGGGAGGTTGTTGATACCCTCTCTCTTACACCTTCATGATCATATCTTGCAGTCTAGCTACATACTTTAAATAAAGTGCTTGTTGGGAGGCAACCCAAAGGTTTTGTTTTTGTTTTTATTTAATATTTGTTTGTGTGAGCTAACCTTGGTGTAGGAAACCTTGTTCTGTCTTACTAACCATCTTGCAAGAAGAGCAAATTAATGGGCCTTGGACTTCTGGATTTATTTTTAAGGCCCAAGTCCTAAGGCAATGACCAAGTAAAGCTCAAAAGTGCTTGAAATTGAACCCACACATATATCGTGCAAGCTGAGAAGTTGATCTACAGTGCAATAAAAACTCATTGAAAACTTCGGCGCCAATTTGGGCCTGCACGTGATAATGCACGTGATATGGCCATATGGCATGCAAATCATTTTGCGCTAATATGTTCGTGGAAGGTATATATTAATAAGAGGAGTAATTATATCTTCTGCACGCAATATGCTATCTAGCATTTGGAGGGTACAAATGACAAAATATCAAATTTCTGCCTCAAGGACACTTCAACGATATCATATACAGAAGGGACATTTGATTTACAGCTCATGAGGGTCCCACCACAAAACTTTGGGACGATTTAGACCACATACGCAACAATGGTCATATCACATGCAAGGGGTATTTTTGTCCATTTAGCCTAAAATTTTTAGGACACGTGTATGATGAGATTTGGACCACATGTTGTTCCACGCAATAAGTTTTAAGGACGGGATCTAGGTCAACCAAGGAAAATATGATTTCCAAATCTTAAATTGGGGAAAAACTGGTTCTTCTTCTTTGTAGCCTAATTTCACCTTTCTTCTCCTACAATTCTTCAAGCTAAACCTCGACTTTTCATAGTAAGATCGTGCAAACAAGGTGGTTAGGCAAGGAAAAGGTTCAATCATCAAGTTCTATAAGCAATGATGATTAGGAGATGTTCTTAGGGCATGCCTTGGATCCGAGAGCTTTGGAGGAATCGAAACTTGGATGGTCAAGTGAGCGGGCCCTAAAGATTCAAAATCTTGGCTTATAAGGTTAGTTTTAGCCCACTGTGCCATCTATTACACTACGTTGCAAGAGTTCTATCATTCAATTTATTTAAATGAGGAAGAAGATGAAATCCTACGGCTGGTGCAGGGGGGTTTATATCCAGTATAACACCTGAGATCATTAGGAGATGCTTTAATCTCCCTGTACCTACCGATCACTTACCTCAATTGAGCTTAGGGGAGTATGGTATGACATTTAATTATGCTAATCGGTTTGAGAGGAGGAGACAATTTGCCAAAAATGGCTTTGTGGTTAAGTTTAGATGCCTAGGACACCTTGTAGGGAAGTGTTTGTCTTTGTAGACTAGTGGAATGGATGGTGTGCCTAAGACACATCTAGAATTCATGTATAGCATTGACCATATGTTGAATGTGGATTGGGCCACTTCTATTTTCACACGGTGGAAGAAGAATTTGACAAAACAGTCTATGGGAGAATGCTATGTGTAATTTTTCAGAGCCAGATGCCCAACATTTTGCCTATTTGGATAGCAGCCCCTTCCCTTCTTAGTGGATTTTGAGAGTGTTGCAGCCTGCAGGAGCTTTGGGGGTAAGTCCTAGAGGAAATTGGGGGGATACCCCCCATGCTGTACCATAGCCATCTAGGCACAGTGTCCATATGGAGAGGCACACTGAATTTGCAAGGGACACCTCAACCCTATTGGATGAAAGGAAGCAAACCTTATTCAGGGCTCACCGCAATGTATATGCGGTACAATGTGCACAATGAAGATATTTTTAAATTCTTTCAAGGTATAAGTGACGAAGTGGTAAGTGAGGTGGAAGTCACCTCTAGACCTACAAAGAAGGGCGTGGGAGGCCCCGGAGGCTCTGTTGCTGCCTCCAATGATGCATGGAGACAAGAAACTCAAAAGCTCAGAAGGGATCATGCTAGGACAAAGCATGAAGTGGAGGAGCTGAAGAAAAATAACAAAGAAATCAAAGGCCTACTGGGAAAAATTTGGCGGACCTTGAGCAGAAAGAAAAAGTATGCAAGCTCTCCAGTAGTGGAGATATCTGATAAGGACTCACCTCTAGCCCAGGAGGACTCACCTCTAGCCCAGGAGGACTCACCTCCAGTCTATGAGGGCGCCTACCATGCCCAAGAAGAGCAACCACGACTAGAACCGAAGCAAGGTACTCCCCAAATGAGCCCTATATAGACCCTGAATATTTTGAGGCGAAAGTGCTCATTGTGTACCCTATTTCATGGGGGACGGACATTCCTGCTGAGCCTCAAGACTTCCTTGGAGAGCCCATTCATTTGAGAATTAATCCATCCATATCCTCTGAGGAAGCTCAAGAGGAGTTTGAGCGCTTTAGAGACCCTAATGTCATGGGGTCAGATTTCTTGCGCCTCTCAACCCATTGCGGCTCTTAGCTTCTCTATCCATGGTCCGCTAAGTTTAGCCTTTGAGGGTTGAAGTGCACGTAGACTGGGCTATCTCGGAATCGCATACCCGTCACAAGAATTTTGTCCGCTTTGGCCAACCAGTCTTGGGCCTCGCCCTCATGGCCTGCTCCGCACGGTTTTGTCTTTGGGCCTCGCCCAAAACGCGTCCCTGTGAGGTGAGGTATCCGTCCCCTCCTATAAGGCGGACTTTGTTCTCCTCACCAAGCAATGTGGGACTAACACCCACTCATGGGTCGTTACAATCCACCCCTCTTAGGAGGCCCACGTCCTCATGGGACCATGGCACACCGCTCCAGGTCTGGCTTTGATACCATCCGAGATAGCCCAGCCCATACCCATCACAAGAATTTTGTCCGCTTTGGCCAACCAGTCTTGGGCCTCGCCCTTATGGCCTGCTCCGCACGGTTTTGTCTTTGGGCCTCGCCCAAAACGCGTCCCTGTGAGGTGAGGTATCCGTCCCCTCCTATAAGGCGGACTTTGTTCTCCTCACTAAGCAATGTGGGACTAACACCCACTCATGGGTCGTTACAATCCACCCCCCTTAGGAGGCCCACGTCCCCGTGGGACCATGGCACACCGCTCCAGGTCTGGCTCTGATACCATCCGAGATAGCCCAGCCCATGCCCGTCACAAGAATTTTGTCCGCTTTGGCCAACCAGTCTTGGGCCTCTCCCTCATGGCTTGCTCCGCACGGTTTTGTCTTTGGGCCTCGCCCAAAACGCGTCCCTGTGAGGTGAGGTATCCGTCCCCTCCTATAAGGTGGACTTTGTTCTCCTCACCAAGCAATGTGGGACTAACACCCACTCATGGGTCGTTACAACACAAATCCAGCTCCCAAATTGAAGGAGCTGCCTGGACATCTAAGGTACTAGTTCTTAAACTCCACAAATAAATTTCCTGTGATTGTTGCTGCAAACTTAAAAAATGTGGAATGTGCTCAACTGCTAGAAATCCTTAGGAGACATGAAAAGACCGTAGAATGGAACATTGATGATATTAGGGGCATAAGTCCAGGAATTTGCATGCACAAAATCTTAATGAATGATGAATTTAAACCCACTGTAGAGTGGCAAAGATGGTTAAACCTAGTAATGATGGAAGTGGTTAGAAAAGAAATCTTAAAATGGAAAAATGTTGGGATAATTTATGCGATCTCGGACAGTGAGTTGGTTAGTCCTTTACATGTTGTGCAAAAGAAGGGAGGCATGATAGTAATTAAAAATGACAAGAATGAAATGATTCCATCTAGGACTGTAACTGGATGGGGGGTCTGTGTTGACTACAGAAAGCTTAATAATGCCACAACGAAGGATCACTTTCCCCTTCCTTTCATTGACCAGATGTTGGATAGGTTAGCGGGATATACTCATTACTATTTCTTAGATGGATATTTCGGGTATAATCTGATTATGATTAAGCCCGATGACCAAGAGAAAATCACCTTCACATGCCCATTTGGCACCTTTGCCTTTAGAAGGATGCCATTTGGGCTATGTAATGCACCTACCACTTCTCAGAGGTGCATGATGGCAATATTCCAAGGCTTGGTGGAGGAAATCATGGAGGTGTTCATGGATGATTTCTCAGTGTTTGGTTTCTCCTACCAACACTATTTGAACAATCTGGATATAGTCTTGGAAAGATGTGACGAGAAAGAGCTAGTCCTCAACTAGGAGAAATGCCATTTTATGGTAAATGATGGCATAGTTCTAGGGCACAAGGTGTCCTCAAAGGGTTTGGAGGTGGATAAGGCAAAAATATCCACCATTGAAACTTTGCCACCTCCAACTAATGAGAAAGGGGTGAGAAGCTTCTTGGGACATGCTGGGTTCTATAGGAGATTCATCAAGGACTTCTCAAAAATAGCAAAACCCCTTAATATGCTGCTGGAGAAAGACAAAAGTTTTGTATTCAATGAAGAATGTTTAACTACTTTTAATGTTCTTAAGCAGAAGCTCGTCATCGCTACCTGTGATAGTCACACCAAACCGGGAACAACCCTTTGAACTAATATGTAATGCTAGTGACTATCTTGTGGGGGTAGTCCTTGGGCAATGAAGAGATAAGGTGTTTAGGGTAATTTATTATGCAAGTAAAACCCTCGATGAGGCCCAACAAACTACACCACCACTTGAGAAGGAGCCTGGCAGTGGTTTATGGATGTAACAAATTTAGACCCTACCTCTTTGGGTCTAAGGTTGTTGTGTTTACTGATCATGCAGCCTTGAAATATTTGTTTGCCAAAAAGGAAGCTAAGCCACGCTTGCTTAGATGGGTTCTCCTTTTACGGGAGTTTGATCTTGAAATTAGAGATACAAAGGGAGCCCTAAATACTATGGCTGATCACTTCTCCCGGGTGGAAAATTCATCAAAGTCTCTGCCCATTTTAGATGACTTCCCTGATGAGAAGGTGCTTGAGGTTAGCCAGCTTCCTTGGTTTACCGACATAGCAAATTATTTGGCCACCGAATTTATTCCCAAAAGGTTTGATTATCACCAGCGAAAGAGGTTTACCACTGAAGCTCAAAGGTACATTTGGGATGATCCTATCCTCTATAGACGGTACGCTGATCGGATCATAAGGAGGTGTGTCCCAGGATGAAGAAACCAATGATATTGTGCATAATTGCGATGGATCTAACTATGGGGGCCACTTTGGAGTCCAAAGGACAGGTGGCCAAAATTAGGCAATGTGGGTTTTATTGGCCCACAATGGTTAAGGATACTTACACCTACATTAAAACCTGTGATAGATGCCAAAGGGTAGGTGGATTGTCTAGGAAGAATGAGATGCCCTTAACCTGGAATTCTTCCGGTTGAGATTTTTGACATTTGGGGCATAGATTTCATGGGGCCATTCCCCATCTTTGTTGGCTATTCATATATTTTGTTGGCTGTGGACTACGTGTCAAAATGGGTGGAGGCAATTCCAACAAAAGTAAATGATGCCAGGGTTGTGACTAAATTCCTCTCAAGGAATATTTTTAGCCGCTTTAGGACACCAAGGGATATAATTAGTGATGAGGGTAGTCACTTTTGTAATAAGTTATTTGATAAATTATTGGTGAAATATTGTGTGAACCATAGGAAGTCCTTAGCTTACCACCCACAAGCTAATGGACAGGCTGAGGTGTCCAACAAAGAGATTAAAGCCATTTTAGAGAAGACAGTTGGAGGAAACAAGAAGGATTGGTCTCAAAGGCTTCATGAAGCCTTATGGGCATATAGGACAGCATATAAAACTCCCATTGGAATGTCTCCTTATCGCATTCTTTATGGGAAGGCATGTCATTTGCCAGTGGAGTTAGAACACAAGGCTCTATGGGCCTTGAGGAAGGAGGAAGCTTAACTTTGATCCAGATGAGACTAAGGAACTGAGGCTGACCCAACTCATGGAGTTGGATGAGTTTCGAATGGAGGCCTATGAAAGTGCTAAACTCTATAAAGAAAGAACCAACAAATGGCATGATAGGCAACTAAAAAATGAACCTTTAAACATTGGATGAAAAGTACTTCTATTTAACACAAGGTAGTGGTTATTTCCTGGAAAATTAAGGTCCAAATGGATGGGACGTTTTGTTATAACAGACAGGAAGCCATATGGGAGCTTTGAGTTCCATGTGAAGATGGCAATAAATTTTGGGTAAATGGAAATAGATTAAAACCATGTTATGATCTAGCTTAGAGGGAGGTTGTTGATACCCTCTCTCTTACACCTTCATGATCATATCTTGCAGTCTAGCTACATACTTTAAATAAAGTGCTTGTTGGGAGGCAACCCAAAGGTTTTGTTTTTGTTTTTATTTAATATTTGTTTGTGTGAGCTAACCTTGGTGTAGGAAACCTTGTTCTGTCTTACTAACCATCTTGCAAGAAGAGCAAATTAATGGGCCTTGGACTTCTGGATTTATTTTTAAGGCCCAAGTCCTAAGGCAATGACCAAGTAAAGCCCAAAAGTGCTTGAAATTGAACCCACACATATGCCGTGCAAGCTGAGAAGTTGATCTACAGTGCAATAAAAACTCATTGAAAACTTCTGGGCCAATTTGGGCCTGCACGTGATAATGCACGTGATATGGCCATATGGCATGCAAATCATTTTGCGCTAATATGTTCGTGGAAGGTATATATTAATAAGAGGAGTAATTATGTCTTCTGCACGCAATATGCTATCTAGCATTTGGAGGGTACAAATGACAAAATATCAAATTTCTGCCTCAAGGACACTTCAACGATATCATATACAGAAGGGACATTTGATTTACAGCTCATGAGGGTCCCACCACAAAACTTTGGGACGATTTAGACCTGTACGCAACAATGGTCATATCACGTGCAAGGGGTATTTTTGTCCATTTAGCCTAAACTTTTTAGGACACGTGTATGATGAGATTTGGACCACATGTTGTTCTGCACGCAATAAGTTTTAAGGACGGGATCTAGGTCAACCAAGGAAAATATGATTTCCAAATCTTAAATTGGGGAAAAAGCTGGTTCTTCTTCTTTGTAGCCTAATTTCACCTTTCTTCTCCTACAATTCTTCAAGCTAAACCTCAGCTTTTCATAGTAAGATCGTGCAAACAAGGTGGTTAGGCAAGGAAAAGGTCCAATCATCAAGTTCTATAAGCAATGATGATTAGGAGATGTTCTTAGGGCATGCCTTGGATCTGAGAGCTTTGGAGGAATCAGAACTTGGATGGTCAAGTGAGCGGGCCCTAAAGATTCAAAATCTTGGCTTATAAGGTTAGTTTTAGCCCACTGTGCCATCTATTACACTACGTTGCAAGAGTTCTATCATTCAATTTATTTAAATGAGGAAGAAGATGAAATCCTACGGCTGGTGCAGGGGGTTTATATCCGTATAACACCTGAGATCATTAGGAGATGCTTTAATCTCCCTGTACCTACTGATCACTTACCTCAACTGAGCTTAGGGGAGTATGGTATGACATTTAATTATGCTAATCGGTTTGAGAGGAGGAGACAATTTGCCAAAAATGGCTTTGTGGTTAAGTTTAGATGCCTAGGACACCTTGTAGGGAAGTGTTTGCTGCTGTAGACTAGTGGAATGGATGGTGTGCCTAAGACACATCTAGAATTCATGTATAGCATTGACCATATGTTGAATGTGGATTGGGCCACTTCTATTTTCACACGGTGGAAGAAGAATTTGACAAAACAGGTCTATGGGAGAATGCTATGTGTAATTTTTCAGAGCCAGCATGCCCAACATTTTGCCTATTTGGATAGCAGCCCCTTCCCTTCTTAGTGGATTTTGAGAGTGTTGCAGCCTGCAGGAGCTTTGGGGGTAAGTCCTAGAGGAAATTGGGGGGATACCCCCCATGCTGTACCATAGCCATCTAGGCACAGTGTCCATATGGAGAGGCACACTGAATTTGCAAGGGACACCTCAACCCTATTGGATGAAAGGAAGCAAACCTTATTCAGGCTCACTGCAATGTATATGCAGTACAATGTGCACAATGAAGATATTTTTAAATTCTTTCAAGGTATAAGTGACGAAGTGGTAAGTGAGGTGGAAGTCACCTCTAGACCTACAGCAAGGGCGTGGGAGGCCCCGGAGGCTCCTGTTGCTGCCTCCAATGATGCATGGAGACAAGAAACTCAAAAGCTCAGAAGGGATCATGCTAGGACAAAGCATGAAGTGGAGGAGCTGAAGAAAAATAACAAAGAAATCAAAGGCCTACTGGGAAAAATTTGGCGGACCTTGAGCAGAAAGAAAAAGTATGCAAGCTCTCCAGTAGTGGAGATATCTGATAAGGACTCACCTCTAGCCCAGGAGGACTCACCTCTAGCCCAGGAGGACTCACCTTCAGTCTATGAGAGGGCCTACCATGCCCAAGAAGAGCAACCACAGCTAGAACCAGAAGCAAGGTACTCCCCAAATGAGCCCTATATAGACCCTGAATATTTTGAGGCGAAAGTGCCTGTTGTGTACCCTATTTCATGGGGGACGGACATTCCTGCTGAGCCTCAAGACTTCCTTGGAGAGCCCATTCATTTGAGAATTAATCCATCCATATCCTCTGAGGAAGCTCAAGAGGAGTTTGAGCGCTTTAGAGACCCTAATGTCATGGGGTCAGATTTCTTGCGCCTCTCAACCCACTGCGGCTCTTAGCTTCTCTATCCATGGTCCGCTAAGTTTAGCCTTTGAGTGTTGAAGCGCACGTAGACTGGTTTCGCCCTGCCACTGGGCTCATCAGGAGAATGGCTCCAGTTCCCGACCAGTTTGTGTAAGGATGGCCAAATCCCTTCTTCAATGCCAAGTCCTCGACTAGCGGTGTGCTCCCCGTATTCAACCGGGTCGGCACGTCTGAACTCCGAAGGGGTTCCATCCGTTCTCCACAAACTGCCTGGAACCTTCTCACTGCGCACCATCTATGCTTTAACCAACCCCTCTCCTTTACATAGCACGAATACATTCCTGAATCGTGCCACTAAGAAACGTCCCGCCAACACCACGCTGCTCGGGTTGTGACATTCTCCTCCACCCAATCCTTGCAACGTCCTCGTTGCATTTGTTGACATCGCTTCCCTGCAGGCGATGGCATCATTACCTCGATGCCCTCCCACTCGCCCAATGTCAACAGCTTGGACATCGCTTCCCCGTAGGTTGCAACACCTTCACCAAGATGCTCTCCCGCTCGCCCAATGTCCAAAGGATAGGAGGCTTCCAAGATCGCTCCGATGCGCTCCTTCGTACTCCCTTGCCCAACTCTATATCACACTCTAGGATACTCCAACTCTATGGACGCAAGGCGTGCAAGACACTATCGGTCGACTCACCTCTGTGAGCTCCCACCTTGGGATCACGCTACTCGCGAGAGTGTTTGGTGAGTCTTCAGGATACGGGCCGGTTCGGCTCTGATACCACTTGTCACGGGGTCAGATTTCCTGCGCCTCTCAACCCATTGCGGCACTTAGCTTCTCTATCCACGGTCCGCTAAGTTTAGCCTTTGAGGGTTGAAACACACGTAGACTGGTTTCGCCCTGCCACCTGGGCTCATTAGGAGAACGGCTCCAATTCCCAACCAGTTTGTGTAAGGATGGCCAAATCCCTTCTTCAACATCAAGTCCTTGACTAGCGGCGTGCTCCCCGCATTCAACCGGGTCGGCACGTCTGAACTCTGAAGGGGTTCCATCCGTTCTCCTCCACGAACTGCCTGGAACCTTCTCGCTGTGCACCATCTACGCTTCAACCAACCCCTCTCCTTTATGTAGCACGAATACATTCCTGAATCGTGCCACTAAGAAATGTCCCGCCAACACCACGCTGCTCGGGTCATGACACTAAGGTGTTGCAGGTTCGCTTTGTAAGGGACATGGATGTCTTCACATCCGACTTCCTCTAGCAGATCTCAGGTAATGAATTTTTATGTACAAATGATGTGGATTTGTTTTGCAGGACCATGCATTTCGTAATGGAGTCTGAGCCTCATAATTATCTGCTGGCCTAATACAAATCCATTATGTTGTGCGAATTATATGAGCACCCCTTATCCGAAAGTGTTTTGCATCAGCGCATGAATGGTGTGAATGAAGGCCATCAACCCTGGCGCACCACGCATGAGGTATTAATCCCTGTTCACATTGATCACCATTTTGTATTAGTGCATTTGGATTTGAGTGCAGGGCATGTAGTCTTTGTATGATCCAAGTCAAGGCCATGGGTTTGGAAGAAAGGAAGTGGCAACTTGTTTATGGCCTCATGAAAAGAATCAAAGATGCAATGAGGCCAGGGGGTTGCTGTAGGACAAATTACCTCTCATTCACCTCACCAAAATGGAATTCCCTCAATAGCCTGACTAGTTCAGCTGTGGGATTTTCGTTTGTTATTAATTGTTGGCTATCCTGTAGCAAAGAGATAGCTGGGCAGTATGCGGCGAAACTTCAGCTAATTTTATGGCTCATGTAAGGAGAATGGTGGCCCAGGTTATCTACTATTATAGCGTACCTGTAGATAGGTCAGGATCTTCCTAATATCTTTTCCCTATTTCATGCCATGAGGACATAACATATTTTTAAGTGTGGTGTGTTGGGGAATGACTTGAGCCATTTGTTTGCTGTTTATGTTGTGTGATTGCTTGTTTGTTAGTGGGATTTTTATTTTGTGTGTTTGTTTGAGTTGCTTGATTATGTGAATTGCATGTGGAGAGGCATGGATACTAGGTATGCAATTTTGGCTTAATTTTTATGCCAAAATTCGTATCATGTTGTGATTAGGGTGTTAAGGTAGTTAAGGTGTGTTATGATTTGCTTTAATCATGTCTCTACTTTGTGAATGATATCACCGTGTTAGTAGAGCTATAATTTGAATATTAAATGGCATGACATGCTAGGATAACACTTAGTGTCCCTTAGAGTTGAGAAAAGCCTCTTTCTAGCCTTTGAGTGCCATTATTGGGTTATGGGTTTATAGTTTGCTGCTCTGCTAGCATTCAACATTAGTTATTTAATGGTAGGAGTCAAGTAAGCATGTGATTACTTCTTAGTGCTCGGTGCTTGGTGTGTGTAGCTAGTGATGCAAGGCCATTAAGTCACTTTGACATCCTATGCATCCTAGTTTTGTGTTTATCTCATTCACAAAAAAGAAAAAATAACCAAAACTATTAACCAAAACTACGAAAACACAGTAACCAAAACTATTAACCAATGTTGATAATAGTTCAAAGTAACCAAAAACTAGTTCTGTGTTTATCCTAGTTCTGTGTTTATCTCATCCTAGTTTTGGTTAATAGTAACCAAAACTATTAACCAATGTTGATAATAGTTTTCACAATTCGTATCATGTTGTGATTAGGGTGTTAAGGTAGTTAAGGTGTGTTATGATTTGATTTAATCTTGTCTCTACTTTGTGAATGATATCACCATGTTAGTAGAGCTAGAATTTGAATATTAAATGGCATGACATGCTAGGATAACACTTAGTGTCCCTTAGAGTTGAGAAAAGTCACTTTTTAGCCTTTGAGTGCCATTATTTTGTTATGGGTTTATAGTTTGTTGCTCCTCTAGTATTTAACATTAGTTATTTAATGGTAGGAGTCAAGTAACCATGTGATTACTTCTTAGTGCTTGGTGCTTGGTGTGTGTAGCTAGTGATACAAGGCCATTAAGTTACTTTGACTTCCTATGCACCCTAGTTCTTTTGAGGTGGATTTTGGGCCATTAACCAAAACTATGTAGTTTCACTTCAATCATGCCAGCTAGGGGCTAGGGCACATCTTTAGCTTCATCTGCAGCCCTATAAAAAGGGGAAGGGCATCCCTTGCAGACTATCTTGGATGCCCTAGACGACATTGAAAACACTGGGCTGAAGAACCACCTTGAAGGCCTGGATTACTGCTGGAACTGGAGATCAGAGCTGGGGTTTGGATCTATCTTGCACCTATTTCAAATGCTGTATTTGATGGAATTCTCTATAATCTTCAGCATGTGTGAGTAGTTCTTTAATTCTAGGGGAGCAATGTAGCCCCCCCATGCTGTAATATTGATTTGGGTGAATTCTGGGTTTGTTATATGACTCTGCATGTTTTAAGAATCTTATCTTCACTACTATAATCTGAGATGTGCACTTCTGTTTTTCTTAGTCCTAGTCTGGGACAGATCCTATGATTCTTGACATTCACATGCTTGGTGTGACCATAATCCTTGCATCTTATGAGAACTTCATAGTTTATCAAATGGACGTCAAGAGCGCATTTCTGAATGGGATCTTCAAGAGGAGGTTTACGTAGAACAACCTCTAGGATTCATTGAACCCAAGGCCGGACATCTAGTTTACAAACTACAGAAAGCCTTGTACGGATTGAAGTAAGCTCCCAGATGTCATGGGGTCGGCCTTTATAGCAGCTTAACCCGTGCGGCACTTAGTTCCCACCCGTACGAAGGAACGCTAGGTCAGGCTAACTCGTCACATTTGGATCGAAACATATCGATCCGTTGTAAAGCAATTGTGTAGGGAAGCATTTATCTGAAAAACGATCGAACAAAGGCAACACACGATTGTATTAATTGCTTGAAAGCTTTACAACATCACTCCCCTACATATAGATGTTAACACTTTTCTGGCTATGTCACCAGGAGACATCATATATGATCGAAATCTTAAATCTCTACAACTTACTCTATAAGCTAAGTTACAACACTTTACAAGGGAGAAATACCCCAAAATAGCCTAAGTGTGCTAGGATAAGCCTCAGTCCGTGATATTCTCCCCCACCCGATTTCACAGCGTCTTCGTTGCATCTTCGGCTTCCTCGAGCTCGTCAAACTGCCTGATGTAGCGTTCGACTCCTTCACGGTACTCTTCAATCTCCTTGGAGAATTGGCCCAGATCCTCTTCTTTCTCCCAGCTTGCCTCTTCAATCGGCTTGTTCTTCCATTGGACGTAGTACTCCACCCGGCTTGGATCTACGCCTCTTCTTGGCATGACTCTACGAGAATGGATTTTCTCTATCTCTTTGTCGTAGGTCTTTCCTGTTGTTGCTGTTGGTGTCCGCACCGCCCGTTGTCCACTCGTATCTTCCAAGTCTTCGTGGTAAGGCTTGAGCAAACTAACGTGGAACACCGGATGCCTTTGTAAGCTAGTCAGGAGGTCCAGTTTGTATGAGACCTTCCTAACTCTCTTAAGTACTTTGAAAGGCCCCTCATATCGGTGCACCAAACCCTTATGCAATTGTCTGAGTGCTTTGGTTTGGCGCGGAAGGAGTTTGAGCATCACCATGTCTCCTTCTTGAAATTCTAAGGGCCTCTTTTGTTGATCTGCCCACTTCTTCATCTTCTTCGCTGCTTTGTGCAAGTATGCCCTGGCCAGATCCGTCTGTTCATGCCATCCTTTTGCAAACTTGAACGCCGCAGGGCTCTTTCCAATGTACCCCCGAGTGATGGAAGTGGGCGTCAATGGTTGCTGCCCAGTTGCGAGTTCGAACGGGCTCTCGTTCGTGGACTCGCTCTTCTGCAAGTTATACGAGAATTGGGCTATGTCCAGTAACTTGGCCCAATCTCTTTGATTGGCACTCACATAATGCCTCAAATACAGCTCCAGTAAGCCATTGACACGTTCTGTTTAGCCGTCTGTTTGTGGGTAAAAACTTGTTGAAAAGTTTAAGTCCAAACCCATTATCCGGAACAGCTTCGATCAAAAACCACCCAGTAAATCGTGAGTCCCGATCGCTCACGATTGTCTTTGGAATGCCCCGGTACTTCACCACGTACTTGAAGAATACGTAATTAACATTATATGAATAAAACATCCTTAGGACTTCATGATTCATTCTTTCGTCCATCACCACATGTTCAATGATTTCTCATTTTGATTGGAATCTCTAACATGCACTGGTTAAGAATGGAAAAGGGTTAGCTCGGAATGTCTGGTGGTTACATTCATTGTTGCAGTCTGATCAGCTCTGCAAGTGGAGTTTTATCAAGGATAGACAGCATTTTCTCACAAATCATTCCAAGTAGGAAATGTCCATCGAGAGGATCACATGGTCTAAGGGGGAGAAAATGCTTTAACAATTAATCAAGTAATACCCTCCTTATATCTCTCGTAACCTCTTTCCTGGCTGTCTATCTGAGGGGGAGTTCTTCCTTGAGAGGATCGCACGATCTAAGGGGGAGCAAATGTCTGAACCCCTGATATGTCTCGGATACTCCTCCCTCCAAACTCTCACTTGTCGATTTGACTGGATATGCATTGTTGAATCGGAATTGTGACGTGATAGTATGTTTTTCTTCTTCACCTTTTACATTTCAGCAATTACAATCAAACAATTTACTCATCCAGCATGTGTTCCTTCTTTTACACTCACTCATGAATCCTTGGTTGAATAAATTCATATAGAATTAATTAATCTTAGCTACCACCGACGATATGAAGGATCCGCTATGTTGACCAAAATGAACTTATGTGTTTATCATTTGTCATATGCATTTTCTTCAGTAAACTGATCATAATTTTTGTAAGTGTCTTGTTACTATTGTTTCATATGCATAAGTTCTGTTTCTTCTTAGTTCGGATTATGATGTTTTTACTTAGACCATTTGTTCCATATCCGTACTAACTCAGATCTCTTTTACACTTCATTGCTATATTAAGTCTGATGTCTCGGATTTGAAGTGTTGTGGTACTTCTTTTCTATTCTGACTTCAAGACAAAAAAGGAATCTTCTTCTACAAGACTTTCTTATTACGGACTCAGTTTGTCTATCATCCGGATATAGTTCACATGGACAATATCTAGCCCGAATGAGAGTCGGTTTAATTCCTCCTGACTCTTGGAATTCTCAATTCACGATAAGCCAAGTGATTATCTTACATCGCATCTTTTTGAGGAGGAATAATGATGGTTCATTAAATGCACGTCTTGAGCCCGGTAATTTGTCTTTTCAAAATTCGGTAGTATGCATATAGCTATCGTTATTGCATGGTTAGCACAGCCGCCACATCATCAGTATACTCGACGGCGCTAATACATCAAGTCTAATGACGTCGGATTGTCAGGCGGATCATTGCTCATCTCGCTTAACCCCGAGACCCGCTAGCTTCCACGGAACGGGTCCTATTTATACTGAACTCTCATGCGAGCGCGAGGCTATCACTTTCACTACTCAGAACCCTAAACCCTCGTTGCTCTCTATTCTCCAAAGACCTCCCTTTCTTTCTCCTCAAATCTCCAAATTTCAATGGCATCTCCCGCACTCTACGGCGTTGTTCCTGGCCATCTTGTCGACTGGGCCGACATTTCCGACCTTCCTGTCTGGCTCGACGAGGTTCACTCCTTGCTAGCCTCCAGTTGTCTCCTCGACATCGTCTCTCCCCCGGCTGATCTTCTCATTTCAGACATCCGAACTTTCTATGAGCACTTCGAATCTAGTGACCAGTCGATTGTCTCTAGTATCCGAGGTCAACCCATTAAGATCACTCCTCAAGTGATCCGTGACGTTTTCCATTTCCCAATCGGCAGTGATTACAGGCCGAGCGCTCAAACCATGGCTACTGCCATGGGATGTCCCTCCAAGGTGAAGGAATACAAGCTGAAGTCTTTTCAAGGCCCCTATCGCTGTATGGCCACCATACTTAGCCGGTGCTTACTGGCTCGCTCTACGGCTCTTGACTCAGTCCTGTACGATTTGCTCCTGGTGATGTACGTGGTCTTTGAGCAATTGCCTCTTGGTCGGGGCGATTTTCTTTTTCGAGTGATGCGGAACGGCAAACGGAATTCATCTTTCGGACGGATTCTCTCACAAATTTTCAGACATCTACGTTCCGTGCACTTCCAGGACCGGTTGACAATTCCCTTCCTGCAGAACTTTTACTTTCGTCATCTCACCTCCGATGGGACGCTCACTGTCCGCCGTCCTCTTGTCTCTCGTGCACACGTTGTTGTATCGGAACATCAAGATAGTTCCGTTGGTGACCCCGCCCCAAGCTCAGGTCACGAGGTTAGCTCTACCCACCGGTCTTCTCGAATCCGGTTCGTTGCCGCTCCAGCACGCTCCCGTGGTTCGCAGCACAACGTTCGTGCTGCTCCTTTTGATGCTGCAGGGACCTCTCAGCCGCTTCATCGTGAGACTGTTTCTTTAGCCCCTCCTGCTGATGCCCCTGCTTTTATCCCTCCTACTGATGCTCCCGCACCCACCTCTCCGTTGACTACCGCCGTGTCATGCCTCGGATTTCCAACCCGAGGAGACCGGAACGTGACCCTCCCTTTACCCGAGTTTGGATAAAGGGGGCAAGATACAACATGCCCACACAGGACACTATACACCTCACATCATATATTTATTAAGTTCAAACCATTACAAACGTGTCCAAACATGCTTTTATTACATTAAACTCATCATTACAATATCTCCCCACTGGGGTTACATCAATTACCATAAATTAACATAATCGAAAAGAAACGGTAAAGCAAATACGGTCTTCCACCTTGGGATTTCACCTAATGCCTGTAGGTTCCTGAAAGAAAACACATCACAGTAGGAGGGGTGAGCAACCACAGCTCAGTAGGGATCAAGTCTCCCCCAACCCATCCCATGCACCTATCATCTATATGAGAGTGTGTACCAGTGCAGTGACGTGGCAAAAACAAATAGCAAGGAAACACACCACACAAACGGGCGCAACCTCAGCCCCAGCCACACAGGCTCCACAGCCCCATAGGCTAACACTTTAACCACCTCAAGCAAGTGATTTAACTGCCTCTTCAGGCCAATGATTTAACCGCAAGTGATTTAACCGCCTCTTCAGGTCAATGATTTAACTGCCTCTCAGGCAAATAGTTTAACTGCCTCTCAGGCAAATAGTTCCCACAGCCTCATAGGCTAACATAAACAGTCCCGGGCTTCCACAACCACCGAGTTCAATAAAACAGGCCAGGCTTCCACGGCCACCGGGTGTACAAGCAAACACGCAACGACACATGGCCATACCGGCATAACATCAAACACTTAATATGCATGGTCACACAGGTATAACTTCAAACACTTAGCATGCATACATTCACAAGGCTAACAAACCCAACCACACAGGTATAATCTCTAACACATAATATGGGTGGTCATTCGGACATATTATCAAACACATAACATCTCGTGGCCTCACAAGCATAATATCAAACACATAACATGCATGGTCTCACAGGCATAATATCAAACACTTAACATGCGTGTATATATACATCTATGCAAAACACGCCATTGAAGGCCAACATTCATATAAGAGATCACACCTATATGAATTTACATATTTATATATATAAAACCAAACAGCTACATTGCCTATCACAAGGCCAAAGCCCTGGGAAAGGTTCAAGGAAGAACAAAACCCCTACCTCAAAGATCCTCCACGCTCTTGCCTCCTTGCCAAACGCCGTCGAACCACGGGAAAGACAACGACGACCCACGAACCGGAGCTCTCTCTCTCAATCTCCCTCCCCTCTCTCTCTCTCTGCGACGGCTAACAACAAAAACCCTAAACCTAAAACAAAGAGAGCTCCTCCTTATATAGACCTCACTTATGAAAATGACATAGTTTTGATAAATGAAATCCCACCATCAAAACGACGTACTTTTGATAAATGAAATCCCACCATCAAAATGATGTAGTTTCGATAAATAAAACATGAACTAACCACTCCGCTTCCACACGGGACAAAATACCCACAATCCGAACGTGGTCATTGTCACACGTAGCCTCTACACGCTCCCACTTGAGCTCATTACACTCTCTAACAACCAAGCCACGAAGACTCGTAGAAACACTCCCTCGAAGACTCGCTGGAAACGCGGCCTCGAAGATCTATCTTGAAGATTAAACCTTCGACCCTCAACCCTTTAAACTTCGACCCTCGGTCTTCGACCCTACGACCCAAATCTTCGAGTCTTCCACCTTTCGACCCAAGCGTTCGCCTAGGGTATTGTTCATCTTCGTTCTAGCTTGTTCTTCCCAAAACACGGGTCATTACATCCTCTCCCCCTTAAGACTTTTCGTCCTTGAAAAGAAACTACATGCCACTAGGATCGCGAGGAATAATACACGGCATAACAGGGACATACGTCCACAAGCTCACAAAGCACCACCACAATCATAACCACATGTATCACAATGCATATACATAACCACAAGCACCACAATGCATATGCCACATACCCGCATATCACAAACACAAGTCTCAATCTCAAAAACATATCTCAAATATAAACACATGTCTAAAAGACAATACAAATACACCAAATCATAAACAACCAATGCAAGAAAGCATATCACTACGGCCGCCTCCCACCCTTAAGATTGTTCGTCCTCGAACAACTCCAGGTCTTCGCTCACGCATCATAGACTCACGTTCTCATGTCTCCTGCTTCAGCTAACACATATTTCACAAGTAGTCACATGTCACGACGGTGTAAGACATATACTCCCATCCCCAACACGTTTAACAAATCATATAGGTTACGGACCAACTCACAACATAAACACCACTACAAGGAACAACTCACAAACAAAACATTACTACACGTTTAACGTTGTCGCCCATTCGCCAACATCATACAAACTCATCCGCAGGGAGTTTCCTCACAACCTTCCCACCTTTGGACTTTTCATCCCCGAAAAGAGAAACCAAGAAGCAAACATCACGAGAAGATCAAAGCAACACATAACACCCATGAGCATAACAAGAACTAGAGCTGCCCAATTAGCGTGCCGACAACAACTCATGTGAGAAAGTCGACAAAAGTGAGGTCGAGAAACCTCCCACAGTTCGTTAAGACCTCGACAACCGAACAAGGCCAACACCATCAGCCTACGCGTGTCACAATAGAACCAGCACTCCCCAATTAAAGGTACCCCAATAGTAACCCACCACTAAGATTTGATGCAACGGACACCAACAATTTACCCGGCAGCCACACCTCAAATGTAGACCTCACCCTTACAACGAAGCACCATGAGGTCACAATGAAATACAAACAAACAGGATAAGAGCATGATGTAAACCACAATCATAGTCCCACATAGGGTTATCACCACAGGACGACCAAGATCACGGTTGAATCCCCTCACGCTAATGCGAAACGAGGCTTAGGGATCCGAGGAATACATCTGCTAGCAAGGCACATTAAAACCCAACCAACACCAATGATGGCTCTCCATAGCTTACAATCCAGGACATAGCTATACTAGGATGAAGTTTCCATTCGGTTACAGTCAACATGACGCCCAATGGAGTCTAGGGATGACAAATTCAGTACCATACACAACCACGGCAAGACCAAAAACTACTATCGGGCTAACAACAGTCACCAATGTTGAGAATCTACTAAAGAATCCCATGAACCAGAACGCCACACAAATAAGACCCCTCTGACTACGGTCAAATAGGGTTCCACCAAGGTCTCACACAGCCGTCACTAACTGAGGCTTATGTTACAACCCAAGTGATAACGCCTTACTCGGTCAGTAGACATTCCATGCGATAGGAATCCTTTGACGCCAGGTAGTTGCCAACAACGCAGTTCTCTCCACCTTGGAAAACTCTCCTACCTGCAACATGACAATAACGGAATCCTCGTTGTCACCATTCACAGGTCACAAGGGAATCCTTAGCCTCCAGGACATACTCCACCTTATGGCCCACTAACCCTGCTATACCAACCATCACGTTCTATCTCAACACACCAACAAAACACTCAAACTGACCAAGAAATACTTAGGCTCTAGCCTCAGCTAAATGTGATCACTACCATTCCTCCGAGTAGGCACAAGAAACAAGACATGCAAATGCTTGATTCGGGACTTTCACGTAGCTCCCAAACACAACAACACCTTGATAGTGTGAACCATCTCCCTTACCGCATGATACTGTACATGAAAGGTTTTCAAGAGCACAAATGTAGGTCATCCGCCTACCAGCACTGCTCTAAAATGTGCACCTTTGTGGCATCCACCCGACATAAATCTCTCCCCAAGGAGTAGCACTAATACCCCTTCCAAGCAAAAACTGTCAACTGACGCAACTCTGGGAATCAAACAACCTTTTTCCCACTTACCAACACTTTAATAACACCAGACAAGGAATAACTGACGAACGGGTATTTCGTGAGCGAAACCCAAGTGAGGGTTAAGCTACTGTCGTTTAAATCCCTTCTCAAAATATTAATTCCCTTAACTAATGCTAAATAGAATAGCGACAAGAAAGGGGTCGATCCCACAGAGATTACCAAGTTATCTAGCTTTAACTCAAATCACCAAATTAATATTGCTTAAAAAAATGTCTCGGCAAACAAAATTGTGTTTTAAAATTACTTTACTGAAAACAGAATTGCAATTGAAATAACTAAAAATGTTGGATTTAGAATCAAGGATTAAGGCATCTAGGGTCACAATTTCACCTCCCTATGTTATCTCTACTGATTTATGGTATTAGGGTTGTCTGATTGAAAACATGCTAAACATAAGCCAAGGACAACAAATGGTCATTGAGGTCCTTTTAAGAGTTGTATGCCAGAATGGTCATCTAAACACACAAACATGCAAAGCCAATAAATCATACTTGCAAAAGGATAATGATCACACCAATTACAAATAAGTTATGAATCTCAATCCGCCCCAGACTAGGGCTAAGAATACCAAGGTGTACATCCAAAGATAGAAATTAAGAATAGATTCATAAAACATGCAAAACTCAATCATCCAAACCCAATATTCATAAACACAGCAAAGCAACAAGGGGGCTTGTTGGATCAAGCCCAGAATTTGGATAATGCTGATAAAGCCTTATGTAATTTGATCTGAGATCTTTTGTGTTTCTTTGATCGTTGCGAAGATATGTTATTAATCCAGGAGATACACTCGTGAGAGCAAAGCGAAGGACAGGATACATAATCCCGATCCAGGACAAGAGTGAGTGTCGTCAAACACTTGGTAAATAACCAAGTCACCAATACATACGGAATAAGAAACATTCGTGCGGACTAGGAACTTAAAAGCTACGGATTGCGGAATATGTTCCTAGTGCCTCAAACGGACTAAGTCAAACTGATGCAGAGTAAGAGTCTTGGTCTACAAGGTCGCATGAAGTAAAAGGTTAAGTCTTCCCCTCAAGCGAACTAAAGAAGACACGGAGTAAGGGATCCGAGTCTTTCATAGATATGGAGTAAGGAAATATCGATGTGGAATAAGGACCCGAGTCTTTATTCGCACGGAGTAAGGAAATTAGACACGGAGTAAGGAAATTAGATGTGGAGTAAGGAATCCGGGCCACTCACTCATACGGAGTAAGGAACTTACATGCGAAATAAGGAAGCACTGACACGGACTAAGGATTCCAGTACCTAATAGATACGGAGTAAGCAACCACTGACACGGAGTAAGGTTCCGAGCTTCATTAGCAACGGAGTAAGGAAAATTACACCGGATCAAGAAGATGCTACTTCAAACTACCGCATTTAAAGTTATCAGCTCGTGGTGTCCCGATGTAGGACAAACTCATTGAGAACCTGAAGAATCTTACACGTGGATCACCCGGATATGTGGACACAACCTCAATTATATTTGGGAACTCACAAGGCACTTATACTCTTCAAACCCAAGATCTTGAGCTCCACAAACCGCAGCAGTCAAAGCAGAGAGATTACCGAGGAATAGTTAGTGCTTAACGATTCCGGAACTGCAAGTTCCAAGGTTGTCTCTTAGGAATGTTAGTATAAATATTCATACTTGTACATTTGTGAAGGTGTGCGTATGTGTGCGAACGAGCCTGAATAACCTGTGTATGCACAAGAGCTCAAAGAGATAATCTAGGCTAGTGTGTGAATCCCTTTGTAAACAGAGTGTAAGAGAGTCTTGCTTCTATTTTGTTGTATTTATCTCTTGATAATAAAACAAAATACTTCCACTATCTGGGTTATCTTCCCAGATGATTCTATCACTTGACTAGATTAGTGTATTGCCTTAAGAGATCAAAAGAGTTTCGATAAGAGCCTATTCACCCCCCTCTAGGCTCCAAGGGACCATCAAGTGGTATCAGAGCCGTCTATTTGTTCAAAAGTAGAGATCCCACTCTTTTACTCTAAGCAATGGCCAAAGAAAGCAGTATGCTATTCAACACTCGCCTTAACTCCGAAGGTGCACAAGAGCCCATCACAAATCGAAGCAGCAGTGAAAACGTCGACCCACCTCAACCTGCTGCTGCCACCCGCTCCTCAACCACGAGTTCTGGTTTTACTCGATGAAACCGCCCAAATTCACACCTGAGCTTTTCTCCCAGGTGGAAAGCTCGCATGAAGATGTTTATGGTATGCCATGATCATCTCATGTGGCCATGTCTTCATCAGGAGATTCCAATTCCGATGACTATCAGAGAACATGGAGTTAGGAGGCCAAAGACGGATGCTGAACTTACCAACGATGAAAGAGCCTGGCAGTGCGCTAGTGAAAAGGCTCTGGCTTATGTTACATCATCTTTGGATTCCGAGGCTTTCACGGACGTCTAGGGCTGCACAAAAGCAAAAGCTGTTTGGGATAAACTGACAATCCTCTATGGGGGAGTCGGTCCCAAATGCAAAATGTGATATGTACTCTCAAGCAGAACTTTGAGAGTTTCAATCATAAACCAAGCGAATCACTCAAAAGTATCTATCGGAGATTCGGCAAGCTCATTCTTGAGCTGAAGACTGTCAATGAGCATTATTCTCAATCTCAGATCAATGACAAGTTCTTTCGCTCCTTGCCGGATCGATACTAGTCCAAACAACTCCAGATGCAATCAGACAAAAACTGGCAGTATGTTCCCCTTGAAGAACTATATGGAGAGCTGCAGACTCACGAAGTCAGGTTTAAGTACTCTGACCGGGATGAGAAAATAGCTCGGAAAGAAAAGGGGGTAGCTCTCAAAGCTACGGAATGTTTAAACATACTGAGGAATGATGATACGGACGTGTCCGAGAATTCTGACTCGACAAGGAGGAGGAGATAGCTCTTCTCGTCAAATCCTTTGAGCAATTCCTACGGAAAAGCGAAAAGGATTCGAGACGCTCATCATCATCTTTTCAAAGGAAGGAGAGACCGGAGTCCGGTTCCCAGGAATGCTACAACGTGGGGAAAACCGGTCATCGGGCCAAGGAATGCAGATCCAAATCAAAAGTGGCCGAGAAAAGTGACAAGGTAACTCCTCACCGCTCCACCTCAGACAACAGCAAGAACAAGAGGAAGGCGTTTGTGACAAAGTACATCAGTGGCTCGAAGAAGAGGAGGAATCCTCGGATGATGAGCCAACTCCTAAGCCAGGACGTCCGCCTCATGGCAAATACTTGAGGTACCTTCTATCTCTGAGCTCATGAGTCAATTAGAATATCTTATTAGTGAACGTGATCATGAAAAGAATGAGAGACAAATAATTACTCAAATGTACAAAGATGTGGAAAGTCAGAATAAACGCCTTGAATGTACTATCACTAAACTTGAAAAGGACATAGCTGACTTCAGAGGAAAAGAGGCTTGGTATCATGATCTAAGAGCTAAAAATCATCTGTTAAATACCAACCTAACGGGCCTAAAAGTTATCGTGAAATGACTCGAAAATGAACTGGAACAGGAAAGGGAAATAAATCGTAAGTGGCTAAAATCCAGGGAAATAGCCTCTACCTTTAGGACTGATCCTGACAACATCCGAGTCAAACCTGGCCTAGGTTCCGAACCATCGACTTCCATAGCTCAAGCTACTGAGTGCCCTCCGGATTTCACTCCTAAACTAACCAACTTATATCCTGTTAGTACATCTAAACCGTTGGATGGTTTCATTTCAGGTGGCACCATAGTTTATGATCGTGGAGTTAAGGTCATTCTTGCACTTCCCGAAGTAGTAGCACCCGTAACTAATGATGAAGGGAAGGTCGCTGCAGTTAAAGCCAAAACTGTAGCACCCAAAAAGAAAGAAAAGGCTAAGGCTGACGCATCTAGGGCCAAGAGCGCGTCACCCAAACGCAATGGATTAGGCCACGAGGAACAGTAGAAAGTCTGTAAAATCTAAGAGACCTGTATCCCCTGTTTGTACTTCACATTATAGTATCTGTTCCATCTGTAGGGAAATGGGTCATTATCACTATGAATGTTGGAGTTTATCTGATAACTGGCTTTGTAATCAAATTCGAACCAATAAAGATCAGTTTAATAAAAAGGTTTCTTCGAGCAAAACAAAATCTAAACCACAAAGGAGTGTCTCTCCCAAGAAAACCCAAATAAAAGAGGCAGTTGAAACTAACAAGCTAAAGTCAACTTGGAGAGCTAAAAGTCCTAGCAAAATCAAATCCGGAACTGTTGACATTAATGCTGCTCTTACTAACCGCCCGAAACAAGTTTGGGCACCAAAAGTGTAAACTGTTGTCTTTCAGGAGCATCTCTAGAATGCATTGCCGGATCACTTGAAGTTAAAGATCAATCAAAGCAAGTGGATCCTCGATAGTGGATGCTCCAGACATATGATGGGTGATCAGACTCTGCTTGTAGAAGTTAATAAAAAATGAGGTCCATCCGTTTCATATGGTGACAACAGCAAAGGTAAAACTGTCGGATATGAGACTTTAACTAACGGCTGTGTATCAATCACTAGAGTTGCACTAGTCGAAGGTTTGAAGCATAATTTGCTAAGTGTCAGTAATTTATGTGACACAGGATTTACTGTTTCCTTTATGTCCAACACCTGTATAGTAAGAGAAAACTTATCCGGAGATGTAAGTTATCCGGATCAAGAGATGGGGACATATACTCAGTGGTCTTAAGAAATAATTCTTCTGACCCTGTATGCTTCCTCACTAAAGCATCCAGATGAAGATAGTTGGCTATGGCACAAGCGATGCGCACATTTAAACTTTAAGACTTTGTCTAAATTAGCGTCACTTGATCTTGTCACTGGTCTACCTAAACTCAAGTTCTCCAGAGACACTCTCTGTCGAGAATGCCAATTGGGCAAGTAGACCAAACATAGCTTTAAGAGCAAATCAGTTAATTCAATAACTGCTCCTCTACAACTTCTTCATATGGACCTCTGTGGTCCTATTTTTGTTCCGTCACTGGCTGGTGCGAGATATATCCTTGTGGTTATCGATGATTTCACCAGGTACACATGGGTGATGTTCCTGAAATCAACGGATCAAACTTTTGAGCATCTTTTAGATCTTTTCAACTGGATAAGCAACTCACAAGGACCGAGCATAAAGTGCATCGGAGTGATCATGGTACGGAATTTGATTTTTCGAAATGAGATCATATTGTTCGAACAGGGCATTCGGCATGACTTCTCTGCGCCTAGAACTCCACAACAAAATGGGGTAGCTGAGTGCAAGAATCGTACTTTAGTCGAGGCTGGAAGATCTATGTTAGCAGGGGCAACGCTTCCTCTCAGTCTATGGGCTGAAGCTATGTCCACTGCCTGCTATGTTCAGAACAGAACTCTGATAAATAAATCTACCATGAAAACACCCTATGAGATGTGGAGAGGATGAAAGCCTTCAATTTCACATTTCAGAGCCTTTGGGTGTACATGCTATATATTGAACAACGACAAAGAACCCCGAAATAAATTTGAACCAAAATCTGATGATGGGATCTTTGTCGGGTACTCATTACATAGCAAAGCTTATCGGGTCTTCAATAGAAAACCTTTTAAAGTTGAAGAATCTATCCATGTGACCTTTGATAAAACTAATCTTGATTGGTCAAAAGTTGCCTCTTTAAGTTCTAACGTACAGGTTCTAGACAACAACATCGACTATTCAAAGTTTATGACTGTTCTTGTTATACATACTGACCAACCAAGCAGCACTAGCGGAGCACAAAGAAATGATATGGACGATGCTACGGATGACTCGGACTCTGGACTACCGTTTAGCTCCGGACATACTCCTACTGATACCCAAAATTCCGGAGCACCTTCAAGTCCGTCTGGACTAGTTAACACTGACAGAAACAGTGTTGAAGAACCATCTAGTTCTACCGTACCTTCTAATACGGAAACATCTGGTTCGGAAGAAGCTCAACCAGCAGATATACGTGAACCACCTACTCTGGCAAAGCTTCAAATTATTCACGATCAACCATCACATGCACAGAATTACAGATGGACCCGAAACCATCCCTCAGATCAAGTGATTGGTGATCCTATTGTTGGTGTAAGAACAAGAGCAGCCACCTCCAACATGAGTCTTTACTCGTGTTTTCTATCACAAATAGAACCAAAGGTGGTAGATGAAGCTCTTCGGGATTCAAATTGGATAGAAGCCATGCAAGAAGAGCTGAATCAGTTTAAGAGAAATAATGTGTGGACCTTAGTACCAAGGCCTAAGTCTCAGCAAGTCATTGGCGTTAAATGGGTGTTCCGGAACAAACTTGATACGGATGGAATAGTAATCCAAAACAAAGCCAGACTGGTAGCCAAAGGATATCGTCAAGAAAAAGGAATAGACTATGATGAGACCTTTGCTCCAGTAGCAAGACTTAAGGCAATCCGGATGTTTCTAGCGTATGCTTCATATGAAAACTTCATAGTTTATCAAATGGACGTCAAGAGCGCATTCCTGAATGGAGATCTTCAAGAGGAGGTTTACGTAGAACAACCTCCCGGTTTCATTGAACCTAAAGCAGGACATCTAGTCTACAAGCTTCGGAAAGCTTTATATGGTTTGAAGCAAGCTCCAAGAGCCTGGTACGACACACTGTCAGAATTCCTACTTGCTCACAACTTCCAAAAAGGGAAGATTGACACCACCTTATTTCTACGAAAAGAGAAAGGGCACACTCTAATCATACAGATATACGTGGATGATATCATTTTCGGATCAACGAATCCGAAGCTTTGTGAAGAGTTTGCTAAGTTGATGACAAGCAAGTTTGAGATGAGCATGATGGGAGAACCTGTCTTACTTCCTCGGAATAGAAGTTAAACAATTGAAGGAAGGAATCTTCATTAATCAAGCTAAGTACACTCGCGATCTTATTAAGAAGTTTAGTATGGAAGGTTCATCTCCCGTCAAAACTCCCATGCTTATCAGTGCCAAGTTAGATCCTGATGTGGATGGCATATCAGTAAATGTGACTAACTATAGAGGGATGATAGGATCATTGCTGTATCTTACAGCAAGTTGCCCAGACATTATGTTTGCAACTTGCATTTGTGCACGATATCAGGCGAATCCCAAGGAGTCACATATGCTTCATGTTAAACGGATATTAAGGTATCTCAAGGGAACGATGAATTTGGGACTCGGTACCCAAAGGAGTCCAACTTCACCTTATCCGGATACTCGATGCCGACTTCGTGGATGTCGCATCGATAGGAAGAGCACAAGTGGTACGTGTTAGTTTCTTGGAAATAGATTAATTTCATGGTTCGATAAGAAGCGAGAATTCCGTATCAACCTCTCTCGGAGGCGGAATACATAGCTGCTGGGAGTTGCTGCGCACAGCTACTCTGGATGCAAAGTCAACTTACTGACTACGGTTTCAACATGTCATCTATTCCACTCTACTGTGACAACACTAGTGCAATTGCTATCAGCAACAATCTTGTCATACACCCTAAGACGAAGCATATTGAGGTCAGGTATCACTTCATACGCGACCATGTTCTCAAAAATCACATTTCCTTGGAACATGTTGCTACTGAAGATCAATTGGCAACATATTTACAAAGCCCCTACATGATGCAAGATTCTCTGAACTACTCATCCGATTAGGTATGCTTGACTTCTCTGCATAGCTTCACATTTAAATTACCCAACAAGATTCTTACTATCAAAACATGCATTGTGTTTTTATTGAAAGTAGAGGATACATACTGACTTTAATGTTGATCATACTTACTAATTAACGGCCTCATGCTTCTGATATTAATATCAACTTCATACTGGGAGGATGCTTGCATTTCCCGACTGAAGTCGTTTAAGCAAACATGATTAAAGTTTATATGATTCACCTCTTTCTGGTTTCATGATCTTAATTTCCATTGATCACCACATGACAAAGCATGTTCATTTAGATTACTCTATTAACATGTATAGTTGAAGAAATGAAATGGGTTAGCTCGGAATGCCTGGTGGATGAATATTCGTCACGCCCCAATTTCCTTCCACCTGGAAAAGGAGTAGTGATTGCCCATGCCCGCACCCGAAGGGACAAGGGGTTGGTGCAAGCACCTTAAAAGGACCTCTAGCACGGGTGCTGTCCCAAACCTGCATAATCAGGCCAACATGCCAAGGGGCATGCTCCTGCTCCCAAACCATGCACACAAACACAAATTGAATAACAACACCTCATTTTATTTCATTTCAAAGGCTAAATGTTTATTACAACCCAGTCGGGGAAAAACCCCTATAAAGCCATAAATAAAACCAAACCAAAATCCAAACACATAAAACCAAAGTACAACAAGGAAATAATACAAAACTTTCAGCCTCGGGGGCCTAGCTCCTCGGCCTTCACCTACCGCCTGCTAAACCCTGCAAAAGAATCGGTTTATAGGAGGGGTGAGCAAACCACGGCTCGGTAGGGATCCGGTCTCCCCGGACCCGTCCCAGCGTACAACATGCATGATATGTGTATGCTTGTGCTCGTGTCGTGCCTAAGGCTAAAGCGGCAAACATCACCCAGGTAAACACTCTTTACCTGAACCCGCACCGAAGGGCGGAGGACACCCCGCCACCACGGCGACATGACATACCACATTCGAGGCGAATGTTGCATGGACACCAATGCAACATTTTCCACCCGAGTCGAGATATGGTCAACCACCTCCTCGGGCGCCATATCTACCCTCAGGAATGGGTGTAGACTTAGCCCACCGTCGTGAGTGCTACACCGAGACTCAGGACCATGTCCTGGCCAAATCTCAAAGGGGTCCGGCTATTGTGCCTGGCCCAAATCTCGGCTCGGTCTCAAACAGGACCAACGAAACAAAGATAACATTACATCTCAACATGTAAGCTCGGCCACAACATTTACACTTTATCTCGAAAGGACTAACATGGTCGGATACAAGCCACACACATCAGCCTCACAGGCTTAAAATCAAATACAAATCAAGCACGGTACACACCGTCGCACAGGCATATCGTTAAACACCCATATACCAGGTCTCACAGGCATTATATTGAATACATGGCATGCAGGCCTCACAGGACATTTCATCGAACACATAGTGTGCGGGCCTCACGGACATTTCATCAAACACATAGTGGGCATAAACAAACCCAGAAAATCCTCAGGCCAAATTAACATCGAAATCAACAAAACATGCCACTGAAGGCCAACATCCATATAGGAGATCACACCTATATGGATTTACATATATATATAGGTGTATATCCTAAAACAGAGGGGAGTTAGGAAGAACATAAATCCCTACCTCAGGCTCTTGTCCTATCCTCTACGCTAGACACCTTCCAACGACGCGAACCACCACGGCAACGGCCCGGAGATCCTCTCTCTCTCTCTCTCTCTCCTGGCGGCAATGCAGCAAGGAAGAACACAAGAACCCTAAATTCAAACTCAAGCCCTCCTTATATAGACACTACCCACATCAAAACGACGTAGTTTTGATTAAGTAAACCCAGGATCAAAACGACGTAGTTTTGATCACACAAGTTAGCACCTTTCCGCACCCATATAGGCCAAAATACTCGAATTTCAACATGGTCCTTTGGAGAAAGATCATTAGAATGTCAAAACCAAGGGAACCATGCAAAAATATGGCTGCACGCCAATTTGCACGTGAATTCCCAATTCACGTGCAACTCCAAATGGACTCCAAATGCTCTCAAACTTCACCCCTAGCCTCCTTGCATCATTTAGAAGACAATCACACTTGCACGTGAATTGGACCCATATCACGTGCACCTCACATACACGTCCGTTTGGCCTGAAACTTCTGTGGTAGATAGAGGACATCATTCTAAGCATCTTTCCTTTTGCACGTGAATTCATTTGAGCCCATTCACTAGGTCAAAATCTAGAAAAACTCTACTCGAAGGCAAACCGTGACTAACGTGACTAACTTAAGGTACGGGTCCTTACATCCTCTCCCCCTTAAGACTTTTCGTCCTCGAAAAGAAAAGGTGGAATGAAAGAAAACAATCACAACCAAAGCATAGGCCTCTAACACCCTCTAGCACAAATTAATACACAACAAATCACAAATTATTTCACACATTTATACACTCTACATGGTCATAACTAGTTGGGCAAGTACCTGATTATGTTGAAGTTTGATGCTTGCCCTCCTCCCCTCCTTCGAGTTGTTCGTCCTCGAACGGATCAGGATAATGAGCACGCATCTCGGTCTCACGCTCCCAGGTCTCTTCCTCCAGCCCTCGGTGTTGCCACAACACCCGAACCAACGGAATAGTCTTACCTCGCAGTGCTTTCGCGCTTATCGACAATACGAATGGGTGTCTCGACAACGGACACATCCTCTCCAAGATCCAGGGTACCCCAATCTAGCACGTGGGTGGGATCTGGATGATATTTCCGCAACTGGGATACATGGAAAACATTATGAACTCTGCTCAAACGAGGTGGTAACGCCAACCTATAAGCAACAGGTCCAACTCTGCTCAAAATCTCGAACGGTCCAATGTACCGAGGGGACAACTTGGACCCGGTCCCAAATCTCTTATGCCCTCTTCGTGGAGAAACACGAAGGAATACGTGGTCCCCCACCAAAAACTCCAACGGTCGGCGTCGGCGATCTGCATAAGACTTCGTCCGCTCCGAGCCGTGAAGAAGGCGTTGCCGAATCACCTCGAACTTTTGCCGTAGCCTCCTGGACCAATTGAGGTCCTAACAAAGCTGCCTCTCCGGCCTTCGCCCAACATAATGGAGACCGACACGGTCGGCCATACAATGCCTCAAACGGGGCCATCCCAATCGAAGACCGGTAACCGTTATTATAGGCAAACTCCACCAAGAGGAAGGTGGGAAGCCCATGATCCTCCAAAATCAAGTACACAAGCCCTCAACAAGTCTTCCAATGTCCGAATGGTCCTCTCGGACTGACCATCGGTCTCAGGATGGAATGCGGTACTCAAATTAAGTCGGGTTCCCAATGCTTCCTGCAGACCTCCCCAAAACCGGGATGTAAACCGCGCATCCCCGTCTTGAAACAATAGACAAGGGCACTCCGTGCAAGCGGACAATCTCATCAACATACAACCGGCTTAACGTGCCGATAGAGTCGCGCTCTCGAATTGCCAAGAAATGGGCTGACTTAGTCAAGCGGTCCACTATGACCCAAATCATGTCCTTCCTCCCGAAGTGGTAGGAAGCCCTGTCCACGAAGTCCATGGTAATATGCTCCCACTTCCACTCGGCCTACAGGTAAAGGCCGCAATTGACCGACGGGTCGTTGGTGTTCGCCTTCACTTGCCGACAGGTAAGGCACCTGGAAACAAACTCTGCTACACTCCGTTTCGGTCCCGGCCACCGAATCGTGCGCGAACGGCATGATACATCTTAGTTCCTCCTGGATGTACAGCCAAACGGGAATGATGAAACTCCCTCAAGACATCCTCACGCAAGGGAGGTGGTACTATCGAACGCCCCCGAAATTTCGGCTCATGCTCAACTCCTTCTGTCCGGTCCTCGACGGCTCCCCGGCCTCTATCTGGGCCCGGATCACCTCACAATCCACGTCGCCTAATCGTCCCTCACGGACACGCCGATACAACTCGGTATCACGGTGAGAGGACACAGGATAGCTCCCTCATTGCTGAAAGCAGTTGCACCTGAAGCACCGCTTACCGCTCCATCATTTTCCATTCTCTCATGGAAACCTCGACTTTTCCCTTTCTACTTAGCGCGTCGGCTACTAAATTTCCCTTTCCAGGCGTGTAGGAGAGCGTGAAGTCAAACATTTGCAGGTACTCGACCCACCTCCGTTGGCGCAAATTTAGGTCCCTCGGGGTGAAGATATACTGTAGGCTTTTGTGGTCGGTATATACCACAAACTTCTCTCCCAACAGGTAATGTCGCCAAGACTTCGGGGCAAAAATAGCGCTGCTAACTCCAGGTCGTGTGTTGGGTAGTTTTGCTCATGGGACTTCAGTGTCGCGAGCCATATGCTATGACTTGGTGTTCTTGCATCGTAACACACCCCACCAACGCGAGACGCATCACAATACACCTCGAATGGCACTCCCTCCTGCGGTAGGCTCAACACCGGTGCGGTAGTCAGGCGAGTCTTCAACTCCTCGAATGCCTGCCTGGCACTTGTCCGTCCACTCGAATTTGGCTCCCTTCCGTGTAAGAGCTGTCATGGGCGCCGCCAACCGAGAAAATCCTTCCACAAAACGCCGGTAATACCCCCTGGACCCAAGAAACTCCGGATCTCAAAAACATTTGTGGGCCTCTTCCAAGATGCTACGGACTCAATCTTGGTTGGGTCCACTCTAACTCCTTCGGCGGATACTACATGCCCAAGAAAATGCACCTCTCGCATCCAGAAGTCACACTTGCTAAATTTAGCATACAAGTGATGATCTCGTAGTACCCTGCAGCACCACGGCCAAGTGCTCCTCATGCTCGGCTTGGGTTTTGGAGTACACAAGGATGTCGTCAATGAATACCACCACGAAGGAATCCAAGTATGGGGCAAACACCTGATTCATTAGATGCATGAACACAAGAGGTGCGTTCGTGAGCCCAAAAGGCATCACTAGCCACTCATAGTGTCCGTACACACTGAAACGCCGTCTTAGGGATGTCTTCGCTCCCGACCCTCAATTGATGATATCCCGAACGCAGATCGATTTTTGAGAACCATCGTGCTCCACTCGCTGGTCGAATAAGTCATCAATCCGCGGCAAAGGGTACTTGTTCTTTACCGGTTACTTGATTGACTTAGATAATCAATGCAAAGTCGCAACGAACCATCCGCCTTCTTAGCAAACAAGACCGGTGCACCCCAAGGTGAGGTACTAGGACGGATAAAACCTTTATCTCCCGGTTCCTTTATCCGCTTCGAAGCTCCCGCAACTCAGCAGGTCCCATCCGGTATGCTACTTGTGAGATGGGTCCCACCCCTGGCAACGTTCAATCGTGAACTCGACACTTCGTGTGGAGGCAACTCCAACAACTCCCCAGGAAAGACATCCTGGAAATTCTCGACTACATCCTGGCCACACCCTTTTCTCTAAGTTACCTTCCTCCTCAAAGGTTAGGGTGGCAAGCCTATGGGTAATATTGCCCCATAGCTCCCTCGTCGGTCCAGCTCTCCCAAAGATCCCTATCCCATTCACCCACTAGGGTCACAGGAAGATCCTGTGGGTGTAGTAAACGATACTCGTCGCCTATAACAGTCAATCTTAGCCTGAAAGGCCATCAACCAATCCATCCCCAGAATCAAACTAAAGGTCCTCATGGGCATTACATACAAATCAAATGAGAGGTCAACCTCTCCTATCGTAGCGCACACTCTCGACACATTTGGTGGATCAACTCCACTCCTCCCATTGGGGACTCGACCCTCGAGGGTCTATCGGCCTCCACACAATCAAGTCCAAGGCTCTCCACCAAGGACTTAGCAATCAGGGAGCACGAAGCTCCAGGTATCAAACAATGCGGCAACAACGGTGCGGGATATTAAAATAGTACCTCGAACCACCGAAGGTCCAGCTCCACCTTCCTCGGAGGGTGATGGTAATTCCTCCATTTCAGCTGGTCTGGAGGTAAGCGCGAACACCCCGCCTTGGCCTGCCCCACCACTAGCCTCACTTGCCTTCCCTTTTGCTCCTGCTGCAGGTCCCACTGGGACGCCCCTCCGATCCTCCTTGTGGTTGCCTCTCCCCCGTGGCCTAGTGTGACTGGAACCGGCTGACCGGCCTGCCACGAATGTGCTTGGCTTTGGGGCTGGGGCCTGAAATTGGGTTCCACCCCTGTTCCCTTGTGCTAAGCTTCCAGCTCCCCCGGCCGTTCCCCTTCTTGGAAACACACCTTGCTGATGTGTCCCACCTTCCCACGGCTATGACACGTCAAGTGCTGCTTGGGGCACTCACGTTTGACGTGCCCCGACATGCCACAACAGGTACACCCGCTTGGGAAGTTCCCGCAGACCTCCCTGTCCTCCAAAGTAACGGGATCCGGGTGGAGCCATTGAAGCTTGGCCCCCATCCTTGGGAAAAGTCCCACTCCCGGACTCAACCTTCGCCTCTTGGTATCACCGTGCTTGTCGCGCGCGCTCTGCCCCCATCCGCTCCTGGTGAGCCTGTCTTCCCTCCTCTAATCCTCTCTCAACAATCTTGGCGGTGTCCACGACTTCAAAGATAGGTCTTCGGTCGCAACAGTCTCCACCCTTTGCTTCAGGGCAGGTTTGAGACCCATGGTAAACTTATGGGCCTTCAGGTCCTCCCTTGATATTGCTTCGGAGCAAACCGACTCAGCCCTCGGAAATCTCGCTCATACTCGGCCATCGAGCGCGATCCCCTGTTTCAGCCTGCCGAACTCCTCCCGCTTCGCCACCGCAATGACTCTGGAAAGAACTCCTCATGGAACAGTGGAGGAACTCGTTCCAGGCCATGGTCTCCATGTCCCGGCTTCCTGAGATGCTAAGCCACCATTCCAAGGCTTCCTCCTCCAACCGCCGGACTGCTAGTCTCACTTTGTCTTCCTCCCGGGGTCGAAGAAAGGAGAACACATGCTCGATCTGCCGCAGCCAGGTGCTCTGCTCCTAGAGGTTCGGCTCCTCCCTTGAACCTTGGTGGATGTTCCTTTCGGAACCGTGTCAACACGTCTCCCTCTTCCCGCCTCACCGGCACTTCCCGCCTACACGGAGGTTCCGCCTCACGGGGTGGAGAGGGTGGCACCGCTCTGTCGTGCCATCATCTCCTGACGCACCTCGTTTAGGATCTCTCCCCCGAGGTCCTCACGCATGCTCTGCGCGTTCTCACTTAGGGCCCGGACTTGGGCCATGATCCGCTCCAGGGGGATCATCGCCCTCTACACGCTGTCCTCTTCCCTCTCCAACACGGGCGGAAGATTCATCTTCTACACTGGAGTAGCTCGGGTTACTCTCCTAGGAGGCATCGTCTACATAATTTAAACCAAACTAGGATCGGCTTCTCTCAAGCTCTACACACCCTCATCCCCATGGGCCATGAGGTACTCAAGCAACATTTTACATTTAAACACACAGGAAAATCACGAAGTACACAGCAGCAATTCATAGCAACAAGTCTCACGAGAAAATCACCGAATTTCACAAGAACAAGTTTCGGCAACATAGCATGTCCAATCACAATACTCATACGAAATTAATCTAGTGCTCTAATGCCAATGCATGTATGCACCCTCAACCCAAATGCAAGTGCCCTACTCCTTGGTCTAACTACCCCCCGAGTACACCCCAGAAAACCAGATAGGACCACGTTGATCGGGCGTGTCCTATACTGCCTCCCAAGAGTCTCGAAGCGACCAGGCCTCCCCACTATCCTAGGTCCACTAGACCATGAACTATGGCTCGATACCATATTGTCACGCCCCAATTTCCTTCCACTGGAAAAGGAGTAGTGACTGCCCATGCCCGCACCCGAAGGGACAAGGGGTTGGTGCAAGCACCTTAAAAGGACCTCTAGCACGGGTGCTGTCCCAAACTCGCATAATCAGGCCAACATGCCAAGGGGCATGCTCCTGCTCCCAAACCATGCACACAAACACAAATTGAATAACAACACCTCATTTTATTTCATTTCAAAGGCTAAATGTTTATTACAACCCGGTCGGGGAAAAACCCCTATAAAGCCATAAATAAAACCAAACCAAAATCCAAACACATAAAACCAAAGTACAACAAGGAAATAATACAAAACTTTCGGCCTCGGGGGCCTAGCTCCTCGGCCTTCACCTACCGCCTGCTAAACCCTGCAAAAGAATCGGTTTATAGGAGGGGTGAGCAAACCACGGCTCGCAGGGGATCCGGTCTCCCCGGACCCGTCCCACTGTACAACATGCATGATATGTGTATGCTTGTGCTCGTGTCGTGCCTAAGGCTAAAGCAAAGAAACATCACCCAGGAAACACTCTTTACCTGAACCCGCACCGAAGGGCAGAGGACACCCCGCCACCACGGCGACATGACATACCACATTCAGGCGAATGTTGCATGGACACCAATGCAACATTTTCCACCCGAGTCGAATATGGTCAACCACCTCCTCGGGCGCCATATCTACCCTCGGGAATGGGTGTAGACTTAGCCCACCGTCGTGAGTGCTACACCGAGACTCAGGACCACGTCCTGGCCAAATCTCAAAGGGGTCCAGCTATTGTGCCTGGCCCAAATCTCGGCTCGGTCTCAAACAGACCAACGAAACGGCATAACATTACATCTCAACATGTAAGCTCAAGACACATTTACACTTTATCTCGGAAGGACTAACATGGTCAGATACAAGCCACACACATCAGCCTCACAGGCTTAAAATCAAATACAAATCAAGCACGGTACACACCCGCCGCACAGGCATATCGTTAAACACCCATATACCAGGTCTCACAGGCATTATATTGAATACATGGCATGCGGGCCTCACGGACATTTCATCGAACACATAGTGTGCGGGCCTCACAGACATTTCATCAAACACATAGTGGGCATAAACAAACCCAGAAAATCCTCGGGCCAAATTAACATCGAATCAACAAAACATGCCACTCGAAGGCCAACATCCATATAGGAGATCACACCTATATGGATTTACATATATATATAGGTGTATATCCTAAAACAGAGGGGAGTTAGGAAGAACATAAATCCCTACCTCGGGCTCTTGTCCTATCCTCTACGCTAGACACCTTCCAACGACGCGAACCACCACGGCAACAGCCGGAGATCCTCTCTCTCTCTCTCTCTCTCCTGTGGTGGCACAATGGCAAAGGAAGAACACAAGAACCCTAAATTCAAACTCAAGCCCTCCTTATATAGACACTACCCACATCAAAACGACGTAGTTTTGATTAAGTAAACCCAGGATCAAAACGACGTAGTTTTGATCACACAAGTTAGCACCTTTCCGCACCCATATAGGCCAAAATACTCAGAATTTCAACATGGTCCTTTGGAGAAAGATCATTAGAATGTCAAAACCAAGGGAACCATGCAAAAATATGGCTGCACGCCAATTTGCACGTGAATTCCCAATTCACGTGCAACTCCAAATGGACTCCAAATGCTCTCAAACTTCACCCCTAGCCTCCTTGCATCATTTAGAAGACAATCACACTTGCACGTGAATTGGACCCATATCACGTGCACCTCACATACACGTCCGTTTGGCCTGAAACTTCTGTGGTAGATAGAGGACATCATTCTAAGCATCTTTCCTTTTGCACGTGAATTCATTTGAGCCCATTCACTAGGTCAAAATCTAGAAAAACTCTACTCGAAAGGCAAACGCGACTAACTGTGACTAACTTAAGGTACGGGTCCTTACAATTCAATCGCGGTTTGATCAGCTTCTGAAGTATAGTTTTTTAAGAAGATAGACAGTGCTGTATTTCTACAAATCGGAAAGGTCAACCGAGAGAATTGCACAATCTACGGGGGAGAAAATGCTTTATATATTATTCGAGTAATACCCCCCGTATATGTCTCATGACCTCTTTCCTGGCTGTCTATTTGAGGGGGAGTCTTTCATTGAGAGGATCAAATGATCTACGGGGGAGCTTACATTTCATCTATTACCTCAGTAATGACCCCCTAATATGTCTCGGATACTCCCTCCTCTAAACCTTTACTTCCGGATCTGACTGGACATGCTGTTTTGAATCGGAATAGTGGCATGCTTGGATGTATTTTCCTTCTTCAACCATGCATTTTAATCGGATAATCACCTGCTTACTTTTGACATGTGTCCGCTTACTCATCTTTCACTCATGAATCCTAATTTGGCCAAATCATATGATTTTTAATTAATCTTAGCTACGTCGTTCAGCAGGACGGTTTCGCTATGTTGACCTATATGAACTTGTGTATTTTTATCTGACATATGCCCTGATTCAGTAATATAATCATTCTCTCGTATGTATATGTCTATTACATTCTTTGTCATGCATAAGTTCTGTTTCTCATTAGTTCGGGTTATGTCGTTCTTCACAGCCTACTTTCTCTTATCCGTACTAATCCTTACCTATTAAGCTTTTGTATTTTTTTAGTTTATCTTGTTTTAAGCTATAGGTTCAGATTCTCTTTGCAACCTTATCGGTAAACTCCTTGCACAACCCCTATCAGTTCATCCTCACTCACATAGACAGATGCATAAAATTCTTGTAGGGCAGAGTAGGAAATAGCTGGTCAAGCAGATACTAACCTTTGTAATCCCATTTTTGAATTTTAAGAGCCACCTCTCTAACCCAGCCCAGCTCTGAAGCCTCCAAAGCCTGCATATCAAGAGCATGCCCCAAGAGTATCTCCTCCTCAGGTTGGCTATCAGCACTAGGTGAGTGCACCTCCTCCTGGCCAGTCCTCCTTGTGCGCACCATCTTTGGAATGAGAATAAAGAGCAAAGAGCCAGAAAACCGAAGAGCTCGGGAGTGATTTTGGTGTGGAAGCCTTTGAAGATGGCCTCTCTTTATATAGCGTGCGAAAGGAAAGATGCTCCAATAGGCGTGATACACGTGCCCCTAAATTTTCAGAGTGTTCTGACCAAAATAGCCCTTGCACGTGAATTGGTTGAATTGGCGTGCAGGTCAGAATTGTCCCAAACTTTTGTGGTGGGTCCCCCTTGAGCTGGCAAGCAATAGTCCCTTCTGCACGTGAATTGTTTGAAGCTTCTAGGAGGGCTAAAATCGGTAGTTTGCATTTTTGAGCCTCCATATGACAGCTAGCAATTCGCGTGCAAAAGTAAACGTGATTCACATGGTCTTCATCTACCATTCCAAAAGTTACGGCTCAAAAGAAGGTGCACGTGAATTGGGCAATTCACGTGCAAATTCACGTTCAGCCCAAACCGGCCCAAATTTCTCCACTTAGTTGCTTGTGCATTATGGACCATCTTTAAGTCTTGCACTTGAATTGTTTGAGCACATCTTTAAGCACTTTTGGGCTTCACTTGCTCCTTGCTCCTTGACTTTGACTTTAAAAATAATTCCATAAGTTCAGGACCCAATAATTTGCTCATCCTGCAAATGGTTAGTTAAGAAAGGAACAAAGTCTCCTGCATAATGGTTAGCTTGCAAACAAATTTATTGAATAAAATAAAAAAAAAAATAACATAAAATAAAACATAGCAATAAACATTGGGTTGCCTCCCAACCAGGTGCTTTATTTAAAGTCTCGTAGCTAGACTTTCGGTTATGATCATGCAATGGTGAAAGAGAGGGAATCAACTATCTCCTCCTGAGTGGAATCAAAGTATGGTTTCGATCATTGTCATTCACCCAAAATTTCTTGCCATCTACAACTTGGAGCTCAAAGCTCCCATATGGCTTCTTATCAACTATCACAAAAGGTCCCATCCACTTGGACCTTAATTTTCCAGGAAATAACCTCAACCTTGTGTTAAATAGAAGAACTTTCTCCCTAAGGTTAAAGGTTCATTGTTGAGTTGCCTATCATGCCATTTCTTAGTTCTTTCTTTGTAAAATTTAGCACTATCATAGGCATCCAGCCTAAGCTCATCTAACTCAATTAATTGAGTCATCCTAAGCTCCTTGGTCTCTTGTGGGTTAAAATTTAACTTCTTCAAGGCCCAATGCGCCTTGTGTTCTAGTTCCATAGGCAAGTGACATGCCTTACCATATAGAATACGGTAAGGTGACATCCCAATGGGAGTTTTGTAAGCTGTCCTATAGGCCCATAAGGCTTCATCAAGCCTCCGAGACCAATCTTTCCTATTGGCTCCAACGGTTTTCTCTAAAATGGCCTTAATCTCTCTGTTGGACACTTCTGCTTGTCCATTAGCTTGTGGGTGGTAAGCTAAAGACTTCCTATGAGTGACACCATACTTGTTCAATAACTTGTCAAACAATTTGTTGTAGAAATGACTACCCTCATCATTGATTATAGCCCTTGGTGTCCCAAAACGGCTAAAGATATTCCTAGTAAGGAAGTGAGTCACAACCCTAGCATCATTCACTCTAGTAGGAATAGCTTCTACCCACTTAGACACATAATCCACAGCAAGCAAAATGTATGAATACCCATCAGAATTGGGGAATGGCCCCATGAAGTCAATGCCCCAAATGTCAAAAATTTCAACTGGAAGGATTCCAGTTAAGGGCATCTCATTTTTCCTAGACAGACCACCTACCCTTTGACATCTATCACACTTTTTGATGTAGACATAGGTGTCTTTCACCATGTGAGGCCAATAAAAACCACACTGCATGATTTTAGCCATAGTTCTTTGCACCCCAAAGTGGCCCCCATAATGTGATGCATGACAATGATGTATTATGTCATCTACCTCCTCCTCAAGGACACACTTTCTAATGATTTGGTCAGAACACCTCCTATAAAGAATTGGGTCTTCCCAAATGAATTTCTTAGCATCCACTAACAATTTCTTTCTCCTGGTGGTAGTCTAACCGCTTGGGTATGAACCCGGTGGCTAAATAATTTGCTATGTCAAGAAACCAAGGAAGATGATGCACCTCAAACAACTTCTCATCAGGAAAGTCATCTACAATGGGTAGAGACTTAGGTGCATTCTCCACACGGGAGAGGTGATCAGCCACGAATTTAGGGCTCCCTTTGTGTCTCTAATTTCAAGGTCAAATTCATGTAAGAGGAGAACCCACCTAATCAAGCATGGCTTAGCTTCTTTTTTAGCAAACAAATATTTCAATGCAGCATGATCGGTATAAACAATCACTTTAGACCCAAAAAGGTAGGGTCTAAACTTGTTGCGACCATAAACCACGGCTAGCAACTCTTTCTCAATGGTGGTATAGTTCTTGAGCATCATCCAAGGTTTTACTAGCATAGTAAATGACCCTAAACACCTTTTCTCGCCTTTGCCCTAAGACTACCCCCACAAGATAATCACTCACATCACACATTAGCTCAAAAGGTGAGCCCAGTCGGTGTGACTATAACAGTGCGATGACTAACTTACCCTTGAGGATGTTGAAAGCTTCTAAGCAATCTGCATTAAACTCAAAGCTTGTGTCTTTTTCTAACAACCTACTCATGGGTTTTGCAATTTTTGAGAAGTCCTTAATGAATCTCCTATAAAAGCCAGCATGGCCAAGGAAACTTCTCACTCCTTTTTCATTGCTTGGAGGTGGCGAGTCTCAATAGTGGAGATTTTTGCCTTGTCTACCTCCAAACCATGTGCGGACACCTTGTGCCCTAGAACTATCCCCTCGGTTACCATGAAATGGCATTTCTCCCAATTTAGGACTATTTCCTTCTCCTCACATCTCTCTAAGACCACATTTAGATTTTTCAAGCACTTGTTGGTAGGAGGAACCAAACACCGAAAAGTCATCCATGAAGACCTCCATGATCTCCTCAACCAAATCCTGAAAAATGGCCATCATACACCTTTGAAAGGTGGCAGGGGCATTACAAAGCCCAAATGGCATTCTCCTAAATGCAAAAGTGCCAAAAGGGCACGTGAAGGTGGTCTTTTCTTGGTCCTCGGGCTTAACCATGATCTGATTATACCCGGAATAGCCATCTAAAAAGCGATGAGTGACTATAGCCACTAACCTATCCAACATTTGGTCAATGAAAGGAAGAGGAAAATGATCTTTCCTAGTAGCCTTGTTCAGCTTTCTATAGGCAACACACACTCTCCACCCCGTCACAGTGCGAGACGGGATCAATTCATTTTTCTCATTTTTAATCACGGTCATGCCCCTTTCTTGGGCACAACATGCAATGGACTCACCCACTCACTATCGAAAATAGCATAAATTATACCCGCATTTTTCCATTTTAAAATTTCTTTTCTAACAACTTCTTTCATGGCAGGGTTTAATCTTCTTTGTCTTTCAAAGTGGGTTTAAAATCATCATTCATCAAAATTTTATGCATACCAATCCCTGGACTAATACCCCTAATGTCTTCAATGTTCCATCTTAGGGCCTTTTTGTGTTTCCTAAGGACTTCTAGCAATTGAGTGCACTCCACATCATTCAAATTAGAAGCAACAATGACAGGGAATTGATTTGTAGTGTCTAGAAATTCGTACTTAGGTGTCCAGGCAGCTCCTTCAGTTCTGGAGCTGGAGGCACGTCATCTTGTTTCTCCTCAGCTTGCTCCAGAGAGTTTGTAGTTTGCTCATCTTCCTCAGCTGTCAAGTACATCTCTTCATCTTATTGAGCTTCATAAGTCAAGGGCTCCATTATTGGTGGTGGTAATTTCTTCTGCCAAGTAGTCTTCCACTAATTCCTCAAGGTCTTCAACCCAAAGGCAGTCCTCCTCCTCTTGACCTTGCAAAGCCTTCCCCATGTGGAAGACTAAGGTCTCCTCATTAATTCTCAGAGTTTGCTGCCCTTGAGCAACATCAATCAATGCACAACCCATTCTGAGAAACGGTCTTCCAAGGAGTAGCTAAACTCCTCTATCTTCTTCCATCTCCAAAACTACAAAGTCCGCTGGAAATATGAAGGAGCCCACTTTGACTAACATGTCTTCAATTATCCCTTCAGGCCTTCTAGTAGACCGGTCAAGAACCGCAATGATATGGAAGTGGGCTTCATGCCCTTAAGCCTAAGCCGCTTGTACAAAGCAAAGGAGATCAAATTGATGCTGGCCCCTAAATCACATAGGGCCTCGCCTTGCGGTGCATTGCCAATCACACAAGGGAGATTAAAACTACCTGGATCTTTATGCTTGATGGGCAAACTCTGTTGAACAACACTGCTCACCTCGTTAGTGACTGCCACCGTTTCATGATCCCCATATTTCCTCTTCTTCTTCACAAAATCTTTGATGTACTTTCTGTACCTAGGCATCTGCTCCAAGATTTCCACAAATGGAATGTTAATTTCAAGCCTCTTGAACAAACTCGAGAAGCGCTCATGCTCTTCTTCAACCCTCCTGGTTCCTCGGCCTCCGAGGAAATGGCATAGTAGGCCTGAGCTCTTGCCTCTGTTCTTCGGCTATTCTGTCTTGACTCGACCATGGTCCTTCTTTTCTTGCACTCTTTCTTCACTTTATTTGATTTTTCTTGGTCATCACTTCCAAGGGCCTGCTCTCTTTCTCCTGGAATTGCCTTCTTCTTAGGCTCTTCAGCTTCTTTCGGTGCCTTCCCGCTCCTTAGAGTAATAGCCTTGCAGCTCTCCTTGGGGTTCACCTCGGTATCACTTGGAAAAGATTTAGCCGAGACTCCTTGATTTACATTCCTGGGCCAAACTCACAAGCGACTTTTCTATATTCTTCATTGAAGATTCCATGGTGACTACCCTTTCCTCCAAATTATCCTCTCTTTTGGTTGGCTCATCCACATTCGATATATCCTTCCTCTTTCTTGTTGAGGCCGAGGTCGTTTCTACTCGAATCCTGGAGGTGGGTGTAAATAATTATCCGTAGCATACGGATTCCGCTTCATCCCTGGGGGGCACATATTTGTCCTGAAATGAGGTATCTCCCCCTCGGTTCTGGTTTTTCCGAAATGGCCGAGATTACCGCCTGGTTCTAGTTGTACCCTTGTTGTTGTTGTTGAGGATAAAATTGCCGCTTCGATACAAGCCCTTTCCTCCAACATAATTTGCATCTTCAACTCCACTCCAGCCCTACTCGGCCATCGTTAAAGCTTGTTGTGATCTTTCAACTTTAAGAGCCAATACTTCCATGCCTTTCACTAAAGCTTGAATCGTGCTTGCATATCATTGGAAGAATTATCAACTGAAGCTATCTTCTCCCTTGGCTTTGAAGTACGCACATTAGACCACTACCAATCAGCTAATGACAGCCTCTCCAAGAGCTCTGTTGCTGTGTCAGGCTCTAGATTCATCAAGCATCCTCCAGCAGCTGCATTCACCTTGTCTTGTGAGTGGGACTAAAGACCTGTGTAGAAAGATTCAATTTGAATCCATTGGGGTCTTCCATGATCAGGGCATCTTCTTACTAAGTCTTTGAAATGCTCCCAAGCTTCATGAAGAGTCTCCATCTCATCTTGCCTGAATCTGCTAATCTCCCCTCTGAGCTGAATCACCTTGGAAGGAGGGAAGTACTTTGACATGAACTTGGTCTCGCATCTCCTCCCAAGTGTTGATTGAACCTCGTTGGTGACTCGTTGAACCAGCCAAGAGCTCTATCCCTTAAAGAGAAAGGGAAAAGCCTTAGCTTTATTACCTCCTCCGATACATTATTGATCTTTATGGTGTCGCACATCTGGTAGAACCTCATCAAATGCTGGTGTGGATCATCCACGGCTGTTCCTCCAAACGCGTTGTTGCTCACCATGTTGATCAACGCCGGCTTCACTCGAAGCTATTTGCTTGGACTCTTGTCTGCCTGAATCCCGGAATAATGGTCGACATCATTGGCCTCGCATAGTCTAAGAAGGTTCCGGGCATAAACCGATTCCCCTCTTCTTCTGGATATTGGCCATTGTAATTGGCCCCTCCTTGCGGTGCACCACCATCAGGCCTTAAATCTGCCATCAATTCACCTACTGAATGCTCTAAGCCTTGCAATGCTTCTTCAGTCTCACATGCTGCTTCCCTAGCTGCTCTACGACGAGCTCTGAACAATCTTTCAGGTTCCCGATTAAATGATATAAACTCCTATCTTGGCATGCACAACTAGGAATTCCTCAAACACTTGGTGTATGTTCCTGTAAAACAACAAGAACACACCCAAGCGACTCCGAACAATCCAAAATAAACAAATAAAGAACACAAAATAACAGAAAATAAAAGACAAAATAAAACACCAAGATCGGAATTCAAACAATTTCACTCAATGTTGATTTTAAAAACTAGTTAACCGTTAAATCCCCGCAAACGGCGCCAATTTGACAAACGGGTATTTCGTGAGCGAAACCCAAGTGAGGGTTAAGCTACTGTCGTTTAAATCCCTTCTCAAAATATTAATTCCCTTAACTAATGCTAAATAGAATAGCGACAAGAAAGGGGTCGATCCCACAGAGATTACTAAGTTATCTAGCTTTAACTCAAATCACCAAATTAATCTTGTTTAAAAAAATGTCTCGGCAAACAAAATTGTGTTTTAAAATTACTTTCCCGAAAATAGAACTGCAATTGAAATAACTAAAAACATTGGATTTAGAATCAACGATTAAGGCATCTAGGGTCACAATTTCACCTCCCTATGTTATCTCTCTTGATTCATGGTATTAGGGTTGTCCGATTGAAAACATGCTAAACATAAGCCAAGGACAACAAATGGTCATTGAGGTCCTTTTAAGAGTTGTATGCCAGAATGGTTATCTAAACACACAAACATACAAAGCCAATAAATCATACTTGCAAAAGGATAATGATCACACCAATTACAAATAAGTTATGAATCTCAATCCGCCCCAGACTAGGGCTAAGAATACCAAGGTGTACATCCAAAGATAGAAATTAAGAACAGATTCATAAAACATGCAAAACTCAATCATCCAAACCCAATATTCATAAACACAAAGAAAGCAACAAGTGGGCTACATTGCTCCCATAGATTATAAGAACTACTCATGCATGATTACGGGAAAAACCATAGCAAGTAAAGCTAAACATCTTCTTCTAATCCACGCGCGCAACAAGGCTTCAAATCCAGGCTCCAAAATCCGTGACGGTTGATCAGGGCAATGCGACGGTCGCTTCTCCTAGGTCAAGGAGCAGCCTCCAAGTCGTGAAGCCTCTCTCTCTCTAAAACGTGTAGGGGGGTCTAGGATACATAGCATGGGGCGTGGAGCCTTTATTTATAGAGGTTGGATGGGCTTTGAGGTGTGTACCCTAGCCCATCTATTAAAACAACGTAGTTTTGATAAGTGACACTCCAAACTTTAAAATCTCTATCTTCCATCCACAATTTGTACATGGGCCTTCGAAACAAATTATCGGCATGGAAAAACAATAGGATCGGACCAAAAATATCTCTCGCACATCAATTTGCACGTGATATGGTGAATTCACATGCAGCCCAAATCGGCTTAAACTTCTCCCCAAGCATCCTTGCATCCTGTAGAGGCCTGAGAAGCAAAAATAGGCTTGCACGTGAAATGGTGAATTCACGTGCGGCTCCAAATGCTCTGAAATTTCTGTGGTAGGTAGAGGACATCAAGCTACTTCACGACCTAGAACTAGAGCATGGGAGGCCCCAGACGTAGCTGCTCATGCATCTCCTAGAGCATGGGAAGCCCCAGAAGCTCTAGCTGCTGCATCTACCGAAGCTTGGAGGCAAGAAACATAGCAGCTCAGGGAGGCAAATGCCAGAACCCAGCGCGAGGTGGAAGCCCTGAGGAAGGACAACAAAGAAGTCAAAGGCCTCCTAGGCAAAATCTGGAAGGCCTTGAGCAAGAGGAAAACATCAAAACGTTCTCCTATAGTGGAGATATCCGATGAAAAACCCTCTCCATCCCCCCGAAGATTCTTATCCAGCCCCGGCGGATCCACCACAACCAGAATCTTTAGCTAGGCCATCCTACTATCACCCCGAGGAGGCAAAGCCACGAACGGGGTATTCACCCTTTCGGCCTCAAGAGGAGACAGAACCAGGCGAAGGGCATTCACCCTTCCAGCCTTTTACCGATCCTGCATATTCTCAGGCTCTTGTGCCTGTTGTACATCCTGTCTCTTGGGGTACATACATGCCTGCTGAACCTGAAGACCTTCTTGGCCCTCCTATCCATTTAATCATTAATCCAGCTTTATCATCCAACGAGAGCCAAGCAGCATTTGAAGAGTTCATCAATTCCACGGTTCAGAGGGCTCGCTTTATACGGGATAATGATATCTTCACCCCTTTTGGCTTAAAGAGGATCTCAGAGAATGAATATCTCTACTCCGAAGAGATAGACCTCTTCCTGAGGACCATGTGCTATGTAGTGGAGGCCGAGCCTCATAACTACCCCTTAGCTCAGTTCACTTCCATCATGCTATGCGAGATATACAATCAACCCTTGTCCGAAGAGGTGTGGCACCAACGCATCAATGGTGAGAATAAAGGGCACCGCCCTTGGCATGGTATGCATGAGGTGCTGATTCCGGTGCACATTGACCACCACTATGTATTGATCCGTTTGAATCTGGATGTAGGACATGCCATGCTATATGATCCAAGCCAAGGCGAAGGGTTTGCCAAATGGAAAAGACAGTTAGTGCATGGGTTCCTCAAACGAATCAAAGTGGCGATGATCAAAGAAGGCTTATTGGCGGACAAGCTCCCTCTTATTCACTACAACGAAATGCAAATTCCCCAATAGCCTGACCAATTCAGCTGTGGGATCTTTGCTTGCTACTACATGATGGCTATTCTCGCAAGGCAAGGAAACTTGGGAAGTGTGCGACGAGACGTCGGTTGACTTTGTGGCTCAGGTGTGACGTGTAATGACCCGTGTTTGTGGTATGTACGAAGTTAACCACAGATGCCTTGTGAGTGGGAATTGTTGGGTTTTAGGGAGTTTCCTTCCCACACACTTTAGCTAAAACACCTTGGATGTAAGGAACCGTGTTTTGAGTTAGTCAGTCTTGCCTTCTGAATAGGAACTTTCTAGATTTTGACCTAGTAGATGGGCTCAGATGAATTGGCGTGCAGACCAAAAGATTCTTAGAATGATGTCTTCTATCTATCACAGAAGTTTCAGGCCAAACGGACGTGCACATGAATTGGACCCATTTGGCGTGCAAGGTTTTTATTGCATGGATGTCTTTTACATGGTGCAAGGAGGCTTGGGGTAAAGTTTGAGTGCATTTGGAGCTGCACGCCAATTGGGGAATTGGCGTTCAAATTGGCGTGCAAACATGTTTTTGCATGGTTACCTTGGTTTTGTCATTCTAATGATTTTTCCCCAAAAGACCATGTTGGAATTGTGGATATTTTAGTGTGTATGGATGCGGGAAGGTTGTAGCTTGTTCCATCAAAACTACGTCATTTTGATCTTTGGGTTTTACTTAATCAAAACTACGTCATTTTGATAGTGGGAGGTCTATATAAGGATGAGGAGTCCTCTTGTTTTAGGTTTAGGGTTCTCTTCTTCAGCCACCGCAGCCATCGCAGAGAGAGGGAGAGAGAGAGGAGAGTTCTGGCCATCTCTGCTGTGGTGTTCCTCGAGGGTGGACGACGTTCGGCGTGGGAGCAGGATCATTCTTTGTGGTGATACATTTTCTTACAGTGCGGGTTCTTCTTTTCCTGGTCCTGCTTGGGGTTAGGCCCCGAGTGGATGTTTTGTAAGGTTTCTATTGTTAATGCTATAATATTTATATGTAAATTCATATAGGTGTGATCTCCTATATGAATGTTGGCCTTCAATGGCATTTTTGGTGTGATCATGATGTTGGGTGGGCAATGCATGTTAAGTGTTCAATAAAATGCCTGTGTGAATATGCCCAGTATGTGTTTGATAATATGCCAGTAAGGCTAGAATTGTGGGTTGGTAAAGGTGTGCATGCCAAGTGTTTATTTTTATGCCTGAGTGGCTGGGTTTGTACATTTGTGAATGCGTACCTACTAAGTGTTTGGTTTTAAGCCTGAGTGGTTATGTGTCTTGTTCTTGGAACCGGTAGTTGTGGAAGCCCGGGATCGTTCTTGGAACCCGGTGGTCTGTGGAAGCCCAGGATCGTTCTTGGAACCCGGTGGTTGTGGAAGCCCGGATCGTTCTTGGAACCCGGTGGCTATGGAAGCCCGGGGTCTGTTCTTGCAACCCGGTGGCTATGGAAGCCCGGGATCGTTCTTGGAACCCGGTGGTCAGGAAGCCCGGGAATGTTTATGTGTCGGCCCGTGTATGATTGTATTTCTTCGCTATGGCCCGTTATTATGTCCGGTGAAATAATTGTATCATGACACAAAGACTTGTACACATGGCATGTAGATATTAGGAACATGGGATGGGTTGGGGAGACATGATCCCTACTCGAGCCGTGGTTGCTCACCCCTCTTACCATGTTATTTTCTTTACAGGAACCTACGGGCGTTAGGTGGGAACACCAAGGTGGAAGTCCTACTTGTGGCTTGTTTATTATTATTTGAGTTATCTTTGTTTTTGTGCAAGCTTTGTAACCCCAAGTGGGGAGATATTGTAATGTGGAGTTTAATGTAATAAAAACATGTTTTGGACACATTTGTTATGTTTGGACTCAATAAATATAAGATTTGGTCTCTCGAATATAAAGTGTGAAGTGTATGTGGTATTCTAACCCTTTTATCCAACTTGGGTAAAGGGAGGGTCACGTTCCGGTCTCCTCAGGTTGGAAATCCGAGGCGTGACAATATGGTATCGAGCATGGTCTAGTTAGCCTAGGGTAGTGGGCGGATCTGGTTATCTTGCGTCCTTTGGAGGAACCCTGGAGGGACGTGCCTGATCAACACGGTCCTCTTGGAGCCTCTAAGGTGTACTTGGGGTAGTCCAGGACTGAGGTAGGATTTGCATGCATTGGCATTAGGGCACTAGTTGCATTGGTTGTTGTATGTGAAGGTGTGGATACCTGTTAAAATTGTAATTGTGATAAAAGAAAAATGTGACTAATGTGATAAGGTGTGAACGTGCAACTCGATTTTACTTGAAGTACCTTGAGCATGACTACAAGAAAAGGTCCTTGTTTATTTGCACTATGTGCACTGTTGATTGGTGCAACGAGTATGTGTGATGCCATGTACTACTTGACTTGATAGTGGGGTAGAGGTAGTGAAACCCGATAATTGACGAACGCGTTCTGACGTTTGTGCTTCTTACTTCTTGTAGTAAGAATGCCACCGAGGAGAGTGACGCGTGCGTCCGGGGCGATGGCGATGAGTTATCTGCCCATGAGGGCCCGGGTGCGGGGCAATCCGTTGGAGGACATGCACCGTTGTCTGGTGCACTGCGAGAAGGCATCCGGCTGGAAGTCCAAGAGCCGAGGGAGGGTATCCGGCAAGAAGTCCGGGAGGAGGTGCGCCGTGAGATAGCGGCACAACGGGGGTGCCACCCCCACCGCCACCACCAGCGGGGGAGCTACCCCGGGAGCCTGAGGGTTCTCCGCGTGGTATACCGATTCGTGCAGAGAATGACGTGGTGACACGGTTCCGAAAGGAACAACCTCCACGATTTAAAGGGGAGGAGGACCCAGTGTTAGGCGAGCACCGGGCCGAGGCGATCGAGCATGTGTTTTCATTTCTCCTACCCCCGGGAGGAGGATAAGGTGAGACCGGCCATTCGGCACTGGAGGGGAATGCTCTGGAGTGGTGGTTGAGTGTCGCGGGGAGCCGTGCGGTGCGGTTCATGCTTTGGGAGGAGTTTCTGACTCTTCCATGATGAGTTCTTCCCGGAATCTTTGAGATGGCAGAAGAGAGAAGAATTTGGCAGCCTGAAGCAAGGATCAAAGACAGTTCCCGAGTATGAGCGGGAGTTCCGGAGCCTGAGTAGGTTTGCCCCCGAGACTGTGGCAAAGGAGGACCTGAAGGCCCACAAGTTCACCTTGGGTCTTAGGCCAGCTCTTAGGCAAAGGGTGGCGATTCTGCGTTTGAGGACCTATGCTGAGGTTGTTGAGACAGCATGTATAGCTGAGAGGGAGCTGGAGGATGGGAGGCAAGTCCATCAGGGTCGCCAGTTGCAAGGTGGGTCTGAACGCGATTCGGGGTCCAAGAGGCCTAAGACTGAGGAGAGAGATAGTAGTTCCTCCCGCAGCGTGGGACAAACATTGGTGAACCCAGGGAGGTCTAGCTTTGGCGGTGGCGAGAGGAGGTCCTGGGAGAGGTCTCCCCAACGGTTGTCATTGCTTGTGGGGAGCAAGGCCACTTTAGGAGGGAGTGTCCAAAGAAGGACCGGAAATGCCATAGTTGTGGACGAGAGGGCCATCGAGCCGGGTTTGCCGGAGTGGCAACGGGGGGGTTGGAGGCATGACATCCAGGACAAGGAGTGATGCTAGTTTCCGTGCACCAGGTAGAAGACCGGCTCGTCGGTGGCGAGGCTGGTCAGGCAGGATCCAACCGGACCCGACCCTAGGGGAGGCTGGAGCGGCAGCACAGACCGGGCGGAGGAAGCCTTGGCGGGAAGCGCCCAGTGAGTGAGCCGACCGGTGGCACGGGCCAAGGGAGGGTGTTTGCGCTGGAGGCGACGTACCCAGGAGGAGGGCCGAGCTACCACCTCCACCAGGCGGAGGGTGGGGCAGACCATCGGTGGTTAGAGGTACCCTCTTAATCTCTCGAACGCTTGTTTCTGCACTTTTTGATACGGGTGCATCTTGTTCGTTTGTCGCTGAACTTTTGATTGAGGGATTGGGGTTAGCATGTATTAAGGCAGAGAGACCCCTAGCAGTAGAGTCTCCGGTGGGAGGCATGGTTGAGGTGCGGCGTGTTTGCCGTGACTGTGTGTTAACTATAGGAGATGTGGAGCTAAGTTTTGACTTGCATGTAATGCCCTTGCGTACATTTGATCTGATCTTGGGTATGGATTGGCTTATGGCTTTCCAAGCCAAGATAGATTGTTACCGGCAGCGTGTATCCTTTGTGACACCCGCAGGGACCTCTTGCACCCTGCAGGGGGAGTGGGACTGTGAGGCGAGTCGGGCTGGGCCAGTGTTAGACCAGTGGGGTGCCATTACCCACAGGTTGGTAGCCCTGGCCTTTGCTGAGGAGGAGAAAGTGGAGAAGAGGGTGTGGTCAGCTGTTGTTGACCAATTTCAGGATGTCTTTCCTGACCAGTTGAGGAGTTTACCTCCTAAGAGGAGTATAGAGTTCACCATTGAGTTGGTACCGGGGGACTGGTCCAATCTCCCAAGTAAAGATATCGTATGGGGCCGGCCGAGCCGAGGGAGCTTCAGCGCGGATAGAGGAGTTGGTGGACCAGGGGTATATTAGACCGAGTACCTCACCTTGGGGTGCTCCTGGTGCTCTTTGCAAAGAAAGCATATGGCACGCTACGCCTTTGCATCGACTATAGGAAGTTGAATTTGGTGACCGTGAAGAACAAGTATCCGTTGCCTCGGATCGATGACCTGTTTGACCGGTTGAGTGGAGCCCGGTGGTTTTCCAAGATAGATCTACGGTCGGGGTATCACCGGTTAAGGGTTAGGGAGGAGGACATCCCTAAGACGGCTTTCGGTGTAGGTATGGGCACTATGAGTGGGTAGTGATGCCTTTCGGGTTCACTAATGCACCAGCGGTGTTCATGCATTTGATGTACCAAGTCTTTACCCCATACTTAGACTCATTCGTGGTGGTGTTTATAGACGATATCTTGGTATATTCCAAGACCGAGAGGGAGCATGTGGAACATCCTGGCAACAAGATGTTGCAAACCTTGAGGGATCAGCGGTTGTTTGCTAAGTTTAGCAAATGCGAGTTTTGGATGCAGGAGGTCCATTTTCTTGGCCACGTAGTGTCACTGAAGGGGTTAGAGTGGACCCGGCCAAGATTGAGGCGGTGTCATCATGGGAGAGGCCAACCAATGTCTTCGAGATTCGCAGCTTTCCTTGGCTTGGCAGGGTACTACCGTCGTTTCGTGGAGGGATTCTCCCATTTGGCGGCTCCTATGACGGCGTTGACTCGGAAGGGAGTGAAGTTTGAGTGGACCGACAAGTGTCGCAGGGCGTTTGAGGCTCTCAAAACTCGTTTGACCACCGCACCGGTCTTGAGGTTACCTCGGGAGGATATCCCATATGAGGTATATTGTGATGCGTCCAGGGTTGGTTTGGGGTGTGTGCTTATGCGGGAGCACGGTGTGGTAGCCTATGGGTCGAGGCAGTTAAGCCTCATGAGCAGAATTACCCTACCCATGATCTTGAGTTGGCGGCTGTCATCTTTGCCTTGAAGAGTTGGCAACATTACCTTTTGGGGGAAAAGTTTGTAGTGTTTTCCGATCACAAGAGCCTTCGAGACATCTTCACTCGAAGGACTTGAATTTGAGGCAGAGGAGATGGGTTGAGTATTTGCAGACCTTTGACTTTCCTCTCGCCTATACCCCGGGCAAGGGTAATGTTGTAGCTGACGCGTTGAGCAGGAAAGGGAAAGCTGAGGTGGCCGTGAGAGAGTAGAAGCTAATGGAGCAGTTGGCGATGTTGCAGCTGTAGCCTGTTGTTCGTGATGGTGGGACAGTCCTGAGTCCTTTGGTGGTTGTGCCTGAGTTGTACCAGCGCGTCCGGGAGGGACAGTTGGGTGACATTGAGTGTGAAGTTCTCCGTGCCCGTATTGAGGCTGGTGAGCTATCTGGGGACTGGACAGCGGGTCCTGAGCATGAGTTGTTTTTTCAGGGGCGGTTAGTAGTGGCTTCTTCTCTCAGGGATGAGGTGATGTGGGAGTTTCACCAGTCAAGAGTTGCTGTGCATCCGGGGGGGGGGGTACGAAGATGTACCATGCGCTTCGGGGACATTTTTGGTGGCCTGGGATGAAATGCGATGTGGCTGCCTTTGTTTCGCAGTGCCTCACGTGTCAGCAGGTGAAGGCAGAACATCAGCGGTCGATGGGCATGTCACAACCATTGCCCATAGCGGAGTAGAAGTGGGACCACATAGCGATGGATTTCGTGACTGGTCTTCCACCCACCACAGGGAGGAAAGATATGATTTGGGTGATTGTTGATCGACTCACAAAGTCAGCCCATTTCCTTGCTATTCGCAAGCGGGACTCCATTGGGACCTTAAGTCAGCTATACATGAACGAGATTGTGAGACTGCATGGCATACCATCATCGGTTGTCTCTGACCGGGATTCGCGGTTCACTTCCCATTTTTGGGCAGGTTTGCAGGAGGCTATGGGGACCAAGCTTCACTTAAGTACAGCCTTTCACCCTGAGACTGACGGTCAGACTGAGAGGACGAATCAGACCATGGAGGACATGTTAAGGGCTTGTGTGATAGATTTCGGGGGTTCGTGGGCAACTCCCCTTCCTTTGGTGGAGTTTGCCTACAATAACAGTTATTAGGCATCCATTGGAATGGCCCCTTTTGAAGCATTGTATGGGAGGCCGTGCCGCTCACCCTTGTGTTGGACTGAGGTAGGAGAGGCAGCTCTCTTGGGACCACAGTTGGTTCAAGAGGCTACTGAGAAGGTCAAGTTGATTCGTCAGCACTTGTTATCAGCCCAGAGTCGACAGAAATCTTATACAGATCAACGGCGGCGACCTTTGGAGTTTTCTGTGGGCGATCATGTGTTTCTCCGTGTCTCTCCATGACGTGGACATCGGCGCTTTGGGAGAGGTCCCAAACTCTCTCCCCGGTTCATTGGTCCATTTGAGGTTATAGCTCGTGTGGGGCCTGTAGCTTACCGGTTAGCATTGCCCCCGCGATTGAGTCGGGTGCACAATGTGTTCCACGTGTCCCAGTTGAGGAAGTATCATCCTGATCCCACTCATGTGATCGATTGGGGGACATTGGACATTGAGGATCACATGTCCGTTGTTGAGGCCCCTATCCGTATCGTCGATCGGCGGGAGAAGCTTTTGCGTGGTCATGCTATTCCTTTGGTTCGCGTCTTGTGGCAAGACCGTGGCATTGAGGAGGAGACATGGGAACGTGAGTCCACGATGCGTGAGCAGCACCCAGAGTTGTTCAAGGACGAACAATCTTAAGGGTGGGAGGTGGCTGTAGTGATGTGTTTTCTTCTGTAGTGATGTGTTTTCTTGTGGTTCATGATTTAGTGTATTTGTATTTCTACTTGTAAACTGGTATTTTTATTGACATGTGTTTTGCAATTACAAAATGTGTTTGAGATGTCCTATTATGTTGTGTGACCCATTTGGGTGTTGTGGCTCGCCGTATGGCAAATGGGTAGCTTGTGTTTGTTTTCCGTGTATGTTGTTTCTTTTCGAGGACGAAAAGTCTTAAAGGGGAGAGGATGTAATGACCCGTGTTTGTGGTATGTACGAAGTTAACCACAGATGCCTTGTGAGTGGGAATTGTTGGGTTTTAGGGAGTTTCCTTCCCACACACTTTAGCTAAAACACCTTGGATGTAAGGAACCGTGTTTTGAGTTAGTTAGTCTTGCCTTCTGAATAGGAACTTTCTAGATTTTGACCTAGTAGATGGGCTCAGATGAATTGGCGTGCAGACCAAAAGATTCTTAGAATGATGTCTTCTATCTACCACAGAAGTTTCAGGCCAAACGGACGTGCACACGAATTGGACCCATTTGGCGTGCAAGGTTTTTATTGCATGGATGTATTTTACATGGTGCAAGGAGGCTTGGGGTAAAGTTTGAGTGCATTTGGAGCTGCACGCCAATTGGGGAATTGGTGTTCAAATTAGCGTGCAAACATGTTTTTGCATGGTTACCTTGGTTTTGTCATTCTAATGATTTTTCCCCAAAGGACCATGTTGGAATTGTGGATATTTTGGTGTGTATGGATACGGGAAGGTTGTAGCTTGTTCCATCAAAACTACGTCGTTTTGATGCTGGGTTTCACTTAATCAAAACCACGTCGTTTTGATAGTGGGAGGTCTATATAAGGATGAGGAGCCCTCTTGTTTTTGGTTTAGGGTTCTCTTCTTCGACCACCGCACCGTCGCAGAGAGAGGGAGAGAGAGAGGAGAGTTCGGCCATCTCTGACGTGGTGTTCCTCGAGGGCAAACGACGTTCGGCGTGGGAGCAGGATCGTTCTTTGTGGTGATACATTTTCTTACGGTGTAGGGGTTCTGTGTTTCCTGGTCTGGTCAGGGGTTAGGCCCTGAGTGGATGTTTTGTAAGGTTTCTATTGTTAATGCTATAATATTTATATGTAAATTCATATAGGTGTGATCTCCTATATGAATGTTGGCCTTCAATGGCATTTTTGGTGTGATCATGATGTTGGGTGGGCAATGCATGTTAAGTGTTCAATAAAATGCCTGTGTGAATATGTCTGTGTGAATATGCCCAGTATGTGTTTGATAATATGCCAGGTAAGGCTAGAATTGTGGGTTGGTAAAGTTGTGCATGCCAAGTGTTTGTTTTTATGCCTGAGTGGGCTGGGTTTGTACATTTGTGAATGCGTACCTACTAAGTGTTTGGTTTTAAGCCTGAGTGGTTATGTGTCTTGTTCTTGGAACCCGGTGGTCGTGGAAGCCTGGGAATGTTTATGTATCGGCCTATGTATAATTGTATTTCTTGCTATGGCCCATTATTATGTCTGGTGAAATAATTGTATCACGACACGGACTTATACACATGGCATGTAGATATTAGGAGCATGGGATGGGTTGGGGAGACATGATCCCTACGAGGTTGTGGTTGTTCACCCCTCCTACCATGTTGTTTTCTTTGCGGGAACCTACAGGCGTTAGGTGGGAACACTAAGGTGGAAGTCCTGCTTGTGGCTTGTTTATTATTATTTGAGTTATCTTTGTTTTTGTGCAAGCTTTGTAACCCCAGTGGGGAGATATTGTAATGTGGAGTTTAATGTAATAAAAGCATGTTTTGGACACATTTGTTATGTTTGGACTCATTAAATATAAGATTTGGTCTCTGAATATAAAGTGTGAAGTGTATGTGGTATTCTAACCCCTTTATCCAACTTGGGTAAAGGGAGGGTTACGTTCCGGTCTCCTCGGGTTGGAAATCCGGAGCGTGACACAACGAATGGTGGCCAATGTCATCTACTATTACAGTGTGCCAAACCATGGGTAAGTGTTTTTCCTACTCCCTATTTTATGCCATGAGGACATAGCATATTTTAAGTGTGGTGTATGGGGAGTGACTTGAGCCACTTGCTTGTCTTTTATGTTGTGATTGCATGTTTTATTTATAATTTTATCTTAGATACTTTGTTAGTCATTTATTTTAACAAAAAAAAAATTGTTTTTAGTTGCATGATTGTTTGAGTTGTTTGCTTGAATGATTTGCTTGTAGAGGCATGGATATTAAGTATGCAATTTTGGGTTAAATTTTTTTTTTTATGCCACATTTGTATCATGTTGTGATAAGGGTTTTTAAGTAGTTAAAATGTGCTCTAATTTAGTTTGATCATGTCTTTATCTTTTAAATGATATCACCATGTTTTTGGAGCTGAGTTTTGAATATTAGCTAAGCATAACACGCTAAGATAGACTTTAGTAACCCTTAAAGTTGAGTGAAAAAAAAATAATAAAATAAAATAAAATAAAATAAAAAGAAAACATGAGAAAAGCTTTTTTTTTTTTGCCCTTGAGTGACATTTATGGTTTATGGGTAATAGTTTGATTTGATACTCCTCTCTACACTGAACATTAGTTATTTAATGGTAGGAGTCAAGTAAGCATGTGATTACTTATTAGTGCTCAGTGTTTGGTGTTTAGTTAGGGTGCAAGACCTTTAAGTCACTTTGACTTCCTATGTATCCTAATTTTTGTTTGTTGTGTTGTAAATATAAAAGGTGTGATATAGAATGTGAAAAAGCCATCACTTAATTGGAAAATTGGATGTGAGACATCAATGAATTTCTGTCTCTCCTTATGTACCAAAATGGCAAGGGGTATGCATTAGAAAAATCAGTCTTATTTATGTGTTATGTGAGTAAAAAAACAAAAAAGAGTGAATAATCCATCAAGGGAGAGCATAAAATGCAACCTTGTAAGGTTATTAAAAAAATAAATAAATAATAAATAAATAAATAAAATTGTTTAGATTTGTAGCCACATTGGCTGAGTTTTGTTTATTTGAGAGTGTTGAGCTCAATTCTTAGCTCATGGTTTTGTTTTATCAGCTATTAGAATAGAGTGTGAGTTTATTGAGTTTAGACTAGCGTGTGAGTTCAAATAAAGTAGAATAGAGAGTGTGTTTTCTTTGATGAGCACAATAGGAAACTCTCATGATTGCTTGGCAAGTACTTAATCAATAGCTGATGGCGGATGTAGAGATAGAGTTTTCCATCCATTATTCATTGATAGGTATTGGGCTTGAGAATTATTATATTTGAGTGAGGCTGCTTATCCTTGGTAAGAACTTAAAGGGAAACTAGGTGCTATTTTATCATGGATTGCTTGCTCATATCTGAAATTTAAGTGGTGATATTGCATGGTTGTTGGACTAGGGATATGGACATAAATGAACTAAGCTATGACTCATTTTGATGCTTAAATTCCCATTTCATCATGATAGAGTTGCATGCTTAGGAAACCATGATTCTCCTTGATTGTTATTTTATTTTTCTTCCGTTTGACTGCGTATTTATTTTATTTTTTTGCATGCTTGTATGTTTTTGCTTGAGGACAAGCAGTGGTTCAAGTGTGGTGTATTTGATAACGTGCATTTTATGCCGTTATTCTAGTGTTTATTTAGGATGTTTAAGAGCATGATTAGAGCCTCATTGCTTCATATATCATATATATTTGCTCTAACCCCCAGGAAGATGCTATTTGCAAATACATGCGTTTTTAAGCTGTTTTGGCAGATTTTGGAGCTCACTTTTGATATAGTAGATGGCCTCAAACAATTGGCGTGCAAGAACAAAAGTTGCTTAGAATGGTGTCCTCTACCTACCACAGAAATTTCAGAACATTTGGAGCTGCACGTGAATTCACCCATTTCACGTGCAAGCCTATTTTTGCTTCTCAGGCCTCTACAGGATGCAAGGAAGCTTGGGGAGAAGTTTGAGCTGATTTGGAGCTGTACGTGAATTCACCATATCACGTGCAAATTGACGTGCAAAGATATTTTTGGACCGATCCTATCGATTTTCCATGCTGATCATTTGTTCCTGAAGGCCCATGTCCAAATTGTGGATGGAAGAAAGAGATTTTAAAGTATGGAGTGTCACTTATCAAAACTACGTCGTTTTAATAGATGGGCTAGGGTACACACCTCAAGGCCCATCCAACCTCTATAAATAGAGGCTCCATGCCCCATGCTATGAACCTAGACCCCCCTACACGTTTTTAGAGGGAGAGAGAGGCTTCACGACTTGGAGGCTGCTCCTTGACCTAGGAGAGCAGCCGTCGCCGGCCGTCGTGATCACCCGTCACGGATTTTGGAGCCTAGATTTGAAGCCTTGTTGCGCACATGGATTAGAAGAAGATGTTTAGCTTTACCGCTATGGTTTTGCTTGTAATCATGCGTGAGTAGTTCTTATAATCTAGGGGAGCAATGTAGCCCCCTTGTTGCTTTCTTTGTGTTTATGAATATTGGGTTTGGATGATTGAGTTTTGCATGTTTTATGAATCTGTTCTTAATTTCTATCTTTGGATGTACACCTTGGTATTCTTAGCCTTAGTCTCGGGGCGGATTGAGATTCATAACTTATTTGTAATTGGTGTGATCATTATCCTTTTGCAAGTATGATTTATTGGCTTTGCATGTTTGTGTGTTTAGATGACCATTCTGGCATACAACTCTTAAAAGGACCTCAATGACCATTTGTTGTCCTTGGCTTATATTTAGCATGTTTTAAATCAGACAACCCTAATACCATGAACCAGTAGAGATAACATAGGGAGGTGAAATTGTGACCCTAGATGCCTTAATCCTTGATTCTAAATCCAACGTTTTTAGTTATTTCAATTGCAATTCTATTTTCAGTAAAGTAATTTTAAAACACAATTTTGTTTGCCGAGACATTGTTTTAAGCAAGATTAATTTAGTGATTTGAGTTAAAGCTAGATAACTTGGTAATCTCTGTGGGATCGACCCCTTTCTTGTTGCTATTCTATTTAGCATTAGTTAAGGGAATTAATATTTTGAGAAGGGATTTAAACGACAATAGCTTAACCCTCACTTGGGTTTCGCTCACGAAATACCCGTTTGTCGAGGTGCGGTTTTAAAACTTGATACCCCGCCCCAAGCGGGGGTGGGGAGCAAAGAATAGGTAGCGGGGTACCCCACCCCACCCCCACCCCGCCTAATTTTAATAATATTTATTTATAATTTTATAATATTTTAAATATTATTATCTAACTATTATTTATGATTTTTAATATTTTTGAATGATATTTATTATTATAACATTAAATTATTTTTAATAATTTTGTGGTTAAAAATGATGTAGAAATTTGATTTAAGCCAAAATTATTGATATAGACATATCAAATAAAAAGCGATAACAAGATGCGGGCAAATCGAACCTCATTCGAAGACACATTAAAGAACGGTATATTGTGTCATGCCTATATATAGAACGTGATACAATCTTAAAATTTAATCTACCGCCTAAACGATAACAGGAGGCGGTAATAGGTTGATTCTGCCTCCGATAGGACTCGAATTACTCCTATTAACTGCTTCGTGGAGCCTCTAAAAGGCAAGATTGTCTTAAGAGATAAATCAATAAAAACCGGTAGCTGGGTACGGGCGGATGAAGCCTACCCCCGCTTACCCCGCCATAGGATGGGGTACCCCGCCCCGCCTACACATGGGGCGGGGTATGATTTTAAAATTTTATTACCCGCCTAGGCGGGGGCGGGGTACGGCAATAGGTAGACCCCGCCCCCGCTATGGCGGGTAGCACCCCTAACTTGCCTGACACACAGCTTGAATTAGATCAGGTCTAGAGGTCGTGATGTATAAGAGGCTTCCAATCATACCTCGATACTCTTTGTAGGTCCCAAAGTGAGTCTAGAGGGGGAGTGAATAGACTTTCTTCGTGCGCGGAAGCTAGACCGTTAGCTGGTATGTGGTACTTCCAAGGATGACTATGCTAGAAGTATTTATGGAGAAGATAACAATAGTAATTTGAGTGATAATGTGAGTTATCAACAATCAGACAAATCTAAGATGTAGTACATGCTCCTTATTAAACAGATCTTAGATGTCTTAAGAAAGCACTATGATAATTTGAATTATGGGAAACAACATAGAGAGTAGACTCGACAATCGTGCTAAATCTTGGGTGAGCAAGAGAATAAGATGGATTGTAAAGGTTGATCTTGATCTTGGTTCAACAAGGCGCACAACACTTGGAAGTTCTCTCTCTTAGTCTCTCTCTCTAGCGTTGGAACTCTTACTTGCTCAATTCTTCAAAAAGATTTTTTTTTTAATGTATTTCAGAATCCTTTTCTTGTATTCTATGTATTCCACGCTTTCAGAGAAAGGGACTAACTCCCATTTTTGTCGTTAAGTGTGAGAGAGATATATATTTTAAGTTTAGATTGTTGTGCGCCTAGTTGTCCATCCAACAGACTGACTTCCCGCCACTGGATATGCGGGATGTTAGGGGATGGGTTGATCTGCTCTGATTTGCATATCTGTTGCCCATGCTACGTAGATGCATGCCCATACTTGCGCAGTCGATCTTGGCCGTTCATCAGTGAAAAGTGGTTTATCGCAATTAATGCGGCATTAATTGCATTCCAGCTACTCGAGACGGCGCAAGCTTCTTCGTACAAACCCTAGTCGAAGATATTGCTAAGTGCGTATGCTCTGGGTTTTAAGTATGTCTTGAAGGCGGGTGCAACATAGGTTTGACGACTCGAAGGTTTTAAGTTAGAGCCCGTTGAGGTTGCGGAAGTTTACTTCAAGCTTTACAGAGTTGGTATTTGCGAGTCTACGACTCACATATCTTCGAGTCTTCGAGGCTAGAGTTCGAGTTAGATTAAGTCAGGTGTGTCACGCTATTAATTAACCGACTGTGACTCTACGAGTTTGTGACTGTCCTAATGGTTTTTAGAGTGACTTCTTCGAAGTGCGCTTAATCTACCCATTGTTACAGCTGCAAGTCTTCGACCCTAGCTTTGCGGATCTACGACCCTCGGGTTTCTCAGTTTATTTTACTTGACTAAGAGGTTCTTCGACTCTGCGAGTCTTCGACCTTGAAACTCTTCGACTCTACGAGTCTTAGTCTTTACATTTCTTCCTTTGTCATTCGCGATTGCGTGTGTACCGAGTTTCCATTTCTACGAGTTTTTGACTTTAAGGCTATGACCCTTCAGCTATAACTCTTTGCCTTTATGATCTTCGAGTCCGTGATATGTCCGACAAGTTCTTTAACGTACTGTATCCCTTGAGTCTACGACTCTACAACTCTCGAGTTGCTGATTCATTTAAGTTGGTCACCCTATTTGGCTTCAAATCTTCGACCTTCGACTTATGAGTCTGCAAATCTTGTTTTCTTAACATTGTTTTAAGGTCTGCGACTCTACGACCCTTGAGTCTACGAGTCTAGCGGTACTTTAAGTTCCGTTAAGTGACATGAGTGCTCTTAGGAACTCTACGATTCTACAGGCTTCGAGTCTTCGGATTATTTAAGTTTGGTTCTTGTTCTTTTATTCTTCAACTCTACGAGTCTCCTGAATTGAATCGTCGCTTTCGGTAACGCTCTCTTTTTCAGATGCTTGCGACTCTACGACCTTTGTCCTGGGATCTACGAGTCACGGTGTGTTCTCGTCACAAATATGCTTCGAGTCTCCAGACCCTACAAGTCTACGAGCCTCTCGCCAATATGTCTTGTGACAGTTTTACTTCTACGAACTACGACTCTTCGACCCTACGACCTTCGGATCTTCGAGTCTCAAGACCGACTATATTTTGGCAGCTTCATCAAATCCTATATTTCCAGCAATCTCCCCTTATTTAATGTAAGCTGACAATGATTGAAACATGAAGTCTGAGACTACGAGTTAGATGGGCAGTTTTAAATTAGCCGAATATCTTTGCATATGAAACAAATTTGGAGGAGAGCAAAAGTACAAAATGTAACTCCTCTCCCCCGTAGGTATGAAGCTGCGTAGCTACCTACGGTCAAAGACAACTCCCCCTACGATGTTGCTCCTCTCTCCCTGAGCTGAGATATACTCCCTCTTTCTGGGGTGAGGAACAAGCACCAGAACAAAAAGCTCATGGGAGCAATGCAATAAAGCACAGAACGGCAGTGCATAAACATACATAAAAAAATAACTGAGAGGGCAGTGAAGCTCGTGGTGGTCAGGATGCGAAGGTAGTGGCATACATAGAAACCACAGCTATGAGCATCATCCTGAGCAGGAACCCCTTGCTTGACACGAGTAATTTCCATCAGTTTTGAAACGTGGTAGCCACCAAACCCATGCGAATATCCCTGCATGACACGGGTAAGGGTGCGGTTGAATTCACGAAGTTGTTCCCGTCGATGGATGAGTAGAGTAATAGGCTTGGAGTCAAAGATGACGATTCTCTGGTTCTTGAAGTCAATATCGAAGAAACCAGTGCAGGGATGTGGACAAATAGGGGATGAGCACATGGTCGACCTCATTCCATGGACGGAAGGAGTTCTCATATCTGCGACCCTGGATAAACTCGATCATTGAAGCATCATCAATGAGCTGAGCCTGCATGATCGGTAAACAGAGCTCCACACGTGTATCGCGTCGAATGTGGAGAGGAAGCTTCTCCAGATATGACATTTGTGCAAAGATGAACTGTGTCATCTCAAGATTATCCATTTCTTTACCATCATGTAGTAATCGACACAGGTCAGGTCCGGTGAAGAATGCTTCGTAGCTACAAGTCCGCGTGGTGGTATCTCCAGCAACATAGCTATTGAAAGCCGCGAGATCAGCTAAGTTGGCTCCTGTAGTCACAGTGCGCGGTGGTACCATCGGTGTGCCGATGGTAGTAGCGGCTGGTTTAGTAGGGGAAGCAGGCATGGTATACTCAGCTGTACTTGGATGGGTCGTTGAGGGACCAGGCTGAGTAGAGGATGATGTTGGCCTGGAGCAGTCGGATGCTTCTTCATGCGTGTTCCAATGGGCACATCATCATCATCAGAATCAGTAATGGCAGTGGCTCTATACGCATGCTTTCGTCCATGAGAATAGGTAGCTTCCGGTCGCGGTTGTGGAGGAGGAGAGGGTTGAGGTGAAGTAGGGTGAGGTGCTGGAGGACTGAGAGCAGGACTGGTTGAGGGTGTAGGGTCATCAATGGGAACCAGCTCAGGTCTGTCCTTAGAGGGCTTTTGAGGTGGCTTCATTGTGAGAGTGATCTCTCCACGATCCAATCGGTTGTAGGATTTAAAGATAGGACCCATAGTGTTGGATCAAGCCCAGAATTTGGATCATGCCGATAAAGCCCTATGTAATTTGATTTGAGATCTTTTGTGTTTCTTTGATCATTACAGAAGATATGTTATTAATCCGGAGATACACTCGTGAGAGCAAAGCTAAGGACAGGATACATAATCCTGATCCGGACAAGAGTGAGTGTCGTCAAACACTTGGTAAATAACCAAGTCACCAATACATACGGAATAAGGAACATTCGTGCGGACTAAGAACTTAAAAGCTACGGATTACGGAATCTGCTCTTAATATCTGAAACGGACTAAGTCAAACTGATGCGGAGTAAGAATCTTGGTCTACAAGGTCGCACGAAGTAAAAGAGTCGACATGGAGCTAAAAGTCAAGTCTTTCACTCAAGTGAACTAAAGTAAAGAAGACATGGAGTAAGGCATCCGAGTCTTCCATACATACGGAGTAAGAAAGTACTGATGCGGAATAAGGACTCGAGTCCTTATTCGCACGGAGTAAGGAACTTAGATGCGGAGTAAGGAATCCTGACCACTCACTCATGCAGAGTAAGGATGTGCTAGTACGGAGTAAGCCATCCGATCCTTTAGACTCGCACGAAGTAAGGAACTTACATACGGAGTAAGGAACTTACATACGGAGTAAGGAAGCACCGATACGTAATAAGCACTCCGACCTTCTCATTCACACGGAGTAAGGAAGCCGCGACACGGACTAAGGATTCCAAGTACCAAATAGATACGGAGTAAGCAACCACCGACACGGAGTAAGGTTCCGAGCTTCATTAGCTACGGAATAAGGAAAATTACATCGGATCAAGAAGATCTTGCTTAACTTAACCGCATTTAAGATTATCAGCTTGTGGTGTCCCGATGTAAGACAAACTTGTTGAGAACCTGAAGAATCTTACACGTGGATCACCTGGATATGTGGACATAACTTTAGTTATATTTGGGAACTCACAAAGGCACTTATACTCTTCAAACCCAAGATCTTGAGCTCCACAAACCGCGGTGATCAAAGGCAGAGAGACTACCGAGGAATAGTTAGTGATGAACGCATTCCGGAACTACAAGTTCCAAGATTGTCTTTTAGGAATATTTTTGTATAAATATTTATACTTGTATATGTAAAGGGAAGTGCGAATAAGCCTGAATCAATACTGTGTATACACAAGAGTTCAAAGAGATAATATAGGCTAGAGTGTGAATCCTTTTGCAAACAGAGTGTAAAAGACTCTTGCTTCTATTTTGTTGTATTTATCTTTTGATAATAAAACAAAATACTTCCACTATCTGGTTATCTTCCGCAGTGACTCTATCACTTAACTAGATAAGTGTTTGTGTCATAAGAGAATATAGAGAGTTTGGATAAGAGCTTATTCACCCCCCCCCCCCCTCTAGGTTCCAAGGGACCATCAAGTGGTATCAGAGCAAGTTCTATTTGTTCTAAGTAGAGATCCCACTCTTTCACTCTCGATGTGGCTGAAGAAAGCGATATGCTATTCAACACTCGCCTTAACTCCGGAGGTGCACAAGAGCCTATCCCGAATCGAAGCGGCGGTGAAAACGTCGACCCACCTCAACCTGCTCGCTGCCTCCACTGCTCAACCACGGAGTTCTGGTTTTACTATGACAAAACCGCCCAAATTCACACCTGAGCTTTTCTCCCAGTGGAAAGCTCACATGAAGATGTTCATGGTATGCCATGACCATCTCATGTGGCCCTGTCTTCATCAGGAGATTCCAATTCCGATGACTATCGAAGAACATGGAGTTAGAAGGCCAAAGACGGATGCCGAACTTACCAACGATGAAAGAGCCTGGCGGTGCACTAGCGAAAAGGGTCCGGCTTACGTTACATCGTCTTTGGATTCCGAGGCTTTCACGGACGTCCAGGGCTGCATGTCGGCAAAAGGCCTCCGGGATAAACGAAAATCCTCTATGAGGGAAGTCGGTCCCCAGATGCAAAACGTGATATGTGCTCTCCAGCGTAACTTTGAGAGTTTCAATCACAAACCTGGCGAATCCCTTGAGAGTATCTATCATAGATTCGGCAAGCTCATTCTAGAGCTAAAACCTGTCAATGAACACTACACTCGGTCTCAAATCAATGACAAGTTCTTTCGATCCTTACCGGACCGTTCTCGCCCTTGAAGAAATATACGAGAGAGCTTCGGACTCATGAGGTCGATTCGAGATACACGGACCGTGATGAGAAAATAGCTCGGAAAGAAAAAGGGGTAGCCCTCAAAGCTACGGAATGCTCCAAGAATCATCAAGAGGATGATACGGATGAGTCGAGAATTCGACTCGGACGCGAAAGAGGAAATAGCTCTTCTTGTTAAATCCTTTGAACGATTCCTTCGGAAAAGTATAAAAGGATTCAGAAGAGGCTCCTCATCATCCAGAAGGAAGGAACGATCGGAGTCGAGCTCCCAAGTATGCTTTAATTGTGGGAAACCCGGTCACTAGGCCAAGGAATGCGGATCTAAAACTAAGACGGCAGAGAAAAGTGACAAGGTTACTCCTCGATGTACCACCTCGAGACAACGGCAAAAAAACAAGAGGAAGGCGTTCATGATAAAGTACATCGGTGGCTCGAGAAGAAGAGGAGGAATCCTCGGATGATGAGCCAACTCTTAAGCCGAACGTCCGCCTCATGGCAAATCTTGAGGTACCTTCTATCTCCGAGCTCATGAGTAAAATAGAATCTCTTGTTACTGAACGTGATCATGAAAAGAATGAGAGACTAATAATTACTCAAATGTACAAAGATATGGAAAGTCAGAATAAATGTCTTGAATTTACTATTGCTAGACTTGAAAAAGACATAGCCGACTTCGAGGAAAAGAAGCTTGGTATCACGATCTAAGGGCTGAAAATCATCTGCTAAATACCAATCTCTCAGGCCTAAAAGTTATTGTAAAAAGACTCGAGAATGAACTAGAACAGGAAAAGGAAATAAATCGCAAGTGGCTTAAATCCGGGAAATAGCCTCTTCATTTAAGACCGATCCAGGATAATGTTCGAGTCAAACCTGGCCTAGGTTCGAATCATCAACCTCCAATGCTCAAGCTACTAAGTGTCCTCCGGATTTCACTCCAAAACTAACCAACTTATATCCTGTTAGTACGTCTAAACCGTTGGATGGTTTCATTTCAGGTGGCACCATAGTTTATGACTATGGAGTTGAGGTCACATTCGCACTTCCTGAAGCGTGCATGTAACTAATGATGAAGGGAAGACCTCTGTAGTTAAAGCCAAAACCGTAGCACCCAAAAAGAAAGGAAAGGCTAAGGCCGACGCATCTATGGCCAAGAACACGTCACCCAAACGCAATGGATTAGGCCACAGGGAAGGGAGTAGAAAGTCCCGTAAAATCTAAAAGACCTGTATCCCCTGTTTGTACTCCGCATTATAGTGTCTGTTCCATCTATAGGGAAATAGGTCATTATCACTATGAATGTTGGAGTTTATCTGATAACTAGCTTTGTAATCAAATTCGTACCAATAAAGATCAGTTCAATAAAAAGGGTTCTTCGAGCAAAACAAAAGCTAAACCTCAAAGAAGTGTCTCTCCTAAGATAACCCAAATAAAAGAAGCGACTGAACCTAACAAATTAAAGTCAACTTGGAGAGCTAAAAGTCCTAGCAAAGTCAAATCCAGAACTGTTGACATTACTATTGTTCTTTCTAACCGCCCGAAACAAGTTTGGGCACCAAAAGTGTAAACTGTTGTCTTTTAGGAGCATCTCTGGAATGCACTGCCGGATCACTTGAAGTTAAAAATCAATCAAAGCAAGTGGATCCTCAATAGTGGATGCTCCGGACATATGACGGGTGATCAGACTCTGCTTGTAGAAGTTAATGAAAAACGAGGTCCATCCGTTTCATATGGTGACAACAGCAAAGGTAAGACTGTCGGGTATGGCACTTTAACCAACGGCTGTGTATCAATCACTAGAGTTGCACTAGTCAAAGGTTTGAAGCATAATTTGCTAAGTGTCAATAATTTATGTGACAAAGGATTTACTGTTTCCTTTATGTCCAACACCTGTATAGTAAGGGAAAACTTATCCGGAGATGTAAAGTTATCCAGATCAAGAGATGGGGACATATACTCAGTGGTCTTAAGAAATAATTCTTCTGACCCTGTATGCTTCAGTTAATTCAAATACTCCAGAGACACTCTCTGTCGAGAATGCCGACTCGGCAAACAGACCAAACATAGCTTTAAGAGCAAATCAGTTAATTCAATAACTGCTCCTCTGCAACTTCTTCATATGGACCTCTGTGGTCCTATTTCTGTTCCTTCGCTGGCTGGTGTGAGATATACCCTTGTGGTTATCGATGATTTCACCAGATACACATGGGTGATGTTCCTGAAATCAAAGGATAAAACTTTTGAGCATCTTGTAGATCTTTTCAACTGGATAAGCAACTCATAAGGACTGAGCATAAAGTGCATCAGGAGTGATCATGGTACAGAATTTGATTTTTCAGATATGAGATCATATTGTTCTGAACAGGGCATTCAGCATGACTTCTCTGCGCCCAAAACTCCATAACAAAATGGGGTAGCTGAGCGCAAGAATCGTACTTTAGTCGAGGCTGGCAGATCTATGTTAGCAGGGGCAACGCTTCCTCTCGGCTCTATGGGTCAAGCTATGTCCACCGCTGTTATGTTTAGAAAAGAACTCTAATAAATAAATCTACCATGAAAACACCTTATGAGATGTGGAGAGGACGAAAGCCTTCAATTTCACATTTCGAGCTTTTGGGTGTACTTGCTATATATTGATAAATGGCAAAGAAACCCGAAATAAATTTGAACCAAAATCTGATGATGGGATTTTTGTCGGGTACTCATTACATAGCAAGGCTTATCGGGTCTTCAATAGAAAACTTTTTAAAGTTGAAGAATCTATTCATGTGACTTTTGATGAAGCTAATCTTGATTGGTCAAAAGTTGCTTCTTCAAGTTCTAATGTGCAGGTCCGGGACAGATAACATCGATTACTCGAAGTTTATGAATGTTCCTGATACACATTCTGACCAACCACATGGCATCAACGAAGCACAAAGAAATTATATGGATGATGCTACGGATGATTCGAACTCAGGACTACCGTTAAGCTCCGGACATACTCCTACGGATACCCAAAATTCCGGAGCACCTTCAAGTCCGTCTGGACCAGTTAACACTGAAAGAAACAGTGTTGAAGAACCACCTAGCTCTACCGTACCTTCTAATATGGAAACATCTGGTCCGGAAGAAGCTCAACCAGCAGATACACCTGAACCACCTAACCTGGTAGAGCTTCAAATTATTCAAGATCAACCATCACATGCACAGAATTACAGATGGACCCGAAATCATCCCTCAGATCAAGTGATTGGTGATCCTACTGTTGGTGTAAGAACAAGAGCAGCCACCTCCAACATGTGTTTTTACTCGTGTTTTCTATCTCAAATAGAACCAAAGGTGGTGGATGAAGCTCTTTGAGATTCGAATTGGATAGAAGCCATGCAAGAAAAGTTGAATCAATTTAAGAGAAATAATGTGTGGACTCTAGTACCAAGGCCTAAGTCTCAGCAAGTCATAGGAGTTAAATGGGTGTTCCGGAACAAGCTTGATACGGATGGAATTGTAATCCGGAACAAAGCCAGACTGGTAGCCAAAGGAAACCGTCAAGAAGAAGGAATAGACTATGATGAGACCTTTGCTCTGGTGGCAAGACTTGAGGCAATCCAAATGTTTCTGGCGTATGCTTCATATGAAAACTTCATAGTTTATCAAATGGACATCAAGAGTGCATTCCTGAATGGAGATCTTCAGGAGGAGGTGTACGTTGAACAACCTCCAGGTTTCATTGAACCCAAGGCTGGACATCTGGTTTACAAACTAAGGAAAGCTTTGTATGGATTGAAGCAAACTCCAAGAACCTGGTACGACACACTTTCGGAATTCTTACTTGCTCACAACTTTCAAAAAGGGAAGATTGACACCACGTTATTCTTACGGAAAGAGAAAGGACATACTCTGATCGTACAGATATACGTGGATGATATCATTTTCGGATCATCTAATCCGAAACTTTGTGATGAATTCGCCAAGTTGATGACCGGCAAGTTTGAGATGAGTATGATGGGAGAAATGTCCTACTTCCTTGGGATTGAAGTCAAACAACCGAAGGAAGGGACCTTCACAAACCAAGCTAAGTATACTCGCGACTTAATCAAGAAGTTTCGTATGGAAGGTTCGTCTCCTGTCAAAACTCCAATGCCGTCAATGCCAAGTTAGACCCAGGATGTTGATGGCAAATCGGTGAATGTGACTGAGTACGAGAGGGATGATTGGATCCTTGTCGTATCTTACAACAAGTCGCCCGTGACATAATGTTTGCAACTTGCATCTGCGCAAGATATCAGGCGAATCCCAAAGAGTCACATATGCTTCATGTAAAACAGATATTAAGGTATCTCAAAGGGACAATTAATTTGGGACTCTGGTACCCACAAGAGTCCAACTTCGCCTTATCCGGATATTCTGATGCTGATTTTGCCAGGGTGTCGCATAGACAGGAAAAGCACCGATGGTACATGCCAATTCCTTGGAAACAGTTGATCTCTTGGTTTAGTAAGAAGCAGAATTCCGTATCAACATCTACTATTGAAGCGGAATATATAGTCTTGGAAGTTTCAGCATAGCTTCTCCTGGATGCAAAGTCAACTTACCGACTATGGCTTCAACATGACATCTGTTCCACTCTACTGTGACAATACCAGTGCTATTGCTATCAGCAATAATCCCGTCATGCATCCAAAGACAAAATATATTGAGGCCAGGCATCATTTCATTCGTGATCATGTTCTTAAAAAGCACATATCCCTGGAACATGTTGTTATCGAAGATCAATCAGCGGATATACTTACAAAGCCCCTACCTGATGTAAGATTTTCTGAACTTCTTCTCAAATTAGGTATGCTTGACTTTTCTACATAGCTTCTCACCGTTATCCATCGTTAGTTGTTTTCGAATATGCATTGTGCTTTTATCGATAGTAGTAAATACATACTGATCTTTATGATGATCATACTTCTTGTCTAATATGCTTCATGCTTCGATATTGATAAGCAACTTCATAAATGGGAGGATGCTTGCGTTTCCCGATCAAGTCGTTTAAGCAAACATGATTAAAGTTTATATGATTAACCTTATTCGGGTTTCATGATCTTAATTTCCACTGATCACCACATGACAAATGCCTGTTCATTTAGATTACTCTATTAACATGTATTGTTGAAGAAATGAAATGGGTTAGCTCGGAATACCTGGTGGATGAATACACAATCGCAGCCGATCAACTTCACGTATAGTTTCCTAAAAGGATTGACCGTGCTGAATTTCTTTAAGCCGGAAAGGTCTACCGAGAGGATTGCACAATCTACGGGGGAGAAAATGCTTTATAAATTATTCAAGTAATACCCCCCGTATGTCTCATAACCTCTTTCCTGGCTGTCTATTCGAGGGGGAGCCTTTCATTGAGAGGATCGAATGATCTACGGGGGAGCCTAAGCTTCATCTATTACCTCAGTAATATCCCCCTAATATGTCTCAGATACTCCCTCCTCTGGCCCTTTACTTCCGGATCCGATGGACATGCGTTGTTGAAACGAATTGCGGCATGCTTGGATGTATTTTTTTTCTTCAACCATGTATTTTAATCGGATAATCAACTGCTTGCTTTTGACATGTGTCCTCTTCCTCATTTTTCACTCATGAATCCTCGTTTGGTCAAAACATATGATTTTTAATTAATCTTAGCTACGTCGTTCAGCAGGACGGTTTCACTATGTTGACCTATATGAACTTGTGTATTTATTATCTGACATATGCCCTGATTCAGTCACATTGATCATTCTCTAGTATGTATATGTCTATTTCATTCTTTGTAATGCATAAGTTCTGCTACTCATTAGTTCGGATTATATAGCTCTTTATTGCCTATTTTCTCCTATCCGTACTAATCCTTGCCTGTTAAGCTTTTGTACTTTTAGCTTATTTTTGTGAAGGCTGCAGGTTCAGATTTTCTTTGCACCCTTATCGATAAATCCAGTCCATAGTCTTGGATTTGAAGTGTTGTGGTACTTCTCTTCTCTTCGACTTATTGACAAAGAAAGGAATCTACTTCTCTTTAACCGCACTCTGTTACTACGGACACGGTCTACTTTTCATCCGGATACTCATCACACGACTATCGTTAATTCTGGATGATTGTCGGTTCATTCCTCCGGACTCCCGACATCGTCAAATTGCGATAATCCATGTCTTATTATATATCGCGTGCTTTTGAGGAGGAATCATGATGATTCATTAAATGCATGTCTCGGGATGCTCACACTTCCCCGGAAGGCAAACAATGTTACCCTTACTTGGTCATGCCATCTCTACGTCATCTTTTAATTAGGAGGGGCATCGATATCAAGACTAATGACATCAGCCCGTCAAGCGGTTTACTGTTTCACTCACCACATTCCTAGACCCGTTGACATTTACGGACTCGGTCTTATATATTCTGGTCATTCCTGCGAAGCACGAGTGTTACTCTCTTCAAATCCCTAAAACTCTCGTTGCTCCTTCAATCCCCAAAGACCTCGCCTTCCCTCTCGCCCTTCACCTTTCATCTATAATGGCACCCAGAACCTCTCTTTCCGGCGTCAATCCCAGCCATCTGGTCGATTGGAGCGCTATCTCCAACCCTCCGGACTGGTTTTTCCAAATTTGCCCTCTTCTAGAAGCCTCTCACATCCTCGACTTGATCTCCAATCCTGTCGATCTTCTTGTAGACGACATTCTCAAGTACTACCAACGGATCCGCTGTACCACTGACTCCATCATCTCCTATGTTCGCGGTGAATCCATCCTCATTACCCCCGACGTTCTCTGCGCTGCCCTCATGTAAGGACCCGTACCTTGAGTTAGTCAGTTTTGCCTCCAGAGTAGAGTTTTTCTAGATTTTGACCTAGTAAATGGACTCCAATGAATTCACGTGCAAAAGGAAAGATGCTTAGAATGATGTCCTCTATCTACCACAGAAGTTTTAGGCCAAACGGACGTGTATGTGAGGTGCACGTGATATGGGTCCAATTCACGTGCAAGTGTGGTTGTCTTCTAAATGATGCAAGGAGGCTAGGGGTGAAGTTTGAGAGCATTTGGAGTGCATATGGAGTTGCACGTGAATTGGGGAATTCACGTGCAAATTGGCGTGCAGGCATATTTTTGCATGGTTCCCTTGGTTTTGACATTCTAATGAACTTTCTCCAAAGGACCATGTTGAAATTCTGAGTATTTTGGCCTATATGGGTGCGGAAAGGTGCTAACTTGTGTGATCAAAACTACGTCGTTTTGATCCTGGGATTCACTTAATCAAAACTACGTCGTTTTGATGTCGTGTTGTCTATATAAGGAGGAGAAGCCCCTCCTGTTTTAGGTTTAGGGTTTGTTGCTTCACTAGCCGTCGCAGAGAGAGAGAGAGAGGGAAGGAGAGCTCCTGGTTGCCGCTGGGCGTCTTGCGTGGGCGGTCGAGTCTCGTGGGTGGACGGCGTTCGACGTGGGATTGGGACATTGCTTGGGTTGTTGCATCTTACTTGAGGTAGGGGTTTTGTTCTTCCTAAGCCCTTCTCTGTCCTAGGGTTCCAAGGCAGATTTCTGGTTATATCTGTTATATATAAATATGTAATCCATATAGGTGTGATCTCCTATATGGATGTTGGCCTTCAGTGGCGTTTTGGTGTGATTTCTGAGGTTGGGTGGTTAGTGCATGTTAAGTGTTTGATAAAATGCCGGTGTGGATATGCCTGTACGAATATGCATGTGAGGCTATGCATATTATGTGTTTGAAATAATATCTGTGTGGTTGGGTTTGTGAGCCTGTGAATATGTGCATGCTAAGTGTTCGACGTTATTCCTGTGTGACTAAGCATACTAAGTGTTTGATGTTATGCCTGTATGGCCATGTGTGCTGCGTGTTTGCTTGTACACCCGGTGGCTGTGGAAGCCCGGGACTGTTTTGTGGAACCCGGTGGCTATGGAAGCCCGGGATCGTTTTGTGGAACCCGGTGGTTGTGGAAGCCCGGGACTGTTTTGTGGAACCCGGTGGCTGTGGAAGCCGGGGACTGTTTTGTGGAACCCGGTGGTCCGTGGAAGCCCGGGACTGTTTTATGGAACCCGGTGGTGTGGAAGCCCGGGATCTGTTTGTGGAACCCGGTGGTGTGGAAGCCCGGGACTGTTCTTGAAACCCGGTGGCCGTGGAAGCCCTGGGAGTGTTTATGTACCAGCCCATGTATGATTGTGTTTGCTTTGTTATAGCCTGTAACTATATCTGGTGGAATAATTGTATCACGACACAAGCACTTGTACACAAGGCATGTAGATATTAGGTGCATGGGATGGGTTGGGGAGACATGATCCCTACTGAGTCGTGGTTGCTCACCCCTCCTACCATGTTGTTTTCTTTACGGGAACCTACGGGCGTTAGGTGGATACACCAAGGTGGAAGACCTTATTCATTTTACTCTCTTCCATTTATGTTGTTTCTTTTATGAGAATTGATGTAACCCCAGGTGGGATGGGGTTGGAAAGGATTTGTTGTAATAAACTGGTTTGGATTATTTTAATGAAAATTACTTTCTTGAATGTGTTGTGGATGTTTGAAATGTAATATTCTTGGTTTGTATCCTAACCCCTTTGCCCTCCGTGTGGGTAAAAAGGGAGTCACGTGCCGGTTTCCTCGGGTTGGAAATCCGGGGCGTGACAATATGGTATCGAGCATGGTCTAGTTGGCCTAGGGTAGTGGGCGGACTTGGTTATCTTGAGTCCTTTGGAGGAGCCTAGAGGGACATGCCTGATCAACATGGTCCTCTTTGAGCCTCCAAGGTGTACTTGGGGTAGTCCAGTCTTGTGGTAGGATTTGCATGCATTGGCATTAGGGCACTAGTTTCATTGGTTGTTGTATGTGAAGGTGTGGATACTTGTGAAAATTTTAATTGTGATAAAAGAAAAATATGATTAATGTGATAAGGTGAGAACTGTGCAACTCGATTTTATTTGAAATACCTTGAGCATGACTACAAGGAAAGGTCCTTGTTTAACCGAACCGTGTGCTTATGGAATGGATGCTTGTGCAATGTGGTTTAATGAGAACTCGAAATGTGTGCAAGTGTGTGTAATTGCATGGATAAAAGGTTTGAACATGATAAAATTTTAATTGTGCAACTCCTGAAATTTTGTGATGGTTCGAGCATGAAAACATGGAAAAGAATTTGTGGTATTGAAACCGAGTACTTGCGAACGTGAAGATTGTGAAATGTGAACCGTTAATAAAATAAAATAATAATAATCAAGAAATAAATAAATAAATAAATACATTAAATTAAATATGTAATAATGTTGGTGTTCCGTGAAGGATTGAGCATGTGTTAAGCCGATGGAGTGTAAATTTGTTTGGCATGGTGTGCAATAAACAAGGTTATGAGCAATGTGGTGGAGTGTAAATTTGTATAGTCTGTGAGATTTGTTTGGTAAATTTGTAAATTTGTGTGGTAATAATGCGTGCTATAGCTTAAGCCGCTTAGTCGGTAATGGTCTTGCGATTGTTGGGATCATCTAGTGTTAATCCGGAGCACTATCTTTTCGCTTAACCAATGTTTCGGAAACTATAAGCCGTGCGACTATTGAGGTAACAGAGGAGGCCACGACTCAGGTTGGGCAAGTGAGAGAGAGCGCAGTCAAGGTGATAGACAAATCACGGCAGAGGTTGGCGTCTTGAGCTCGATTATTCCAGGAGGTGAGGGATGCGATTCGACAACTAATCGGGAGTGAGGTACGCCGAGAGCTGTCGCCCTCAACACCCCCCCCGTTTGAGTCCTGTTTCTCGAAAGATTGCGCTTGTTGTGGACAACCGGGGCACTGGAACAGAGAGTGTGCCAAGGAGCAGTACCGGTGTCGCCTCTGTGGAAAGGTAGGACGTCTTCGTACAGTCTGTTTTAGTAGGACCGGAAGTGATGCTAGGGGATTGGCTCAGCGAGCTAGGGGTAAAGCTCAACGCCGAGTCCCGATGTGGAGGCAGGAGGACTACCCAGTGAGGCCAGTGGAAAAGCAAGACAGAACTTCATTGGTGGTATCGTGCCCCTTTGGTGGGTTGTCGGTTGAGTCTCGTACTAGTTATGTGAGGCAGGGTGGACTTTATCATGTCCCGTTTGAGTTAGCATTTCGAATGGATGTGGTTGGTGACCTGTTAGGGAATAATTAAGTAAAAAGAGTAAATATAGATTTATAACGCTAGAAGAATAATAAGTAACTGATGAGTATCTGGGTGTTGATTTTATAAGTGAGTGATATTCAATTTTGGCACATGTGGATAATCAAAGTAACCAAATCTTGTAGGCAACCCTTCTTCTAGTGGGAGGGAATTTAGACTGGCTAGCTAGTAGAGCTTGAGGTGTGAGGTGATGGCTTGTGAGTTATTGTGTGACACCTCCTTGGCAACCTTGATTAATAGAAATATGTTCTTCAGCGGATAGAGGTGTGTGTTGGAGTACTGCTTAAAAAGGGATATTCCTATGGTTACCTTTCTTTTCCAAGCGTTGTGGTTGAGGGGAAAACGCAGCTAGTATAGCCTGCTCTTAGAGTCTTTGAAGCGTTATCTTGTTGGCTAGAGTGGTCGTTGCAAGTTCTGGTTAATAACTATATGGGTGTTCGGGTTCTCGGATGGTCAAGCAGTGGCCATGTGTTATGTTTGTCGAGTGTGAAAGACCATGAGTGATGTTCTTAGAACATGTTGTGAAATGGGTATGCACATGTGTAAAATGTGAAGTGTTCTAGAGCTCAACTATCAGCTATGAGTGGGTTTTGAGGGTTATGCCCGGTGCATCAACTTGGTAAAAAGAGGTAAGCAAGTGAGATTTGGCAGGCCTTGTTCGGGCTATCTTTCTCTAGGGACTAAGGGTGTGCTTTTGCGTGGTAGGGCCATTCCTTCGGTTCGTATCTTGTGGGAGTAGGCTTAGAGGAGGAGAGAAGGTGTAAGGCTGGTACGTTCTACTCGTCAGGTGTCTTGTGTTCCGTTGCTTGTGTTGCAAATGTGTTGGAAATTTGGTATTGTGTTGTTGTATGTATTGCATTCGTGGTAAAGGTATACAACGAGTTACTACATGTGGGTGTTGTGACATGTGCGTAGAGAAGGATGAGGTGTAGTGTATTAGAATATTAAATGTGGTGTGAGGATGAAGGAGAGTGTTCTAGGTGATGTTGTGTATGTTATACCTTGTCTAGTGCGATGGCCGGCTAAGCTAAATATTAAAGTGTTGTTGTGCTGGAAAAAGGTTGTTTGATGCCCGAGTTGAGTCGGTTGTGACATTTTTGCTTGGACGGGGTGTTAGTGCTACTCCTTGAGGAGAGATTTATGTCGGACAGATGTCACAAAGGTGTATGTTTTAGAGCAGTGGTGGTAGACGGATGACCTCCATCCGTACTCCTTGGAAACCTTTCATGTGCGGTATAACAGGGTAAGTGAGATGGTTCATGCCATCAAGGTGTTGGGGTGGTTGGGAGTAACGTGGAAGTCCCGAATCGGGAGTTTGCATGTCTTGTTTCTTATGCCTACCCGGAGGAATTGTAATGACCACATTAAACCGAGGTTAAAGCCTGAGTATTTCTTGGCCCATTTGAGTGTTTCATTGGTGTGTAGGAATAGAACGTGATGGTTGGTATGGCGGAGATGGTGGGAGATTCCCTTGTGACTGTGAGGGGTGACACAGAGGATTCCGTTGTTGTTATGTTGCAGGTAGGAGAGTTTTCCATGGTGGAGAGAACTATGTTGTTGGTACCTACCCATCGTCAAAGGATTCCTATCGCATGGAATGTCTGCTGACTGAGTAAGGCGTTATCACTTGGGTTGTAGCAGAAGCCTCAGTTCGTGAAGGCTGTGTGGGACCTTGGTGGATCCCTATCTGACCGTAGTCAGAGAGGTGTTATTTGTGTGGCGTTCTGGTTCATGGGATTCTTTGGTAGATTCTCACCGTTGGTGACTGGTGTTAGCCCGATCGTCGTTTTTAGTCTTGCCGTGGTTGTGTCTGGTACTGAATTTGTCATCCCTGGGCTCCATTGGGCATCATGTTGACTGTAACCGAATGGAAACTTCATCCTAGTATAGCTGTGTCCTGGATTGTCAGTTGTGGCAAGCCATCATTGGTGCTGGTTGGGTTTTAATGTAGCTTGCTAGCAGATGTATTCTTCGGATCCCTAAGCCTGTTCTACGTTCGTGTGAGGGATTCACTGTGATGCTTGGTGTCGGCTTGTGGTGATATCAAATGTGGCACTGTGATTGTGATTTACATCATGCTCTTATCCCGTTTATTTGTTTTTCATTGTGGCCTCCTGGCGCTTGTTGTAAGGGTGAGGTCTACATCTGGGGTGTCGCGGGTTACTGTTGGGGTACCGTTAATTGGGGAGTGTTGGTTCTATTGTGACGCGCGTAGGCTAATGGTGTTGGCCTTGTTCGGTTGTTGGGGTCTTAGCGAATTTGTGGGAGGTTTCTCGACCTCACCGTTGTCCGACTTGCTCACATGAGTTGTTGTCGCGCGCGCTACTTAACTACGCTCTAGTTCTTGATATGCTCTTGCGTGTTACGCTAGTGTTGGCTAAATGGAGGTACTCCTTTGGAGCGTACTAACAATGTTAGTATTTGTTAATGCATTTTGTATTGCTTTGATCTCATTGTGGTGTTTGCAATTGGGTTTCTCTTTTCGAGGACGAAAAGTCCAAAGGTGGGAAGGTTGTGAGGGAACTTCCAACGGATGTGTTTGTATGGTGTTGGCGGATGGGTAGTGGAACATTAAATGTGCAGTAGTGTTTGTGCTGTGAGTTGATCTGTGACCGAGGTGATTTGTTAAACGTGTTGGGGATGGGAGTATATGTCTCACATCGTCGTGCCATGTAATTACTTCGACACGTGTTATGTGTGTTTTTGTGTGATATCTTCAGTCGCAGGTATGTGGATGGTTATGGGCAAGGTGCATCAGCTTGTGCGTTATGGAAGGTGTGTTGTCTTTTCGAGGACGGCATGTCCTGCGAAGGAGACATGGGAACGTGAGTCCGTGATGCGGGAGCAAGACCTGGACTTGTTCGAGGACGAACAATCTTAAGCGTGGGAGGTGGCTGTTGGCCAAGGGACAGTGATGTGTTTTCTTGTGATGTGTTTTCTTGTATTAGTTGGTGTATTTGTATTGTCTTTTAAAGACATGTGTTCTTATTTGAGATGTGTATTCGTGACATGCGGACATGTGTTATATGCATTATGGTGGTACTTGTTATGTGCTTGTTGCGTTGTGTGTGGTGTATGACCCATTTGGGTGTTGTGGCTCGCCGTGTAGCAAATGGGTAGCTTGTATTTGTTTTTCTCGTTATCATTTCTTTTCGAGGACGAAAAGTCTTAAGGGGGGAGAGGATGTAAGGACCCGTACCTTGAGTTAGTCAGTTTTGCCTCCTGAGTAGAGTTTTTCTAGATTTTGACCTAGTAAATGGACTCCAATGAATTCACGTGCAAAAGGAAAGATGCTTAGAATGATGTCCTCTATCTACCACAGAAGTTTTAGGCCAAACGGACGTGTATGTGAGGTGCACGTGATATGGGTCCAATTCACGTGCAAGTGTGGTTGTCTTCTAAATGATGCAAGGAGGCTAGGGGTGAAGTTTGAGAGCATTTGGAGTGCATATGGAGTTGCACGTGAATTGGGGAATTCACGTGCAAATTGGCGTGCGGCATATTTTTGCATGGTTCCCTTGGTTTTGACATTCTAATGAACTTTCTCCAAAGGACCATGTTGAAATTCTGAGTATTTTGGCCTATATGGGTGCGGAAAGGTGCTAACTTGTGTGATCAAAACTACGTCGTTTTGATCCTGGGATTCACTTAATCAAAACTACGTCGTTTTGATGTTGTGTTGTCTATATAAGGAGGAGAAGCCCCTCTGTTTTAGGTTTAGGGTTTGTTGCTTCACTAGCCGTCGCAGAGAGAGAGAGAGAGGGAAGGAGAGCTCCTGGTTGCTGCCGGGCGTCTTGCGTGGGCGGTCAGAGTCTCGTGGGTGGACGGCGTTCGACGTGGGATTGGGACATTGCTGGGTTGTTGCATCTTACTTGAGGTAGGGGTTCTATTCTTCCTAAGCCCTTCTCTGTCCTAGGGTTCCAGGGCAGATTTCTGGTTATATCTGTTATATATAAATATGTAATCCATATAGGTGTGATCTCCTATATGGATGTTGGCCTTCAGTGGCGTTTTGGTGTGATTTCTGAGGTTGGGTGGTTAGTGCATGTTAAGTGTTTGATAAAATGCCGGTGTGGATATGCCTGTACGAATATGCCTGTGAGGCTATGCATATTATGTGTTTGAAATAATATCTGTGTGGTTGGGTTTGTGAGCCTGTGAATATGTGCATGCTAAGTGTTCGACGTTATTCCTGTGTGACTAAGCATACTAAGTGTTTGATGTTATGCCTGTATGGCCATGTGTGCTGCGTGTTTGCTTGTACACCCGGTGGCCGTGGAAGCCCGGGACTGTTTTGTGGAACCCGGTGGCTGTGGAAGCCCGGGACTGTTTTGTGGAACCCGGTGGCTGTGGAAGCCCGGGACTGTTTTGTGGAACCCGGTGGTCGTGGAAGCCCGGGACTGTTCTTGAAACCCGGTGGGTGTGGAAGCCTGGGAGTGTTTATGTACCAGCCCATGTATGATTGTGTTTGTTGTTATAGCTTGTAACTATATCTGGTGGAATAATTGTATCACGACACAGCAAGACTTGTACACAAGGCATGTAGATATTAGGTGCATGGGATGGGTTGGGGAGACATGATCCCTACCGAGTCGTGGTTGCTCACCCCTCCTACCATGTTGTTTTCTTTACAGGAACCTACAGGCGTTAGGTGGATACACCAAGGTGGAAGACCTTATTCATTTTACTCTCTTCCATTTATGTTGTTTCTTTTATGAGAATTGATGTAACCCCAGTGGGGATGGGGTTGGAAAGGATTTGTTGTAATAAACTGGTTTGGATTATTTTAATGAAAATTACTTTCTTGAATGTGTTGTGGATGTTTGAAATGTAATATTCTTGGTTTGTATCCTAACCCCTTTGCCCTCCGTGTGGGTAAAAAGGGAGTCACGTGCCGGTTTCCTCGGGTTGGAAATCCGGGGCGTGACACCTCAGCCTACCCCCGGTGAACCACAGCGCCCCGATGCCGATCCCATGGCGGCTTCTATGGGTTGCACCTATAAAGGCAAGGAATACAAGATGAAGTCCTTCCACGGCCGCTATCGCTGTATGGCGGTCATACTGAGTCGCTGTTTACTGGCTCGTACTTCCACTATGGACTCTGTTCCGTACGATCTTCTTCTGGCCATGTACGGCGTTTTTGAAGGTCTTCCGATGGACTGGGGGACGTTTCTGTTCCAACTGCTGCAGACTAGACCCAAGAACCTTTCCTTTGGGCGCATCCTTAGCACTGTCTTCCGGCATCTTCATCCGGACCATTTCGCCCGCTCTGATGCTGTTTCATTTCCTCAGGCTTATTACCTTCGCTATCTTACGCCTGATGGGAACATGACAGCCCGTCGTCCCTCTGCAGCTCTCCGCCCTCTCCCTGACATGGAACAACACGGCAGTTCTGTTGGTGACCCCACCGACAGCCATGCCCCTGACGTCAGCTCTGCTCACCAGTCCTCCCGGATTCGGTCCGTTGCTGCACCCTCCATTTCTCGGGCCTCCCAGCAAAGCGTCCGTGCCGAACCCTCCGAGGTTGCGGGGCCATCTCAGCGCAGTGCCCCTAGAGCTATTTCTTCAGCCCCTTCTGCTGCGGATGTCCCCACTCCCTCCACTTCCGTTGTTGCTGCCGCGGTTGATACCGCCGTTGCTGCCGTCATTGCTGATGTCCCGGAATCTATTCCGGAAGCTCCTTTGCCTCCCCTACCTCAACCCCGAGATTACCTTGACCATCTCTCCGCCGACACCTTAACGGACCTATGGCTCCGTTTCAGCCTTGCCCACACTGCCTCCATTCCTGACACCGATCTCCGGGTGTTTTACACTCGCCATACTCAATCCACGGAGACCATGATCATCTGGAATTTGGACCAAGGCTTTCTTACGCCGGCCTCCATTCCAGATGTGTCGTTCACTAACCCCTCTAGCCCGGTCCATGCCGCACGGAGTCCTTCCCCTGCTAAGGCTGGACCTTCTTCTCCTGCTGACGCCATTCCCGTTGTTGACCTATCTGGTCAAAGCAGTCCGCTGCTCCGGATGCCTCTGCTGCTCTGGATGCCCCTTCTGCTGCTGCTGCTGATACTCCTGTGGACTCCTCTGCCCAGCGCACTCCTGCTCCTATTCATGCGGGGGAGTCTTCCAAAGCTCCTGAGTTGGTCCTTGGGCGTGCTTCTTTTGGCACGGTCCACTCCGACGCTGTGCTCTCCGCCCAGCTGGACCGCCACGCCCAAGCTCAAAGCGCCCAAATATCTGCCATCGCCGCCAAGGTTGATTCTCTTGGCGCCCAACTCCTCTCCGCCCTCACCGACTCTTCCACCTCCATGGAACAGAAGATGGACCTAGTCGCCTCGTCTGTCCACTCCTTGTCTACCTCCTTCGCGGACCTAGCGCACACGATGGCTCGCCCTCCCGTTACTCCCAGGCGATCTGCCAAACCGGGGGAAAGAGTGTCATCTGATCCTTCTGCTCCTCCTGCATCACAAACCTCCACTCGTGCTGAGAAGCGGCCTGCCTCTTCATTGCTTCAGGGAGTTCAAATCCCCAAACGTAGCTGCTTCTCTCAGCCAAGCTCCTCGAGTGCAGCTCTTCCTCCATCCTCTCCATCCGCAGCTGACACCTTCCTCCCATCATATACGGCGTGTGACCCTCTTGATGCGGACGGAAGCGTGCGTATGACAGACAAGATTTTTTAGCCTCTCTAAAAGAGCTAGCTAACGTCGTTAAATCTCTCTTCAAAATAATAAATTCCCTAAGTTTGCACTAAAAGAATAGCAGCAAGAAAGGGGTCGAACCCATAGGGATTAGCCTAGTTCTCTAGTTCTCAAATCAAATCACCCAATTACTCTTGTTCTATAAAATGTCTTGGCAAAAAGTTTTCTTTTTTTAAACTAAAGATCTAATTTTTATGTGGTTTTCCGAATAAACAAAGAAAGTAAAGTGATTTTAGGATTAAGATTCAAGGATTAAAAGCATCTAGGGTCACAATTTCACCTCCCTATGTTATCTCTACTGATTCATGATGTTAGGGTTGTCTGATTAAAAACATGCTAAACATAAGCCAAGGACAACAAATGGTCATTGAGGTCCTTTTAAGAGTTGTATGCCAGAATGGTCATCTAAACACACAAACATGCAAAGCCAATAAATCATACTTGCAAAAGGATAATGATCACACCAATTACAAATAAGTTATGAATCTCAATCCGCCCCAGACTAGGGCTAAGAATACCAAGGTGTACATCCAAAGATAGAATTAAGAACAGATTCATAAAACATGCAAAACTCAATCATCCAAACCCAAATATTCATAAACACAAGCAAAGCAACAAGGGGGGCTACATTGCTCCCCTAGATTAAAAGAACTACTCACGCATGATTACAAGCAAACACAAAGCAAAAAAGCTCAACATCTTCTTCTTGATCACGCGCACAGCAAAGCTTCAAATCCAGGCTCCAAAATCCGCGACGGCTGCTGCGACGGCTGCTCTCCTAGGTCAAGGAGCACCTCCAAGTCGTGGAGCCTCTCTCTCTCTCTAAAAACGTGTAGGGGGGTTTTGGCATGCATAACGAGGGCGTGGATGCCGTATTTATAGAGGTTGGATGGGCTTTGAGGTGTGTAACCTAGCCCACTTATCAAAACGGCGTAGTTTTGATAAGTAACACTCGAAACATTAAAAACTCTATCTTTCATCCACAATTTGGACTTGGGCCTTCAGGAACAAATGATCAGCATGGAAAAACGATTGGATCGGTCCAAAAATATCTCTGCACGCCAATTTGCACGTGATATGGTGAATTCACGTGCACCTCCAATTCAGCTCAAACTTCTCCCCAAGCTTCCTTGCATCCTGTAGAGGCCTGAGAGGCAAAAATAGGCTTGCACGTGAATTGGGTGAATTCACGTTCAGCTCCAAATGCTCTGAAATTTCTGTGGTAGGTAGATGACATCATTCTAAGAAACTTTTGTTCTTGCACGCAAATTGTTTGAGGCCATCTACTATGTCAAAAGTGAGGTCCAAAATCTGCCAAAACAACCTTAAAAACGCATGTATTTGCCAATAGCATCTTCCTAGGGGTTAGAGCAAATATATATGATATATGAAGCAATAAGGCTCTAATCATGCTCTTAAACACCCTAAATAAGCACTAGAATAACGGCATAAAATGCACGTTATCGCCGTAAGGCAATGCTTTCCTATGCTGCGTCTTCTGTCGAGAGAAGATGTCTCTCTGACCTATACCCCTTCTCCCCGGACGTTCGGACCCTTTGTTCGGAGAAAGGCCTCTTTACAACAGACGACATTGACAACTTCTCTAGAGCTGCTAAAATGGAGATGAGGCTGTTTCCATCTTTGTACAAGGATGGCCACTTGTTTGAAGTTCTGCCGTGCTGGAATGAGGGCTATCTTCCCAATATAGATATCATTCAGTCCTTTATTGAAGGAACTGCTGAGGATAGCAAGCCATGGAGAACTCTCTCAACTATCCTCATTCCGTACCGGATCATGTCACCACATTTCATGATGGCCGCTTCATTATGATTCGGTCCAAACAGATGATTCTGATTGATTCTCATCAAATTGTGGAGCAATATGTAAGAAAGAATCAATGGGAACCACTGTGTCTCAGATTGACTGAAGCTGTGAAGAAAGCCGGATTATATGAAAAGTTGGGCATCACTCCTTTGAGACCAACTGAGAAGCTGAAGGCGACATTCCGGGGGCAAGAAGCAGGTGCCACAACAGCCAGATGGAGATAGTCATGGAGCCTTTGTCTGTTACTTCATCAAGTCATTCTTAAGTGTGGACAAATCTTAGAGCTAACACACCACTTATACGATGAAGCAGACAATGGAGCTTAGAGAGAAAGCAGCAACAATGATCTTCAAGTATAGTAAGCCTTATGTACCTTAATGAAAATCTTGTGTAAAGGCTGAATTGTATTCTGTTGCTAATAAATGAAAATGGTTGTGATGTGTATTCTGTATGTTATCTTTTTGCACTGCTTACCAGATCAGATTATAAAGGGTTTGGGCATATCCATAATTGGGGGAGATTGTTGGATCAAGCCCAGAATTTGGATCATGCCGATAAAGCCCTATGTAATTTGATTTGAGATCTTTTGTGTTTCTTTGATCATTGCGAAGATATGTTATTAATCCGGAGATACACTCGTGAGAGCAAAGCTAAGGACAGGATACATAATCCTGATCTGGACAAGAGTGAGGGTCGTCAAACACTTGGTAAATAACCAAGTCACCAATACATACGGAATAAGGAACATTCGTTCGGACTAAGAACTTAAAAGCTACGGATTACGGAATCTGCTCTTAATATCTGAAACGGACTAAGTCAAACTGATACGGAGTAAGAATCTTGGTCTACAAGGTCACACGAAGTAAAAGAGTCGACACGGAGCTAAAAGTTAAGTCTTTAACTCAAGTGAACTAAAGTAAAGAAGACATGGAGTAAGGCATCCGAGTCTTCCATACATACGGAGTAAGAAAGTACTGATGCGGAATAAGGACTCGAGTCCTTATTCGCACGGAGTAAGGAACTTAGATGCGGAGTAAGGAATCCGGACCACTCACTCATGCAGAGTAAGGATGTGCTAGTACGGAGTAAGCCATCCGATCCTTTAGACTCGCACAGAGTAAGAAACTTACATATGGAGTAAGGAACTTACATACGGAGTAAGGAAGCACTGATACGGAATAAGCACTCCGACCTTCTTATTCACACGGAGTAAGGAAGCGCTGACACGGACTAAGGATTCCAGTACCAAATAGATACGGAGTAAGCAACCACTGACACGGAGTAAGGTTCCGAGCTTCATTAGCTACAGAGTAAGGAAAATTACACCGGACCAAGAAGATGCTGCTTCAACTTAACCGCATTTAAGATTATCAGCTCATGGTGTCCCGATGTAAGACAAACTTGTTGAGAACCTGAAGAATCTTACACGTGGATCACCCGGATATGTAGACACAACTTTAATTATATTTGGGAACTCACAAAGGCACTTATACTCTTCAAACCCAAGATTTTGAGCTCCACAAACCACAGCAGTCAAGGCAGAGAGACTACCGAGGAATAGTTAGTGCTGAACGCATTCCGGAACTACAAGTTCCAAGGTTGTCTTTTTTAGGAATGTTTTTGTATAAATATTTATACTTGTATATGTAAAGGGAAGTGCGAATAAGCCTGAATCAATACTGTGTATGCACAAGAGTTCAAAGAGATAATATAGGCTATAGTGTGAATCCTTTTGTAAACAGAGTGTAAAAGAGTCTTGCTTCTATTTTGTTGTATTTATCTTTTGATAATAAAACAAAATACTTCCACTATCTTGTTATCTTCCATGATGATTCTATCACTTAACTAGATAAGTGTTTGTGTCATAAGAGAATATAGAGAGTTTGGATAAGAGCTTATTCACCCCCCCCCCTCTAGGCTCCAAGGGACCATCACATAGTTTTAAGGAATCCCTCATCCCGATTCTTGTATGCCTCCTTTATGTATTCACCGTGGTTCTCGAGGCATTTAACACCTTCGGGGCTTACTCGATGAGGGATTCCGGTTCGTCTTGACCCTTTCTAACTCAAAGTTAGAAAGTCCAACTTCATTTCGAGCTTCTCCATTCCCTCCTCCACCGTAGAGAATCGTCCCTAGGCTCGCGTGAATGGTAGGTGTGAGATTTAACGGCCTAGAAGTGGTCAGTTTTTCTAAAACCTTGTCAGGAATTCGGTCCACTTCCTCAGTAGTCAAGGTGCGTGATTGAGAGGTAGAAGCCAATGGAATGGCTGATGGGATGTGGAAGGTTAGGTCCTCATTCCTCTGAGTGACCACTTGATGAGTTTCCGGTTCAAGTGGAGTGGTCATCTCAGGTGTTTCTACATGCTCAGAAGCATGTGGTACTTCCTCTGCATCCGAGTCACTTGCTGCTTCAACAGTAGGTGCCTCCTCCTCTTCCTCAGGAATCCTATCCATCTCGGCATCTCGGGGATTTAATGTGTCGGGAGTGTCACCCATGATAGGAGATGGGGCAACCATCGAAACTGCTTCTATAGGGTCTCTTCTTACAAGTCCCTGATCCATAAGCTAGCTAATCGATGTTCTCTGGTCTACCATCCGCTTCCCGAAGGCTATCCATGCCTTTCTCGGTTCAACGGGGGTCATATGAGCCTTGGCATACTCAATATAAAAGTCTTTTAATTTAGACTCCCCAAGAGAGCTTAATAAAACAGGTGTTGTACCCCTACCTTCTGGGGTATCCTATACCGGGGACTACCCTCCAGCTACAGGCTCTCTTACCTCTGCAGTATCACTGGGCCTTTCAACAGCCGAGCTTCCTCTGGTGTAGGTTCCGTGGGGAGACAGTACGAACAATGTTCTCCACCACTACGGCTATATGGACCGTTGCGGCAGATGTAGAGGATGCTCGAGAGGTCCGAGGACCAGGAGCTGCTTGACTTGGTCTTGGAACCGGGGCTCATACGTAACTTGCAGTGTCCTCAGCAAGGCTTCTCAAACTCGACCCGGGCCGTTTCATAGGCTTGATCTCCAGCCTACCATCCTCGTAGATGCTCTTGAAAATAAACTTGGTAGGCAATTTCACCGTGGGTCGATGGTTGAATACCTCAGGGTGAAGGAACCTTAGAATTTTGGTGAGAACCAGTCCAAAGTGTCCCTTCTTGCTCTTGATCATGTGGTGTAGTTAAGTTCCCCAATCTATTTTTCTTCCTTGTAGTACATTACACATGATCTTCATCTGCTCATGACTTGCAGAGTCATGAGCAGTTTTCTTGCACATCAGGCACTGTCCGGTGACAATGAGAGTCGCCAATGCCTGACCGGAGAACCCAATTTTCAGGGCTCCCCGACCTTGCTTTCCAGGGTTGTAATACCCCAGAAAAGACTTACACTCTTCTCTAGATAGACTGGGAAGAGGTTCAAAAAAACCTTTAGGAAGTGAAAATGCATTTCGGAGCGTTTCGTCCGAGATTCGAATCTCCACTCCTTGCACTGTTCCTATCAGGTCGTCTCCAGAGATTGCCAAAGTCTCGTCAAACTCCGAGACGTCTTCCACCAGTATTTCATCCATCCCTGAACATACGGATGCAATTCCTGATTCATCGAGATGATTTCTGAACTCGGCCAACCAGCTAACCTTCGCATCGTCTATGGTTTCCTAGTCGACTACGAAGCCCGGGATGATGTTTCTTAATCCTTCTGCCATCGATGAGCTGCGTCCTGCCATAGAGGTTATAGAGAGAGAGAGAGAGAGAGAGAGAGAGAGAGAGAGAGAGCACTTAGGGTTAGGGTTCGAGTGTGACCACGAAGAATGTACCTCTGGGCTCCGTCTCTATCAGTGACTTATATACGAGGTGAGAAGCGTACTGTAGAAGTCACACAATTTGTCGGGTCGTCTTTAGGTCCGCATCCTTTTCTCTGACCCGTCTCTCTATCTTCCGGATCCACCCAATGGAAGATTCAAGCGATGGGTACACGTCACCCCTTATGTCAATGTATTTTGAATTTTGAGTGCACAGTGACGTGCTGACGTGTCTTCGACGCTTGAGCAACGAGGAAACTGAATCTGTCTCACTTCGACCCTTTGGAACTGTAACTCTACGAAGCTGCATTTAGGCTGAGTCTACGACTCTCCGAGCTTCGAGGCTTTGAAGCAGCAGTCTTCGAGGTATCAATTCTTCGATGCTGTTAACTTTGTGGTCGACTACGGATTCAGCGACAAAGGTGGATTTCTCTGGACTTTTTCAACACTTATCAACACGAAAGTGACGCATATGATATTTCACATAAAATCATACATGATGAACAGTGTTGTAAGTGGATTTAAGATTACATGCTCGTAACTTGAATTCTTTCAACGTAATACCTGGTTTACATGTACAACTACTATAAAGACGATCATTTACATTCCCATAAATCTTAGAAACTACTAAGTGCAGCATCACATACTTCTTAGTGCAAGACATTGATCACAATGTTAACATAGCATTCAGAAACCATGGTTAGTCTAATGCAACAACCCAGCATGACTTCGAGTAGTCTCCTCACATATTGAGCAAAACTCACTCAACGAGGCCTCACCCTCTCACTCTCGGATCAGCATGTGAGATTGATTCAGGAACTAGGAATGCACTGTTTGGTATACTCATGGTCAACCGAATCTTACCACAAACCCTGATCTAACAATGATTTTCAGTTCAACATAGATGTTGAGAGACGGGATTGTCCTATTGAGAATCAGAACACACACTCTATCAATGTCTAACTTTCAACACAGTACATGTAGAGAGTTTGGAGCTGGATCATTCATACTGTCTATGTGAGCTGCCCCCTTTTCTTTGTAGATCACGCATTTTCAGTGCTAATTTATAAACCTTTTCATTTGGGCAAAGCTCAACACAATTTTCTTTTGGATATCGATGATCACGATTTGGACTCCAATTATTACTCTAAAAGAGATACAACTGAAGGTAGTAGTGAGGACTCCCCCTAAGATAGGCAATTGATTTTAATATTTTCTTTTTGCCTTTTTCACCTTGCCTTTTCCCATTGAAAGGTATCGGCTCTTTTTGACTAATAGGCTTTTTATGATTCTCAAGTTCTACAGTCCCAATCATCCTTAGAGCATTGAATCATTGAGGATCCTTCCGTGCAAGCCAACAGTACCATGAGATACTACAGTTCCTACTAGTTAATGAGTACAATTCTACACAAGTGATATTCACTCATAATGAAAACAACAGATAATGGGAATATCATATAATTGAAGTATGATGGAAATTGCACTCCCTTCACTCTAGACTTGAAGATTCATGACAAGTTGTTCAAAGGACTTATACCAGGTTCGGAGGTAAGCATGTTTTATCCATGTGATTTCTCAATGCCCCGCAAAGAGAAATGTATGAATCACACTTAGGCATTGCTAATATTCATGGAGAGATAAACAATCATTAACAGTGTCACACCTATGTTCATGCTCAGGTATTGAAGTTGACATGAAACACAAGACATGCAATAAGCATTATGAAGTTAAGTCTAGCATGCCAAGTTTTGTCAGAAGTTCATTGAACCTGGTTTCGTGCAGAGGTTTGGTGAATATGTCGGCAAGTTGGTCATCAGTGGATATATACTCAACAGAAATGTCTTTCTTCAGCACATGGTCACGTATGAAGTGATGTCTGACCTCGATGTGCTTGGTTTTGGGATGCATGACAGGATTATTGGAAATTGCAATGGCGCTTGTGTTGTCACAGTATAGTGGCACCGCCTTCAGGTTAAATCCATAGTCTGAAAGTTGACTGGCCATCCAAAGCAATTGAGCACAACTTCCTGCAGCAATATATTCCGCTTCAGCTGTTGAGGTTGAAACTAAATTCTATTTCTTGCTGAACCAGGATACAAATCTGTTGCCAAGTAATTGGGATGTTCCACTTGTGCTCTTTCTATCAATCCTGCAACCGGCAAAGTCTGCATCTGAAAATCCTCTCAGGTTGAATTTAGACTCCTTTGGGTACCAAAGTCCCAAATTTCCAGTTCCCTTGAGATACCGCATAATCCTTTTGACATGAGACATATGAGACTCCTTGGGATTTGCTTGGTATCTTGCACAGATGCATGTTCCGAACATTATATCAGGTCCGCTGCCGTGAGATACAAAGAAAGATCCAATCATGCTTCGTATTCAAGTGATATCCACTTCTTTGCCTCGCTTCATCCATATCCAATTTGGCGCTTGTAGGAATGGGCGTTTTCATGTGAGTCACATTAGTCATCTTGAATTTCTTCGAATCTCCTTAGTGTATTTAGTTTGACTGATAAAGATCCCATCCTTCAACTACTCGACCTCCAACCCAAGAAAGAATGAAAGTTCTCCCATCATACTCATTTCATATTCACTTTTCATCAACTGGGAGAATTCTTCACACTGCTTTTTCTCCCTTGATCCGAATATAATGTCATCAACATAAATCTGAACAATCAAGGGTGATCCTTTTCCTTCCTTGAGAAATAGAGTGGGGTCAATTTTGCCTTTTCTGAACTTGTTTTTGATCAGAAATTCTGACAATGTTTCATACCAAGCTCTGGAGCTTGTTTTAGTCCATATAGAGCCTTCTTCAGTTTGTACACTTTGTGTTCTTGGTTTGGCTCTAGAAATCCAGTGGGTTGTTCAACATAAACTTCTTCTTGGAGGTCTTTGTTAAGGAATGCACTCTTGACATCCATTTGATAAACTTTGAAGTCCTTGAATGCTACATATGCCAAAAACATGCGGATGGCCTCTAGTCTAGCAATTGGTGCAAAGGTTTCATCATAGTCAATTCCTTCTTCTTGTTTGTACCCTTTTGCCATCGGTCCGGCCTTGTTTCGATTATAACCCCATCAAGCATCAAGTTTATTTCTAAAGATTCATTTCACGCCAATGACTTGTTGTGATCTAGGCCTCGTTAACCAACTCCCATACTCTCTGTCTCTTGAACCATTGAGCTCTTCTTGCATAGCGTCAATCCAATAGTGATCCTGAATTGCATCATCAATTGCTTTTGGCTCCACTTGTGATGAAAAACACATGTATAGATTCTCATGAAGTGTGGCAGCCCTTGTTTTGACTCGTGCAGCAGGATCTCCTATTATTAGTTTAGGTGGGTGATCCTTTAACCGTCTCCTTGCCTTTGGAAGGTCTTCTCTTTCTTCATGTTGAATGCCCAACTCCTCTATGTCGTTCTTGGGCTGGTGGAGGTGACAGAGACTGAACAAAGGTTGAATGTTAAGGTCATGATCTTCGTTGATTTTTGATTTGATTCTCGCAAAGAACCGGTTCAGCTCTTTAGTCTTTAGGTTTAGGTGCATCTTCTACTGGTTCGGTTGTTGTAGGATTATCTCGTGTCTTGGTCTTCTACTATGATAGTATCCTGCACTTCATTTACATTTTGGTCTCCTTTTTACATACCATGGTTAGTCTCATCAAAAGAAACATGAATAGACTCTTTAATAGTTTCGGTCCTTCTATTAAACACACGATAAGCCTTGCTAGTCATGGAATATCCAACAAGATACCCATCATCTGACTTGGCATCAAACTTATTCAAGTAGTCCTTGCCATTGTTCGAATATAGCAAGTACACCCAAAGATCCTTAGGTGACCAATGTTTGGTTTTCTTCCCTTCCATAATTCATAGGGTGTTTTCATGGCTTGTTTGTTAATTAGAGTTTTGTTTTGTACATAACAAGCGGGGCAACGCTCGCCCATAAGGATTTTGGGAACTGAACTCCTGTCAACATGGTTCTAGCTGCTTCAACTAAGGTCCTATTTTTTCTTTCAGCGACTCTATTTTGTTGTGGAGTTCTAGGTGTTGAGAAATTATGCTGGATACCATATTCAGTACAAAACTCTAACATTTCAGAAAATTCAAATTCCTTGCCATGATCGCTTCTAATGCATTTAATAAAGAGACTTTTAACATTAGTTATCCAATTGAAGAGTTCAACAAGATTCTCAAATGTTTCAGTTTTGTTCCTGAGAAATATAACCCATGTATATCTGGTATAGTCATCTACTACAGCAAGGAAGTTTCATGCACCAAATAACGAAGACATATTTATTGGTCCACATAGGTCCATGTGCAGAAGTTCAAGTGGTTGTGTGATTGAGGTTTTATCCACACTCTTAAAAGAGTGTTTCACCTGCTTACCCAGCTGACAATCCCTACAAGGGTGTTCTTTCTCATAAACATGCTTAGGTAAGCCCTCAACCAGATCAAGAGATGACAATTTAGACATAGTCTTAAAGTTCAAATGACCAAATCTCTTGTGCCATAGCCAACTAATGTCAGGAGAAGCTTTGGACGAAAAGCAAATTGGTTCATTAGATTGAGCATTTCCAAAAACCAATTTATAGACATTGCCTTGTCTATGTCCATTTAGCTTTACCTCATTGGAGACGGGATCTATAACTGTGCAAGTGTGTTTAGTGAACAACACTTCATAACCCTTGTCACACAATTGACTTATGCTCAATAGGTTATGTTTGAGACCTTGAACAACAGATACATTTTGGATTGAAACAGAACCATTAGAAAGAGTACTCTTACCAATAATCTTACCCTTTTTGTTATCCCCGAATGTGACAGATGAAGCTGCAACCTCCCTTACTTCTCTCAACAGAGAGGTATCATCTGTCATGTGTACAGAACAGGCACTATCAAGGTACCACTAGCTAGAATTGATCTTTTGTTTCCGTGGCTACTTTAAGCTTCATGTACCTATTCCTGCACAACTGGCAACTAAGTCTTGGGGACCCAAACGTGCTTGGGCTTTGGGTAAGGGAATGCTACATTTAACAATTTTGGTTTCCAATAAGTGGGAGATGATTTGACTTTTCATGCTAACTTATGTGATTCCTCATTAAATTTGTTAGCAACTTTGTTCTTTGGGCTCTTTTCAGATTCTCCTTCCTTATGGTTACTCTTGGCAGCTTTACTAGGCACAAGGTTGACATCATTCTTCACAGGTTTAGTAGTTGGGTTCTTTGTTGAGGTAACCTGTGTGTGCCTAGTTGCTTTCTTCTTCCTATCAGAATTATAAGGTTGTAGATTTTCAGTGATGTGTAATTGCTTAAGGCTAACCTTGATTTCTGTGGCAATCTCATTCTTAAGATACTCAAGGTAGAATCTACACTGATAGGAAAGGTGTCCAACTTCATAGTAGATGGGGCAACTAACAGGAATGGGCTGGACATTTGGTCTCAAGGGTTTGGTTTGAGTGTTAAGAGGCTTCCTAGGTTTTCTCACATATCCTAGACCGTTTTTAACTCTCCCACCAGGGACAAATTTAGGCTTGGAGGAAACAGCCTTGCTGGATGAGCCAGTCTCAAACGTAGCAGAAGTTTGCTTGAGTTTGTCTCCGTCAAAACTACACCCTTACCCTTGCATTGGGATGTAGAGGACAAGTTGACTAAAGGTTCAGCTTTTAGTTCTGACTATTCAACTACTACATCACTGTCCAGAGATGCAGCAGCACCCATATCTCTAAGTTCGGGTGTTACGGGTTTGGGTGGACAAGTAGTAGCCATTTGTATCTCCTTTCCACAATCAAGAAGCACACCGCCGGGAACAAAGCCAGCAAGACACTTGGTCCGGACAGGTAAGTCTGGGCCTTGGCTATCTGGTCTTTAGAGAAACCTAGACCTAAGGCTAGACCTTTAACATCTGGAGTGGTCCTAAAGTGGGCTGCAATTTCAGCAGAATCTTGCCACTTTTTACTGATTTGTCTCTCTTTCTCTAGTTCAACTTTGCCTTCAGCTAGTTCCTTTTCAAGCCTATCGATGTCTTTATTAGCCATTATCAATTGTCCAGCTTTTGTCCAAAAGATCATCGTGTGTGCTTCTCATCTCACTCACTTTAGCTCTTAATCTTCTCTCTATTCTATCATAGTCATCTATGGAGTCTCTATATTCACATGAAAGCCTTTCCAATTTAGAGTAATATCTTTCTTTGCCAGCTTTCATAGGAAGAAATTGTTCCTCTATTTCTTTAAGAGCTCTATAGGTATCTTCATATTCAATATAGAGCTGTTCATAAGTTCTTACCTTGAGGGGAGGTGAATGATCAGCCATGAAGCGATGAGACCTTTTTCTTTCTTCTCCTCATCGAAGATTCTTCTTCCTCCTCGGTTCACTATTAAACTTGTTGGTGACAAGAGCTTTCTTCCTCTTGTCATCCTTTTTGCTTGAGGAGCCTTTGGTCTTCTTCTTCGCTCACCTACCTCATTTTTCTCCCTCTTCACCTTATAATAGTCAAGAACGAAGTGGCCCGGCCGATCATATGATAACATTGCAACTTCTCTTTATCCTTTCCCTTAGAGAAAGATGAGGATGACTGCCTTGCTTTCCTCCTGTAGTTCCCCCTTCTCTTCAGCAATTTCTTGATCAGAAATTCCACTTCTTCATCTGAGGCACTATCTGAAACAAGTTCTTCAGCTTCATCTTCTTGCTCTTCTAAAGATGGTTCCCTTGGTTCAAATAGTGGCCTTAAAGGCAACAAACTTCTCCTTTTTCTTCGAAGGATTCTCAAATGCCTCAAGTTCTTCCTTTTGCATTTCAAACATCTTGAGGTCCCTGTAATGACCCGTATTTTGAGATGTGTGGAGTTAGTCACAGTTTTGCCTTTTAAGTGGCAATTTTCTAGTTTTTGGGGAACTTCTACTCATTGACTTCAGCCAAATCTTTTTATTTTATCAAATAGGGAACTTTTAACGAAAAAGGGCAGCCTAAGGAGGCAGAAATAGAGTGCACGTCATATGGTGCATTATGACGTGCAAGGATATTATTATATGCCTGCCTTCTACATGATGCAAGGAAGCTTGTGGTAGAATTTCACAGCATTTGGAACTGCAGGTCATATGGGGATATGACGTGCATTATGGCGTGCAACCATATTTTTGTACCGTCACCTTGGTTTTGTGATTCTAATAATCTTTTCTCAAAGGGCCATGTTAGAATTATGAGTATTTTGTCCTGTATGGATGCGGGAAGGTGGTAGCTTGTGTGATCAAAACTACGTCGTTTTGATGCTGGGTTTCACTTAATCAAAACTATGTCATTTTGATGTTGTGGTGTCTATATAAAGGGGTTCAAGCTTAGGTTTAGGGTTCTTTGGTTTCTTTTGCCGTCCCAACCGCCGTAGAGAGAGAGAGAGGAGGGAGGGGAGGGAACCTCCGGATCATTGCCGTGGTGGTTCGCGTGGGTGGACGGTGTCTAGCGTGGATGCAAGAGCAGAAGGACACTTGCAAGGTAGGGGTTCTGTCTTCTTGTACCTAATCCGGGGTTAGGCTCTATGGTGAATGAACTGTTGGATATCGTTCTTGTTGTTATATTATTTATATGTAAATTCATATAGGTATGACCTCCTATATGAATGTTGGCCTTCAATGGCGTGTTGTTTGGATACATGTATATATGCATGCCAAGTGTTTGAGATTATGCCTGTGAGGTCACGCATGTCAAGTGTTTGAGATTATGCCTGTGAAGCCACGCATGTCAAGTGTTTGAAATTATGCCTGCGAGACCACGCATGCTATGTGTTTGTTGTTATGCCTGAGTAACTGTGCATATTATGTGTTTGTTGTTATGCCTGAGTGACTGTGCATATTATGTGTTCGCTGTTATGCCGGAGTGACTATGCCTATTATGTGGTCGATGTTATGCCTAAGTGGCTATGTGTACTGTTTTGTGGAACCCGGTGGCTGTGGAAGCCCGGGACTGTTCATGTGTTAGCCTATGTGGCTGTGGACTTGTTAGCCTGTGTGGCTGTGAAAATGATTGTATTTGTTGAGGTGGTTTTTTATTATATCTGTTAAAATAATTTGTATCATGACACTGCACTAGTACACATGGCATGTAGATGCTAGGAGCATGGGATGCGTTGGGGAGACATGATCCCTACTGAGCTGCAGTTGCTCACCCCTCCTACCGTGTTGTTTTCTTTACAGGGACCTACAGGCGTTAGGTGGGAACACCAAGGTGGAAGACTTGCTTGTGGCTTTGCTTACTGTTATTTGTGTTTTGTTGTTTCTGTGAGAGCTTTGTAACCCAGTGGGGAGATATTGCGTCGAGGAGTTAAATGTAATACAAACATGTTTGGACACGTTAATAATGGTTTGAACTTAATATATATGTATGATTGTCTCTCTGAATATTTGTTATGAAATGTATGGTGTCCTGTGTGGGCATATTGTATCCTAACCCCTTTATCCAAACTTGGGTAAAGGGAGGGTCACGTTCTAGTCTCCTCGGCTGGAAATCCGGGGCGTGACAGTATGGTATCAGAGCATGGTCTAGTTAGCCTAGGGTAGTGGGCGGATCTGGTTATCTTGAGTCCTTTGGAGGAGCCTGGAGGGACGTGCATGATCAATACGGTCCTCTTGGAGCCTCTAAGGTGTACTTGGGGTAGTCCAGACCTGAGGTAGGATTTGCATGCATTGGCATTAGGGCACTAGTTGCATTTGTTATTGTGTGTGAAGGTGTGGATAACTATTAAAATTGCAATTGTGATAAAAGAAAAATGTGAATAATGTGATAAGGTGTGAACTGTGCAACTCTGATTTTTCTTGAAATACCTTGAGCATGACTACAAGGAAAGGTCCTTGTTTATTTGAGTTGTGTGTAATGTGGATTGATGCAATGTGTGAAATGTGACATGCCTTGTGATAAGAGAATTGATAAATGGGGTGGAAGTAGTGACACGTGATAGATTATGAATTCGTTTTGGCGGTTGTCTTTCTTACTTCGGTAGTAAGAATGCCACCGAGGAGAGTGACGTGTGCGTCCGGGGCAATGGCCGATGGGTCATCCGCCCATGAGGGTCCCGGGTACGGGGTAGTCTCACTGGAGGACATGCGCCGTTGTTGGCGCAGCTGCGAGAGGGCATTCGACCGGAAGTCCAGGAGCCGAGGGAAGGTATCCGGCAAGAAGTTCGAGAGGAGGTGCACCGTGAGATGGCGGCACGGCGAGGTGGTGCCACCACCACCGCCACCACTAGTGGGGGAGTTACATCATGAGCATGAGAGTTCGCTTGGTGGCGTACCGATTCGTGCAGAGGATGATGTGCCGACACGGTTCCGAAAGGAATAACCTCCAAGGTTCGGGGGAGAAGGGGATCCGGTGGTAGGCTGAGCGAAGGTTGAGGCGGATCGAGCATGTGTTTTCCTTTCTCCTACCTCGGGAGGAAGATAAGGTGAGATTGGCCATTCAGCAGCTAGAAGGAAATGCTTTGGAGTGGTGGTTGAGTGTCGCGGGGAGCCGTGCGGTGCAGTTCATGCTATGGGAGGAGTTCTTGCAACTCTTTCATGACGAGTTCTTCCCGGAGTACTTGAGATGACAAAAAAGGGAGGAGTTTGGCAGCTTGAGGCATAGATCAAGGACAGTACCTGAGTATGAGCGAGAGTTCCGGAGTTTGAGTAGGTTTGCTCCTGAGACTGTGGCAAAGGAGGACCTGAAGGCACACAAGTTCACTTTGGGCCTTAGGCCAGCCCTTAGCAGAGAGTGGCGATCTTGCGCCTGAGGACCTAGGCTGAGGTTGTGGAGATAGCTCGTATCGCCGAGAGAGAGCTGGATGATGGGAGGTAGGCCCATCGGGTTGCCGGTAGTAGGGAGGATCTGAACGTGACTCGGGGCCCAAGAGGCCCAAGACCAAAGAGAGAGATAACAGTTCCTTCCGCAGCAGGGGACAGACATCGGTGAACCTAGGGAGGTCTAGCTTTGGCGGCAACAAGCAGGGAGGTCCAGCAGGAGGTCTCCCCAGCGGTTGTCATTGTTATGGGGAGCAAGGCCACTTCAGGAGGGAGTGTTCAAAGAAGGACTAGAGATACAATAGCTGTGGACGAGAGGGCCATCTGAGCCGGGTTTGCAGGAGTGGCAATAGGGGAGCAGGAGGCTTGGCATCCAGATGAGGAGTGATGCCGGTTCCTCGCACCAGCAGAGAGACCAGCTCGTCAGTGGCAGGCCAGTCAGGCAGGATCGAACCAGACCCGACCCCAGGGGAGGCCGGAGTGGCAGCAGACTGAAGCTGGAGGCAGCCTTGGGGGGAAGCGCCCAGTGAGTGAGCCGACCAGTGGCACGGGCCAAGGGAGGGTGTTTACGCTGGAGGCGACATACCAGGAGGAGGCTAAGCTACCACCCCCACCGATGGAGGGTGGAGCAGGACCATCGGTGGTTAGAGGTACCCTTTTGATCTCTCGTACGTTAGCTTCCGTTCTTTTCGATACGGGTGCATCGTGTTCTTTTGTTGCTGAGCTTGTAATTGATGGCTTGGGGTTCGTTTGTGTGGAGGCAGTGAGGCCCCTAGTTGTTGAGTCTCCAGTTGGAGGTATGATTGAGGTGCGGCGTGTTTGCAGTGACTGTGTGTTAACCATAGGAGATGTGGAGCTAAGTTTTGACTTGCATGTAATGCCCTTGCGTACGTTTGACCTGATCTTGGGTGTCATCACCCAGTGTCGCTCGGGCTCGTGACTGGCTTGAGATTACTCCTTTGGATGGAGATTTGGTCATTGAGCCATTATTGTCATAGCTCACACAGAACCAAAAAGAGAGATAAAAGAAACAAAGTCGCCACCAAATGAAAATGAAGGTGTGTTTGGCCACCTAGGAGGGTCTATGGTTCCAGAGAATAGGTTCGGGAGTCGGTTAAGCGTGGGGAAGGAAGAAAAGCTCTTGCACTTCCACAACGCCCAAAATTGGTACCTAGTCTTTGTCTATGGGTGTTTGCCTTTTTTAATTTCCCTTTCTTTCCTTTTTATTTCATTGTAAAAACTGTGTTGGTTTTATGTAGAAAAAGAATGTTATTCTTTTGTTTTATCGAGGAAAACAGAAAGAAAGTTAAGTAGCATGAAGAGCACAAAGATGGAGCTCGAATTCATTACCACAGCTTATGTTGGCTGGTGGTGAAGACATAAGCAATAGGACTTAATCTCACACCACAAAATCCTGGGTTTGTTTAAAAAGAATTTGCGGTTTTATCTTAAAAACGAGAAAGTTGAGTCCGATGTCGTGAAGAGCATACAGGGAAGCTCGATTCACTACCGACTCAATGTTGGCCAAGTGGCGAGGATATGAGCATAAAAGCTCAATCCCACGGCCACCGGGCCTTTGAAAACGTTTTTGTATTTTGAATAAAAGAATATGAGATTGGAATAAAACGTTTATGATGAATGAGGTAAAAGAAGAGGGGAATAAAACCTGGAAATCAAGGTTGATGTTCCTGCTAGCTTTACTCCTTTTTGAGTGCTCGAGGGACGCGGTGACGAAAATCCAGCAAGGGTAATGAAAGACGTCTTCTTCAGCTCCAACCAACAAAATCTACCGAATTCTTGGATCTTCTGTTCTTAACTCTCTATGTGCTAGACGTTAGTCCAAACTAAAGATCTCCTAGAATCCAGGCTCCTCCTCTTCGGCAATGGGTAATGCCTCCCTTTTATGGAGTTTGAAGAGGGAACAGCCGCCCACCTGGGTACTTGGTGAATTAAATGACGGGACTTTTTGGAGTTCCCATGCGTTGACAACAAGTTTCAAGAACGACATAGGCATTTGCGAGGTGAAAACGGGTCCTCAGGCATTAAACACGTGTTTTGAGTCTTTTAAAATCAATTCCGAGAGACACAAAGATTCGCTTTATCGTGCACTTAAAAGGGAAGCAAAACGGCATCGTTTTGGAGTTTCCACCAGAGGTCCGAAGCCTAGTGGGTTAAGATTGCAAGGTCAAAGGTCAGGGGCTGCCTCGCAGGTCGTAGGGTCAAAGGTTGACTCGCAGGATCGAAGGGTCGGAGCTGGAGGCTGCCTCGAAGGTCGTAGGGTCGAAGCTGCCTTGCAGGGTCAAAGGGTCGTAGGTGCCTCATAGGGTCGAAGGGTCAAAGGTGCCTCGTAGGGTCGAAGGGTCGAGCCGGAGGCTGCCTCGAAGGGTCGAAGATCGTAGCCTGCGTCGTAGGGTCGAAGGTCGTAGCTAGCGCAGGGTCGAAGGTTGTAGCCGCCTCGCAGGTCAAACGGTCGAAGGTTGACTACGAGGCTACAAGGCTGCGCTGCACGGCTATGGCTAAGAGGCTGCACTGCGCGAGTCTGAGCCTGGCTACGAGGCTTTGACTATGAGACTTCGAGGCTGACTGCAAGGCTTCGAAGCTGACTGCGAGGCTTCGAGGCAGAGCTGCGAGGCTTCGAGGCAGAGTTGCAAGGCTTCGAGGCTGCGGCTACGAGGCTGCACTACGACTACGAAGCTGTGAGTCTATAACTGTGAGGCTTTGAGGCTGCGATGCGCGAGTCTGAGCCTGGCTACGAGGCTGATTGCGAGGCTTCGAGGCATAGCTGTGAGGCTTCGAGTCAGTGCTGCGAGGCTTCGAGGCCAACTACGAGTCTTCGAGGCTAAGCTGCGAGGCTTCAAGGCTGCGGCTACGAGTCTTCGAGTGTGACCATAAATTCGCCTGAACTGTTCCTGGGAGATTTTCTCGATCATATTTTCGGTTGGTTTGACCAAAGGCATTAACCGCCTTCCTGCAATTTTGACTTTTCATGCCGAAAACTATTTTAGTCATAACTGCTTTGTTTCAAATCAGATTCGAGCACGGTCAAGTGCGTTGGTTTCCAAATTTCATCCTCTATCCTTTGGTGTTGACCTTGGGGCATTTTGAGATCCCTCAAAAATGACTCTCATTTTCGGATTTCTCATATGTGATCTGGCCCGGTGAAAATGGGGTCCAACATTGGGTATGGATTGGCTTATGGCTTTCCAGGCCAAGATACATTGTTATTGGTGGCGTGTATCTTTCGTGACACCTGCAGGGACCTCTTGCACCCTGCAGGGAGAGTGGGACTGTGAGGCGAGTCGGGCTGGGCCGTGTTGGGACCAGGGGGTGCCATTACCCACAGGTTGGCAGCCCTGACCTTTACTGAGGAGGGGAAAGTGGAAAAGAGAGTGTGGCCAGCAGTTGTTGACCAATTTCAGGATGTCTTTCCTGACAAGTTGAGGAGTTTACCTCCTAAGAGGAGTGTAGAATTCACCATTGAGTTGGTACCGGGGACTGGCCCCATCTCCCAAGTAGCATATCGTATGGGGCCAGCCGAGCTGAGGGAGCTTCAGAGGCAAATAAAGGAGTTAGTGGACTAGGGGTATATAAGACCGAGTACCTCACCTTGGGGTGCTCTGGTGCTCTTTGCGAAGAAGCGCGATGGCACGTTACGCCTTGCATCGACTATAGGAAGCTGAATTCGATGACTGTGAAGAACATGTATCCGTTGCCTCGGATAGATGACCTGTTTGACCAGTTGAGTGGAGCCCGGTGGTTTTCCAAGGTAGATCTACAGTCGGGGTATCATCAGTTGAGGGTTAGGGAGGAGGACATCCCTAAGACTGCTTTTCGATGCATGTATGGACACTATGAGTGGGTAGTGATGCCTTTTGGGCTCACTAATGCTCCAACAGTATTCATGCATTTGATGAACCAAGTCTTTGCTCCATACTTGGATTCTTTCGTGGTGGTGTTTATTGACGACATCTTGGTGTATTCCAAGATGGAGAGGGAGCATGTGGAACATTTGGCAATGGTGTTGCAAACCTTGAGGGACCAGCAGTTGTTTGCTAAGTTTAGCAAATGCAAGTTTTGGATGCAGGAGGTTCATTTTCTTGGCCATGTAGTGTCAGCCGAGGGAGTTAGAGTGGACCCAGCTAAGATTGAGGTTATGGCATCATGGGAGAGGCCAACCAACGTGTTCGAGATTCGTAGTTTTCTTGGTTTGGCAGGGTATTATCATCGATTTGTGGAGGGATTCTCCCATTTGGCAGCTCCTATGACAGCGTTGACTTGGAAGGGAATGAAGTTTGAGTGGACTGACAAGTGTCAGCAGGCATTTGAGGCTCTCAAAACCCGTTTGACCACTGCACCTGTGTTGAGGTTACCTCGGGAGGATATCCCATATGAGGTATATTGTGATGCGTCTAGGGTTGGTTTGGGGTGTGTACTTATATAGGAGCACAATGTGGTAGCTTATGGGTCGAGGCAGCTGAAGCCTCATGAGCAGAATTACCCTACTCATGATCTTGAGTTGGCGGCTGTCATCTTTGCCTTGAAGACTTGGCAACATTACCTTTAGGGGGAGAAGTTCGTAGTGTTTTCTGATCACAAAAGCCTTCAATACATCTTTACTCAGAAGGACTTGAATTTGAGGCAGAGGAGATGGGTGAAGTATTTGCAAACCTTTGACTTTACTCTTGCCTATACTCCGGGCAAGGGTAATGTTGTGGCTGACGCGTTGAGCAAAAAAGGGAAAGTTAAGGTGGCCGTGAGAGAGTGGAAGCTGATGGAGCAGTTGGCGATGTTGCAGCTGCAGCCTGTTGTTCGTGATGGTGGGACAGTCCTGAGTCCTTTGGTTGTTGTGCATGAGTTGTACCAAAGAGTCCGGGAGGGACAATTGGGGGATATTGAGTGTGAGGTTCTTCGTGCCCATATTGAGGCTGGTGGGCTATTTGAGGATTGGACGGAGGGTCCTGAGCATGAGTTGTCTTTTCAGGGGGGGCTAGTAGTGGCTTCTTCTCTCAGAGATGAGGTGATGAGGGAATTTCATTAGTCTAGAGTTGTTGTGCATCCTGGGGGTACGAAGATGTACCATGCACTTCGGGGACATTTTTGGTGGCCTGGGATGAAACGTGATGTAGCTGCTTTTGTTTCGAGGTGCCTCACGTGTCAGCAGGTGAAGGCTGAGCACCAGCGGCCAGCAGGTATGTTGCAACCATTGACGATCGCGGAGTGGAAGTGGGACCACATAGTGATGGACTTTGTGACGGGTCTTCCACTAACCACTTGGAGGAAAGACATGATATGGGTGATTGTGGATCGGCTAACGAAGTTGGCCCATTTTCTTGCTGTACGAGAGCGGGATTCCATCGGAGCTTTGAGTCAGCTGTATGTGAACGAGGTTATGAGACTGCATGGAGTACCATCGTTGATTGTGTTTGACCGAGACTCGCGGTTCACTTCCCGTTTATGGGCAGGCTTGCAGGAGGCAATGGGGACAAAGCTTAACTTGAGTACAGCCTTTCACCCTGAGACTGACGGTCAGACTGAGAGGATGAATCAGACCATGGAGGACATGTTGAGGGCTTGTGTGCTAGATTTTGGGGGTTCGTGGGCAACTCACCTTCCTTTGGTGGAGTTTGCCTACAATAACAGTTATCAGGCATCCATTGGGATGGCCCCTTTTGAAGCGTTGTATGGGAGGCCGTGCCGATTACCCTTATGTTGGACCGAGGTAGGAGAGGCAACTCTCTTGGGACCATAGTTGGTTCAAGAGGCTACCGAGAAGGTCATGTTGATTCGTTAGCGCTTGTTATCGGCCCATAGTCGATAGAAATCTTATGCAGATAGCGGTGGCGACCTTTGGAGTTTTCTGTGGGAGATCATGTATTTCTCCATGTCTCTCCACAACGTGGCCATCGGCGGTTTGGGAGAGGTTCTAAACTATCTCCCCGGTTTATTGGTCCTTTTGAGGTTATAGCTCGTGTGGGGCCGGGTAGGCCTATCGATTAGCATTACCACCGCGATTGAGTCGGGTGCATAATGTGTTCCATGTATCCTAATTCCAGAAGTATCATCCTGACCCCACTCATGTGATCGATTGGGGGACATTGGACATTGAGGATGACATGTCCGTTGTTGAGGCCCCTATCCCTATCCTAGATTGGCGGGAGAAGCTTTTGTGTGGTCGTGTTATTCCTTTGGTTCACGTGCTGTGGCAGCACCGTGGCATTAAGGAGGAGACATGGGAACGTGAGTTCGTGATGCGTGAGTAGCACCCAGAGTTGTTCGAGGACGAACAATCTTAAGGATGGGAGGCGGCTGTAGTGATGTGCTTTCTTGTAATTAGTTGTTTATGATTTGGTGTATTTGTATTGTCTTTTAGACATGTGTATTTATATTTGAGATGTGTTCTGAGTTGTGTATTTATGACATGCAAGTATATGTTATATGCGTTGTGATGTATGTGATTATGGATTGTGGTGGTGTTTTGTTGAGTTTGCGGACGTATGTCCTGTTTTGTGCTGTGTGCGGAGTATCACCCATTTGGGTGTTGTGGCTTGCTGTTTTGCAAATGGGTAGCTTGTGTTTCTTTTCGGGGATGAAAAGTCTTAAGGGGGAGAGGATGTAATGACCCGTATTTTGAGATGTGTGGAGTTAGTCACAGTTTTGCCTTTTAATTGGCAATTTTCTAGTTTTTAGGGAACTTCTACTCATGGACTTCAGCCAAATCTTTTTATTTTACCAAATAGGAAACTTTTGACGAAAGAGGGCAGCCTAGGGAGGCAGAAATAGAGTGCACGTCATATGGTGCATTATGACGTGCAAGGATATTATTGTATGCCTGCCTTCTACATGATGCAAGGAAGCTTGTGGTAGAATTTCACAGCATTTGGAGCTGCACGTCATATGGGGATATGACGTGCATTATGGCGTGCAACCATATTTTTGTACCGTCACCTTAGTTTTGTGATTCTAATAATCTTTTCCCAAAGGGCCATGTTAGAATTATGAGTATTTTGTCCTATATGGATGCGGGAAGGTGGTAGCTTGTGCGATCAAAACTACGTCGTTTTGATGCTGGGTTTCACTTAATCAAAACTACATCATTTTGATGTTGTGGTGTCTATATAAAGGGGTTCAGGCTTAGGTTTAGGGTTCTTTTGTTTCTTTTGCCGTCGCAGCCGGCAGAGAGAGAGAGAGAGAGAGAGAGAGAGAGAGAGAGAGAGAGAGAGAGAGAGAGAGAGAGAGAGAGAGAGAGGGGGGGGGGGGGGGGGGGGGGGGGGGGGAACCTCCGGATCATTGCCGTGGTAGTTCGCGTGGGTGGACGGTGTCTAGCGTGGAGGCAGGAGCAAAAGGACACTTGCAAGGTAGGGGTTCTATCTTCTTGTACCTAATCCAGGGTTAGGCCCTGTGGTGAATGAATTGTTCGATATCATTCTTGTTGTTATATTATTTATATGTAAATTCATATAGGTGTGACCTCCTATATCAATGTTGGCTTTCAATGGCGTGTTGTTTGGATACATGTATATATGCATGCCAAGTGTTTGAGATTATGCCTGTGAGGCCACGCATGTCAAGTGTTTAAGATTATGCCTGTGAGGCCACGCATGTCAAGTGTTTGAGATTATGCCTGCGAGGCCACGCATGCTATGTGTTTGTTGTTATGCCTGAGTGACTGTGCATATTATGTGTTTGTTGTTATGCCTGAGTGACTGTGCATATTATGTGTTCACTGTTATGTCGGAGTGACTGTGCTTATTATGTGTTCGATATTATGCCTAAGTGGCTATGTGTACTATTTTGTGGAACCCGGTGGCTGTGGAAGCCCGGGACTGTTCATGTGTTAGCCTGTGTGGCTGTGGACTTGTTATGCTGTGGAAATGATTGTATTTGCTGAGGTGGTTTTTTATTATATCTGTTAAAATAATTTGTATCACGACACTGCACTAGTACACATGGCATGTAAATGCTAAGAGCATGGGATGGGTTGGGGAGACATGATCCCTACTAAGCTGCGGTTGCTCACCCCTTCTACTGTGTTGTTTTCTTTACAGGGACCTACAGGCGTTAGGTGGGAACACCAAGGTGGAAGACCTGCTTGTGGCTTTACTTACTGTTATTTGTGTTTTGTTTTTTCTGTGAGAGCTTTGTAACCCCAGTGGGGAGATATTGCATTGAGGAGCTAAATGTAATACAAACATGTTTGGACACGTTAATAATGTTTTGAACTTAATATATATGCATGATTGTCTCTCTGAATATTTGTTGTGAAATGTATGGTGTCCTGTGTGGGCATATTGTATCCTAACCCCTTTATCCAAACTCGGGTAAAGGGAGGGTCACGTTCCGGTCTCCTCGGCTGGAAATTCGGGGCGTGACATTGGTCTCAATGTTACTTTATTCAGTAAATGTACTGTTGTCCTGGTTGCCTCTGTCCAAAATCTTGCGTGTAGATTAGCTTCCAGCAATAAGATTCTATTTATTTTAATGACAAATTTATTCTTTCTTTCAACAACCCCATTTTGTTGTGGAGTTCTTGTTTATGATAATTGATGGTGAATCCCGTGTTTATTCAAATACCTTTCAAAGGTTTCATTAGTAAACTCAGTACCCTGATCAAATCTTAAGATTTTGATTCGTCGACCACAGTCATTTTTAGCCATTCTTCTGTATTTCTTGAAGCACTCCAGAGCTTCTATCTTGTGCTTTAAGTACATTATACAAGTTCTTCTGGTGAAGTCATCCACAAATAGAATAAAACACCTCTCACCATTGAGTCCCTTGTTTCTCATTGGTGCACACAGGTTAGTATGCACAATGTCTAGAGCTGCTTCTGAACTATATTCCTTTGTCTTATAATCAAATCTAGTCTATTTTCCATGTAAGCATGCTGAGCAAACATGCTCTCTTTCTCTTTTGATGTTTGGGATGTCTCTGATGGCCTTGCAGTTAATAAGCCTACTCATATTTTTCTAATTGAGATGTCTCAGTCTTCTATGCCAGAGTTTATTTTCTTTTACCTTTGTTATATGACAGCTATGAGTCTTGTTTTCATTAATCACATATAAGTCCCCATCTGTCCTTCTTCCAGCTGCTACTGTGTTGTTGTTTTCTCTCTTCACTTGACAACTAGTTTTTGTGAAGGTCACTTCATGACCTACATCACATAGCTGACTAACGGATGCTAGATTATATTTCAATCCTTCAACATGTACGGCATCCTTTAATTTGTTCTTTTACCATTTGGAAAATCCTAGTCCCTTAATTTTTAGAGAGCTATCATTGCCAAATCTTACCTTGCCAGATTTGTCCTTGTTCACATCTCACAGTTTCTTTAGGTCACCAGTCATGTGACCTAAGCAGCCACTATCAAGGATCCACTGTCTATCTTTAATATTTGTCTTCAATGCAATCTTAGCAATATGAGTCACTTCCTTCCCCTTAGCCATGTAGACTTGTTTTACTTTAGACTTGAAGCACTCTTCCTATTTTACTTTAGACTTGAAGCACTCCCCCTGAGGCGTAGGCTTCACAGTCTTCTGAGATGCTTTCTCTTTTCTTTTCTCTTAGACCTTTACAGTGTTCTTCTTCTTCTTCTTCTGCTAAGTAATAAGCACTTTTCTTGCACTGTGACATCCACAGCCACACTTATCACAAACCTCTAAGTTTGCAAGTACAACAAACTTGTTCGTAGTAATGGGTTTAGGCTTCCCCCAGCATGAAGTCTCATCATATCCTTGTTTCTGACAGTAAGTACAGAAACTTCTTATTAGTTTCCATCGAATACAAGCTCTTTCTGAATGTCTTCATCTCTATTCTAGAAGCTTGTACCGGATACCTCCACCAATAGAATCTGGCCATGTGACCTTGAAACCTGGTGTTGCTAAGCTTCTGGACATCTGGATCTTCTTCAAGACAGGTTTGGCCTTGATGGTTGGCTTCACAGGTTTACCTTTTTTCATGAGAGGCGTCCGCACATTTGTGGAAATGACGTATGCATTAGATTTCTTCACATTCTTAGAATGATCAGATTTCTGAATGCATTTCTTCACTCCAGTAATCTTGGAATCCTTCGGATGTCTCTCCATCATCTCATCATTTACACCACCCTTTTCTTTTTTGTTGCTCTGGGTCACAACGGTGGTCTTCTTAGGATTGTTATAGAAATCTGGATTGATTACCTTCCTCGCCATCTACAGTGTCGTGATCTCCTTCCTATCCTCCTATAGTGTTGCCTTAGTTTTTTGAACAACCTGTGGTGTTGTGAGAGATGTGATCTGGATGCATTCAGAGGTTGAAGCTAGAGTGCCTTGTCTTTTGAGATTTTCTTTCGAAGGCCTACTAGTTCTTCTCAGGGCCAGCCCTAATGGCAGGCAACCAAGGCATAAGCCTTGGGCCCAAAAAAATTACTCAAAATAAGGGTCTCACACACCACGATAAAGCTATTGTGTATTGATATTCGATATCGAATAAAAATAAATATAAACAAAATAGTAAAGATAAGTGCTTCTCATTTGATCACAGAGATGAAAATGGGGGCCTAGGTGCTCTCTCTCGTGATTTATATAATAACAATAAAAAAAAGAAAAAAATAAATAAAAGAGATTAAAATAGTAAATTATATAGGTAAATTAATGGTTATTGTGGAAATTCATACATTTTAAGGTCTTTTTTGTTTCGTGGGTGATATATTGAACATTAGTTTAATCTTCACCACTCCTAACATTCACTTTAAATTCTTGTTCCCCTCCTTTAAAATGTATGTTTATAGGTACTCTTTCTTCTTTTTTTTTCTTTTCACTCAACCCAGTTTTCTTAAAATTAACTGTTCATGTTAGTAGCTGAATAAAAAAGTAACTGAAATTCACATTTAATTTACATGATGAGAACCCCAACTTGACTGTCTATTGACATAGGTCACACTTTGGTGTGACGATTTTTAAAACTATTAATTTACTTTAAATATTCTCACATTTTCATTCAAACTAGGTTAGGACCTGTATACTTTGTAAAAAAATCATTAAAGTATTAAATACAAGAAAAAAAACGTAATTAATAGAAATTAAAAACAAAAGCTTCGGAGGGCCACATTTTAATGATCGCCTCAGACCTCCTAATTCTCGAGGCCGGCCCTGGTTCTTCTTCAAGCCATTGGATTGTGGTGTCTCTGGTGGTGAGTTCTATCGTAAGGTCATCACATACCTTGATTTGTTCCTCTAGTTTGAGCTTTAGGTTGGCAATTTCCTCGCAGAACTTCTTTGAGTCCCCCAACACCTTGTCCTTCTCTCCTCTGACTTCTACAAGCTCTCCCTTGGCTTGTTTGAGTTCTCCTTTGAGTTGCTTGATCCTGCGCCCTCTCATATGGATCTCCTCTATTGCAAGCTCGAGCTCCTCCTCCAAATTAACTTCTTCTTCTACTGCCTCTTCCTCCTCTGAGGCAGTGCTGCCATTGTCCACATCTATCTTAGTGACAAAAGCATAATCTGATGAACATTCATCTTCATCATCAGATTCATAAATCCGGCTCATATAATTCTTGTGTGAGCCTTTCTTCTTTTGTGGAGTTGCTGGCCTCCTTATGGAATTGCTTCTTTGGTATGATGACTTTTTTCATTTTGTGTCCTCTTCATCCGAGGCTTCATCATCCGAGTTATTAGCTTTCACTTTGCATTGAGATGCAAAGTGCCCCGACTTTTCATATTTAAAGCATCTAAGGGAAAGTCCTCCTTTCCCTTTGCTTGCAGCTTGCTTTCCTACTCCACCTCTTCTAAATTTTCTGGTGAAGTAGGTTACCACCTCATCTTCACCATCGTCACTATCACTGTCCTCTTGTTCTTCTGAGGACTCACCTTCTTTCTATATTTTTAAATTCTTCATAGCCTTGAAGGCTACTTCTTTTCATTCCTTGGCTATAGGCTAGGATGCTGAAGTAGATGGCTCTTCATAAGAGTGCAGCTTCATTTCGAATGCAGTCAAACTACACTTCAACTCCTGCAATGTCATCGTCTCTAGGTCTCGGCTTTTTTCCAGAACTTCCACCCTTGGAATAAATCTCTTGGGTTGAACTCTCAGCACTTTCTTTACAATTACCAAGTTCTTATTTTTTCCATGACTTCTCATGTCATTAACAATCTCTGTTAACCGTACAAAGAACTCTTGTATACTCTCCTGCTCCTCCATTTTGAGAGCTTCGAATCTTTGAGTATACAATTGCAGCCTGGTTTTCTTTAGTCTGCATCACCTTGATAGACACTTTCCAGTTTATCTCATAGCTCCTTTGCTACTTTATAGTCCATCACCTTTGCATATTCAGAGTCTGTGAGTGTTGATGTAATCACACTCAAAGCTCTGTCGTTTAGCTCATAGGTTCTTTGTTCAGCTTCTGTAGGTTCTCTATCGTTGGCTAGTTTTATATATCCATCCCTAATTATTCACTCAACATCCATACCCATGGACATAAATACCGTCTCCATCTTTGCTCTCCACATCTTATAATTTGTGCCATCAAAAATAGGCACTCTTTTTGGTACTCATTCCGCTGATAGGAATCTCCATTTATATATATGTACTGATGAATTCTTGCTCAGTCCACTAAGCTGTTAAGCCACAGATCTCCGCAACACAAACATACTATCTATAAGATCATTTCTCTACATAGTGATAGATTTGTCTCTAGTGAGAACTTAGCTCTAATACCAATTGATATTCCCAAGATCCAAGCAAGATGGTCTGGGTATACGAGTTTGTATACAAAGAGGGGGGTAAATCTATATACTTAAAACTATTTCTTTTTAGTTTTAAGAGTAGTATAATACTCAAAGGTATTCTATAGATGACGTTCTTGTTTGGGTGGTATTTCAGTGTCTTATGCAAGATCAGCTTAATAGTAGGTATGTATGGGAAGTAAAAGACAAAGACACACGGTTTACATGGTTCGATCAATGTAATCTACTCCATGGTGAGGGTGTACCTACACCGAGTCCAATCCACTAGAAGCTTTGAATACAGTAGGGTTTAGCCCTTGTTACAATAGGATCAACTCTCTTTGCTCTTAAATACAAATACAAAAATAGTACTACTCCAGAACTCACTCACTATGAAGAACTATCTAACGCAATTTGCTCATGCGTATTTAATCGTTTGCACTACTTAACCTTTAACTACTCCTTTGCCAAACTCACAATCTATTCATGAATGTATGAGGAACGAAGACAGATTAACTCACTTTTGTCTCACTTTCAGTCTTCTTCTCTCTTTGTGCCTTGCATATGAACTACTCTGCATCGTCTTTGTATTGCACAAGATGCCTTTCTTGTGTTCTCTGAATATTCAAACACCAACTTGAAGTAAGGCATATTATTGACTCATATAGGTCGACCGAAGTATGAAACCTTTCTACTATGGTTAGGCATGTTCCATCTTCTAATCTTCATCGTTGAAACATGTTAAGTCAACCTCAAATACGTCCACGTGTTTTCCAGTGCTTAGCGTGTTAAAGGAAACGTTGTCTGAGTGGTAACTTACTTAAACGGTAGCCTTCAGTGCATTTCACTCCTTCGACTAGCCACAACCTCGAAGATGTATACCTAGTAGCTTCGTTGTTACCTCTCTAGGTACACATGCTACTACCTCCGAGTTTTTACTTTCAAATCTTCAAGTCTAAATCTTCAAGCCTTGGATCTTCCAATTCTTCTACTCTTTGGCTTCGAATCTAGGTTAGAACAAGTAATCAATTGAAATTCACTCTACATGTCTTCGAGTCTTCATATCTTCAAGCTAGCGACAACCTCATTCAACCTTGGCTAATCATCTGTTCACATCAATGGGTCTCTGTTCTCGGCAATGGGTCTCCTAATCCTCGACCCTACGAGCTTCGACCCTACGGGCTTTGACTCTACAACGTTGCCACTCTACACCCAATGGGTCTTCGAGCCTACAAGTTTTCGAGTTTCCGAGACGCTACTCTTCACCTGATTACACCTTGGGTCTTCGAATCTTCGACACTGTGGTGGATCTACGAGTCTGCGACCCTATGTTCCTTCGGTGATACTTTGAGCATGATGGTTTGATGATCTTTGACTCTGCAAATCTTCGAGTCATTTGATCTTCGACCTTGTGGATCTCCGAGTCTTCGACCCTAAGCTTCGACCCTATAAGTACATGGTTAGACTTCCTCTACGAGCTCACTCTAAGAGAACACTCTATGAAGTTATCCAACCCAATATGGATCTTTAATCCTGGGTCCTCCCGCTTCCGCATTTTGTTGACAAAAATGACAACCCAAGTACCATGGGAACAACAAACTTACATGTTAATTATCTAAAATAAAAAGTTAAAAGTTAATTACAAAGTTTAATTATCATAATCTAATAACTAATTATTTAATTACTAATCTAATTATTTAAACTAATTAGTAAATATGAAAATTAATTATAAAATTTAATTACTAATTTACCTAATTAATAATGTTATTTAGTTCATTACACGCTAATTAGTTAGTTACCAGGCTTAATTACTACTTGCATGTCAATTATCTAAATTAAAAGGTTAAAAGTTAATTACTAAGTCTAATTTTCTTGATCTAATTACAAATTATTTAAACCTAATCAAATTACTAATCTAATTATTTAAATTAACTATTAATTATTAAAATCTAATTATACAATCGAATTACTAATCTACTTAATACTTGAAGTAAACATACATAATACTTAATTAAAATAGACTAACAAATACTAATTATCCTAAATTTAATTATAAACTAACTATCAATTTACTAAACAAAATAATAACTAAAATTAAAAAAAGGAAATGAATAAAAACCTAGAATAACATGGGCCAAGCAAGCTTTTCCCCTTAACACTTCCTTTTTCTGCAAAAGAAAAAAAATTAATTTGACTATAACCGCAATTCTTTTTTAGAACCACAGTTAATTTTACACTTTACTTTCCTTTTAGAGTTTTATATAATAAATAAATGATTGTTGGTGATTATAGAAATGAGAGAAGACCCCTTTATATAGGAGTTGCAAGGGGAGGATACATTGAAAACTTTGATGTGAGACAATTTCCTATCCCCTTCCTACCTTCTTTCTTTCTTTCTTTCCTTTCTTTTTTTCTTTGTTTTCTTCCCTTTCTTTCTTCGTCGGCACCTAAAAAGAGTGTATAGTGTGTGAAAATGTGAGTGCGTGTGTTGTTTTACATTGTTTTTTTTATTTTTAATTTGTCAAAATATGGGGGAGCCAACATGCTCCCCTCTTTTTCATCAACGTAGGGGCTTTGCCCCTCACGTTTTATTTGTTTTTTACTATTTTATTATTTTATTGTTTTGCTTTGTTTTGTTTTTGTTTAAGTCAACTAGGAGGGGGGAGGCTCACGTATTCCTCTTTTTTTTTGTTTTTTCATATAACTTGATTCTTGTTTTTCTGTTTTTTATTTTGTCTTTTTAAATTTTTTTTTGTTTTTTTATATAATAAACTATTTTTTTGTTTTTGTTTTGTTTTTGTTTTTGGGTAGGTAAGTTTACTTCAGTAGTGATCGATTGTTTGGTTGATTATTTATTTATTTAATATATATATATATATATATATATATATATATATATACACCCACGTATAACACACAAACATTCAAGATGCAATTTATTTAGGACTCTGTGGTAGAGATACTACATGATTCAAACTAAAATACATTTTATGGTCATTGCCACTGCATACAGGAAGAAGATTAAAACAAGGACGGGTATGAAAATGCCGCCCAACATGAGATACACGTTGATGCAAACCAACACCATTACCGTCAACACACAATTCATCCAGTCAGCCATTTCCACAAATGAGGAGGCGAAAAAAACATGGGGAGTTGAAGAAGAGAATTTGAAGAGTGGTAGAATGGAAGTTATGTGAATGAATGAGAGGAATGGAGGTGTGTTTATAGGGTGAAGATGTGGCCGTTAGTGAAGAATATTGCCATTGGAAAAAGTAGAAAGTAGTCGTTGGAATAGTATTGTGACCGTTAGAGGGGTATTGGGTGGAAAACTATTTTTTTGTGTAAAAAATGCTGTTTGGAAAATAAAAAATGTCAGCGCACATCCGCTCCTAGTTAAAAAAGGGTACAATATTATTTTTTCCTTTTTCTATTGTTTTTTGCTTTTTGTTTTTATGTTTTTTATGTTTTTACATTTTTTAGGTTAATGTGGCTAGCATTTTGTCCATCAATTGCATCCTTGGTGTTTGACGGTTTTTCTAAATAATTAACGTCACAGTCACACCTCCTTTTTTATCTATACAAGTGAATGATAAATATGGAATAATATAAAGATAAAAATGAATACGTATGTCCAATCTGGATAAAATGGAATCCAACAACTACCCTTCTTTGTACATTGTTTGTATACAAACAATGTACAAAGAAAAAAGTATTCAATTTGTATGGGTTACAACATTTACCTAAGTTTTCTAGTGCTGAAGCAGGGTAGGATGTTATGATTGGGTCTATCCCCAAGAATGAAAAGAGGCTTCTAAGGCCGGTGAAAATTAAAGAAATTTGATAAGGCATCTATGGCCTGACAGGAATGGACAAGGCATCTGTGGCCTAACAGGAATGGACAAGGCATCTATGACCTGACAGGAATGGACAAGGCATCTATGGCCTGATAGGATAGACAAGGTATCTATGGCTTGACAAGAATGGACAAGACATCTATGACCTGACAAAAATTAAAAAAGGCATCTAAGGCCTGACGGGAATTAAAACGCATTTAAGGCCTAATAGGAATTGAAAAGGCATCTATGGCCTGGTAGGAATTGAAAAGGCATCTAGGGCTTGATTGAAATTAAAAAGGCATCCAGGTCCTGACTAGAATTAAAAAGGGATATCTAAGGCCTAATAGGAATTTGTTGGTCCCTGTGAGCCTAGAGGGGGGTGAATAGTCTCTTCTCTAAACTCTTTTCTCACTCTTTGGCACAACACTTAACTGGTTAAAAGATATAATCAATGCGGAAGATAACCAGTAGTGGAAGTATTTTGGTTTATTATCACCTGATAAATACAACAAAATAGAAGTAGATTAAGACTTGTAAAGCTTTTCGATTTACTCCAAAACTCTCTTACACTCTGTTTACAAAAAGACTCACACACTAGCCTCTATAATCTATATGAGCTCTTGTACATACATGCTTATTTCAAGATCACGAACATCAACATATTTAATGTACAAGTCTTACTATATATAGAGAGAGATATCCCTGAGAGATAATCTTGGAACTTGTTCTTTCGAGCAATATGCAGCATTGACTGTTCCTCAGAATTTTCTTTGCCTTGAATGCTACAGATGTAGAGCTCAAGATCTTGGGTTTGTAAAACATAAGTGTCTTTGTGAGTACCCAAGTGCAGTAAAAGTTGTGTCCACATATCCGTGTGATCCACGTGTAAGATGGTTTAGGTTATCGATGAGTTTGTCTTACATCGGGAGATAGTGAGTTGGTGACTTTGAATGCAAAGAGATAAGTTGAAGCAGCGTCTACTTAATCCGTCGTAAAGTTCCTTACTCCATGTTAATGAAGCTCGGATGCTTACTCCGTATCATTGGTTACTTACTCCGTGTTAGTTTAGTACTAGAATCCTTATTCCGTGTCAGCGCTTCCATACTCCGTTTGAATGAGAAGGTCGGAGAGCTTACTTCGTATCAGCGCTTTCTTACTCCGCAAGAGTTCCTTACTCCGCATGAGCTGAAGGATCGAATGACTTACTCTGTGTCAGCACATCCTTACTCCATATGAGTAACTGGTTCAGATTCCTTACTCCGCATGTAGTTTCCTTACTCCGTGCGAACAAAGGACTCGGGTCCTTATTCCACAGAAGTACTTCCTTACTCCGCATCTATGAAAGACTCGGATCCTTATTCCGTGTCTTCTTATCCTTAATCCGCTTAAGTGGAAGACTTAGCTTTTTATTCCACGAAGACTTTCTCTTACTCCGTGCGACTTGTAGACTAGGATTCTTACTCCGCATCTATTTGACTTAGTCCATTTAAAGTGTTAGGCACAAATTCCTTAGTCCGTAGCTTTAAGTTATTAGTCCGCACAAATGATCCTTATTCCGTATGAAGTATAGACTTGGTTATTTACCAAGTGTTTGACGACACTCACTCTTGTTCGGATCAGGATTATGTATCATGTCCTTAGCTTTGCACTCATGAGTGTAGATCCAAATTAAGATCATATCTTCTGCACCAACTTAAGATAAAAGAACCAAAGTCTCAAATCAAATTGCATAGGATTTTATCCGCATCACCCAAATTCTGGGCTTGATCCAACAATCTCCCCCAATTATAGATATACCAAAACCCTTTATAATCTGATCTGATAAGCGAAGCACAAAGATAATATATAGAATAGAGATAACTTCCATTTTTATTAAAACAGCAACAGAGTACAATTCAGCCTTGATACACATTTTTCACTAAGGTACATAAGGTTTACTATATTTGGAGATCATCGTTATTGCCTTCTCTCTAAGGTCCATTGTCTACTCCAAAGTATAATTGCGGATGCTGTTCCAGCCTTTATCCACCTTTATAAGTGATTTGATGAAGAAGCAGACAAAGGCTCCGCAGCTATCTCCATCGGGCTATTGTGGCACTTGCTTCTTGTTCCGGACCGCCGCCTTTAGCTTTTCATTTGGAGCCAAGGGAGTCAGACCCTTTTCTTCATAGAGTCCGGATTGCTTTATCACTTCGGTCAGTTAAAGACGCAGAGGTTCTCATTGATTCTTTCTAATATTGTTGTTTACAACCTGATGAAAATCAATCAGGATCAATTGCTTGGAGTGAATCATAAAAGCAACCAACATGAAGTGTGGTGTCAAAATCCGGTACGGAATAAGGACAGTTGAAATATTTTTCCAAGGTTTGTTGTCCTCAGCAATTCCGTTGATGAAGGTCCGGATGAAGGCGACTTCAGGAAGATAACCTTTAAACCAACAAGGCAAGATGTCAAACAAGTGTTCATCCTTGTACAGAGATGGAAACAGCCTCATCTCCATCTTAACTACTCGAGATAAGTTTTTTATGTCTTCTGTGGTGAAAAGGCCCTTCTTAGAACGTAGAGTCAGAATGTCTTTAGGGGAGAAGGGGTATAGGTCAGATAGACATCTTCGCTCGGCAGTGGACGTGGCATACTTAGTCATTTCATTAAAAACACTTCCATCCGCATCAAGGGGGTCACGATCCGCGTATGATGGGAGGAAGGTGTTAGCCGCAGATGGAGAGGTGGAAAGAGGAGCTGCACTGGAGGAGCTGGGCTGAGAGAAATGGCTACATTTGGGAATGGTAACTCCCGGAAGCGGTGAAGATGCAAGCCGCTTCTCAGCATGTGCTGAGGAAGACGCAAGAGGATCAGATGACACGTTTATTGAGAGCGGCGCGGAGGACATTGGGGGTGATGACGATGGATTCACTCCTGACGGTGGAACAGATGGAGTCGGGAGTGCATCGGATGCACCAGTAGAATTTAGCAACGTCGTCGATGAGGAGATTGGCGGGATTAGAGACTATGTTCAAGATGTGGCTAGCTTCCAAAAGAGGGCGAAGCTCCAGAAACCATGATGGAGGATCGGAAACAGCATTCCAATCGACCAGATGGCCAGGATTAATGCCAGAGAGAGAGGTCTTGGGTGCCATTACGATTGAGAATGTGAGGGGAAAGGAAGTGAGGGCTTGGAGATTTTAAGAGCGACGAGGGTTTAGGGATTTGGAAATAGAAACCCGCGCTGCGTGTGAATATGCAATATATATATAAGACCGAGTCCGTGGTTGCCAGTGGATCTAGGGATTAAGCGAGATGAATAGTGATCCACCTGACAAGCTGATGTCATTAGTCTTGATACCTGAGCGCCTCCTAATTGAAAAATGACGTGGAGGCCGCAGATTCAAGTATTTATGATAGTTGTATGCCTTCAGCCGGAAGATTGCCTGTCTCGAGACTTGCATTTGAAATGGACCATCATTATTCCTCCTCAAAAACACGCGATATAAGATAAGACTGTATTTATCACTTTTTGAGAGTTCCAAGAGTCTAGAAGAAATGAACCGACTGTCATCCGGACGAAAGATAATCCGTAGAAGAATATCCGGATGACCATCAGACTATCCGTAGAAACAGAGTGCTATAAGAGAAAAAGTGATTCCTTTGCTATCTTGAAATCGAAGAGAAACGAAGTACCACAACACTTCAAATCAGAGACTTCAGATAAGATATATCAGTAAAATGCAAAGAGAATCAGAACTTGTAGCTTCACAAAGAGAAACTAAAAAGAACAGAAAGCTTGACAGGTTGGGATTAGTACGGATATAAATAGATATGAAAATCAGCATAATCCGAACTAATGAAAAACAAAGCTGATGCATTAAAAATGAATACGAGACACATACATACGAGTGAATGATCATTGTTACTAAAAGGTAAGCATATGTCAGATAAGAAACACAAAAGTTCACATTAGTCAACATAGTGAAACCATCATGCTGAACATCCTAGCTAAGATTAATTAACTGTATATGAGTTACTCAGATTGAGATTCATGAGTGAGAATGAAAGAAAGAACACATGCCAGATGCAATCAATTGATTATCCAATTAAGATGTACAGTTGAGGAAACAAAAACATCCAAACAGGCCACAAGTCTGATTCAACAATGCATGTCCAGTCAGATCCAAAAGTGAGAAGTTAGAGGGAAGAGCATCCGAGACATATTTGGGGGTTATTACTGAAATAATAGATAGGGCTTTTGCTCCCCCTTAGATCGTGCGATCCTCTCAGTGATAAACTCCCCCTCAGATAGACAACTAGGAAAGAGGTCACAAGACATATTAGGGGGGTATTACTTGGGTAATTGATAATGCATTTTCTCCCCCTTAGATCTTGCAATCCTCTCGATAGACTTTTCCTGCTTGATAATTTAGATCATGAGAATTTCTGTCTATCCGTCAAGAAACTCCACTTCAGAAGCTGATCAGACTGCAATTGTGATTTCATCCACCAGGCATTCCGAGCTAACCCATTTCATTTCCTCAACCAGACAAGTTAATAGTGTAATCAATATGAAACAGCTTTGGACATGTGGTGATTAATAATAATTTGAGTCATGAAATCCTAAAGAGGTTGTACTCATATATCGTTAATCATGTTAGCTGAAGCGACTTCAGTTGGGAAACACAAGTATCCTCCCACATAAACATATGAGAAAATTATCAAAAACATGAGGCATATCAGCAGAGGGCATGATCAGTATGAAGTACAATAAGTGTCTAATGTTGATCATCAACCATGATGCATGTTCTGAGAGAAATACGGTTGGATAAATAAATAAGAAACTATGAAGTAAGGTCAAGCATACCTAATTTTAAAAGAAGTTCAGAGAATCGTGCATCAGGTAGGGGCTTGGTGAGTATGTTTGCGAGTTGATCATCCGTAGCAAATGGTTCATGTGATATGTGCTTTTTGAGAACATGATCTCGGATGAAATGATACCTGACTTCGATGTGCTTTGTTTTAGGGTGCATGACAGAGTTGTTGCTGATAGTAATTGCACTGGTGTTGTCGCAGTATAATGGAACAGATGTCATGTTGAAACCGTAGTCAGTAAGTTGACTTTGCATCCAGAGAAGCTGTGCGCAGCAACTCTCAGCAGCTATATATTCCGCCTTCAGTAGAGCTTAATACGAAATTCTGCTTCTTACTGAACCATGAAATGAGTCTATTTCCAAGGAACTGACAAATACCACTAGTGCTCTTCCTGTCGATGTGATACCCGGCAAAATCAGCATATGAATATCCAGATAAGGAAAAGTTGGACTCCTTTGGATACCAGAGTCCCAAATTCACTATCCCTTTGAGATACCTCAATATCCGTTTTATATTAAGCATGTGTGACTCTTTGGGATTCGCCTGATATCTTGCTCAAATGCAAGTTACAAACATTATGTCCGGGCGACTTGCTGTAAGGTACAACAATGACCCAATCATACCTCTGTATTCAGTCACATTTACAGATTTTCCTTCAGTATCAGGATCTAACTTTGCACTAACAGGCATGGGAGTTTTCACGGGAGTTGAGTTTTGCATTCCGAACTTCTTGATTAAGACCCGTGTGTACTTTGCTTGGTTAATGAAGATTCCATCCTTCATTTGTTTAACCTCTAGTCCAAGGAAGTACATTAATTCTCCCATAATACTCATTTCAAATTTGTCAGTCATCAACTTTGCAAACTCTTCACAAAGCTTCGGATTTGACGATCCAAAAATGATGTCATCCACGTAGATTTGCACGATTAGAGAATGATCTTTCTCTTTCCATAGAAATAGTGTGGTGTCTATCTTCCCTTTTTTGAAATTGTGTTCGAGCAAGAATTCTGATAGTGTGTTATACTAGGCTCTTGGAGCTTACTTCAGTCCATATAAGGCTTTCCGTAGTTTATATACTATATGTTTAGCCTTGTGTTCAATGAAGCCCGGAGGTTGTTCAACATAAACCTCCTTTTGAAGATCTCCATTAAGAAAAGTGCTCTTAATGTCCATTTAATAACTATGAAGTTTTCACATGAAGCATACGCTAGGAACATTCGGATTGCCTCAAGTCTAGCTACTGGAGCAAAGGTTTCATCATAATCAATGCCTTCTTCTTGACGATATCCTTTGGCTACTAGTCGTGCTTTGTTCCAGATTACTACACCATCAGTATCAAATTTGTTCCGGAACACCCATTTAACTCCAATGACTTGTTGCAACCTCGGCCTTGGTACTAAGGTCCACACTTCGTTCCTCTTGAATTGATTAAGCTCTTCTTGTATAGCGTTTATCCAGTTTGAATCCTGAAGGGCTTCATCCACCACCTTTGGCTCTATCTGTGATAGAAAACAAGAGTAGAGACACAGATTAGAAGTGGTTGCCCTCATTCTTACTCCAACAAGTAGGATCACCAATCACTTGATCTAATGGGTGGTTTCGAGTCCACCTTAAATTCTGCGCAAGTGGTTATGAGTAGTTAATGATTTGAAGCTCTGCCAGATCGGGTGGATCTTGTATATTGGCTGGTTGAGCTTCTTCTGGGCCAGTTGTATCCGTATGATGAACAGTTCGGGAAGAACTTGGAGGTTCTTCGTCACTGTGACTTTCAGTATTAACTGGTCCGGATGAACTTGAAGGTTCTCCGGTGTTATGAATATCCATAACAATTTGTCCGGAGTTGAGTGAAAGTCCTGAGTCCGAATCTTCTGAAGCATCATCAGTAGCATTTCTTGTTGCTTCACCGGTACTAGGTGATTCATCAGGAGTTGTGGTAGGAATATGTATGAACTGAGAATAGTCAATCGTGTTGTCCGTATGATCCTGCGCAATTGGATTTGAAGATCCTACACTTGACCAATCAAGGTTAAATTCATCAAAATCAACATGGATAGATTCTTCAACTGTTAGACGTTTTCTGTTGAAAATACGATAAGCCATGCTGTGTAAAGAATATCCGACAAAGATTTATCATCGTATTTTGGCTCAAATTTACTCTGGGCCTCTTTGCCGTTGTTTAACACATAGCAAGCACACCTAAAAGCTTCAAAATGAGAGATTGATGGTTTCCTACCTCTCCACATCTCATAGGGTGTTTTCATGGTAACCTTATTGATAAGAGTTCTGTTTTGAACATAGCATGCAGTAGACATAGCTTCAGCCCATAAACTGAGAGGAAGTCTTGCCCCTGGTAACATTGATCTACCAGCTTCGACTAATGTGCGATTCTTACGCTCAACAACTCCATTTTGCGGTGGAGTCCTATGTGCGGAAAAGTCATGTTGAATGCCCTATTCAGAATAATAGGATCTCATATCGGAAAAGTCAAATTCCGTACTATGATCACTCCTGATGCATTTTATACTCAATCCTTGTGAATTGTTTATCTAGTTGAAGAGATCTACGAGATGTTCAAAGGCTTGATCCTTTGATTTCAGGAATATCACCCATGTATACCTGGTGAAGTCATCGATAACCACAAGGGTATATCTCGTACCGGCAAGAGAAGTAATAGAAATGGGACCATAGAGGTCCATGTGAAGAAGTTGCAGTGGAGCAGTTATTGAATTAACTGATTTGCTCTTAAAGGTGTGCTTGGTCTGCTTACCGAGTTGGCATTCTCGACAGAGAGAATCTCTGGAGAATTTATGTTTGGGCAGACCATTTACTAAGTCAAGCGACTCTAATTTAGACAAAGTCTTAAAATTTAAATGTGCGCAACACTTGTGTCATAGCCAACTTTCTTCATCTGATGCTTTAGTGAGGAAGCATACAGGGTCAGAAGAATTATTTCTTAAGACCACTAAGTATATGTCCCCATCTCTTAATTCGGATAACTTAATATCTCCGGATAAGTTTTCCCTAACTGTGCAAGTGTTGGACAAGAAGGAAATAGTAAACCCTTTGTCACATAAATTACTGACACTCAGCAGATTGTGCTTCAAACCTTCGACTAGTACAACTTTAGTAATTGATACACAACCATTGGTTAAAGTGTCATACCCCACTGTCTTACCTTTACTGTTGTCACCATATGATATAGATGGGCCTCGTTTGTCAGTAACTTCAACGAGCAGAGACTGATCACCCGTCATATGTCCGGAGCATCCACTATCGAGGATCCACTTGCTTTGATTGATCTTTAATTTCAAGTGATCTGGCAATGCATTCTAGAGATGCTCCTGCAAGACAAAAGTTTACACTTTTTGTGCCCAAACTTGTTTCGGGCAGTTAGGAGAAACAACAACAGTGTCAACAGTTCCGGATTTTACTTTGTTAGAAACTTTAGCTTTCCAAGTTGACTTTACTTTGTTTGTGTTAGTTGCTTCTTTTATTTGGGTTTTCTTGAGAGAGTTACTACTTTGAGATTTAGATTTAGATTTGCTCGAAAAACCCTTTTTGATGAACTGATTTTTATTAATATGAACTTGATTACAAAGCAGTCATCAGATAAACTCCAACATTCATAGTGATAATGACCTATTTCTCTACAGATGGAACAGACACTATGATGCGGAGCACAAACAGGGGATACAGGTTTCTTAGATTTTACAGGTTTTCTACACTGACCCCTATGGCCTAATCCTTTACGATTGGGTGACGTGCTCTTGGCCCTAGATACGTCAGCCTTAGCCTTTCCTTTCTTTTTGGGTGCTACAGTTTCGGCTTTAACTGTAGTAGTCTTCCCTTTATCGTTAGGTACGAGTGCTACTACTTCGGGAATAGCAATAATAACCTCTCTTCCACATTCATACACTATGGTGCCACCTAAAATGAAACCATCCAACAGTTTAGATGTACTAACAGGATAAAGGTTGGTTAGTTTCGGAATGAAATCCGAAGGACACCCAGTAGCTTGTGTGGAGGTTGATGGTTCAGAGCCAAGTCCAGGTTTAACTCGAATATCGTCCAGATTAGTCCTAAACGTAAAAGCTATTTCCCCTGAATTTAGCCATTTATGATTTATTTCTTTTTCCTTTTCAAGTTCATTTTCGAGTCTTTTAAGATTTACATTTAGGTTGGTGTTTAACAGATGATTTTTAGCTCTAAGATCGTGATACCAAACCTTTTAGTCCTAAAGTTAGCTATGTCCTTTTCAAGTCTTGCAATAGAGAATTCTAGACGTTTAGCCTGACTTTCCATATCTTTGTACATTTGAGTAATTATTAGTCTCTCATTCTTTTCATGATCACGTTCAGTAGTAAGAGATTCTAATTTACTCATGAGCTCAGAGATAGAAGGTACCTCAGTATTTGCCATGAGATAGACATTCGGTTTTGGGGTTGGCTCATCATCAGAGGATTCCTCCTCTTCTTCTGAGCCACTGACGTACTTTGTGACAAATGCCTTCCTCTTGTCCTTGCTACTTTCTGAGGTGGAGCATTGAGGTTTAACCTTGTCACTTTTATCAACCGACTTTGATTTGGATTTGCAATCCTTGGCCCAGTGATCGGGTTTCCCACAGTTATAGCATTCTTGGGAACTCGACTCCGATCGCTCCTTCCTTCGGGATGACGATGAGGAGCCTCTTCTGAATCCTTTTCTGCTTTTCCGTAAGAATCGCTCGAAGGATTTGACCAAAAGCTATTTTTTTCAGCGTCAAAGTCAGAGTTCTCTGACTCTTCCGTATCATTATTCCGCAGTATGTTATGACATTCTATAGCTTTGAAAGCTACCCCCTTTTCTTTTCGAGCTATTTTCTCATCTCAGTCGGAGTATTTGAACTTAACCTCATGAGTCTGTAGCTCTCCATATAGTTCTTCAAGGGAAACATACGCCAGCTCTTGTCGCCTTGCATCCGGAGCCGCTTGGAGTAGTAGCGATCCAAAGAAAGAGAGAAAAAACTTGTCATTGATTTGGGATTGAGTGTAGTGGTCATTGACAGTTTTTAGCTCAAGGATGAGCTTGCCGAATCTCCGATAGATGCTCTCAAGGGATTCGCCAGGTTTGTGATTAAAGCTCTCAAAGTTCTGCCCGAGAGCACAGATGATGTTCTGCATTTGGGACTAACTTCCCTCATAGAGGATTGTTAGCTTATTCCAGACAACTTTCACTGTTGTGTAGCCCTGGACGTCCGTGAAAGCTTTAGAGTCCAAAGACGATGTAACATATGCCAGAGCCTTTTCACTAGCACACTGCCAAGTTCTTTCATCATGGGTAAGTTCAGCATCCGTCTTCGGCCTTCTAACTTCATGTTCTCCGATAGTCATCGGAATCGATAGCTCCTGATGAAGACACGGCCACATGAGATGATCATGGCATACCATGAACATCTTCATACGAGCTTTCCACTAGGAGAAAAGCTCAGGTGTGAATTTTAGCAGTTTGGTCAGAGTAAAACCAGAACTCCGTGGTTGTGGAGCAGCGGCAGCAGCAGGTTGAGGTGGATCAACATTTTCACTGCTACTTCGATTGAGGAGGGGCTCTTGTGTACCTCCCGAATTAAGGTGAGTGTTGAATAGCATGTTGCTTTCTTCGGCCATTGTTCAGAGAGAAAGAGTGGGATCTCTACTTTGAGTAGATAAAACTTGCTCTGATACCACTTGTTGGTCCCTGTGAACTTAGAGGGGGTGAATAGGCTCTTCTCTAAACTCTTTTCCTACTCTTTGGCACAACACTTAACTGGTTAAAAGATATAATCAATGCGGAAGATAACCAGTAGTGGAAGTATTTTTTTTTATTATCAACTGATAAATACAACAAAATAGAAGCAGATTAAAGCTTGTAAAGCTTTTCGATCTACTCCAAAACTCTCTTATACTCTATTTACAAAAGACTCACACACTAGCCTCTATGATCTCTATGAGCTCATGTACATACATGCCTGTTTCAAGCTCACGAACATCAACATATTTAATGTACAAGTGTTACTATATATATATAGAGACATCCCTGAGAGACAATCTTGGAACTTGTTCTTTCGAGCAATGTGCAACATTGACTGTTCCTCGAAATTCTCTTTGTCTTGAATGCTACGGATGTGGAGCTCAAGATCTTGGGTTTATAAAACATAAGTGTCTTTGTGAGTACCCAAGTGTAGTTAAAGTTGTGTCCATATATCCGTGTGATCCACGTGTAATATGGTTTAGGTTATCGATGAGTTTGTCTTACATCAGGACACAGCGAGCTGGTGACTTTGAATGCGAAGAGATAAGTTGAAGCAGCATATACTTAATCCGTCGTAAAGTTCCTTACTCCGTGTTAATGAAGCTCGGATGCTTATTCCGTATCATTGGTTGCTTACTCCGTGTTAGTTTAGTACTGGAATCCTTATTCCGTGTCAGTGCTTCCATACTCCGTATGAATGAGAAGGTCGGAGAGCTTACTCTGCATCAGTGCTTTCTTACTCCGCAAGAGTTTCTTACTCCACATGAGCTGAAGGATCGGATGACTTATTCCATGTCAACACATCCTTACTTCGCATGAGTAACTGGTTCGGATTCCTTACTCGCATGTAGTTTCCTTACTCCGTGCGAACAAAGGACTCGGGTCCTTCTTCCGCACAAGTACTTCCTTATTCCGCATCTATGAAAGACTTGGATTCTTATTCCGTGTCTTCTTATCCTTAATCCGCTTGAGTGAAAGACTTAGCTTTTTATTCCACGAAGATTTTCTCTTACTCCGTGTGACTTGTAGACTAGGATTCTTACTCCGCATCTATTTGACTTAGTCCGTTTAAAGTGTTAGGCACAGATTCCTTAGTCCGTAGCTTTAAGTGATTAGTTCGCATGAATGATCCTTATTCCGTATGAAGTATAGACTTGGTTATTTACCAAGTGTTTGACGATACTCACTCTTGTTCGGATCAGGATTATGTATCCTATCCTTAGCTTTGCACTCACGATTGTAGGTCCGGATTAATATCATATCTTCTACACCAACTTAAGATAAAATAACCAAAGTCTCAGATCAAATTGTATAGGGTTTTATCCGCATCACCTAAAATTTGGGCTTGATCCAACAAAATTGAAAAGGTATCTAGGGCCTGACAGGAATTAAAAAGGCATCAAGGGCTGGATGGGGATTGAAAAGCCATCTAGGGCCTGATAGGAATAAACAAGCCATCTGTGGCCAGAGGAATTGAAAAGGCATCTAGGGCCTAACAATATTACCCTTGAGGTGAAGGAGGAGAGGCCCAAAATAAGTTTGAGGTCATTATTTCTGTTGAAGTCTTTCAAGGACGATGAGTAATCGAGTGTCCCTACAAATTTAGCCATGTAAAGTAAGTGCGTGTATGCGTGCATGACATGTATGCATGGATGCATAGTTTCAATAGTGTTTTTTGCTTAATGGGTCATTTAGTCCATTTTACTACTGTCTGAAGAATTCAGCCCTTGGTGCACAATTTGTTTGATGGGCATGTGTGATTTGTTATCCATAGATGAGCCTAGTAATGAGATCTTTGCTTGACCCTCCTCATTAGACAATGCCAAAGGAAATAACTAGGGATTTTATAAATATTCTGATTAAATGTGCAATGAATATGATGAAATATGATTGGGGGGAATAAAAAGGGACTTTTTCTTGCATTAATTTTACACAACATACGTATATCATATAAAATACCATTTTCTATAATTTGATAAATAGAATTACAAGTCTTTGAAAGCATAAAGTACAAATTTGATTTGAGTATGTCCCATGTAGACTAAGTCTTCCACTCGTTTGCAAACCACTGCATTTTTATTACTAATTCCAACCCACGCTTTGTGACTACTATCCTTCGATCTTGATTGCTTTTTGCCATTTGGGATATGTTATTGGCTTTGTATTTTACCTTTGGCCCCCTTTTGGGTTTTCACCGAGTCCGTTTATTATCGTCATGCCTTATTTCTTTAATGTCTGATTAGGAATTTACTCAACTAGCTAAAAGGAACATGTGATGTGGCAATATGTATAAGCTGGAGAGTGGGAGTAGTTCTTATTGGGGGGTATTTGGCTAATGTATTCTTGGATGGAACTTAGCTATGGACGTGAATGGCATTAGCTGATGTAATTTGGCTGGGGACGAAGGGCTTTATTTGCTATTTATTTTGGTCATGTAGTAAATACAAAGGATATGGATGAAGGAAATGGAAGATGAAAAATAGATTGATTAAATTCCCAATTTTGACATGAAGATAAAATTTAAGCATAAATTTTTTTGATGGCATCACTATTCACCTGGTTAGGAAGCTCATCCCCATCTATTTTGGCTAGGACTAGTGTGTCTCCTGAGAATGCTTTCTTCATAACATATGACCTTTGTAATTAGGAGTTCATTTGCCTCTATGGTCTTGTTGAATCGGTAATTTTTTTTAAGGATGAGATTGCCCTCTTGAAAGATTCTGGGTTTCACCTTTTTATTATACTTGTTCATCATTCACTATTGATATAACTGACCTTTGCATATCGTTGTCAGGCGTTTGCCTTCAATCAAATTCAGTTATTTATAATGGCTTTGGACCCACTTTACTTCTTCGAGTTGAGCATCCTTGAGTACACGGAGGGAAGGTATCTTGTCACGCCCCAGATTTCCAACCCGAGGAAACCGGTACGTGACTCCCCATTCACCCACACGGAGGGCAATGGGGTTGGATTACTGGATGCCACACAAGCAAGTCTAACAATTGCAATAAATCAAATAAGCCACATCTTTATTTAATTCCAAAACATCAAAGGTTCACAAAACAACCAAGTCCCTGATTACAGTTCAATCCCTTAGTACATTCCCCTCCTTGGGGTTACATAAATCATAAAAGTACATTACTGAAATGAACAATAAAGTGGAGAGGGTCTTCCACCTTGGTGTATCCACCTAACGCCTGTAAGTCCCTGGAAAAGAAGCAAACACAGTAGGAGGGGTGAGCAACCACAGCTTAGTAGGAATCAAGTCTCCCCAACCCATCCCATGTTCCTAGCATCTACATGCCATGTGTACAAGTGCAGTGTTGTGTTACAATAATTTCAACAAACATAATAAAAACCACATCAATTACAACCTTTCACTGCCACAGGCTAACACTTTATCCACAAGTGATTTAACCGCCTCTTCAGGCCAAGTGATTTAACCGCCTCTTCAGGCCACTGGTTTAACCGCCTCTCAGGCAAAGTTGTTTAACCGCCTCTTCAGGCCAGATACCACAGTCAAGCACACCACACACCATGGTCACTCAAGCATACAACCAAACACTTGGTGTGCACCCGTTCACAAGCGCACAAACCCAGCCATTCAGGCCATAGAGCAAACATCCAAAGATACATACATACACTAAACCACAAGTCCAACACCCGGACATAATACCAAACACATAATGGGCATACACACACGGCTAAGTTCACACAGGCATTTCATCAAACATGTAGCAGGCATGTCATACAGGCATTTTATCAAACACTTTTCATGCATCACACAAACACCAAGAAACACCAAAATCGCCATTGAAGGCCAACATTCATATAGGAGGTCACACCTATATGAATTTACATATAAATAATATAACAGATATAACTCATATTCTGCCTAGGACCCTAGGAGAGAGGAGGACTTAGGAAGAACGGAATCCCTACCTTAAAACAGATCTTCCTTGCTCCCGCGCTAAACACCGTCCTCCCCACGCAAGATGCTCCGGCAAAGAACCGGCAACTCCCCTTCCTTCTCTCTCTCTAGCTCTCTCTCTCTACGACGGCCGCAAAGCAATCTTGAAGAGAACCCTAAACCTAAAACAGAGGGCTTCTCCTCCTTATATAGACAACACAACATCAAAACGACGTAGTTTTGATTAAGTGAATCCCAAGATCAAAACGACGTAGTTTTGATCACACAAGTTAGCACCTTTTCGCACCCCTATAGGCCAAAATACTCGAATTTCAACATGGTCCTTTGGAGAAAGTTCCTTAGAATGTCAAAACCAAGGGAACCATGCAAAAATATGCCTGGCACGCCAATTTGCACGTGAATTCCCCAATTCACGTGCAACTCCATATGCACTCCAAATGCTCTCAAACTTCACCCCTAGCCTCCTTGCATCATTTAGAAGACAACCACACTTGCACGTGAATTGGACCCATATCACGTGCACCTCACATACATGTCCATTTGGCCTGAAACTTCGTGGTAGATAGAGGACACCATTCTAAGCATCTTTCCTTTTGCACGTGAATTCATTGGAGTCCATTTACTAGGTCAAAATCTAGAAAAACTCTACTCAGGAGGCAAACCGACTAACTCAAGGTACGGGTCCTTACATCCTCTCCCCCTTAAGACTTTTCGTCCTCGAAAAGAAATGACATACAAGGAAAACAAACACAAGCTACCCATTTGCCACACGGCGAGCCACAACACCCAAATGGGTCATACACCACACACCGCACAACAAAGACATAACAAGCACCACCATAATCCATAACCACAATAATGCACATAACACATGTCCGCATGGCACGAATACACATCTCAAAGCAAAGCACATCACAATTAAGCACATGTCTTTAAAAGACAATACAAATACATCAACTAATACAAGAAAACACATCACAAGAAAACACATCACTATCCCTCACAAGAAAACACATCACTATCCCTTGGCCAACAGCCACCTCCCACGCTTAAGATTGTTCGGTCCTCGAACAAGTCCGGGTGTTGCTCACGCATCACGGACTCACGTTCCCATGTCTCCTCCTCAATACCACGGTGTTGCCACAAGACGCGAACCAAAGGAATAAGCACGACCACGCAATAGCTTCTCTCGCCGATCTAGGATACGGATAGGGGCCTCAATGACGGACATGTCATCCTCAATGTCCAACTTCCCCCAATCAATCACATGAGTGGGGTCAGGGTGATACTTCCGCAACTGGGACACGTGAAACACGTTGTGAACTCGACTCAGCCGCGGTGGTAACGCTAACCGGTAGGCCACAGGCCCTACACGATCCAGAATCTCAAAAGGACCAATAAACCGCGGAGATAGCTTGGAACCTCGCCCAAACCGTCGATGTCCACGACGTGGAGAGACACGAAGGAACACATGATCACCAACAAAAACTCCAAAGGTCGCCGTCGCTGATCCGCATAAGATTTCGCCGACTCGAGCGGACAACAAACGCCGACGAATCAACTTGACCTTCTCGTTAGCCTCTTGAACCAACTGCGGTCCCAAAAGAGTTGTCTCCCCCACCTCGGTCCAACACAAAGGGGATCGACACGGCCGTCCATACAACGCCTCAAAAGGAGCCATCCCAATGGATGCCTGATAATCGTTGTTGTAGGCAAACTCCACCAAAGGAAGGTGAGTTGCCCACGAACCCCCAAAATCTAGCACACAAGCCCTCAACATGTCCTCCATGGTCCGATTCGTCTGCTCGGTCCGACCGTCGGTCTCAGGGTGAAAGGCTGTACTCGGGTGAAGCTTGGTCCCCATAGCCTCCTGCAAACCTGCCCGTAAACGGGAAGTGAACCTCGGATCCCGGTCCGAGACAACCGATGAGGGTACGCCATGCGCTCTCACAATCTCGTTCATGTACACTGACTCAAGGTCCCAATAGAGTCCCGCTCGCGAACAGCCAGGAAATGGGCCGACTTTGTGAGTCGATCCACAATTACCCAAATCATATCGTTCCTCCCAGTGGTGGGTGGAAGACCGGCCACAAAATCCATCGCTATATGGTCCCACTTCCACTCCGCTATGGGCAAGGGTCGTAACATGCCCGCCGGCCGCCGATGCTCGCCCTTCACCTGCCGACACGTGAGGCACCGCGAAACAAAGGCAGCCACATCGCGTTTCATCCCAGGCCACCAAAAATGTGCCCGAAGCGCATGATACATCTTCGTACCCCTTGGATGCACAAGAACTCTGAGACCGGTGAAACTCCCTCATCACCTCATCCTTGAGGGAAGAAGCCACGACCAACCGCCCCCGAAATGACAACTCATGCTCGGGACCCTCTCGTCCAGTCCCCAGATAGCTCCCCGGCCTCAATACGGGCACGGAGAACCTCACACTCAATGTCACCCAGTGTCCCTCTCGGACGCGCCGGTACAACTCAGGCACAACCACCAAAGGACTCAGGATCGTCCCACCATCATGAGCAACAGCCGCAGTCTGTAACGTCGCCAACCGCTCCATCGCCTTCCACTCTCTCACGGCCACCTCGGCTTTCCCTTTTCTCGCTCAACGCATCGCCCACAACATTACCCTTGCCCGGGGTATAGGCAAGAGTAAAGTCAAAGGTCTGCAAATACTCCACCCATCTCCTTTGCCTCAAATTCAAGTCCTTCTGAGTAAAGATGTACCGAAGGCTCTTGTGATCCGAGAACACCACAAACTTTTCCCCCAAGAGGTAGTGCCGCCAACTCTTCAGGGCGAAGATAACGGCCGCTAACTCAAGGTCATGAGTAGGATAATTCTGCTCATGAGGCTTCACTGCCTCGACCCATAAGCTACCACACCGTGCTCCCGCATAAGCACACACCCCAAACCAACCCCGGACGCATCACGGTATACCTCATATGGAATATCCTCCCTAGGCAACCTCAACACAGGAGTGGTCAAACGGGTTTTGAGAGTCTCAAACGCCCGCTGGCACTTGTCCGTCCACTCAAATTTCACTCCTTTCCTAGTCAACGCCGTCATAGGAGCCGCCAAACGAGGAGAACCCCTCTACAAAACGACGATAGTACCCCCGCCAAACCAAGAAAACTATGGATCTCAAAAACGTTGGTTGGCCTCGCCCACAATGTCACGGCCTCAATCTTGGTCGGGTCTACCCTAACTCCCTCACTGACACCACATGGCCAAGAAAGTGAACCTCCTGCAGCCAAAACTCACACTTGCTAAACTTAGCAAACAACTGCCGGTTCCTAGTGGGGGCATTTCTTGTATAGCTCAAACTTGATCTGGAGCAATTTTCACTCCCTTTTGGCTCACAATGAAGCCTAATAGTTTTTCTGACATGGCTCCGAAAGTGCATTTTTTGAGGTTCAATTTGAGCTGATATTTTCGCTGTCTGTTGAAAAGCTTATGGAGTACTTTAATATGATCTTCAGTGTTTCGCGATTTGGCTATCATGTTGTCTACTTATACTTCAACTTCTTTATGCATCATGTCGTGGAATAGTATTACTATGGCTTGCTGATAGGGAGCCCCTGCGTTCTTCAAACCAAATAGCATCATGTTATAATAGAATGTGTCCCAAAGTATTGTGAATGTGGTCCTCTTCTTATGTTCGGGAGTCATACGAATTTGATTATAGCCCGAGAAGCCATTTATAAAGGAGAATGAAGTGTGTTTTACTATATTGTTGTTAGGGGGGTTTTTCAACTTATTTTAGTGTCAAATGAAGAAGAATTAATGAGAAAAGATCACAATTTCAACTTCATTTTGATGTATTTGATCAATTAATGAACTGACCCCCTAACATGGTAGCAGTAGATCCTTTTGTGGTGTTTTTGCTGTCTTTGAATGAAAAACAGGTCAAGCACAAGGTCTAAATGAAGAAGGAAGGAGCAAGGGACAATGCATCCCGGTCATTTCAAATTTGAAATGACCAAAATGAAATGACGGGGCCAATTGAGTTGACCAAAAGCTCCCGAGAGCTTGGTCATTTGAAACGGTCATTTGAAATTGAGTTGACCAAATGACCTGACCGCAGGCAGTTTCTGCACAACGTACTTTGCTGATCAACGAACTCTCATAGATGCCACGTGTACAACCTGTAATCCTTCATTAAAGGATCTGACGACGCTCCATCAACCTTTTTGAGAGGAAAACGAGTTTGAATTAATGGATGGAACAGTTCTAACAGTTAGGAGAGCAATTATGCACAGAATTGTAAGACAAAAGAGATTTTTCATGTAATTTTTGGGCATCGTTCATTCGGGAGAGAGAGAAGTGTATTGGGTTCTCATAATTAGAACAATAGTTTTCTTATTTGCTATTGTAGCTTAAACCTTCATGGGAGGAGGATGGATTTAATGTAAGTTTCTAATTCCTTTTCTTTTGGCTAGTTAATTTGAAATTCCCTGTTATGTTTATCAAGTCTTTTGAGTTAGCACGTGAGATTTAAGTTCGGCCACCTTAAGTCTTGTATAAGGTTAATCAATTATGGATCGAAAGAAGACATTGATAATCGGATAGTTAAGAGATTTGACTTGCTAAGATTATAATTTGCGAAAGCCAGTAATCTTGCTTGTAACCTAGTTAGGGTTGGTGTGATGCCAATCTACACTCAAACAACTTAAGCACATAATGGGTTGCCCGTTCCCCAACCTAGGGTATATACACGGCTAGGTCACTCGAAAGAGGCTAGTACATGCAAAGGTGTTGGGTTTTAAATAAAAAGGGAAAGTTTGAATTAATATGCCTTAAGAACAAGAGATTAATTAATTACATTGATTGAAATCCAAATCCCTATTTTCTCCCATAAGATCATTTACATTGCTTTGTTTATTTAAATTACAACATTCAAATTGTTAATGATACAAAACCAACTTTAAATACATCATGGATTTACAAAATGAGCTTTTTACTTGATCACCTTCTCTGTGGGTTTGACATCCGGACTTTGAGTCCACTTTATTACTTGTAACGATCCGTACGCTTGCGGAATTGCTAATAATTGTCCATTAAGGTATCAATAAGTTATCTTTTGGACATGCCCAATTCAAATCTCTATAATCGACATACATATGGATCTTGCCTCATTTCTTTGATACTGACACAACATTGGCTACCCATTCGGGATAATGGGAGACGCTTAGAAAACCTGCATCCCATTATTTTCTAACTTCTTCCTTAATTTTCAGTAACATTTCAAGTCTTATCCTTCTCAATTTCTACTGAACTGGCTTGCATTTTGGCTTAACCGGTATTTGATGTTGCACTATATTTGTATCTAATCCTAGTATATCTTGATATGACCACGCAAAAACATCTATATAACTTCTTAACAGGTCGATCAACTATTCTTTGATGTTTGCGGCTATTAAGGACCCTACCCTCAGTTCTTTTGGTTCATTTATTGTCCCTAAATTCACTGTTTCTATTGGATCTTCACTAGGGAAGGATAAACAGTTGTCCCTTTCTAGTAATCGGATGATATTTCTGGTAGGTTTAGTGTCTCCTCTGTTTCAATATCCTTAACCTCAAACATTGGCTGCTCCCAATCTAGACTTTGGTCAAACCTTGGGCATCTTGTTTTGCTTTCGCATACCACACTTTCATTTACATCGTGATACTTGCTTATAAGGGAATGACAAGTTGGTAACTAAATATGATATGCATATGCCATGAATAAAATACACTATGTTGATGAAAGACTTGAAGAAATACATTTTATTGAAATGGAAGACAAAAATGGTTCATAACTTCAAAGACATTTAAGATAAAATACAATAAATCTAGTAATTCCCTACGGTATCTCATGTAGGGCATGCTTGTCTATGTTCAGTGTGATTACAATCTCTGTTTGGCTTTTGTGGATGAATCCTTTACTTTGGAATGTAACAAATAAAGGAGGGAAGCTTCTCTTTTCCTCTTGTACTGGCCTTTGCTGCAACCTTATTATCCTGATCTCTTTCTTTTTGGATGCTCCCCTCTGTCTATCAACTCTTATAGGCATATAGCCTAACCCAAACTTCTCACCATTTTCTTTGATATGGCTTTTGAATTCCTTGAGCTTTTGCGCCTAATCTTGTCCCGGTTTATACCCTTGCTTGATTATGGTAGTTCTAACCATTTTTGTAATCTTCGAGAGGCAGTAGATTGGGACAGAAGTGATGTTCACCACCTCAAAAGACTGATAGGAGCATTCTGGTATATCCTCATTATTTTCAATATACGACACTAATGCAGGCTTAGTGACTAGAAAGCTCGTTTCTCCAGATACACAGATAAGTTGGTCACCTATCACAAATTTTATTTTTTGATGGAACTAGATGGCACTATTCCTGTCATGTGGATCCAGGGTCTTTCCAACAGGCAACTGTAATAGGATGTAACGTCCATCGCCTGGAATTCTATCGTAAATGTAGTTGGTCCAATTAGGAGTGGAATATCTAGAGTTCCTACCATGTCATGTTTTCTTTCATCGAATGTCGTACCTTCATAGTACAGGAACGTATATAGGATGCGTTGATCATGTGGAGTCCGTGGATTTCATAAGTCTCACATTAAACTGAGGGGAGAACGAAGTGCACCTCATAAGGAGGGCATGGATACCTCTCTAGCACGACACATTTTGAGGTGCTAGTAGGCAGTATTAAGAACAAAAGCCATGTGGGCAGTGGCCCAAAGCGAACAATATCAGGTTATGGGTGGCTTGAACTGTTATAGATGGTATCAGAGTTAGGAACCCGAGTTGGTATGCCATAATCCCATGGGGACGTGAGCCTCCTAAGGGGGGTGGATTGTGGAGTCTGTGGAATTCACAAGTCCTACATCGGACTGAGGGGAGAACGAAGTGTGCCTCATAAGGAGGGCGTGGATACCTCTCTAGCACGACGTGTTTTGGGGTTCCAGTGAGAACTACTATGAACAAAAGCCATGCGGGCAATGGCCCAAAGCGGAAAAATATCAGACTACAGGTGGCTTGGATTGTTACAAACCGAAAGATGTTATAGTATATGTAAGGGCATAATGTTCAAGGTAGATCTGTTATCAATGAGTACTCGGGCTATGATATACTCCTTACATTGGACAGTGACATGCAAAACTTTTATATGTGTAATAGCCCAAGTCTCCCGTAATATAATATTGTCCGGTTTAGGGCCCAAGCTCAATTTCGGATTTTGTTCTTGATAGTGCCACACAGGTACCCAAAAGGCCTCGTGTCAGAAGAAGTCTCCACGCCCTCTTAAGAGACACGTTTGGTTTTCCTCTCTAGCCGATCACCATTGAGGGTTGTCTTGGGATTTGCATTTTGATCTTCGGGATAGGACATTGGTTTTCTCTTTCGTTGGAGTTGCCTCATGTGCCTCTTGTCCCAGGTGAAAGAAGGCAACCCCACTAACCAAGACTTAGTACATTGGGTTTCCTTTGAACAGGTGGTGTCGATTCCATTGAGGTTGAGGGGATCTTTGAAGCTATTTTTGTGGAGTTCGATGATGGGAACTTAAGTCCAGGGGTTTTTGCGGTCTCGGATCCTGGGTCTATTGGTGATGATTTGTCTTTGCCTCTATATGTTTTGACGGTGACTGTATATTTTGGGTAGCCTTGCTTTCGAGAGTTGGTGGGAATCACACAATGGGCTCGGTTTTTGTTGCGGCTCCTTTTGTGGATGGTGTTGCAGGGCATCTTGATTTGTTGCACTTGATCGAGCCTGGTCCGTCCTTTGGGAGTCTTGATCCTGAGTCTTGTCCGATTCAGCCTTCAGCTTGGGTTTAGAAAAGGCTCAAGACTGTTTGGAAAGTGTTGGAAGTTTCGTACGAAGGCTATGAACAAGCTATAGATGGAATGTTTTGAGATCTTGAAGCACATCATTTTCACGGGAATTTTACTATGCTTGGGGATGCGAAGCCTCCGGGTTCGGGGAACAAAGGGTGTAGAGAACTTAAACAGATGGCTTCATCTATAAATTATGGAGTTCGGCCTCCTAGAGTAGAGAAAGGGAAAGGTCGATTGCGAGGAAGGGCGATTTCGGTTGATTAATGAGTTTGAATTTACATAACTTGGAGTGTGCGGGGTTTAATTGCCCGGTCCAAGAGATTGTGTTAAGAACTTGCCGCAAGGTTGGCTTGTAGACATTATGTGTTTGGATGAGACTAAGATGGGCATTATTACGGATCTGGTCGTTTTGAGCCTTTGGCTTTGTAGGTTCGTTGACTGGATTTTTCTTAGATCCGTTGGAGCTTTCTGTTGATGGTGGATACCAAAGTTGTGGAAAAGTTAGAGGGGGTAGTTGTGTCTTTTTGTGCCTTGTAAATTCAAAATTGTGGCTGATCTGTTTGTGTGGATGTTTGCCGGTGTTTATAGGCCTACTTCTACTAGCAATAAGCGGTTAATGTGGGATGAAGTGGGTCGGGGTTCGAGTTGTTGGATTTTTCGAGTTTATTGTCTCCAATGGTTTGATTGATTTACCTTTCAAACAGGGGAACATTTACTTGGTCCAACGATGGGGATGTTTGTTCCTTGTCCTGGTTTGATAAATTTCTAGTTGGAATATTTTCAATTATTTCCATTGTCAAATATTTGTAATTATTTGTTGTATATTTAGTTTTTTTTTTAGTTTTTTTCTTTTGAATATATGAGTATTATAATCTCTTAAGGGGGAGTCTTTGGTTTCTCCCAATGTTAATCTTATATTAGTTGTATCGGGTAAATACGAGAGGCTAGCTTGGGTGTTTGACAAATAACATGCAAGTTGAAATGTTACTCTCGACTCTAATCCTCTATTGTCATGCCATTAAAAGGTTCTTTTGGGTTTGACCATGTGGCACAAAGTCTCACCGATGTACTTGATTTTTCATCTTTAGCTCCAAATTCAAAGAATATCTTGTCTTCTAACTAAGTTTAAACAAGCATGCGGGTTAAGGTATCGTCTTCGTGACCGTAAAGAACATGATTGATTAGGATTTTTAAATTTATCTTCTAATGTTTTTTTATCTCATTTCGACTTCATCTCTTATCCCTCGTTTGTCTAAATCTCACTATGTTTTTGCCATTCAATTGTCTTCGTCTATTCCTAATGGAGGTTTGCTATGGTAGAGGAAATGAAAGTTGTTCAGAAGAATTACACTTGGAAAATGGTCGAGTTACCTCGAGATAAAAAGACAGTGGGATGCAAATGAGTGTTTACAGTAAAGTATAAGTTAAAGGATATAGTTAAAAGATATAAGGTCAGATTAGTTGCCAAAGGTTACATGTAGATGCATGGGATTGACTACCAAGAAATCTTTATTATGGCTAAGATGAGTATTGTTGGAGTTATTTTTTTTCTTTGTAGATAACTTAGATCGTTTATTATGATAGTTTGATGTAAAGATTGGTTTGCTTAATGGTGAGTTGATAGAAGTGGTGTATATGGATCTTCTTCGAGATTTTACACCAAGTGAAGCAAAAGTATGCAAGCTAAAGAGGCATTATATGGTTTGAAATAGTCACTGAGAGCTTGGTTTGAGTTTAAGCAGGCAGTAGCTGATCATACTTTGTTTTATAAAAGAGTTGGTGATAACATTACCTTGTTTATTTTTTATGTTGATTACATGATTCTTACACGTAGTAATATAATTGAGATAGAAAAATTTCATTGTCACTTGATGGAGTTTGAGATGAAGGACTTGAGTTCTCTAAAATATTTCTTTGGCATTGAAGTATTCTATTCTAAACAGAGAATTTTTCTTTGTCAACGGAAGCATGTTCGGACTTCCTAGTTGAAATCGATAATTTAGCCTCAACCTGCATATACTCCTATTGAGGTGAACAATGGTTTAAGTATTTATTCCAATCAGGTTCCCACGAAAGAAGAGATATCTCGAGAGGTTAGTAAGGAAATTAACTCGCAATAGACTTGATATTTCTTATGTTGTTAGTGTCGTGTGTTAATTCATGCATAATCCAATTGATCAACATATGAGTTCGTGAATTGTATTTTGGCATATTTAAAGTCAAGATATTATTTTTCTAAGCACGGACTCCTAAACATTATGGGATGCCTTAACTTTGACTTTGTTGGATTCAAATTGAAAAGAATATCAACTTTTGAGGATGTGACATTTGTAGGTGATAATTTGGTGACTTGAAGAAGTTATAAATAAAATGTGATTTTTTTCTTAGGGCAGAAGTTGAATATTGGACTATTCATCATGCTACTATAGAACTTATGTGGCTGTGTATTATTTTGCGTGATCTTGGTTATAGCTCGTGAAAGATAATAATGCTTTTTGTGACAACAGCTACCATTGGGATAGCAAATAATTTAGGGCAGGCTATTTGATATATATTCAATTTATAACAGCTACCATTGGACGATTGAACTCGATAGGAATTACATCAAGGATAATTTAAATTTTGATGTAATGACGGTTTTCTACGTTAGGAGAACAAATAATTGGCTAATATGATGACTCATGCAATTATTGGTAATTCTTCTCATATATTTTTGTGTAAGTTAGGTATGTGTGATATCTATGTATCAACTTGAAAGAGAAAGTTGGAATGAGTTTTCAATTATCTAAATTGTCAAATATTTGTAGCTGTTTGATATATATTCAATTTATTGTATGAATTAGGAAAAGAAATTATTTTTTCCTCTATTCTCTATTTCTCTATAGGAGTCGAAGGGTGGAGGCGGAGGGTTGCATACCTGAAATGTTGGCAGGTCGAAGGCTCGATGTCTCGGCAACTTGAAAGCTAGAGGGTTCAACACTTGAAGACTCAAGTCTTCGAGGCCTGAAGAATCGTAAGCTTCAAGACTATGAGTCGTCTGGAATTCGATTATTCAAAAGGTGGAGCGCCGGTTGGCGAGGTGGCAATGCTTTTACCTTTCTAAAGGAGGTTAGATCGCCCTTATTATGAGTACTTTCTCCAACCTTCCCTCTTACTTTTTTTCTCTTTTATGGCAATTGAGCAAATTCAGTGGAATTTCCTTTGGGGGGCTATTGCCGAGGTGGTCAAGTTTCACATGGCCAAGTGGGATTTGTTGTGCGTCCCTTTTTTTGGTTGGCCTTGCTATTAAGAATCTATGACATTTTGATGAAACCCTTTTGGGTAAGTGGTTGTGGTGATTTGGTGTGGAAAGAAATGTTTTTTTGGAGGTCATTATGATGAAATATGGTAGGCCACTAGGTGGGTGGATATTCTAAGTTCCTAGTGGGCCTCACATTGTTGGTTGAAGAAAGTCAATTCGGTCCACATAGGTCATATTTTCTTGATTTGTAAGGTTTGTTGCAGGAGATGGGTCTTCTATCCGTTTTTAGCACAATATCTAGTGCGTTGTTGAGCTGTTGAAGTTTGTTTATCGTGAGTTGTACCACATTACTTGTATTATTGATGCCCTTGTGGCTGATTTTGTTTGAATTGGGAGGTGAGTTTTACCTGGTTAGCTCAAGATTGTGGTTTGGAGGCCTCTTCCTTGATATGTTGTACTTTGTCACAACTTGCATTTTCGAGGAGGATAAGTTGTGTTGGATTCTGGATTGATCTAAAGGCCTCTATTCTTTGGTCTAATCTAGCTATCTTCCTCCAACTTATGTTGATAATTGTGAAGCTGCCTATGGTGTCCATTCCCGAAGATGTAATTCTGGTGATGATCTAGATTGGGATAATATTAATGCTTCTGATGATTTGGATTTTGGTATTAGTGTAGAAGATTGTTGTCTTGATATGGCAATCCGTGTTTATAATTTATGCCCTCCCATTGTGCTAAAACTGCGTGGAAAATGCCATTATTAGTTTTAATCTTTGTATCTGTTTTTACTTTTCTGATTTTATTTTAAGGGTAAGACTCAGGCTCTGCCCTCTTTTCTTAAAATATTAATAAAAATTTTACTTTTTCCTTAAACAAAATCCATTTATGTAAGGTAAATATTTTATGAGGCCATTGAGCACGGTGAAAGCAAGTGGTAACATAAATCTATTCATGGAGAGACAATGTGTGATGTAGATGAGTGCACCAAGTAGGATTGAGATTATTAATTTAGGAAATTTCATGGAATTTGCATGTCTTGCTTTGGATTTTTTGTATATGTTTGTTGCTTCCTCTATTTTTCACCACACCTAGGCTTTTGTATTGTTATGATTATTGATTCTTTGATGCTTTGTTATTTAAGGGAAAAAGTTGACTCAAGGATGCCAGAGGTTCTTTGTTTGGCTGAAGGTGGATCCCTAAAACATCTCAAGAGTGAGTAAAGATCATGGTTCACATCCCTTTAGTTTTCTTCTCATTTTATGTTCTTCTGACTTGTTGAGTTAATCATCTAATGTTGATATGCAAGAATGGTGCCAAAGCGTTTTGGTAAAAACCAAGGGTGGAAAAAGTGTTCTTCACTTTGCTGCTAGTGGGGAACACACTGAGATCTGCAAGTTTTTGATTTTTGAGCACCAATTTGATGTCAATATCAAAGATTCTATGGGTATTGATTTCATGGCCTTTCCTCATTTGTTGTTGAGGCATTTCTTTTGTGTCTCACTTTCTTGAGGCGTGTTTTGAGTTATTTTTTTTATCTTTATTGATAAATGGAACCCATGAGTTTCTTTCCCATTTTTGAACCCTTGTTTAATGCTAGTTTTTCTTCATTTACTATTTTTATTGAGGAATTAATTAATCTCCACACGGGCTGATTTCAACCAGTAATGGCATTTCCCAAACATAGATTATGGGTTCTGTAAATTATAGATTGAACTCATGTTTCATCTCGACCTTTCTTTTATTTGCCTTCGACAAATTGATTTCTCACAGGCCACACTCCATTACACGAAGCAGCTTCAGGGAATCATGTCGGTGCTCTTTCCTTTCTGCTTGATAATGATGCAGATCTTAATGCATAGGCTTCCATGGGCTTGACAGTCTTACATTTCGCAGCAGAAGCAGGTTAGACAAAATCCTTGTTTTTGTTCATGCATCCAGATGATTCGTAAATGGTGGCATTTACAAACGGTGGCATTTACAAAATTCTTTCTAGTGCTAGTGGAGGATAGCTGTTACATTTACCTTGTTAGGTTATTGTCAATGTTCAGAAATGGTTGCTTGTAATTTTCTATTTGGATGACTGGAATCTTGTTGGGTTGGCTTTGCACATTTGCTGGTATACAATGACCTAGATGGATTTTTTTTCCTTTTTTTTCATTTAAATGATTCATCCATAGACTATTCTACGTATATGGAGTTTAGTCTGCCATCGTTTAACAAAGAATCCCCTGCATATCAAGTGCTCCACCTTGACGCTCCCTCTTTTGTTCTTGGATATATATTTCAAATGACGTCTAACTGTTAAAATCTGAGTAATGTATTCTTGTTGACCTCGTAATCCTTTCCCACTATCTCAAATGTTATCTCACCTCATTTGGGTTTTTATCTTTTTGCAGGAAGTCTGTCTGCCATCAACGATTTGATTTCAAGAGGCCTTGATGTAGATGTAGCATATGATTTCAGCACACCGCTGGGGATTGCTGTGATTCAAAACGCACCAAAATAGCTCCCTTCGCTAGACATACATACATTGGTTTTATTATATACCTTTAAAGGGTGACCATAAATTATTGTTCAACTCAATGAAATTAGGATAACGACTGTCATCACAATCACCATAATAATTGAGTTCTTCTAAAAATTTATCTGTTGTCTTATAAACAACCTCCTTCTAAGTTTGAAGTATAAAAATATGAAATCTCGGTCAAAAATGAAAAGCCTTATTTTATATATGATATGTAATTCTTATCAATATTCGAGTGTGTTTATCACATAAGTCCCACAAATATTGGTTTATACACATACTCAATATTTTAAAATATTTTGTATTTATATTAGGCCAATTTAAAATGTAGTTTTGATTGCTTGCGATTAAAATTATTTAAATTAATTTAAGAACTAAAAAAAATCTAAGACATTAGTATAATAGAATATTGAAATTTCCTCAAAGTATCTTTTTTTATTCATGCCTTTATTCCCCACTTGTCATCTGTTCCTAAGTAGCCTTTTCATGGCAACTTATATATGACATATACATTGTCATATTTTACTTTGGCAATGCGTATGTATCAAATCATTCTTTTTATTTCAGTAATATTTAAATATCCTGTTCTTACTATTAATAAGGATATCTTATAATTGTTTTATATTTAGGTTATGAGAATATAATGGTGGAAACAAATTTTGGCTCATGGCTATAAAAACATGGCTAATTACATGTGAAATAGGACACTCATGATAATGTTAAAATGCAGTTTTAACCCTCGAAGCTGTACGGTGTGGTGGGCGCCTCGAGGCGGTTGAGGCAGGCGCCTCAATCACCGATGACAATTTTTTTAAATATATATAAAATATATAAAATTAAATAAGCAAATTTAGTTTTAAAATAATAAAATCATATTACAAGTATGAAATGAAGTCTCACACTCATTAAAATTCAAATTTAAGTCTAGTCATACATCAAATATAAAAATCCAATAACTTAAATAAATAATAAATATAATTATAATTTAAAATCATGAATTAAATTAATTAATTAACTATTAATCAAAATACATAAATAATATCGTGAGTTAAAATTAATTAACTTACCTCACGGACGCTGGACGCTGGACGCACGATCACACTGGAGGCAACCGACGCTGGACGCACGATCACGCTGGAAGCTGGACGCATGGCGACGCTGGACCCACGGCGATGCTGGACGCATGGCGACGCTGGACGACGATCACGACTGGGACGACGACGCTGGGACGATCGTTGACGGACGACGACGTTGGGACGACGACGACGCTGCTATTGACGATGACGACAGATCGACGTCCCTTCAACGGCAGAGGACGACGACGACGACTGATCGACTTCCCTTCGACACAGCAGAGGACGATGACGACGACCGATCGACTTCCCTTCGACACAGCAGAGGACGACGACGACGCTGGAGGCTATATTAGGTTAGCGTAACGTTTTTTTTACCCAATTTATATCCTTGAAGTCACCGTGTTGCGGGCGCCTCGCACCTCATACGGGTTGAGGCGGCGATGCGGGCCGCCTCAGTCCGCCTCGCCCGTACGAGGCGGATGTCGGCGGAGGCGGGATCTGACGCGGCGCCTCCATACGGGTTGACGCTGAGGCGGGCGAGGCGGCGCCTCAAGAGGCGCCGCCTCAGCCCGTATTTTCGAACGATGGTTTTAATTAGTTAATAATTTTTAAAATTACAATGCAAGAGGCAAAATAGGGCATAAAATTACAAAACAGGAGCAAACACAAGTTTGGAAATACTTTAGATTCTTTTACATATTAATAGATATGACACAACACATGACATGATAATTTTTGTTGCATTATTGTACATAAAGGAAAATTCTCAAAATGTGCTTGTTTGTAGCATAGTTTTAAAGGGGAGTTGGTGTGTCTATTTAGGTTGGGCAGACAAGGCATGTATAATACAAAATTTTCAAAAATATATAGTTGATGATCAGATGGTTGTTTCTGTCGCCCTTTCTTTCTTTCTTTGGGGTTAAAAATATAATATTTTTGAAAATAAAAAACGTGATTTATTATGACACCCAAATTCAGTTATTTTTATATGATACATAGTTTAAGAGGATGATCACATTAACTCTCTTATTTCCTTTTTCTTTCATCGTCCTTAAAACAACCAAACATCGTCATCGTTCCAAAAAAAAAACAAAACTAATTAGTGCCCTGGTGGCATGCTTGATGCTTGAGAGTTGCCTTAGTTGAAGACTAGATTCATAGCATCATTGCTGAAGACCAGAATAGGTCTAATTAGTGCTACAGATTCGTAAGATTTGTATACAATCCCTAGGTGTATTATATGTAGACAGTTTATTATATTTATTGTATTTATTCCTAGCATTAAAAGCTTGTAAGACTAAAGGACAAAGATAAGTCTATTTAAACTCTCGATTGTACAAATGAAAGATAGTGAATTTATATTTTCTAATAGTATTATTATATTTGTTTTTTTAATTTTAGTATGATTCAACACCATTAGAATTAGTTGCAATGGAAAAGAATCATGCCATGGTTAGAAAATTATTTTTGATGACATTACACATTTCTCCAATTCATGACTCAAGTTTTTTATGGAATTATAAGGCATTGTGAATTTGAAGAAGTTGTAAAATGGGTAAATATATGTAGTTTTAAATTTGTGGCATGTTAGTAATTGCTACTTATTTTTCTTTTTTACTCTTGCTTATAGTCTTTGTTTGTTAAGCTTTTGACATTTGTCCCCCAATTTTTTTTTGTTAATGTTCTAGCTCACTTTTTTAGTCATCCTATATGTAGAATTCAACCATCTATTTATGAAGTTTGAATTTGACATTTAGATTGTCATAGATGAGTACTAATTTGTATGTAGTTTGAGTTTGTTAAAATCTTTTTTAGCCATCTTGCTCTATTAAACATGGAATTTTTTGTCTCTATGACCTTTGATTGTGTGAAATTTTTTGTTTGGGGTTTAATTGCATATTTTTACTTGAACTTTCTAATTGATTATGTAATTTTTTCCTAACTTAAGATTTTCTTTTTGTATGCATTAAGTTGAATTGTTATCCCTTGATTTATTAGTAGTATATTTAATTACCCATAAAGGTAATAATTTTGTAGAATTTAGCTAATAACTATGAAATTCTTTTGGTTTATAGTATTTTGGGCAAATTGCAATAGAAAAACTTTAGTTGCTTAGACTGTGGTTATATGACATCATTGCCTCGCTCGTTTTCACCTTCCAATACCTTGGTGCTTTGAAAACTTTGTTTTTAAAGCCATTTGTTAAGAGCACATTGTTTTATTGAGTTACATTTGTCATCCTTATTTTCTAATTCTTTGGATCATATATTACTCAAAATATTATTTGCAAATACGGAAGAAGGTTGAGGAAGTGTATTCATTGTATAAGTCAATGGGGCAAAAAGCATATGCGATATAAAAATACTACACATCATACGTTTGGTATACAAAGGCATTTTTTTTTACTTTCTTGAAAATTTAATTTTTGTTTTACTATTGTTGCCTTAAAGATTTAGTAGTGAGTTGACTTGCTTCCTTTTAAGCATGTCTCCCTCTGTAATATTTTAGCAAGTTCATTTAGTTTTTTTTTTAACATGATCAACTTCTTCTCACTGGCATTGTTTTTGGAATGTCACCTTTACTTTGGATCCAAAATATGTTAAATTTATTGCGGTATAATATGGTTGTATTATGGCGGGCTATCAACATCTACATTTGGTTTTCATCGTGGATATATATTTGCTATATGGATTATGCTTCTATGTTATAGTATCTTGATGCTAATGTCTAGTCTTTTCCCTATTTCTTGATGGCATGATATAATTGTTTTGAATTTTTTTTCATGCTAGGAGGTTCTTTGCTCGCCTTGAGGAAATCCAGAACCATAATGAATATAAATTGGATGTACCTTCCTTAGAAAAAATCACGATGTTAATTCAAGCAAAAATGATCATTTTTTGGAGTTGTAATTTGTACCTTAGATGCCCTGGTTAGTATTTCTAGATTTGTAAGGATTGCATACACATTGGAGTTGTTTGTGGTTATTTATTTGTTTAATGTGTTGTCCATCTATGCAGATTTTGATCTGCAAGTCCATGCCAGTTTTTCAAACTTCCTAAAGGAGCTGAGGTATTGTGTGAGTTTTGATGAATTAGCTTTTGGCATTGCAGTAATTAAAGTATCAGCTGACGTGAATTGTCTTGAGAGGTATATAGAGGTAAGATTGGATTATTATAGACAAAAATTTAACTTTTATATTGACCGCTAAGATCTTTATATTATTGGGGTAAAACTTGGTGAGTCCGTATCTTATTACAACAACTCTAGGGAAGACACTCAGAATTATAGAGGATGTAATACAAATTTGTGACATGCGGTCCTATCATTTGTCGGGGGTTATCTTGGCAACATAGATCGGTTTAGAATAGGTTTTAGAGAATTAGAATAGACCCTTTATGCTTTGGAGAAGAAGAAAACTGGACAATGGAGAATACTCATGATGGTGGCCATAGTGATAATATTAGAATGCTCCATGTTTCATTACCTATATATTTTGTTATAGAAGGTAGAGCAATAGAATATGAATATGTCATGTATAAGTTAATCTTAACTTATGTTATGAGACAAAGACACTTGGCCGATATAACAACAAGACAATTATAATTATTGAATGAATCCTAGACAAGGAGCTCCTTCCCTAAAATTGATGCAAAGAACTTAAAAATATTACAAATGTGCATCAATTAGCCTTGTTGAAACTGTCACATTGAAATGAAATATAAAATAGTTCCAACTAGCCAACAAGATAGTATTTTCATCTGTATTGGTTTTTTTATTATTGAGATGTCAAAAGTTTAATACTAATAGCCAATGCTTAAGTTAAGTTTCAATATGCTTAAGTCTTGATCTACTTAAATCTTCTATTTTAGTTGGAGAAGTAAAAAATGAGAAGAATTTTTGCGTTTTATCACTTTTAATGTGTTTTCTTTTTGTTAAAACACAAAAAAATCTTTTTATTTTTTTACTTCTCCAATTAAATTAGAAGATTCAAGTAGATCAAGACTTATGCATACTGAAACTTAACCCATGACAAAATAGGAATGGAAAAATAAAGTATTAAGCATTGACTATTAGTATTAAACATTTGACATCTCAATAATAAAAGAACTCAATGTATATAAAAGTACTGTCTTGGAGGCTACTAGGAACTATTTTATATTTCATTCCGGTGTGGCGGTTTCAGCTAGGCCAATTGATGCACATTTGTGATATTTGAGTCGCTGCATTAGTTCTAAGGAAGGGACTCCTTGTCCGGGATTCATTTGATAGTTATAATTGTTTTTGCTGTTATATCGGCTAGGTTTACTATCTCGTAACATTAGTTGAAATCAACTTATACATGAGATATTTGTATTCTATTGCTCTTCCTTTTATAACAAAATCATACAGGCAATGAAATCTGGAGCATTCTGATACATCACTATGACTATCATCATGTATTTTCTCTATTGTTAGTTTTTTTCTTCTCTAAATCATAAAAAATCTGTTCTAATTCTCTTAAACCTATTTTAAATCAATTCATGTTGCCAAGGTAACTCGAGAAATGTAGGACTATATGTCACAAATTTGTATTGCATCCTAGATATTTCTGAGTGTCCTCTCTAGAGTCGTAATAGTATACCAACCCACCAATTTTTATCCCAATAACATAAAAATCTGAGCGGTTAATGTTCCAATTGGAAATGATAGATAATGATGTCAGCAAACTAATGCAAGTGACTTTGATTCCAATAAATATTGAGAAAGTTAAGTACAAAATAATGCACTGTGCATCGGTTATTCAATCAAAATTTGTATAAAACTTGATACTTTGGTCATATTTTTTTCATTTCTTCTCATATTTAATACGATTAAGTGTTTTTTTTTGAGTTTCAATCTGTATCATTTAGTGCTTGCCTTGGGGCATTTTAAGGTCTCTAAAGTGGTTCTTAGTTTTGTGGTCTTTCATTGAATACGTTTGCGATCTAATTCGGTTTTTATTGTGGATATATATTTGCTATATGGATTATGCTCTTATGTTGTAGTATCTTGATGCTAATGTCTAGCCTTTCCCTCATTTCTTCATGGCATGGTTTAAGTGTTTTGAAATTTTTTTAATGCTAGAAAGCTTCTACTCGCCTTGAGAAAATTCAGAACTATAATAAATATAAATTGAAATTATCTTCCTTAGAGAAAATCAAGATGTTAATTCAAGCAAAAATAGCCATTTTTTGGAGTTGTAATTTGTACGCTAGATGTCCAGGTTAGTATTTTTAGATTTGTAAAGATTGCACACACGCATTGGAGCTAGTTGTTATTACTTATTTGCTTAATGTATTGTCCACCCTTGCAAACTATGATCTGTAAGTCTATGACAATTTCTCAAACTTCCTAAAGGAGCTGAGGCATTGTGTGAGTTTCGATGAATTAGCTTTTGACATCGCAGTAATGAAAGTAGCAGTTGCCGCGGATTGTCTCGAGAGGTATATGAAGGTAAGATTGGATTATCACATACAAAAATTTAGCTTCTACATTACCTGCTAAGATCTTTATGTTATTAGGGTAAAACTTGATGGGTCGGTATACTATTACAACAAATCTAGAGAGGACACTCAAAACTATCCAAGGTTCAATACAAATTTGTAACATACGGTCCTATTATTTCCTGAGGATTACCTTGGCAACATGGATGAGTTTAGAATAGGTTTAAGAAAATTAGAACAGACTTTTTATGATTTGGAGAAGAAGAAAATGAGAAAATTAACAAATCATAGTTTGTCCTAATTCTCATTTTCTCATTTTATTCTTCTTCAAATTATAAGGAGTCTGTTCTAATTCTCTTAAACCTATTCTAAACCCATCTATGTTGTCAAGGTAACCCTCAGGAAATGATAAGACCATATGTTACAAATTTGTATTGAACCGTGGATAGTTTTGAGTGTCCTTTCTAGATTTGTTGTAATAATATCCTGACCCATCAAGTTTTACCCTAATAACATAAAGATCTTAGCGATAATGTAGAAGCTAAATTTTTGTATGTGATAATCCAATCTTACCTTCATATACCTCTTGAGATAATCCGTGGCAAACGCTACTTTCATTATTGCAATGCCAAAAGCTAATTCATCAAAACTCACACAATACATTAGCTCTTTTAAGAAGTTTGAGAAACTGTCATCTATGTTGCATGGACACGCGATACGTGACACGACACGACACGTGATATGTATTTCTTTAAAGTATCGACATTTCGATACGTTTTCGATACGTTAATTAATATATATTTTTAATAAATAATATATAATTAAATTTACAATCAAACACATAATTATTAATGAAAAACACCATACATAGAAAATAAATATTGTAGTCTCATGTTTTAACAATTAAATGTAAAAAATATAATTGAAAAAACTTAATTATTAATATCATCCCTAAAAATCATTGTCTCCATGTCTGGCTCATCATCGTCAAATGAATCAAATGAATCACCACCAATATCCTACATCCTTGCCTCTCCTTGTTCATATTGTGGGGTCTTTCTTGATAGAAGACGAAGATTACTATGAATGAAAACCAAGTCCTCCGCACGTTTTGGTGATATCTTGTTTCTTCAACTTGAGTGCACAAAGTTGTAAGTACTCCAATTTCTTTCAGCACATGATGAAGAAGAAGGTTGTACAACTAGCCTCAAGGCTATCTTTTGAAGTAATGGTGCACTTGAACCATAAAGAAGCCACCAAGACTTAGAATTCATACTCCACCTATTTTGTATGGAATCAAAGTCTCTAAAACCTCCACTCTTGTCAACAAAACTTGCATACTCCAAATTGACTTTAGTGCGCTCTTCCAAGTTGGAAAAATATTTCCTTAAACATTTCATTTTTCCTTGATTAATGTCATCATCTTTGTGTAGAGGCACTCTAGCGGAATCTTCATTAAGTCATTCGTCACTATAGTACCTTGTTTAAGAGAAAAAAATTTGTTAAATACATTAATTAAAATAAATTATATGTTAAAAAATATTAAAGCATAAATGTTACCTAGGATTTAAGGCATGTGCCAAGTAATGTAGTGGAGTGCTATTCTTGGTCCAACGATCCACTAGAATTTGATACACCACTTCATAAAAGGTGGATTCCTCATCTAGTCTTTTCCCTTCATGAACATATATGACTTTCTTCACATTTTCAATCATTTCATCCCACATATCATATACCAAGTGTAGGCAAGGCTTGTCGGTATCACAAAATCGGAGCATGTCATAAATTGGAGTTGTGAAAGAAAGAATGTAGTCAACTTGTTCCCACCACTCATCCTCCAAGATTTTATCTTTAACCAATCTAGCCTTTACCACATTATCATCTTTGTAAACACTCCATTTATCACTAATGACCATGACTTGAAGACCACTTTTGATAAGCTTAAACCTCCTAAGCATGACAATCACCTAAGCAAAACGTGTTTCGGCAATAACAAGTAACTTCAAATTAACAAATTCATTAAACATTGTCAATCTCATTGAATGATTCATAATAACGTTCTTGATGAAAAAAACATCTTCAGCAATCTTTGAAATCCAACAACATGCATCATAAGCATCCTGATTATTCTCCACATTTTTTGGTGCACAAATATTCTTTAAAGCAAGATTAAGAGTGTGTACCACACAAGGTGTCCAAATGATGGATGAAAACTCTTGCTCAATAAGTCGCCCGCACCCTTGCAATTTGAAGCATTGTCTGTAATAACTTGAATAACATTCTCATGTCCAACCTCATTTATTACCTCTTTCATTAAATTTGCAATAAAGAATTTATCTTTGACATCCCCCGAACAATCAACTGCTTTTAAGAACATAGCATCACCATCACACATTGCAATAAAATTAATAAGAGGTCTCCTTTGTGAGTCACTCCATCCATCACTCACAATACTCACACCTTTGTCTTTCCAGCTCGACCGAATTGTTGATAACAACTCATCAATATTATCCTTCTCTTTTTGCAAAGGAGTGGTCCTCAACTTATTATATCCAGGTGGTACATAACTCACAAGATTATGATTAGCAGCATAAGAAATACAAATTTGAAAATATGGATTTCTTGCTAGGTTAAATGGCAATCCAGCAGAATAAAACATTCTAGCAATCTCACAATCCAATTGGTTTCTCTCACACAAGTTGAATGCAGTTTCAATAGCACTCTTACCCAAAATTTTTCTTTTCTTCAAATCAATTGAGGAACCAGAACTAGGAGGTAAAGGAACATTCCTTGGTGCATTTTCAATTTCTTTTTGCTTCACTTGTTCTTCTAAATTTTGCATCTCCAATAAAGAATTCTTTGTCACTTTTTTGCAAGCTCCAATTCCTTGTTTAGGAATCTTCAATAAATGAGCTCTCACCCTAGTATATGAACTCTTATTTTCTTGTTTACAAAACTTGCATCTCCAATGCAAATTCCTCCATTCTTTTTTTTGTACCATCTAATCTTTCAACAAATTTCCACAAAGGTTTTTTTTTATCATAATCTTCAGATGAAGTTGAATCATTATTATTAGTAGTATTGTCATTACTACCAACAATATTTGAAGAGGCCATTCTACAAAATAAACACAATTAAAATTATATATATCATTTATTAATTGATTTATAGGTATGAATAAACACATAATAATACGTATAAATTATATAAATTTTATACATCAGTAATCACAAGCACATAGCAATAATGGCGATTGGCGATAATCAATAAATAAAAGCATGACATAGACATCACATTCACACCACCACACCAGACACCACCCGTCGGCAACAAAACAAAAACAAAGTCAAATAAAATAAAACAACAAAGTAACAAAACAAAACAAAACAGTCAGGAAAATAATAAATTAAAACAAAGTAACAAGTGGGTGGGGCAACGCACGAACTCGATCGAACAAGTGGGGGTTGTTGCGTTGTGTCGAGGCGATCTAGACTAGTAGAGTTGCGGGCTTGCGATGGGCAATGGAAGAAGCAACGAAACCGGCAAAGGCAAGCAGCGGGATCAGGAGAAAGAGTTAGAGACGGCGAGACAGGTTCGATCGGCAGCGCTGTAGCAGTAGAACTCCCTCACAAATAGGGATTTTAGGTATTTATGTTATTTTTTAAATAAATTGTATGGCTTCGTGTCCTAGCGGGTCGAAATCGCGTATCGGCTGTGTCTCCGACCGGAAAAAGTCGTGACACGTTGACCAGCGTGTCGTGGACGCGTCGATTGCGTGTCCGTGTCGGACGCGTGTGCGACAACGGTTCGTTGGGTGAAATTGCGTATCGGTGCATCATAGACTGTCATAGACTTCTAAATCATAGTTTGCAAGGGTGGACAATACATTAAGCAAATAAGTAATCACAACTAGCTCTAATGCGTGTGTGCAATCCTTACAAATTTAAAAATACTAACTTGGACATCCAGAGTAAAACTTATAACTCCAAAAAATGACTATTTTTGCTTGAATTAACATCTTGATTTTCTCTAAGGAAGGTAAATTCAGTTTATATTTATTATAGTTCTGGATTTCCTCAAGGCGAGTAGTAGCTTTCTAGCATGAATTTTTTTTTTGAAACACTTAAATAATGCCATTAAGAAATAGAGGAAAGATTAGACATTAGCATCAAGATACTACAGCATAGGAGCGTAATCCATTTAGCAAATATATATCCACAATAAAAAGATCTGTGCGGTCAATGTCTTAGTTGGAAATGATAGATAATGATGTTAGTTAATTAATGAAGTGACTTTGTTTGATTCCAATAAATATTAAGAAAGTTACTGGTAAAACAATACTTTGCGCACCGGTTGTTCAATCTAAATTCATATAAAATTTGATACTTTGGTCATAATGTCTATTTTTTCTTAGAATTTAATATGATCAATTGCGTTTCTCTCTGAGTTTAAGCTTTTATTATTCAGTGCTTGTCTTGGGGTATTTTAGGACCTTTAAAGTGGTTCTTAGTATTGTGATCTTTTGCTGAGTACAATTGTGATCTAATTCAGTTAAAATGGAATTCAACAATTATTCCTCTTTGGGTATTGTTTGTATATAAATAATGTGAAAAGATAACTAATTATCGATTTTGAAGGGTTAGATCTCTTTGTTTTTTTCCCATAAGAGTTATTTATTAGAGCCATGCATTGATATGAGAATGAGGTGACATTTTTGGTTTGGACCTGGATGACCTCTAGGGTTTAGAGGGATGGATTCTAAGTCTAAAAGGAGAGTGACATCTATAGTCATAATGATAAAATGACATCTTGGGTCGAATAGGATAAACTTTTAGGGTCAAATTCGAAAGTGACATCTAGGGTCGCATAGCTCTTGGGCTAAAGGGGTGGCTTATGAAGCCATGGGATGAGCATGGTTTTTGGAGCCAACCAAAATAACCTCTCGAGTTGAATGATTGTGGCCGAATATGGAGACATGGTGGGTCAAACAACCAAAAGAAAGCTTCTTAGGCTGAGTAGCTTCTATGGCTGGATACGACATTTTGGGTTGGACGTGTTCTTGACCTAGAGAAATGGCTTCTTGGGCCAATTGACCTTTAGGGTCAAAGTGGTGACACCTTGGGCCAAACATTTTGGATAAGATTCAGGGGTTATGGGCTAATGACTCCATCATAGCTCTCTTTATGAGTTCACTCTAAGATATTACTTTTAAATTATCATTTAAAAGTCACATTTGGGCTTACAATGAGGTGTTTACAATGCTTCAGCTTTTAGAAGCAATTCAACCAATACCAATGAGAGTTTATCCATACTAGTCATACCATCAACAAGTTCTTATTGCACCAACTTATTACCAAGAGGACCATTCAAATTTCAATAATCCATAAGGGTCTCTACATTAGCATTAAAAGTGATCGTATCAGCAATAACAAGCAACCCCTTCTACTGATGACCTTATCCAACAACTATAAGAGCAACAACTTGTTACTATTCAATGTCAATTGGAGAGACAAAGTGAAGAGATATATGAGATACACTTGGCTACACCAAATGAAAACAATCTTTCTTGCCTAAGCTATCCCAATGGAGCATCAAGAGGATGAGATAAAGCCACCACTTAGGTATCTTCTTTATACTTTGAGGGAAAGTAGCCACATTCTAGTGCACACTACCACATTCATATTATCTGAAAAAGAAGAGGTACATTCAGAATTTTCTGACGAGGAGAGGTTGTAACCAATCACTTTAAAGTTCGAGCACATTATTGAGTTTACTTCCAATGAATTCTTAAAGGACAATTGTCCACTTTCTATTACTATTGTTGCCTTTATGTCACATGTAGATGAGGGCACATTATTTTCTTGGCCACAAAAAACACATGAAGACTTTGAATTAGCTCATTGGCAATAATTCAAGTGATGCCTTCTTTAGTGAGCCTGTAGAGTTTGTACTGCCTTATCATCATTAAGTATTTGTAGTGAAGGACACTCTGTTTGTGAAGATGTCCTCAAGTGTGCACTTTGAAGACTTCAAATGGCTGTCACCACCCTTATCTTGGTGTTGCCTATGAATGTGCTAAAGTGTATACTGTAAGGATGAAAACCTATCATTCAATGGTTGAGCCTTGTTATAGAAAGTTTAGCTATAAACTTTAAATGTAAGTACTTTCAGGAGGCAATCCGATTTGTTTTTTTTTTTTGTGTGTTTTTTTGAGTGTGCAAGGTAATGCCAACCATCGCCTCCATTTTTATTTTCTCTTGACGATGCCTAAATGAACACAGGATCATGTACATCACTACAAGTTGAATTTGGTTCTTTTTTCTCAATCCCTTTATTTTTTCCTCTTGTTGCTTAGTATTAAATGCGTTGCGGACACTAAATTTTTTAAGTGTGGGGGAGGGAATATAGTGAAAAAAAAATTGTGCTTGTTTTACACTTGAACTATTTGTGTTTATGTTAGTTCCAATTTGAATTTATTTGATTATGCATATTTAAATAATAATTGAGAATCTTGAGTAGTTAGAATTAAGTTGTCTAGTATGGATACTTATATTGTTCACAACTAAAATTTTTAGCTTCTATACTTGATTAATTTAGCTTGAATTTATACCTTATTTGAGAAGCACAAATTATAGAAATCATAATATTAGCTATTCTTGAGTTATGCTTGATCATTAATGTTATATATTTTAACATACTTTAGATATCATTACATGTTACTCATGCCTTCACTTGAAGTTTTTCTTGCAAATTGGGACTATCTTGAACTAAACTTGTGTGCTTAAAAAAAAAAAAGATTATGGATTGTGGGGATGCATAACTCATCAAAGGAGATAGGAGCATAAAATGCACCCTTTGTAAAGCATTGCAATACATTCACACCATTATCAATTATATGGAAAAAAAATGATAAAGAAAAATATGTAGATTGTGAAAAAAAAGAGTGAAATAGAATTCATTTATCTTATATCTTGTTTAGTTTCATCATTTGTATTACTGATTTGTTTTATCTTTAAGTATTGGTATGGTATATGACATGATGTTTCAAGTGTAAAGAAATTATGATATTAATTTTTAAGCATGCTTTTTCAAGTTGATTGATTGAGGACTGCATATTTATGCAACTTGATTAAGTGCTATGAATGAAGGTGTAAATTAAGGTGTGGAAGTTTAATAATTTTAGTGCACACACTCACATCCATACTAGAACTTGATTCGTTATACTTAAGTTGTTTTCTATATATATTTAAATTTGCATGATTGGATAATCTTTTTTTGGTGCTTAATCTTAGTATTTGTTCTAGAATGATCAAAGTTTAAGTGTGGGGGAATTTGATCACTGCAAAATGTGTCATTAAATTTGCATTTAATTTATGGCTTTAATTTAAAATTTTGATGAATTAATGTATTTTTATAGTAGTTTTTTTAATTTTAATTATTTACTATTTTATTACTTTTATAGATTTAATATTAATTTTGATGGTTTTTAATATTAAATTAATTATTTTAATTTTAATATTATTTCTTTGAGCTTAATTTATAATTTTACTAGGTGATATTTTGGTTAATTAAATTATGAGTGTTAATTAATTGAATAGTTGTATATTTTGTAAAAATAAGAAAGAATTGAGTAAATGTTGGCATGCGGGAGAACAAATTGGGAAGAAATTTAATAGTGGAGCCCACTAGAATTAAATGGGAAGAAGGGAAGAGCACTTTGATGGGCTATCCGTAATTGCATGATAATGTATTAATTGGAAACACTTGGGAAAGAAGAGAATATGTTACATGGATGGAGTTGTGGATTTCAAAGTGGGGGCGGCACCACTGGACATACTTATCACGCCATTTGATTACCCATCACTCTGCCTTCATCACATTGCCCACACTTGTAGACTTGTTATTATTTTTATTTATTAATTTTTCGTATTTGATTTAACTTTAAACTTTAATTGTTATTTTGAATCTCCGTTCATATGAATAATTTATTTAGGTGTTATGGTTTGCAATTCGTTTTTATCTTGTTTTAAATTCTTTGCAATTAATTTGATGTTGATTGTTTAAAGTATGATTTTTAATTGTGATTAATTCGTAGTTGTGGTTAATTAATTTTGAGATGTGAAGATTATTTTTTGTAGTGTTCGATTTGGTCTTTTGAATGCAAAACATAATTATTTCTATGATTGGTACGAGTTCAAGTTTGATTTCTAATATGTATTCATAATTTAATTATAAATATGGAGTTTTGGTTTAATTGAATTATGAGGCTTAAATATGTTATTGCATCTTTAGAAGATAATGATAAATAATAATTAAAGTGAGAAGTTAAATCAATTGTGTCTTTAGTTAATTAATTTTTTTTACATATTTAATTTTATTTTAATTTTACATAAAATCCCTAAATTCTCTAACTTAGCTTTTCTTTATTTTTCTTGAAGAATAAGTTGAATTAAATTTTATAAGTCTTTCGGTTAGTAAACGATCTAGGTTAGTCTTGTATTATATTAGTTTAAATTTTATTTGAAGTGCGTGAGCGATAATGCTCTATTTTAGTGTTTTTTGTGAGAGATTAAAGCTTCAGTGTCAAGTCATGTCAGTGCTCCCCTACATGAAAGGTTTAAGAAAGCTTTGTTAGAGAAGTAATTAAAAGATTTTATAAAATGATTTTATAAAGTGATAAAGGATAAATTGCATTTTCGCATACAACATTACTTGTTTATCATTATAAAAGTTTAAGTAAATTTTCCTTTTATGGAATAGAATAATTGATTAAAGATATGAGTTCGAAAAAGTTTATTAGAGTATGCTTAAAACTTGATCAGTTCTTTGTTTGCAGGCCAGTTACTAATTTGGAATAACTGAACCGTTTCTTTTTGCTTCCTGCACTCTCGATGAACTAAAAAGGGGTCACATATGAAGCGTTGATACTTCATCGGCTCTCGATGAACTAAAAAGGGGTCATATATGAAGCGTTGAGACTTTATCGGGCTGTCTCGGATGACTTTAGATTATGGTCCTTTGTTTGGCTTTGTATTTTATCCTTAGCACCTTTCCGGGTTTTCGTTAAGTTTGTATTTATTTTCTGATTTCCTTTCATGGAACTTTGTGTTTCTCATTCAAGTTTTTACTAAGTCTGCTCTTAGTTATTACAGTTAAATGAAGATTTTTGTTGTAACTTAAATATAATATAAGTGTGGAGATATACATATAGGTTTACAATGTAAGTCCCTAACACTGGCAACTACACCAGAACTATATTGTTTAATTGCTCGAGGCTCAGTACGAGCTTGCTCAATGCTCATGATTTCCTCCAAGCTCCCTACTCAAAGCACCCCGATTGACGCTTTGCTTGAGGCTGGCTCGACTCAAGCCTCGAGCAGTGTCGAGCAACTCTTTCCTGGTTTCATCTTGAAATCTAATTATACTAGTAAAATTTTCATTTTAAGCATCAATTAATCTTTTAAAATTAATTAAAGGATGGATGTAGCCAAGTGGATCAAGGCAGTGGATTGTGAATCCACTATGCGTGGGTTTAATTCCCGTCGTTCGCTCACTCGTCCTACTGTTGCTGAGCAGTTTTGGGATATCAAACGGACCTCCCCAGAGGGTAATTTTAATGTGGTCGATTTCCCCTCTTTTGCCATAAGCTTCGCTACATCACTTGCTGCTCTAGCTAATTGTCCACCCTTTCCAAGTTTTATTTCTAAAGCAACCTTAATTCGAAGGTTAACACAAAAAATCTTGTTTCTCAACTTTTTAGGGTTCATCACAAATTTCATGAATTCATTTATTAATCCAACGTGACAACAAATAAGGAGTGAAGAATAAGGGAACACTTACCTGGAATGATTCTTGAGGATCGAACAAGCTCAAAATGCCCCAAATTTAAGGCTCTAAGCTTCCTCTCTCTAAGCTCTCTAACGCATGAACAATGAAACGTAACGTGAAAGCTTTCTTTTCCTCTTATTTATATTTTTTGTATTTTCTTTTATTAATAAAGCCCTTCCAGGATCATAAATTTCAAATTGAGCTCAAGTACAGTCAAAACACTCGAAATGACAAACACATCACTATCCAAATATTTTCCAACCAAATTGATCACTCAAATGCATGGTCAACTAACAAATCCTGTAAAAGTCAATAATCGGCCACTCGGAGCTCTAACCCAAAATCAAGCCCAATTGCAGTCAAAATGCTCATGACGAACATAATATCATCCAAATGTGTTCAACATCAAAGAAAGGTTATCTCCCTGCCCTACCCAAATACGGGTCTTTACATCCTCTCCACCTTAAAACTTTTCATCCTTGAAAATAAAACACATGCACAAAAGACATTGCAAAATTCAATCTTAGGCACCGTACAACAACAAAACACAAAACATGATTATCGATATGAACACCAACCACTCAGGTGCAATGCAACTCACAATAAGTCAAACCACATCTCAAGCATAACCACATACAGTTGCAATTATAAACATAACTCATACCTCAGGGAAGACCTTCACATCCCCCCACCTCAGGGCTGATCGTCCTCAAACAATTTTGGATGAAGAACCCGCATTTGGCTCTCTTTCTTCCAAGTCTGCTCCTTCATGCCTCAGTATTGCCATAACACCCAACTTTTGCATATTAAAACTTAACACATGACAAAATAGGAAGGAAAAAATAAAGTATTAAGAGCATCTCCAATCTACAAGCAATAGCAATATTTAATTAGATATCAGCTCCAATACATTAGCTAAACTGTTAGTAAAAGCAAAAAAAAAGTCAAATATGGCTTTAGCTTTTATTTTGGTTGTTGATGCCATCTCAACGAATCAAATGAGTTTCCAACCTAGCCCCCAACGCAGCTCTCTCATCTCATGCTTCCCCCCGCATCTCCCCCGCCCGCTCCCCACCGCATCTCCCCCGGCCCCGCATTGCTCATTTGCCCATCTTCGTGTCAACCATGCTATGTCCATCGTCATTAGGGATTAGGGATTTGGAATTTAGGAATGGGAATGCAGGGGTAGGTTGGGAAAAAAAATTATTAAGAAAAAAAAAAAGATAGTGCAACATTGGAGTGCCATTAGTTAAAGTATTACTGTAGCAAGCTAAATATGACTTTAGCTAGTTAATTTAGCTTGCCAAGATTGGAGATGCTCTAAGCATTGAATATTAGTATTAGACCTTTAACATCTCAATAATAAAAGAAAATAATGGAGATGAAAATACTATCTTGGAGGCTACTAGAAATTATTTTATATTTCATTCGAGTGTGATAGTTTAGCAAGCCCAACTCATGCACATTTGTGATATTTTTGAGTTATTACATCAATTCTATGGAAGGAGTTCCTTAGTTGGAATTCATTTGATATTTTCTCACAAATGTCTTGATGTTATATCGCCTGGTGTGCTATCTCAAAGCATCAGTTGTGGCCAAGCTATACAGAATATGATATGTGAGTTCTAATACTAATTCTCTCCCTTATATAATAGAATCTTGTAAGTAACGAAACTAAGAGCATTATGATACCATCCACTAGCATGGATTTTTTTTTTTTCCATTTTTTAGGTTTCTTTTTCTCCAAACCATAAAGAACCTATTCTAATTCTCTAAAACTTATCTGAAACGCATTCATGTTGCCAAGGTAATTCTCACGATATGGTAGAATAATATGTTGTAATTTTTTATTGCATTGCAGATAGTTCTGAGTGTCCTCTTTAGACTCACAAAATCAAATAATTTTATATTACAAAATCAAATTGATGCTTCGATTGCACTTTCAACTTAATCTCTTCGTTTTTTTAATTTATGAAACTCTATGAGAATTGCACACATGCCAGCATGCATGCCATTATACTTCATCTCGTAGGTTTCTTTATCTCCTCCCAATGCTCTTCCATCCTTTGGACTGGTTATAGTGAGAGTTGCAACCTTAGCCTTGAGCTTCTACATATTAAATGTCAATTAACTCTAGATCGTTTCTCACACTAGTTTCAAGTGAGGATAGCCAGTCTTGAAAAGAGTGAATTGCAGGTGTCTGTTCTAAGCTCCTTGTCTTAAGAGGTTTAGCCACCACTATGTTGCCTATTTATTGTTGGTCTTGGATCTTAATAGCTAGAGTATGAGTAACAAGAATATGAGTTACTGAGTCTTCACTCATCTAAGTAGCTGCTTCTTGAAGTCTGCAAAAGGGTTGGGCAGCTACTTCATGGTTCTGAATAGTCCCTCAACATGTTCAGAAGCATATTGGTCTTCTTCTTCTGTTGAAACATTATCTTCGTCATCTTTTCTTTGACAAGAGATGGAAGAGCAGGGGCTATTTTTTGTCCAAGTGTTACGTGATGGAGCCACAACTCTTACAACTTCCTTCAGGTCTTTTTTTAACAGGCCTCTCTCAACACAAGGAAATCGGACCTTCTTGGTCAACAATTTGTTTTCCTAACGCAATCCATGCCTTTTTCTTCTCCTCAAGAGTCATATGAGCCTTTGCATAAGAGGTATAAAAGAGGATGGATTTTTTTTCAGGTTTCATCTTCTCCAAACCATAAAATGCTTGTTCTAATTCTCCAAACCATAAAAAAAAATGTGTTCAGATTTTTATTGTGTTGTAGATAGTTCTAAGTGTCCTCCTTAGACTCGCAAAATAATATATTAACTCACCAAGTTTCACCATAATAACGTAAAGATCAGGAAGGTGTAGTTAGAAGCTAAATTGTTCTCCATGATTATCCAATCTTACCTACATATACCTATTGGGAGAATCCACGGATATCAGAAGCCAATTCATTAGAACTCATATAAAACATCGGCTCCTTTAGGAAGTTAGAGAAGTTATCATAGACTTAGGGATTAAACAAGTCTGGGATGAACACTACAATGGGTTGTTGATCAATGGGATATCAATCCAATCATCATAAAACGTCGTGGATTAGTTGAGGCTGAGATGAAAAACAAAATAAAATAAAAAGTAAAAATAAGATCTAATGAAAAAATGAGAAAGTTAAAAGTTAACACAATCCTTTTACAATATATTATCTTTTTTTGAAAAAATATCTTTTTTATATAATAAAATTCAAATCTAAACTCTAATAAAATTCAACACAAACAAACTAAAACACCCTAAGTCATGTTTAGCGAAAATGTTGCCACAAAGAATAAGGTCGCTCTCCATACGAGTATTATGCGTGAGAGAATCCAGACATTTCCCAATGGCAATCACCCGCGCCAAGGCAAAGTTGCTAACAACAACAATATCCATTCCTTCTTTATTTTCAAAAAGACGGGCCAGTTCGGTGCCTATGAATGGAAGGTCAAAGCCACAGGCATGTGAGGAAGAGCTGCCGGCAATGAATGATTCATAGTCCTTAAGGAGCTTATAACTGGTATCTTTAGTAACTCAACTAGGGTGAGGAGATTGAGAGGTAGATGCTGGTTGCAGGAGATGGTGTAGGTTGACGTGTTAGCTGGGTAAAGGAAGAAGGTTGTGAGGCTTGGGGCTTCTTCAACCTTTTGGCAATTGATTCCTTTTCTTCAAAGTTAGAGTTAGGAACAACATTGGTCCTTCAAGCTTGTTTTCTACCTCCAACATAAGTGGTATCTAGCAGAGGGGCAGCAGTCCATGGCTTGCTGGGAGGAAGTGAAGTGGTGGACGCAGGAGTAGGAGCAGGCCAAGTTTCTTTATAGATTATTGGCTCTAGCCTGTCATAGAATTGATGCTTCAATCGCACTTCCAACGTAATCTATTTGTGTTTTAACTTATGAAACTCTGTGAGAATTGCATCCATGATAGTGCCATTATATTACATCTTGTAGGATTTCTTCATCTCCTCCCAATGCTCTTCCATCCTTTGGAACAATGTGACACAGGTTACAGTGAGAGTTACAACCTTGGCCTTGAGCTTCTACAAATCAAATGTCACTCAGCTCCAAGTTGTTTGTCACACCAGCTTCAAGTGAGGATAACTTGTCTTAGAGAGACTGAATTCCAAGTGTTAGTTCTAAGCTCCTTTGCTCAAGAAGTTTAGCCACCATTATATTGGCTATTTGTTGATGGTCTTGGATAGGGAGAGACGGTGAAGGTGTCTCAATAGATAAAGTATGAGCAGTAGGAATGCGAGTTGCTACATCTTCACTCATTTGAGTAGCTGCTTCTTGAAGTTTGCAAGAAGGTTGGGTATACTTCAGGCATTTTGGTATTCTTCTTCTGTTGAACCATTATCTTCCTCAACATGTATTGTAGATTTGGCATCAGGTTCTTCTGCCTCAATAGGAATATTCATCACCTCTTCTCTAACATGAGATAGAAGAAAAGCACCAAGTTGAGTAGAAAGCATATGACTCCTGAGTAGAAAGCATATGACCGAGTTGCAGTTGGGATATTGAAGTTCACACAGACGTACTTGCCAATATCCCAACCGCAAGTCTAGCTTTGAGAACCATCTCAAAGCACCAAGTTGATCAAATAGGTCGGATATGAGTGGGATGGGGTAACTATTCTTCACCGTGATCTTGTTGAGCGCTCTATAGTCAATGCATAGCTGCATCGACCCATCATGCTTCTTTTGGAACAACACTGGTGCTCCGAATGGCACTTTGAATGGCAGCAGGAGGCCTTACACCCACCTCTAGCTTGATCTTGTGGTCCACCTCCCGCTTCGGCGGAAGTTGTTTGGGGAGTTTGGGTGGCATAATGTCCCTAAACTCTTCAAGGACTGTCTTCACTTCAGTTGGGGGCTCCTCCCCAACACTTAAGCATTCTTCCTTCACCATGGCAATGAAGGTTGGCTCCTGTCGCTTAATTCCTTTGGACAGTTGGAGCGCCGAAAGAGACTTCGCCTTGAGTTCTTCCTCCCTCATTACCTTCACCATGCACGTCTTCCCCTCGTCCATGATGCACATTGTGTTGGTGCTAGGAATTGAAATTGCTCACGCTTGATCAAGAACTCTATCCCCAGCACCATGAGATAGTCGTCCATTGACACCACGGAGAGATTCACCTTGCCTCTTCATTCGTTGATACTTAGCTCAACACGTTGAGCAACGCCATAGATTGGACTGGCATTGGAGTTCACTGCCTTCAGCCAGCCCTTCTCCTTCTTGTAAATTATCCCTAGTCTTCGAGCTTCCTCTACCTTGACGAGGTTGTTGGTCGCACCCGTGTCCACCATGGCCTTAGTTTCAAGGTTGTCAGCCTTAGTGAGCACATACATGTGCCCCTTCTGTCTTCCGGACGGTGGCACCTCCACCTTCGCCTTGATTGCATTGAGGAGTTGCGAGGAACCAAGTCTTGGATTCCTCGCATCCCTCTCTTCATCTTCATTGATTATCACGGAGAGCTTTGAGCGCTTCAGGCACTCGAGCGCCTTGTGAGGGCCTTCACAAAGGAAATAGGAGAGTTTTGGCTTCTCCCCGTCCTTGGAACCATTTGCGAAATATTTTGGGCGATAGTTCTTAGACAGCTGGAAGGGTCTCCCTTTTCCTTCACTCCGGTTGTCTCCCCCCATGTTTCTCCTTATGGAACCTGTTCACCTTGGAAGTCTATGAAGAACTAGTGGCCTTCTTCGGTTTCTTGTATTCGATGAGTGATTCAGCCACCGCCATGGCCAACACCAGGTCCTGCACATTTCTCCGCTACAACTCCAACTTCGCTCATTGTTGAAATCCATCTATGAAGGAAAATAATGAATCTTTTGTGGATATATCCAGGATCTCCAATATTAGCTTTGAAAATTTGCAGACATACTTCTGCACCGTGCCTTTATGGGTAAGGCACCAAAGTTTCGCTCGGGACTCGTCCTCCACATTTTGGGGATAGAATTGAGCCTTGATCTCCTGCTTGAAATTCGCCCAATTGTCAATGACGCATAAGCCACACTCCTTGTCGGCATATCGTTGCCTCCACCACACCATAACCGAATCAACTAAGTATAGTGGAGCGGTATTCACCTTCTTTGCCTCATCCACAATATTCAAGGCATCGAAGTATTGCTCTATGGTCCAAAGGAAGTTATCTAACTCCCTCGTATTCCTTGACCCAGCATAGGTCTTAGGCTTCGGCACATTGATTTTGGAGTTGGAATGGCCGCCAACGTCACCTTGGGTAACTGTCATCTTGTAGAGAGACCAATCTGCCTCAATGCCTTGATCTTTTTGATTTCCTCCTGCATCACTAGGATTTGGGACATGAGAGAACCCTTTAAGCCCTCGAATCGAGAGTTCATGTCATCCATGACGGAGTTGAGAAGCCCTTGCATCCTCCTATAGCTTTGGTCACCATCTGACTCTAGCCTTTCGATGCTTCCAGTGTGTTCCTCGATCACCTCCATCTAGTTGGTTAATGTCAACTCCACTTTAGCTAGCCGACTCTCCAACGAACATGTTTCCCTTGAAATGGACTTGTCTCTCTTCTATTCCTTAGCATTGTGCTCCTTGTTGCGGCCTTCGTGGCTACCACTAATGACAACAGATCCTCCGTTTGTCATTTTGCACCATCTCGAAGCTTTTGATTGTTCCACCGAACTTGGCACCAAACTGTGCTCTGATAGTACTTGTCACGGGGTCAGCCTTTATCGCAGCTTAACCCGTGTGGCACATAGTTCCCACCCGTACAAAGGAATGCTAGGTCAGCCTAACTCATCGCATTTGATCGGAACCCATCAATCGGTTGTAAAGCAATTGTGTAAGGAAGCGCTTAACGGAAAAAAGATTGAACGAAGGCAATAAATCGATTGTATTGATTGCTTGAAAGCTTTATAACATCATTCCCTTACATATAGATGTTAACACTTTTCCTGGCATTGACACTAGGAGACATCATTTTAGCTAGAGCATTTAAATATCTACAACTCACTCTATCAACTAAGTTTCAACGCTTTACAAAGGGGAAATATCCCAAAATGGCCTAAGTATGCTAGGATAAGCCTCAGTCCGTGACATTGTCCCCCACCTGATTTCGCAGTGTCTTCGTTGCGTCTTCGGCTTCCTCGAACCCGTCAAACTGCTAGATGTAGTGTTCGGTTTCTTCCCGGTACTCTTCAATCTCCTTGGAGAATTGCCCCAAATCCTCTTCCTTCTCCCCGCTTGCCACTTCAACCAGCTTGTTCTTCCATTGGACGTAATACTCTACCCGACTTGGATTTACGCCCTTCTTGGCACAACTCTACGAGAGTGATTTTTCTCTATCTCTTCAACAAGATGGTGACTCATCTCATGGGATTCATGATCAAATTGTATATACAGGAGAGGGTGACATATATAGTCAAGTCATCTCAAAAGAAGAACGGCGTGGGAAGATTCGTGGCCTTGGATTTAGGCCTGCAGTTGGTTATACTAGTGGTTCATCATCAAAATCTACTTATTTGGACTTAATGGAATAGCATATGAATGATGCAAATATTATCAAGTCTTTACAAGAAAAAATATTGCAACATGAGAAAGAGAGGGACGAAGAAAAAAAAAGAAAAGGGCCAAAGAAAAAAAGCGATGGAAGAAGAACAAAAATAGATTTTTGCTCGACTTAGAATGATCGAACAATTTTTTCCTTTAGCGGTAAATTTAAGTAGTTTTTTTATAAAACTTATTCAATCCTCATTTTGAATGTATTCTTATGTATATGTTTTTTTGCAGAATTTTGATCATGGCTCAAGGGATGATGCTTCTCCGGGTATACAAACAAAATCATCATGTGCAAGTCACCATGAAGGAGATAACAAAGGGAATTAGAGACTTACTTTTTCTATTCCATCACTGTAAAACTATGTTTGACAGTTATTTATCTTAGATATTTTGATGTAAACTCTTTTTTGATTAGTTGAATGAAATTTAAGTGTTATGAATTTGATGAAATGGAACTTATTTTTAACGTTGTTTTTTCTGTAATTTTGAAAATGACACCGGCATATTTTGGTTCGCATTCTTGTGATTTTCCTGTTATTTTTTCCTTCTAGTTTAAGAATCACCGGCAGAAAGTGCATTTACCCTGACATTTTATATTCACCACCATAAATGTATTATACACCGGCATCTAAGAATTGCCACCATAATGTTTTTCTATGCCAGCATTTTATGAGCATCAGCGTAAAGAAACCTATGCCGGTGTTTTTGGAATGCCGAGATAGGTTTCACCATATACCAGCAAATGGTAAAAATGTCGCCATATATCTATGGTGACACTTCTATGTTGTTGTTCATGGAAAATGCCGGGAATGATCTATGCCGGTGTTTTTGGAGATATGACGGCGGTTTGTGAACACCATCATAGGCCTAATATTCTGTAGTGATACAATAATATTAAAATTACTTAAAAGATAATTCTAAATGTAATTAAATGTCTTATAATGGATGAGATGAGGTAAATCATAAATAGCTATTTTTATAACAAACAATTCAAATATTAAATAAATAATTTATAATATTTTATTCACTTTAAAGTCATCTTCTAAATACACGCATATATATATCATAAAAATATATATTTAAATTATTAAAAAATGATTTTTCATAAATAAAAATAAAAGGAATTTAATTACATCTATATATTTTTATATTATTTAAAAAATTGCTAATAATAAGTTAAAAATTGTTTTGATAGTATATTGAAATTGTTAAATTAATATAAATTAAAGCTTTTACATTATACATACTGATTATACAAATACTTATAAAAATAATTAAAATATATTAATAAGTGATTATAAAACTAGTGCCTATATTTTCTTATTTGAAAACAAAATATGCATAAAATAGCTCAAAAAGGACATTTGGTGAAACCGTACATAACATAGACTTCTTTTTCTTATAACGTAGGGTGTATGTGGTTTAATTGGAATTATCAAACTCAATTAAACTTAATTCAGTAAGGGCGGGTAAGAGCATCTCCAATCATTCTAGCTAATTAAAATGAGCTAAAGTTACATGTAGCTTGCTACAGTTCTACTTTAGCTAATGTTGTTTCAATGCTATACCATTTATATTTTTACTTAAATTTTATTTTTCCCTTAATATCCTTTTCCAATGCTAAGGTGTAACGTCAATTTGTTACAGTACTACTTTAGCTAATGTTGCTCCAATGCAATACCATTTATATTTTTACTTAAATTTTATTTTTCCTATAATATCCTTTTTCAATGCTAAGGTTGTTGGTCCCTTGGAGCCTAGAGGGGGGTGAATAGGCTCTTATCGAAGCTCTTTTCTGAACTCTTTGGCACAACACTTATCTGGTTTAAGAGATAAAAAACAATGCGGAAGATAACCAGATAGTGGAAGTATTTTGTTTTATTATCTGTATGATAAGTACAACAAAATGAAAGCGATCTAAAGCTTGAAAGTTGTTTGACCTACTTAACAACTCTTTGATACTCACTTACGGATACACACACACTAGCCTCTTTGATCTCTATTCGCTCTATTTCTTCAAAATGTATCTCTTACAAAAAGTACAAGTGTTACTATTTATAGGTGACATCCTCAAGAGACAACCTCGGAACTCATTGTTCTGGATGTTGTGCCCATTTACTGTCTCTCGGAAATCTCTCTGCATTAACTGCTGCGGATGTGGTCTTCAAGATCTTGGGTTTGCAACGCATGAGAGTCTTTGTAAGTTCCCAAGTGTAGTTAAAGTTGTGTCCACATATCCGGATGATCCACGTATAAGATGCTTTAGGTTCTCAACAAGTTTGTCTTACATCGGGAAACAACGAGCCGATGACTTTGATAATGAAGAGAAAAGATGAAGTAAGATCTTCTTGAATCCGGTGTAAGGTTCCTTACTCAGTGCTTAAATTAAGCTCGGATCCTTACTCCATAATACTGATTGCTTACTCCGTATCAATTTGGTGCTGGAATCCTTATTCCGAGTAAGTGCTTCCTTACTCTGTATGAAAGAGAAGGTCGGAGTGTTTACTCCGCATCTGCGCTTCCTCACTCCGCAACTAGTTTTCTTACTCCACATGAGTTAAAGGAACGGATGGCTTACTCTGTATCAGCACATCCTTACTCCGCATGAGTGAGTAGTTCGGATTCCTTACTCTGCATCTAGCTTCCTTACTCCGCATCTAGTAAAGTCTTAATTCCTTATTCCGTAAAGGTACTTCCTTACTCCGTATATATGGAAGACTTATCTTTTTAACTCCGCATTGACTCTCTCATTCCGTGCGACTTTGTAGACCAAGATTCTTACTCCGCATCTTTTAGACTTAGTCCATTTGAAGTATTAAGTGCGGATTTCTTAGTCCGTAGCTTTTAGGTTCTTACTCCGCACGAATGATCCTTATTCCGTATGAGGTAAAGACTTGGTTATTTACCAAGTGTTTGTCGACACTCATTCTTACCCGGATCAGGATTAGATATCCCGTCCTTAGCTTTGCTCACACGTGTGTAGATCCGGATGAAAGTCATATCTTCTACAATGAGTTAAGATAAAACAACAAAGGTCTCAGATCAAATTACATAGGGCTTTATCAGCATCATCCAAATTCTGGGCTTGATCCAACAATCTCCCCCAATTATGGATATGCCCAAACTCTTTGTAATATGATCTGGTAAGCAATGCAAGAAGATAACATACAGAGAAAAAAACACTCCAATTTCATTGATCAGTACATAGTACAATATAGCCTTTATACAAAATTTTCATTAAGATACATAAGGCTTACTATACTTGAAGATCATCGTTGCAACCTTCTCTCTAAGCTCCATTGTTTGTTCCATTGTGTAGGCTTGAATGTTGTTCCAATGTTTATCAACCTTGACAATGGATTTGATGAAGAAACAAACAAAGGCTCCGCAACTATCTCCATCAGGCTATTGTGGCACTAACTTCTTGCCCTGGACCGTCGCCTTCAGCTTATCAGATGGACCCAACGGAGTCAGGCCTCTTTCTTCATAAAGTCCCGATCGTTTTACGGCTTCCGTCAAATGAACATGCAGTGGCTCAAATTGATCCCTTCTAATGTTTTGCTCCACAACTTGATGGGAATCAATTAGGATCAGCTGCATGGACAGAATCATAAAGACAACCAGCATAAAGTGTGGCGTCATGACCCGGTATAGAATGAGGACCGATTGAAGAGTCTTCTAGGGAGTGCTATCCTCAGCAGTTCCGTTGATGTAGGTCTGAATATCGGCTAAGTCTGGAAGATACCCTTCATTCCAACACGGCAAGATGTCAAACATGTGCCTGTCCTTGTATAGGGACGAAAACAGGCCTCATCTCCATCTTAATTGCACGAGAGAAGTTGTCTATGTCTTCTGTGGTGAGCAGACCCGTCTCAGAGCGAATAGTGCTTATGTCTTTGGGAGAGAAGGGGTACAACTCAGATAGACATCTTCTCTCAGCATTTGACGCGGCATACCTGGTCATAGCATTAAAAACACTTCCATCTTCATCAAGGGGATCAAGATCCGCGTATGATGGGAGGAAGGTGTCAGCCGCTGTAGATGGAGTGATCGAAGGAAGAGCTGCACTAGAGGAGCTGGGCTGAGAGAAGCGGCTGGGTTTGGGGATGGTAACTCCCGGAAGTAGTGAGGATGCAGACCGCTTTTTGTCAACACGAGAGGAGGAAGGTGCAAGAGGATCAGATGACACTTTCTCCCCCGGTTGGGCCGATCGACAAGGGACGGGAGGAGGACGAGCCATCGTGTGAGCCAAGTCCGCAAAAGAGGTGGACAGGGAATGGACGGACGAGGCAACAAGGTCCATCTTTTGCTCGATGGAGGTGGAGGAGTCAGTTAAGGCGGAGAGGAGTTGGGCACCAAGAGCATCAACCTTAGCGGCGATGGTAGAGATTTGGGCGGTTTGAGCTTGGGCGTGATGATCCAGCTGAGCAGACAACACAGCATCGGAGTGAACTGTGCCAAAGGAGGCATGTCCAAGCGCCAACTCCGGAGCTTTGGAGGACTCCCCGGCAGGAATAGGGGCAAGTGTGCGCAGGGCAGAGGAGTCAGCAGGAGTAGAGGGGACGTCAGCAGCAGTAGCAGAGGGGGCATCCGGAGCATCAGAAGCTTCCGGAGCAGAAGAGCCACTATGACCAGAAAGGTCAACGACAGGGATGATGTCTGCAGGAGAGGCGGACCGAGCCTTAGCAGGGGAAGGATGTCACGCCCCAATTTCCTTCCACTTGGAAATGAGTAGTGACTGCCCATGCCCGCACCCGAAGGGACAAGGGGTTGGTGCAAGCACCTTAAAAGGACTTCTAGCACGGGTGCTGTCCCAAACCTGCACAATCAGGCTAACATGCCAAGGGGCATGCTCCTGCTCCCAAACCATGCACACAAACACAAATTGAATAACAACATCTCATTTTATTTCATTTCAAAGACTAAATGTTCATTACAACCCAGTCGGGGAAAAACCCCTATGAAGCCATCAATAAAACCAAACCAAAATCCAAACACATAAAACCAGAGTACAACAAAGGAAATAATATAAAACTTTCAGCCTCAGGGGCCTAGCTCCTCAGCCTTCACCTACCGCCGCTAAAACCTGCAAAAGAACAGGTTTATAGGAGGGGTGAGCAAACCACGGCTCGATAGGGATCCCGTCTCCCCAGACCCGTCCCAGTGTACAACATGCATGATATGTGTATGCTTGTGCTCGTGTCGTGCCTAAGGCTAACGCAAAGAAACATCACCCAGGAAACACTCTTTACCTGAACCCGCACCGAAGGGCGAGAGGACACCCCGCCACCACGGCGACATGACATACCACATTCAGGCGAATGTTGCATGGACACCAATGCAACATTTTCCACCCGAGTCGAGATATGGTCAACCACCTCCTCGGGCGCCATATCTACCCTCAGGAATGGGTGTAGACTTAGCCCACCGTCGTGAGTGCTACACCAAGACTCAGGACCACGTCCTGGCCAAATCTCAAAGGGGTCCAGCTATTGTGCCTGGCCCATATCTCAGCTCGGTCTCAAACAGATCAACGAACAAGATAGCATTACATCTCAACATGTAAACTTAGCACAACATTTACACTTTATCTCGGAAGGACCAACATGGTCGATACAAGTCACACACATCAGCCTCATAGGCTAAAAATCAAATACAAATCAAACATGATACACACCAGTCACACGGGTATATCATCAAGCACTCATATACACGGTCTCACAGGCATTATATTGAATACATGGCATGCGGGCCTCACAGACATTTTATCAAACACATGGTGTGCGGACCTCTTAGACATTTCATCAAACACATAGTGTGCATAAACAAACCCCAGAAAATCCTCAGGCCAAATTCAACATCAAATCAACAAACATGCCACTGAAGGCCAACATCCATATAGGAGATCACACCTATATGGATTTACATATATATATATATAGGTGAATATCCTAAAAACAGAGGAGAGTTTGGAAGGACATGAATCCCTACCTCAGGCTTTTGTCCTAACCTCCATGCTAGAGCGACTCCCAACGACGCGAACCACCACGGCAACTGCCCGGAGATCCTCTCTCTCTCTCTCTCTCTCTCTCTCTCTGGCAGCAGCTGCAGCAAAGGGACACAAGAACCCTAAACTCAAACTCAAGCCCTCATTATATAGACACTACCCACATCAAAACGACGTAGTTTTGATTAAGTAAACCCAGGATCAAAATGACGTAGTTTTGATCACACAAGTTAGCACCTTTCCGCACCCATATAGGCCAAAATACTCAGAATTTCAACATGGTCCTTTGGAGAAAGATCATTAGAATGTCAAAACCAAGGGAACCATGCAAAAATATGGCTGCACGCCAATTTGCACGTGAATTCCCAATTCACGTGCAACTCCAAATGGACTCCAAATGCTCTCAAACTTCACCCCTAGCCTCCTTGCATCATTTAGAAGACAACCACACTTGCACGTGAATTGGACCCATATCACGTGCACCTCACATACACGTCCGTTTGGCCTGAAACTTCTGTGGTAGATAGAGGACATCATTCTAAGCATCTTTCCTTTTGCACGTGAATTCATTTGAGCCCATTCACTAGGTCAAAATCTAGAAAAACTCTACTCGAAAGGCAAAACGTGACTAACTCGTGACTAACTCAAGGTACGGGTCCTTACATCCTCTCCCCCTTAAGACTTTTCGTCCTCGAAAAGAAAAGGTGGAATGAAAGAAAACAATCACAACCAAAGCATAGGCCTCTAACACCCACTAGCACAAATTAATTCACAACAAATCACAAATTATTTCACACATTTATACACTCCATATGGTCATAACTAGTTGGGCAAGTACCTGATTATGTTGAAGTTTGATGCTTGCCCTCCTCCCCTCCTTCAGAGTTGTTCGTCCTCGAACAGATTAGGATAATGAGCATGCATCTCAGTCTCACGTTCCCAGGTCTCTTCCTCCAGCCCTCGGTGTTGCCACAACACCCGAACCAACGGAATAGTCTTACCTCGCAGTGCTTCTCGCGCCTATCTACAATACGGATGGGGGCCTCGACAACGACACATCCTCTCCAAGATCCAGGGTACCCCAATCTAGCACGTGTGTGGGATCTGGATGATATTTCCGCAACCGGGATACATGGAAAACATTATGAACTCTGCTCAAACTAGGTGGTAATGCCAACCTATAAGCAACAGGTCCAACTCTGCTCAAAATCTCGAACGGTCCAATGTACCGAGGGGACAACTTGGACCCGGTCCCAAATCTCTTATGCCCTCGCCGTGGAGAAACACGAAGGAATACGTGGTCTCCCACCAAAAACTCCAACGGTCGGCGTCGGCGATCTGCATAAGACTTCATCCGCCGCTGGTGTAAGAAGGCGTTGCCGAATCACCTGAACTTTTGCCGTAGCCTCCTGGACCAATTGAGGTCCTAACATAGCTACCTCTCCAGCCTTCGCCCAATATAATGGAGACCGACACGGTCGGCCATACAATGCCTCAAACGGGGCCATCCCAATCGAAGACCGGTAATCGTTATTATAGGCAAACTCCACCAGAGGAAGGTGGGAAGCCCATGATCCTCCAAAATCGAGTACACAAGCCCTCAACAAGTCTTCCAATGTTTGAATGGTCCTCTCGGACTGACCATCGGTCTCAGGATGGAATGCGGTACTCAAATTAAGTCGGGTTCCCAATGATTCCTGCAGACCTCCCCAAAACCGGGATGTGAACCGCGCATCCCTTGTCCGAAACAATAGATAAGGGTACTCCGTGCAAGCGGACAATCTCATCAACATACAACCGGCTTAACGTGCCGATAGAGTCGCGCTCTCGAATTGCCAAGAAATGGGCTGACTTAGTTAAGCGGTCCACTATGACCCAAATCATGTCCTTTCTCCCAAGTGGTAGGAAGTCCCGTCACGAAGTCCATGGTAATATGATCCCACTTCCACTCGGCTACAGGTAAAGGCCGCAATTGACCAGCGGGTCGTTGGTGTTCTGCCTTCACTTGCCGACGGGTAAGGCACCTGGAAACAAACTCTGCTACACTCCGTTTCAGCCCCGGCCACCAGAACGTGCGCGAACGGCATGATACATCTTAGTTCCTCCTGGATGTACAGCCAAACGGGAATGATGAAATTCCCTCCAGCACATCCTCACGCAAGGGAGGTGGTACTATTAGATGCCCCCGAAATTTCAGCTCATGCTCAACTCCTTCGTCCGGTCCTCGACAACTCTCCGGCCTCTATCCTGGGCCCGGATCACCTCACGATCCACGTCACCTAACTGTCCCTCACGGACACGCTGATACATCTCTCGTATCACGGTGAGAGGGCACAGGATAGCTCCCTCATCGCTGAAAGCGGGTTGCACCTGAAGCCGCTAACTGCTCCATCATTTTCCATTCTCTCATGGAAACCTCAGCTTTCCCTTTTCTACTTAGCGCGTCGGCTACTAAATTTCCCTTCCCAGGCGTGTAGGAGAGCGTGAAGTCAAACATTTGTAGGTACTCGACCCACCTCCGTTGGCGCAAATTTAGGTCTCTCTGGGTGAAGATATACTGTAGGCTTTTGTGGTCAGTATATACCACAAATTTCTCTCCCAACGGGTAATGTCGCCAAGACTTCAGGGCAAAAATAACTCGCTGCTAACTCCCAGGTCGTGTGTTGGGTAGTTTTGCTCATGGGACTCCAGGTGTCGCGAGCCATATGCTATGACTTGGCGCTCTTGCATCGAACACACCCCGGTCCAACGCGAGACGCATCACAATACACCTCGAATGGCACTCCCTCCTGCGGTAGACTCAACACCGGTGCAGTAGTTAGGCGAGTCTTCAACTCCTCGAATGCCTGCTGGCACTTGTCCGTCCACTCGAATTTGGCTCCCTTCCGTGTAAGAGCTGTCATAGGTGCCGCCAACCGAGAAAACCCTTCCACAAAACGCCGGTAATACCCGCCGGACCCAAGAAACTCCGGATCTCAAAAACATTTGTGGGCCTCTTCCAAGATGCTACGGACTCAATCTTGGTTGGGTCCACTCTAACTCCTTCGGCGGATACTACATGCCCAAGAAAATGCACCTCTCGCATCCAGAAGTCACACTTGCTAAATTTAGCATACAAGTGATGATCTCGTAGTGCTGCAGGCATCACGACCAAGTGCTCCTCATGCTCGGCTTGGGTTTTGGAGTACACAAGGATGTCGTCAATGAATACCACCACGAAGGAATCCAGGTATGGGGCAAATACCTGATTCATTAGATGCATGAACACAAAGAGTGCGTTCGTGAGCCCAAAAGGCATCACTAACCATTCATAGTGTCCGTATCTGCACCTGAACGCCGTCTTAGGGATGTCTTCGCTCCCGACCCTCAATTGGTGATACCCCGAACGCAGATCGATTTTTGAGAACCACCGTGCTCCACTCGGATGGTCGAATAAGTCATCAATCCGCGGCAAAGGGTACTTGTTCTTTACCGTTACTTGATTCGGCTTAGATAATCAATGCAAAGTCGCAACGAACCATCGGCCTTCTTAGCAAACAAGACCGGTGCACCCCATGGTGAGGTACTAGGACGGATAAAACCTTTATCTCCCGGTTCCTTTATCCGCTTCGAAGCTCCCGCAACTCAGCGGGTCCCATCCGGTATGCTACTTGTGAGATGGGTCCCACCCCTGGCAACAGTTCAATCGTGAACTCGATACTTCGTGTGGAGGCAACTCCAACAACTCCCCAGGAAAGACATCCTGGAAATTCTCGACTACATCTGGCCACACCCTTTTCTCTAAGTTACCTTCCTCCTCAAAGGTTAGGGTGGCAAGCCTATGGGTAATATTGCCCCATAGCTCCCTCGTCGGTCCGGCTCTCCCAGCATCCCTATCCCATTCACCCACTAGGGTACGGGAAGATCCTGTGGGTGTAGTAAACGATACTCGTCGCCTATAGCGATCAATCTTAGCCTGAAAGGCCATCAACCATCCATCCCCGAATCAAACTAAAGGTCCTCATGGGCATTACGTACAAATCAAATGAGAGGTCAACCTCTCCTATCGTAGCGCACACTCTCGACACATTTGGTGGATCAACTCCACTCCTCCCATTGGGGACTCGACCCTCAGAGGTCTATCAGCCTCCACACAATCAAGTCCAAGGCTCTCCACCAAGGACTTAGCAATCGGGGAGCACGAAGCTCCAGGTATCAAACAATGCGGCAACAACGGTGCGGGATATTAGAATAGTACCTCGAACCACCGAAGGTCCAGCTCCACCTTCCTCGGAGGGTGATGGTAGATCCTCCATTCCAGTGGTGCTGAGGTAAGCGCGAACACTCGCCTTGCCTTGGCCCCCCACCACTAGCCTCACTTGCCTTCCCTTTTGCTCCTGCTGCAGTCCACCTGGGACGCCCCTCCGATCCTCCTTGTGGTTGCCTCTCCCCCTGTGGCCTAGTGTGACCTGGAACCAACCTGACCGGCCTACCACGAATGTCTTTGGCTTAGGGTGGGGGCCTAAATTGGGTTCCACCCTTGCTCCCTTGTCTTAAGCTTCCGGCTCCCCGGTGTTCCCCTTCTTTGAAACACACCTTGCTGATGTGTCCCACCTTCCCACGACTATGACACGTCAAGTGCTGCTTGGGGCACTCACGTTGACGTGCCCCGATAGGCCACAACAGGTACACCCGCTTGGGAAGTTCCCTGGCAAGACTCCCCTGTCCTCCAAAGTAACGGGGTCTGGGCGGAGCCATTGAAGCTTGGCCCCCATCCTTGGGAAAAGTCCCACTCCCGGACTCAACCTTACGCCTCTTGGTATCACCGTACTTGTCGCGCGCGGCTCTGCCCCATCCGCTCCTGGTGAGCCTGTCTTCCCTCCTCTAATCCTCTCTCAACAATCTTGGCGGTGTCCACGACTTCGACATAGGTCTTCGGTCCGCAAGCATCTCCACCCTTTGCTTCAGGGCAGGTTTGAGACCCATGGTAAACTTATGGGCCTTCAGGTCCTCCCTTGATATTGCTTCGGGAGCAAACCGACTCAGCCCCCGAAAATCTCGCTCATACTCGCTACCGGCGCGATCCCTGCTTCAAGTCGCCGAACTCCTCCCGCTTCTACCACCGCAATGACTTTGGAAAGAACTCCTCATGGAATAGGCGGAGGAACTCATTCCAGGCCATGGTCTCCATGTCCCGGCTTCCTGAGATGCTAAGCCACCATTCCAAGGCTTCCTCCTCCAACCGCCGGACTCGCTAGTCTCACTTTGTCTTCCTCCCGGGGTCGAAGAAAGGAGAACACATGCTCGATCCGCCGCGGCCGGTGCTCTGCTCCTAGAGGTTCGGCTCCTCCCTTGAACCTCGGTGGATGTTCCTTTCGGAACTGCGTCAACACGTCTCCCTCTTCCCGCCTCACCGGCACTTCCCGCCTACACGGAGGTTACGCCTCACGGGGTGGAGGGGTGGCACCGCCTGTCGTACCATCATCTCCTGACGCACCTCATTTAGGATCTCTCCCCTGAGGTCCTCACGCATGCCTTGCACGTTCTCACTTAGGGCCCGGACTTGGGCCATGATCCGCTCCAGGGGATCATCGCCCTCTACACGCTGTCCTCTTCCCTCTCCAGAGACGGGCGAAGATTCATCTTCTACACTGGAGTAGCTCCGGTTACTCTCCTAGGAGGCATCGTCTACATAATTTAAACCAAACTAGGATCGGCTTCTCTCAAGCTCTACACACCCTCATCCCCATGGGCCAAGAGGTACTCAAGCAACATTTTACATTTAAACACACGGGTAAATCACGAAGTACACAGCGGCAATTCATAGCAACAAGCTTCACGAGAAAATCACCGAATTTCACAAGAACAACATTTTGTTTTTAGCAACAAGTTTCAACAACATAGCATGTCTAATCACAATACTCATACCTGAAATTAAACTAGTGCCCTAATGCCAATGCATGTATGCACCCTCAACCCAAATACAAATGCCCTACTCCTTGGTCTAACTACCCCCGAGTACACCCCAGGAAAACCAGATAGGACCACGTTGATCGGGCGTGTCCTATCCTGCCTCTAAGAGTCTCGAAGCGACCAGGCCTCCCCACTATCCTAGGTCCACTAAACCATGAACTATCGCTCCGATACCATATTGTCACGCCCCAATTTCCTTCCACTTGGAAATGAGTAGTGACTGCCCATGCCCGCACCCGAAGGGACAAGGGGTTGGTGCAAGCACCTTAAAAGGACTTCTAGCACGGGTCTTGTCCCAAACCTGCACAATCAGCTAACATGCCAAGGGGCATGCTCCTGCTCCCAAACCATGCACACAAACACAAATTGAATAACAACATCTCATTTTATTTCATTTCAAAGACTAAATGTTCATTACAACCCGTCGGGGAAAAACCCCTATGAAGCCATCAATAAAACCAAACCAAAATCCAAACACATAAAACCAGAGTACAACAAAGGAAATAATATAAAACTTTTAGCCTCGGGGGCCTAGCTCCTCGGCCTTCACCTACCTTTGCTAAAACCTGCAAAAGAGAACGGTTTATAGGAGGGTGAGCAAACCACAGCTCGGTAGGGATCCCGTCTCCCCGGACCCGTCCGTGTACAACATGCATGATATGTGTATGCTTGTGCTCGTGTCGTGCTTAAGGCTAACGCAACAAACATCACCCAATAAACACTCTTTACCTGAACCCGCACTGAAGGGCGAGAGGACACCCCGCCACCACGGCGACATGACATACCACATTCAGGCGAATGTTGCATGGACACCAATGCAACATTTTCCACCCGAGTCGAGATATGGTCAACCACCTCCTCGGGCGCCATATCTACCCTCAGGAATGGGTGTAGACTTAGCCCACCGTCGTGAGTGCTACACCGAGACTCAGGACCACGTCCTGGCCAAATCTCAAAGGGGTCCAGCTTGTTGGATCAAACCCAAGAATTTGGATAATGCCGTTAAAGCCTTATGTAATTTGATCGAGATCTTTTGTGTTTATTTGATCATTGCAGGAAGGTATGTCACTAATCCAAAGATGCACTCGTGAGAGCAAAGCTAAGGACAGGATACATAATCCCGATCCCAGGACAAGAGTTAGTGTCGTCAAACACTTGGTAAATAACCAAGTAACAATAAGTGCGGAGTAAGGAAAATAAGTGCGGAGTAAGGAAAATAGATGCGGAGTAAGGAATCCGGACTTATTACTCGCCCGGAGTAAGTAACTTACACACGGAGTAAGGAACTTACATACGGAGTAAGGAACTTACATACGGAGTAAGGAACTTACATACGGAGTAAGGAACTTACATGCGGAGTAAGGAAGCCGACACGGACTAAGGATTCTAGTGCCGAATAGATACGGAGTAAGCAACCACCGACACGGAGTAAGGTTCCGAGCTTCATTAACTACGGAGTAAGGAAAATTACACCGGACCAAGAAGACACTTGCTCCAATGAAACCGCATTTAAAGTTATCGGCTCGCTGTCCCGATGTAAGACAAATGCATTTAGAACAAGAAGAATCTTACACGTGGATCATCCGGATATGTGGACACAACCTTAATTGTATCTCGGAACTCACAAAGACACTTATACTCTTCAAATCCAAGATCTTGAGCTCCACAATCCCGCGACGGACAAGGCGGATAGATTCGAGGGATAGTTGGTGCGGAACGCATTCCGGAACTTCAAGGTCCAAGGTTGTCTCTTAGGAATGTTTTGTATAAATATTTATACTTATACTTCATGTAAAAAGGTGTGAGCGAGAGCGAAGAAGTGCAAAAATATAGAAAAGGCACTTGGCTAGTGTGTGAATTCAAAGTTGTAAACGAGTGTAAGAGAGTGTTTGCTTCTATTTTGTTGTAATCACTTTGTGATAATAAAACAAAATACTTCCACTATCTGGTTATCTTCCGGATGATATTATCACTTAAACTAGATAAGTCTTTGTGTCTTGAGAGAAAAGAAAGAGTTCGAATAAGAGCCTATTCACCCCCCCCCCCTTTAGGCTCCAAGGGACCATCAAGTGGTATCGAGCAAGTTCTACTTCGTTCTAAGTAGAGATCCCACTCTTTCAATCTCAAAAATGGCCGAAGAAAGCGGTATGCTATTCAACACTCGCCTTAACTCCGGAGGTGCACAGGAGCCCATCCCGAATCGAAGCGGCGGTGAAAATGTCGACCCACCACAACCTGCTGCTGCCACCGCTTCTCAACCACGGAGTTCCGGGTTTACTCTAACGAAACCGCCCAAATTCACACTGAGCTTTTCTCCCGGTGGAAAGCTCGCATGAAGATGTTTATGGTTTGCCATGATCATCTTATGTGGCCATGTCTTCATCAGGAGATTCCAATTCCTATGACTATCGGAGAACATGGCGTAAGGAGGCCAAAGACCGATCTTGAACTTACCAACGATGAAAGAGCCTGGCGGTGCGCTAGTGAAAAGGCTCGGCTTATGTTACATCGTCCTTGGATTCCAAGCTTTCCACGGGACGTCCAGTGGCCGCACGACAAAGAAAAGCGTTTGGGACAAACGACAATCCTCTATGAGGGGAGTCGGTCCCAGTATGCAGAATGTGATCTGTACTCTCGACAGAACTTTGAGAGTTTTAATCATAAACCGGGCGAATCACTTGAAAGCATCTATCGGAGATTCGGCAAGCTCATACTTGAACCGAAGACTGTCAATGAGCATTACTCTCAATCCCGGATCAATGACAAGTTCTTTCGCTCCTTGCCGGATCGCTACTACTCCAAACAACTCCAGATGCAATCGGACAAAAAGCGCGGTATGTTCCCCTTGAAGAACTATATGGAGAGCTGGACTCACGAAGTCAGGTTTAAGTACTCGACGAGATGATAAAAAATAGCTCGGAAAGAAAAGGGGGTAGCTCTCAAAGCTACCGAATGTCTAAACATACTGAGGAATGATGATACGGACGTATCCGACAATTCGATTCGACGAGGAGGAGGAGATAGCCCTTCTTGTCAAATCCTTTGAGCGATTCCTACGGAAAAGCGAGAAAAGGGATCGAAGACGCTCATCATCATCGTTCCAACGGAAGGAGCGACCGGAGTCCGGTTCCCAGGAATGTTTCAACTGTGGGAAACCGGTCACCTGGGCCAAGGAATGCAGGTCCAAAGCAAAGGTGACCGAGAAAAGTGACAAGGTAAACTCTCGCCGCTCCACCTCGGATAACAGCAAGAGCAAGAGAAAGGCGCTCGTGACAAAATACATGAGTGGCTCGGAAGAAGAGGAGGAATCCTCGGATGATGAGCCGACCATTAAGCCGAACGTCCGCCTCATGGCAAATCTTGAGGTACCTTCTATCTTCGAGCTCCTGAGTAAATTAGAATCTCTTACTATTGCATGTGATCATGAAAAGAATGAGAGACTAATAATAACTCAAATGTACAAAGATATGGAAAGTCGGAATAAACGTCTCGAATTTACCATTAATAGACTCGAAAAGGACGTCGCGACTTCGGGGGAAAGGAAGCTTGGTATCATGATCTAAGAGCTGAAAATCATCTCTTAAATACCAATCTCTCAGGCCTAAAAGTTATAGTTAAAAGACTCGAAAATGAACTGGAACAGGAAAAGGAAATAAATCATAAGTGGCTAAAATCCGGGGAAATAGCCTCTACCTTTAGGGCCCGATCCTGACGACATTCGAGTCAAACCTGGTCTAGGTTCCGAACCATCAACCTCCATAGCTAAAGCCACCGAGTGTCCTCCTGGATTTCACTCCTAAACTAACCAACTTATATCCTGTTAGTACATCTAAACCGTTGGATGGTTTCATTTCAGGTGGCACCATAGTTTATGGCATCAGGGCCGAGGCATTCATGCACTTCCCGAAGCGGTAGCACCCGTAACTAAAGATGAAGGGAAGGCCGCTGCAGTTAAAGCCAAAACGTAGCACCCAAAAAGAAAGACAAGGCTAAGGCCGACGCATTTAGGGCCAAGAGCGCGTCACCCAAACGTAATGGATTAGGCCACGTGGAACGAGTAGAAAATCTATAAAATCTAAGAGACCTGTATCCCCTGTTTGTACTTCACATTATAGTGTCTGCTCCATCTGTAGGGAAATGGGTCATTATCACTATGAATGTTGGAGTCTATCCGATAGGCGGCTTTGTAATCAATTTCAATCAAATAAAGATCGGTTTTATAAAAGGGGTTCTTCGAGCAAAACAAAATCTAAATCTAAAAGGAGTGTCTCTCCCAAGAAATCCCAAATAAAAGAAGCAACTGAAACTAACAAGTTAATGTCAACTTGGAAAGCTAAGAGTCCTAACAAAATCAAATCCGTAAATGTTGACAATCTGCTGCTCACTCTAACCTGCCCAAACAAGTTTGGGCACCAAAAGTGTAAACTGTTGTCTTTCAGGAGCATCTCTGGAATGAATTGCCGGATCACTTGAAGTTAAAGATAAATCAAAGCAAGTGGATCCTTGATAGTGGATGCTCCGGACATATGACGGGTGACCAGACTCTACTTGTAGAAGTTAATGATAAACAAGGTCCATCCGTCTCATATGGCGACAACAACAAAGGTAAGACTGTCGGGTATGGCACTTTAACTAACGGTTGTGTATCAATCACTAAAGTTGCACTAGTCGAAGGTTTAAAGCATAATTTGCTAAGTGTCGATAAACTATGTGACAAAGGATTTCTTGTTTCCTTTTTGTCCAACACCTGACGGAAGAGAAAACTTATCCAGGAGATGTTAAGTTATCCGGATCAAGAGATGGGGACATATACTCGGTGGTCTTAAGAAATAATTCTTCGACCCTGTATGTTTCCTCACGAAAGCAACAGATGAAGATAGTTGGTTATGGCACAAGCGATGCGCACATTTGAACTTTAAGACTTTGTCTAAATTAGCATCACTTGATCTTGTCACCGGTCTACCCAAACTCAAGTTCTCCAGAGACACTCTCCTGTCGAGAATGCCAACTTGGTAAACGGACCAAACACGACTTTAAGAGCAAATCGGTTAACTCAATAATTGCTCCTCTGCCAACTTCTTCATATGGACCTATGTGGTCCTATATCTGTTTCATCACTAGTCAGTGCAGATATACCCTTGTGGTTATCGATGATTTCACCAGATACACATGGGTGATGTTCCTGAAATCAAAGGATCAAACTTTTGAACATCTTGTAGATCTCTTCAACTGGATAAGCAACTCACAAGGACCGAGCATTAAATGCATCAGGAGTGATCATGGTACAGAATTTGATTTTTCCGAAATGAGATCATATTGTTCTGAACAGGGCATACACGATGACTTTTCTGCGCCAGAACCCCACAACAAAATGGGGTAGCTGAGCGCAAGAATCGAACTTTAGTTGAAGCTGGTAGATCCATGTTAGCAGGGGCAATGCTTCCTCTCGATCTATGGGCTGAAGCGTGTCCACCGCCTGCTATGTTCGAAACGAACTCTAATAAATAAATCTACCATGAAAACACCCTATGAGATGTGGAGAGGTCGAAAACCTTCAATTTCACATTTCAGAGCTTTCGGATGTACTTGCTATATACTGATCAATGGCAAAGAGACCCGGAATAAATTTGAACCAAAATCTGATGATGGGATTTTTGTCGGGTACTCACTTCATAGCAAGGCTTATCGGGTCTTCAATAGAAAACTTTTTAAAGTTGAAGAATCTATCCATGTAACCTTTGATGAAGCTAATCTCGATTGGTCAAAAGTCGGTCCTTCAAATTCTAATCTGCAGTCATAAACGAAACGTCGATTACTCAAAGTTTATGAATATTCCTGCTACACATCCTGACTGGTATCCTGACCAACCACGTGGCATCCGCGAAACACAACGGAATTTTATGGATGATGCTACGGATGACTCAGACTCCGGACTACCACTTAGCTCCGGACAAACTCCTGCAGATACACAAAATTCCGGAGCACCTTCAAGTCCGTCCGGACTAGTTAACACTGAAAAACAGTGTTGAAGAACCAATCGGTTCATCCGTACCTCTAAATACGGAAACATCTACTCCGGACGAAGCCCAACCAGTTGATACAACTGAACCACCCAATCTGGAAGAGCTTCAAATTGTTCAAGGACAACCAACACACGCACGAATTATAGATGGACTCGAAACCATCCCTCGGATCAAGTGATTGGTGATCCTACTCATTGGTGTAAGAACAAGAGCAGCCACCTCAAACATGAGTCTTCACTCATGCTTTCTATCTCAAATAGAACCAAAGGTGGTAGATGAAGCTCTTCAGGATTCATCTTGGATAGAAGCCATGCAAGAAGAACTGAATCAATTTAAGAGAAATAATGTGTGGACCTTAGTACCAAGGCCTAAGTCTCAGACAAGTCATTGGCGTTAAATGGGTGTTCCGGAACAAACTTGATACGGATGGAATAGTAATCCGGAACAAAGCCAGACTGGTAGCCAAAGGATATCGTCAAGAAGAGGGAATAGATTATGATGAAACCTTTGCTCCGGTCGCAAGACTTGAGGCAATCCGAATGTTTACGCGTATGCTTCATATGAAAACTTCATAGTTTATCAAATGGACGTCAAGAGCGCATTCTGAATGGAGACCTTCAAGAGGAGGTGTATGTTGAACAACCTCCCGGCTTCATTGAACCTAAGGCAGGACATCTTGTCTACAAACTTCAGAAAGCTCTATATGGTTTGAAGCAAGCTCCCCGAGCCTGGTACGACACCCTCGTCGGAATTCCTACTTGCTCATAACTTCCAAAAAGGGAAGATAGATACCACCCTATTTCTACGACAAGAGAAAGGACACACTCTGATCGTACAAATATACGTGGACGATATCATTTTCGGATCAACAAATCCGAAGCTTTGTGAAGAGTTTGCTAAGTTGATGACAGGCAAGTTTGAAATGAGCATGATGGGAGAACTGTCCTACTTCCTTGGAATTGAAGTCAAACAATTAAAGGAAGGAATCTTTATCAATCGAGGCTAAGTACACTCGCGATCTTATTAAGAAGTTTGGTATGGAAGGTTCATCTCCCGTCAAAACTCCAATGCCTGTCGGTGCCAAGTTAGATCCGGATATGGACGGCATATCGGTAAATGTGACCGACTACGAGGGATGATCGGATCCTTGCTCTATCTTACAGCAAGTCGCCCGGACATTATGTTTGCAACTTGCATTTGTGCACGATATCGAGGCGAATCCCAAGGAGTCACATATGCTTCATGTAAAACGGATCTTAAGGTATCTCAAAGGGACGATGAATTTGGGACTTTGGTACCCAAAGGAGTCCAACTTCACCTTATCAGGGTACTCGATGCCGACTTCACTGGATGTCGCATCGACAGGAAAAGCACAAGCGGTACGTGTCGGTTTCTTGGAAATAGATTGATCTCATGGTTCGATAAGAAGCGAATTCCGTATCAACCTCTCATCTGAGGCGGAATATATCGCTGCTTGGAAGTTCTTGCGCACGACTACTTTGGATGCAAAGTCAACTTACCGACTACGGATTCAACATGTCCTCTATTCCACTTTACCGTGACAACACTAGTGCAATTGCCATCAGCAACAATCCTGTCATGCATCCTAAGACGAAGCACATTGAGGTCAGGTATCACTTCATACGCGATCATGTTCTTAAAAAGCATATTTCACTGGAACATGTTGCCACTTGAAGATCAATTAGCAGAACATATTTACAAAGCTCCTCCCCGATGCGAGGTTTTCGAACTACTCTTCCAACTAGGTATGCTCGACTTCTCTGCATAGTTTCTCATTTAAATTTCACAACAAGATATTCTCTCACAAACCATGCATTGTATGTTTCTTGAAAGTAGTAGAAACTCACTGGTTGCATTGCTGATCATACTTCTTGTCTCCACGGTTCCATGTTTCGATGTTAATCTCAACCTCATAATGGGAGGATGCTTGCGTTTCCCGACTGAAGTCGTTTAAAGCTAACATAATTACAGTTTATATGATTTACCTCGATCGGATTCATGATCTTCATATCCATTAATCACCACATGATCAAAGCTTGTTCATTTAGATTACTCCATTAACGTGCATAGTTGAAGGAGTGAAATGGGCTAGCTTGGAATGCCTGGTGGATGAATACACAAACGCATTCTGATCAGCTTAAAGTATAGTCTTCTAATAAGATAGACAGTCTTGAACTACAATTTGGAACGGTCAACCGAGAGGATTGCACAATCTACGGGGGAGAAAATGCTTTATATTTTATTCGATAATACCCCCGTATATGTCTCATGACCTTTTTCCTTGATTGTCTATCCGAGGGGGAGCTTTTCTTTGAGAGGATTAAATGATCTACGGGGAGCGATAATGAACCCCTAATATGTCTCGGATTCTCCCTTCTCTACGCTATTACTTCTGGATCTGACTGGACATCTTGTTTTAAATCGGAAAAGTGGCATGTGTGGATGTATGTTCATCCTTCAACCATGCATTTTAATCGATTAATCATCTGCATTCTTTTGACATGTGTTCACCTTTTCATCTCACACTCATGAATCCTAATGAAGCCAAATCATTTGACCTTTAATTAATCTTAGCTACGCTGTTCAAAGACGGTTTAGTTATGTTGACCTATATGAACCTGTGTATTGCTATCCCCGACATATGCCCTGACTCGATAATATTGATCAAGTTCACATTGCGTACGTCTACTACATTCTTAGCCATGCATGAGTTCGGTTTCTTATTAGTTCGGATTATGTTGTTTTTCATTGATTATCTTCTCTAATCCGTACTAATCTTTGCCTGTTAAGCTTTTGTATTTTCGGTATATTTTTATTTAGCTACAGGTTCAGATTTTCTTTGCAATCGTATTGATAAATCCAGTCCATAGTCTCGGATTTGAAGTGTTGTGGTACTTCTCTTCTCTTCGACTTATTGATCGCAAAGGAATCTACTCTACATTCTCACCAAACTCGTTTACGACGGACAAGGTCTATTATTCATCCGGATACTCTTTCACGAATATTATTAACTCCAGGATGAGTGTCGGCTCTTTCCTCCGGACTCTGACTTTGTTCAATTGTGACAATCCACGTATACTCATATGTCGCATGCTTTTGAGGAGGAATAATGATGATTCATTAAATGCCTATCTCGGGTTGCCCACACACTTCTCCTGGATGGCAACCGGTTGTCATCGCTTACTTGGTCATGCGGTCTCCACGACATCGTTTTATTCGGAGACGCCTCGATATCCGGACAAATGACATCGGCATGTCGCGCGGGTCCCCACCTCACTCCCACATTCCTAGACCCGCTGACATTTGCGGACTTGGTCTTATATGTTCGGATCATTCTGCGAAGCACGAGTATTGCTTATTTCAAATCCCTAACCCTCTCGTTGCTCCTTCTACTATCAAGACCTCACCTTTCCTCTTTTCCTTCCCATCAAATCTGCAATGGCACCCAGGAATCTTTCTTTCCGGCGTTAATCCTGGCCATCTAGTTGATTGGAATGTCGTTTCTAATCCTCCGGGATTGGTTTCACCATCTTCGCCCTCTTCTTGAAGCCTCGCACATACTCAACCTGGTCTCCAATCCCATCGATCTTTTTATCGATGACATTCTTGAGTATTACCAACGGATTCGCCGCACTACCGATTCCATAACCTCTCATGTCCTGGCGAATCCATCATCATCACTCCAGGTGTTCTCCGCGCCGCTCTTCACCTTCCTCTTGGTGAACCACGGCGTCCGGATGCCGAACCGATGGCGGCTTCATGGGGTGCACATCCAAAGGGAAGGAATACAAGGTGAAATCCTTCCAGGGTCGCTATCGATGTATGGCGACTATTCTAAGTCGATGCCCTCCGGCTCGCACATCAGCCCTGGACTCGGTTCCGTACGATCTTCTACTGGCCATGTACGGCGTTTTTGAAGGTCTTCCGATGGATTGGGGGATGTTCTTATTTCGTTTGCTACGAAATGGTCCCAAAAACCATTCCTATGGGCGCATCCTCGGCATTGTCTTCCGGCATCTTCGTCCGGACCATTTCGCCCAAGTTGATGCTGTCTCGTTTCCCTCGGCTCTTTATCTTCGTCACCTTACGCCGGACGGAAACATGACCGCTCGCCGACCCACGGTAGCTCTCCGCGCTCGCCTGCCTCGGAACAACAAGGCGGCTACGTTGGTGACCCCTCCGACGCCCAAGCCCCCGAGGTCGGTTTCGTACACCGATCCTCCCGGATTCGGTCCGTAGGCTGCGCCCTCCCACTCACGGGCCTCCCGGCCAAGCGTCCGTGCTGAACCGTCCGAGGTTGCGGGGCCCTCTCGGCGCGGTGCGTCGAGAGCTGTTTCCTCAGCCCCTCTGCTGCTGATGTCCCCACTCCCTCCACATCCGCTATAGCTGCTGCGGTTGATACCGCTGTTGCCGTCGCCACCGCTGATGTCCCGGCTGCTTCTCCTGAAGCCCCCTTGCCTCCTCTCCCTCAACCCCGAGATTACCTTGACCATCTCTCCGCCGTCACCTTAACGGACCTCTGGCTCCGTTTCAGCCTAGCCCACACCTCCTCCATTCCTGACAACGATCTCCGGGTGTTTTACACACGCAATACCCAATCCCCGGAGACTATGATCATCTGGAATCCTGGACCACGGCTTTCTTACGCCGGTGCCATTCCCGATGTGTCGTTCCCTACACCCTCAGGCCCAGTCCCTGCTACCCGAAGTCCTTCTCCTGCTAAGGCTGGGCCCTCTTCTCCTGCCGCCGCGATTCCCATAGTTGACTTGTCCGGTCAAAGCGGGTCTCTTGCTCCGGATGCCTCCAATGCTCCGGATGCCTCCGAAGCTCCGGATGCCTCGATGCTCCGGATGCTCCTGGCTGCTTCTTCTTACTCCTGCGGACTCCTCTGCCCACCGCACTCCTGCTCCTGTTCATGCGGGGGAGTCCTCCAAAGCTCCGAGTTAGCCCTTGGGCGTGCCTCTTTGGCACGGTCCACTCCGATGCTTGTGCTTTCCGCTCACTTGGACCGCCATGCTCACGCTCAAAGCGCCCAAATTTCCGCCATCGCCGCCAAAGTTGATGCCCTCGGCGCCCGACTACTCTCCGCCCTCACCGACTCCTCCACTTCCATTGAGCGAAAAATGGATCTTGTCGCCACCTCCGTTCATTCACTATCTACTTCCTTCGCGGATCGGCGCATACGATGGCTCGTCCTCCCGTTGCTTCCCGGCGATCCGCAAACCGGGGGAGAAAGTGTCATCTCGATCCGTCTACTCCTTCGCCCCCACAACCATCTTCCCGGATTGAGAAGCGGCCTGCCACTTCGGTGCTTCAGGGGAGTTCAAATTCCCAAACGAAGCCGCTTCTCTCAACCTAGCTCCTCTCTCGCACCTCCGGCTCCTCCTCCATCCTCTTCATCCGCAGCTGGTACCTTCCTCCCATCCTATGCGGAGTTTGACCCGTCCCGATGCGGATGGAAGCTTGCGCAAGGCAATGAAGGCCTATCTTGCGTCGTCTGTCCGAGAGACGATGTCTTTCCGAAATGTATCCTTTCTCTCCGTCCGACATTCGGACTCTTTGTTCGGAGAAAGGACTCTTTACTACGAAAGACATTGATAACTTCTCGAGAGTCGCTAAAATGGAGATGAGGTTGTTTCCATCTCTTTACGAAGATGGGCACTTGTTTGAAGTTCTGCCATGTTGGAATGAGGGCTATCTTCCCAGGTGTGGAGTTAATTCGGACTTACATCGACCGGAACCGTGAAGATAGCAAGCCATGGAAAACTCTCTCAACCATCCTCATTCCGTACCGGATCATGTCGCCACACTTCATGATGGCTGTCTTCATGATTCAATCCAAGCAGATGATTCTCATTGATTCTCATCGGATTGTGGAGCACTTCGTTAGGAAGAATCAATGGGAACCTCGTGTCTCAGACTAACCGAAGCCGTGAAGAAAGCCGGACTATATGAAGAGTTGGGTATCACACCCCTGCGCTCTACCGAGAAACTCAAGGCGACATTCCGGGGCAAGAAGCAAGTGCCACAACAACTGGATGGAGATAGGCTGCGGAGCCTTTGTTTGTCATTTCATCAAATCGTTCTTAACTGTGGACAAACATTGGAGCCAACACTCCACCTTTACGATGCGGCAGACAATGGAGCTAAGAGAGAAGGCAGCAACTATGATCTTCAAGTATAGTAAGCCTTATGTACCTTAGTGAAAAATCTGTATTAAGGCTGATTTGTATTTAGTTGCTGATCAATGAAATTGGTTGTGTTGTGTATTCTGTATGATATTCGTTTGCATCGCTTACCAGGATCAGATTACAAAGGGTTTAGGCATATCCATAATTGGGGGAGATTGTTGGATCAAACCCAGATTTGGATAATGCCGTTAAAGCCTTATGTAATTTGATCCGAGATCTTTTGTGTTTATTTGATCATTGCGAAGGTATGTCACTAATCCAAAGATGCACTCGTGAGAGCAAAGCTAAGGACAGGATACATAATCCTGATCCGGACAAGAGTTAGTGTCGTCAAACACTTGGTAAATAACCAAGTAACAATAAGTGCGGAGTAAGGAAAATAAGTGCGGAGTAAGGAAAATAGATGCGGAGTAAGGAATCCGGACTTATTACTCGCCCGGAGTAAGTAACTTACACACGGAGTAAGGAACTTACATACGGAGTAAGGAACTTACATACGGAGTAAGGAACTTACATACGGAGTAAGGAACTTACATGCGGAGTAAGGAAGCGCTGACACGGACTAAGGATTCTAGTCTTGAATAGATACGGAGTAAGCAACCACCGACACGGAGTAAGGTTCCGAGCTTCATTAACTACGGAGTAAGGAAAATTACACCGGACCAAGAAGACACTTGCTCCAATGAAACCGCATTTAAAGTTATCAGCTCGCTGTCCCGATGTAAGACGAATGCATTTAGAACAAGAAGAATCTTACACGTGGATCATCCGGATATGTGGACACAACCTTAATTGTATCTCGGAACTCACAAAGACACTTATACTCTTCAAATCCAAGATCTTGAGCTCCACAATCCGCAGCAGACAAGGCGGATAGATTACCGAGGGATAGTTAGTGCGGAACGCATTCCGGAACTTCAAGGTCCAAGGTTGTCTCTTAGGAATGTTTTGTATAAATATTTATACTTATACTTCATGTAAAAAGGTGTGAGCGAGAGCGAAGAAGTGCAAAAATATAGAAAAGGCACTTGGCTAGTGTGTGAATTCAAAGTTGTAAACGAGTGTAAGAGAGTGTTTGCTTCTATTTTGTTGTAATCACTTTGTGATAATAAAACAAAATACTTCCACTATCCTGGTTATCTTCCGCGATGATATTATCACTTAAACTAGATAAGTCTTTGTGTCTTGAGAGAAAAGAAAGAGTTCGAATAAGAGCCTATTCACCCCCCCCCCCCCCTTTAGGCTCCAAGGGACCATCACAACTATTGTGCCTGGCCCATATCTCAGCTCGGTCTCAAACAGATCAACGAACAGATATAGCATTACATCTCAACATGTAAACTCAAAGACATTTACACTTTATCTCGAAAGGACCAACATGGTCGGATACAAGTCACACACATCAGCCTCATAGGCTAAAAATCAAATACAAATCAAACACAGGTACACACCAGTCACACAGGTATATCATCAAGCACTCATATACACGGTCTCACAGGCATTATATTGAATACATGGCATGCAGGCCTCACAGACATTTTATCAAACACATGGTGTGCGGACCTCTTAGACATTTCATCAAACACATAGTGTGCATAAACAAACCCAGGAAAATCCTCAGGCCAAATTCAACATCAAATCAACAGAACATGCCACTGAAGGCCAACATCCATATAGGAGATCACACCTATATGGATTTACATATATATATATATATATAGGTGAATATCCTAAAACAGAGGAGAGTTTGGAAGGACATGAATCCCTACCTCAGGCTTTTGTCCTAACCTCCACGCTAGACGACTCCCAACAAGACGCGAACCACCACGGCAATCGCCCAGGAGATCCTCTCTCTCTCTCTCTCTCTCTCTCTCTCTCTCTCTCTCTCTCGGGCCAGAGCAGCAGCAAAGGGACACAAGAACCCTAAACTCAAACTCAAGCCCTCATTATATAGACACTACCCACATCAAAACGACGTAGTTTTGATTAAGTAAACCCAGGATCAAAACGACGTAGTTTTGATCACACAAGTTAGCACCTTTCCGCACCCATATAGGCCAAAATACTCGGAATTTCAACATGGTCCTTTGGAGAAAGATCATTAGAATGTCAAAACCAAGGGAACCATGCAAAAATATGGCTGCACGCCAATTTGCACGTGAATTCCCAATTCACGTGCAACTCCAAATGGACTCCAAATGCTCTCAAACTTCACCCCTAGCCTCCTTGCATCATTTAGAAGACAACCACACTTGCACGTGAATTGGACCCATATCACGTGCACCTCACATACACGTCCGTTTGGCCTGAAACTTCTGTGGTAGATAGAGGACATCATTCTAAGCATCTTTCCTTTTGCACGTGAATTCATTTGAGCCCATTCACTAGGTCAAAATCTAGAAAAACTCTACTCAGAAGGCAAAACTGTGACTAACTGTGACTAACTCAAGGTACGGGTCCTTACAAAGGAACCCGTGCGTCATGGGCTTGTCCAGAGGAGACAACGAAGGGAACCTCCGGAATGTGGGCAGACATAAGAAAGCCATGATCTAGATTCCAGATAATCATATCCTCCGGGCTGCGGGTGTGTTTGGCATAAAACACTTTGAGGTCATCATCGGGGACAGAGGCTGTGCAGGCGAGGCTAAAACGGAACCAGAGGTCCGTTAAGGTTGCGGCGGAGAGATGGTCTAGGTAGTCTTGGGGTTGAGGTAGAGGAGGCAAGGGAGCTTCCGGAAGAGATTCCGGGACATCAGTGATGGCGGTGGCAACGGAAGTATCGATGGCAGTAGCAACAGCGGAAGTAGAGGGAGTGGGGACATCCGCAGCAAACGGTGCTGGGGAAGCAGCTTTAGGTAAACTTGGCTGAGATGGTCCCGCAACCTCAGAAGGTTCAGCACGGACGCTGTGCTTTGAGGCTCGAGAGATGGAGGGAGTAGCGACTGACCGAATCCGGGAGGACCGGTGAGTAGAGCTGACTTCGGAGGCATGGATGTCGGAGGGGTCACCAACCGAGCTGCCTTGTTGTTCCGAGGCGGGAAGAATGCAGAGAGCAGTCGAGGGACGGCGAGCTGTCATGTTCCCATCAGGCGTAAGGTGTCAAAGATAATAAGCCTGAGGAAAAGGAAGGGCATCATAGCAGGCAAAATGGCCCGGATGGAGATGCCTGAAGACAGCGCTGAGTATCCGCCCAAAAGAGTGAGTCTTTGGACCGTTCTTCAGCAGGCGGAACAAAAAGGTCCCCCAGTCCATCGGGAGATGCTCAAAGATGACGTACATAGCCAAGAGAAGGTTGTACGGAATAGAATCCAGATCAGAGGTACGAGCCAGGAGGCAGCGGCTCAATATGGTCGCCAAACACCGGTAGCGACCCTGAAAAGACTTCATTTTGTACTCCTTCCCCTTATAGGAGCAACCCATGGAAACAGCCATGGTTTCAGCATCCGGGCGCTGAAGATCACTAGGAGGGAGGTTGAGAGCGGCGCGGAGGACGTCAAGGGTGATCACAATGGATTCACCGCGGATGTAGGAGATAATGGAGTCGGTGGTGCAGCGAATCCGCTGATAGAACTCACGGATGTCGTCAATGAGAAGGTCAACCGGGTTGGATACCAGGTTTAGGATGTGAGAGGATTCCAGAAGTGGGCGAAGTTCCAGAAACCAAGCTGGAGGATCAGAGATAGCACGCCAATCAACCAGATCGCCGGGGCTAACGCCGGAAAGAGAAGTTTTGGGTGCCATTGAGGAAAATATTGAGAGAAGGAGGTGAAGTCTTGGGGATTGAAGGAGCAACGAGAGTTTTAGGGATTTGGAAGATATAAAACTCACATTGCGCAAGAAAGTCCTGGATATATAAGGCCGAGTCCGTAAATGTCAGCGGGTCTAGGGATTAAGCGAGTGGAACAATGACCCGCTTGACATGCTGATGTCATGAGTCTTGAGATCGACGCGCTTCCGGATTTAGATAGGACGTGGAGACGGCATGACCAGGGAAAGTTAACAGTTGTTCGCCTTCTTAGGGAAGAGTATGCATCCCGAGACATGCATTTAATGAACCATCATTATTCCTCTTCAAAAGCAAGCGATATATAATAAGGCATGATTTATCGTGATTTGAGAGTTCCAAGAGTTCGGAGGAATGAACCGACAATCATCCGGAGTAAATGATATCCGAGATAAGATCATCCGAATGAAAAGTAGACCGTGTCCAGTAGAAGTAGAGTGTTTAAAGAGAAAAGTAGATTCCTTTGCGGTTTTGAAGTCGAAGAGAAGAGAAGTTCCACAACACTTCAAATCCGAGACTATAAACAAGATATATCGATAAAGGTGCAAAGAGAATCGACACGTAGCTTCACGAAAATAAACTGAAAAACTACAAGCTTAACAGGTAGGAATTAGTATGGATATGAGGATATGGTTTATTGTAGAGGAACTGAACCCGAACTAATGAGAAACAGAACTTAATGCATTGAAAGGAAATGTAAAAGACACATACAAACAAGAGAATGATCATAGTTCTTGAATCAAGGCATATGTCGGATAATAAACACACAAGTTCATATTGGTCAACATAAGGAAACCGTCTGCTGAACAACGTAGCTAAGATAATTAAAAATCATATGAGTTGGCCAACTCGGGATTTATGAGTGAAACGGAATAAATGAACACATGTCGAAAGCAAGCAAATGATTGTCGGATTAAAATGCATGGTCGAAGGAACAAAAACATCCGTGCATGCCACAATTCCGATTCAACAATGCATGTTCGGGTAGATCCGAAAGTGATAGTTTAGAGGAAGGAGCATCCGAGACATATTAGGAGATTATTACTAAGGTTGCTCCCCCTTAGATCATGCGATCCTCTCAATGATAGACTCTCCCTCGGATAGACGACCAGGAAAGAGGTCACAAGACATATACGGGGGGGGGGGGTATTACTTGGATAATGAATAAAGCATTTTCTCTCTCGTAGATCATGCGATCCTCTCGATGGCATTACCTGTTAAAGAATTTAGATCTTGAAACAACACTGTCTATCCAGTAGGAAACTACACTTCAGGAGCTAATCAGACTGCGATTTTAAGTACCATCACCAAGCATTCCGAGCTAATCCATTTCATTTCTTCAACCATACAAGTTAATAGAGCAATCAATATGAAACAGCATTCGTCATGTGGTGATGAGTGGGAATTAGAATCATGAAATCCTAAAGAGGTTATTCATATCCGTTTTAATGATGTTAGCTTAAACGACTTCAGTCGGGAAACGCAAGCATCCTCCCATATAAAAACTTTGGTATTTATCAGACACATAAGACATGTTAAGCAGTAAGTATGATAAAAAAAAATAACTTCAGTATGAATATATTACTTTCAATAAAAGCACAATGCATGTTCTGAAAGAAAATATACTGTTGAGTGATTTAAGTGAAGCTATGCAGTCGCAGTAAAGTGGAATAGATGTCATGTTGAAACTGTAGTCAGTAAGTTGACTTTGCATCCAGAGTAGCTGTGCGCAACAGCTCCCAGCAGCTATATATTCCGCTTCAGCAGTAGAGGTTGACACGGAATTCTGCGTCTTACTGAACCATGAAATTAATCTATTTCCAAGAAACTGGCACGTACCGCTTGTGCTTTTCCTGTCGATGCGACACCCAGCAAAATCAGCATCAGAATATCCGGATAAGGTGAAGTTGGACTCCTTTGGGTACCAGAGTCCCAAATTTACAGTCCCTTTAAGATATCTTAATTTCCATTTGACATGAAGCATATGTGACTCTTTGGGATTCGCCTGATATCTTGCACAGATGCAGGTTACAAACATAATGTCTGGGCGACTTGCTATAAGATACAACAAGGATCCTATCATCCCTTTGTATTCAATCACATTTACTGATTTGCCGTCCACATCAGGGTCTAACTTGGCACTGACTGGCATTGGAGTCTTGACGGGAGATGAACCTTCCATACCAAACTTCTTAATAAGATCACGTGTGTACTTAGCTTGATTAATGAAGACCCCTTCCTTCAATTGTTTAGCTTCTATTCCAAGGAAGTAGGACAGTTCTCATCATGCTCATCTCAAACTTGTCATTCATCAACTCTGCAAACTCTTCACAAAGCTTCGGATTTGTTGATCCGAAAATGATATCATCCACATATATTTGTATGATCAGAGTATGTCCTTTCTCTTTTCATAGAAATAAAGTGGTGTCTATCTTCCCTTTTTGAAAGTTATGAGCAAGTAGGAATTCTGACAGTGTGTCGTACCAGGCTCTTGGAGCTTGCTTCAAACCATACAAAGCTTTCCGAAGCTTGTAGACTAGATGTCCTGCCTTAGGTTCAATGAAACCGAGAGGTTGTTCAACATATACCTCCTCTTGAAGATCTCCATTCAGATATGCGCTTTTGACGTCCATTTGATAAACTATGAAGTTTTCATATGAAGCATACGCCAGAAACATTCTGATTGCCTCAAGTCTTGCTACCGGAGCAAAGGTCTCGTCATAGTCTATTCCTTCTTCTTGACGATGTCCTTTGGTTACCAGTCTGGCTTTGTTCCGGATTACTATTCCATCCGTATCAAGCTTGTTCTGGAACACCCATTTAACTCTAATGACTTGCTGAGACTTAAGCCTTGGTACGAGAGTCCACACATCATTTCTCTTAAATTGATTCAGCTCTTCTTGCATGGCTTCTATCCAGTTCAAATCCTGAAGAGCTTCATCTACCACCTTTGGTTCTATTTGAGATAGAAAACATGAGTAAAGACAAACATTGGAGGTGGCTGCTCTTGTTCTTACACCAACAGTAGGATCACCAATCACTTGATCTGAGGGATGGTTTCGAGTCTACCTGTAATTCTGTGCATGTGATGGTTGATCTTGTATAATTTGAAGCTCTTCCAGATTAGGTGGTTCAGGTATATCCGCTGGTTGAGCTTCTTTCGGACCAGATGTTTCCATATTAGCAAGTACGGTAGAACTAAGTAGTTCTTCAACACTGTTGCTTTCAGTGTTAACTGGTCCGGACGGACTTGAAAGTACTCCGGAATTTTGAATATCCGTAGGAGCATGTCCGGAGTTTAATGGTAGTCCTGAGTCCGAATCATCCGTAGCATCGTCTAAATCATTTCTTTGTGATTTACTGGTGCCACGTGGTTCGTCAGTATGTGTAACAGAAACATTCATAAACTTGGAATAGTCGATGTTATTGTCCTGAACCTGTACATTAGAACTTGAAGAAGTAACTTTTGACCAATCAAGATTAGTTTCATCAAAGGTCACATGAATAGATTCTTAAACTTTAAAAAGTTTTCTATTGAAGACCCGATAAGCCTTGCTATGTAATGAGTACCCGACAAAAATCCCATCATCAGATTTTGGTTCAAATTTATTCTGGGGTTCTTTGCCATTGTTCAATATATAGCAAGTACACCTAAAAGCTCTGAAATGTGAAATTGAAGGCTTTCGTCCTCTCCACATCTCATGGGGTGTTTTCATGGTAGATTTATTAATTAGAGTTCTGTTCTGAACATAGCAGGCAATGGACACAGCTTCAGCCCATAGACTAAGAGGAAGCTTTGCCCCTGCTAACATAGATCTGCCAGCCTCGACTAAAGTGCGATTCTTGCGCTCAGCCACCCCATTTTGTTGTGGAGTTCTGGGCGCAGAGAAGTCATGCTGAATGCCCTATTCAGAACAATATGATCTCATATCTGAAAAATCAAATTCTGTACCATGATCAATCCTGATGCATTTTATGCTCAATCCTTGTGAATTGCTTATCCAATTGAAAAGATCTACAAGATGCTCAAAGGTTTGATCCTTAGATTTCAGGAACATCACCCATGTGTACCTGGTGAAATCATCAATAACCACAAGGGTATATCTCGCACTAGCTAGTGAAGGAACAAAAATGAGACCACAGAGGTCCATATGAAGAAGTTGTAAAGGAGCAGTTATTGAATTAACTGATTTGCTCTTAAAGCTATGTTTGGTCTGTTTGCCAAGTTGGCATTCTCGACAGAGAGTGTCTCTAGAGTATTTGTGTTTAGGTAGACCCGTGACAAGGTCAAGTGACGCTAACTTAGACAAGGTCGTAAAGTTCAAATGTGCGCATCGCTTGTGCCATAGCCAACTATCTTCATCTGATGTTGTAGTGAGGAAACATACAGGGTCAGAAGAATTATTTCTTAAGACCACGGGATATATGTCCCCATCTCTTGATCCTGGATAACTTAACATCTCCTGGATAAGTTTTCCCTTACTGTACAGGTGTTGGACATAAAGGAAACAGTAAATCCTTTGTCACATAAATTACTGACACTTAGCAAATTATGCTTCAAACCTTCGACTAGTGCAACTCTAGTAATTGATACACAGTCGTTGGTTAAAGTGCCATACCCGATCTTACCTTTGCTGTTGTCACCATATGAAACGGATGGACCTCGTTTGTCATTAGCTTCAACAAGTAGAGTCTGATCACCCGTCATATGTCCGGAGCATCCACTATCGAGGATCCACTTGCTTTGATTGATCTTTAACTTCAAGTAATCTGACAATGCATTCCAGAGATGCTCCTGAAAGACAACAGTTTACAATTTTGGTGCCCAAACTTGTTTCGGGTAGTTAGAGAGAACAGCGGTAGTATCAACATTTCCGGATTTAACTTTGCTAGGAATTTTAGCTTTCTAGGTTGACTTTAATTTGTTAGTTTCAGCTGCTTCTTTTACTTGGGTTTTCTTAGGAGAAACACTCCTTTTTGATTTAGATTTTGATTTGCTCGACGAACCCTTTTTGATGAACTGATCTTTATTAATACGAACTTGATTACAAAGCCAGTTATCAGATAAACTCCAACATTCATAGTGATAATGGCCTATTTCCCTAACAGACACTATAATGCGGAGTACAAACAGGGGATACAGGTTTCTTAGATTTTATAGACTTTTTACTCTGTTCCCTATGGCCTAGTCCATTGCGATTGGGTGACGCGCTCTTGGCCCTAGATGCAACAGCCTTAGCCTTTCCTTTCTTTTTGGGTGCTACAGTTTTGGCTTGAACTGCAGCAGCCTTCCCTTCATCATTAGTTACAGGTGCTACTGCTCCAAGAACTGCAGTAACAGCCTCGGTTCCATAGTCATAGACTATGGTGCCACCTGAAATGAAACCATCCAACGGTTTAGATGTACTAACAGGATAAAGGTTGGTTAGTTTCGGAATGAAGTCCGGAGGACACTCAGTAGTCTGTGTGGAGGTTGATGGTTCGGAGCCTAGGCCAGGTTTGACTCGGATGTTGTCAGGATCAGTCCTATAGGTGGAGGCTATTTCCCCGAATTTTAGCCACTTACGATTTATTTCCTTTTCCTGTTCAAGTTCATTCTCGAGTCTTTTCACAATAACTTTTAGGCATGATAGGTTGGTATTTAGCAGATGATTTTCAGCTCTTAGATCATGATACCAAGCCTCTTTTCCTCTGAAGTCAGCTATGTCTTTTTCAAGTCTAGTAATAATAAATTCAAGACGTTTATTCTGACTTTCCATATCTTTGTACATTTGAGTAATTATTAGTCTCTCATTCTTTTCATGATCACGTTCAGTAATAAGAGATTCTAATTTACTCATGAGCTCAGAGATTGAAGGTACCTCGAAATTTGCCATGAGGCGGACGTTCGGCTTGAGAGTTGGCTCATCATCCGAGGATTCCTCCTCTTCTTCGAGCCACCGACGTATTTTCCTGACGAACGCCTTCCTCTTGTTCTTGCTATTGTCTCTATTGTCCGAGGTGGAGTGGCGAGGAGTTACCTTGTCACTTTTCTCGGCCACTTTAGATTTGGATCTGCAGTCCTTGGCCCAGTGACCGGTTTTCCCACAGTTGTAGCATTCCTGGTAACTGAACTCTGGTCGCTCCTTCCTTTAGAAAGATGATGAGGAGCGTCTCCTGAATCCTTTTCTGCTTTTCCGTAGGAATCGCTCAAAGGATTTGACAAGAAGAGCTATCTCCTCTTCCTCGTCAGAATTAGAATTCTCGGACGCGTCTGTATCGTCATTCCTCTGTATGCTTAGACATTCCGTAGCTTTGAGAGCTACCCCCTTTTCTTCCCGAGCTATTTTCTCATCCCGTTCAAAGTACTTAAACTTGACTTCGTGAGTCCGCAACTCTCCATAAAATTCTTCAAGAGGAACATACTGCCAGTTCTTGTCAGATTGCAACTGGAGTTGTTTGGAGTAGTAGCGATCCGGCAAGGAGCGAAAGAACTTGTCATTGATCTGAGATTGAGAATAATGCTCGTTGACAGTTTTCAGCTCCAAGATAAACTTTCCAAATCTCTGATAGATGTTCTCAAGTGATTCGCCCGGTTTATGATTTAAACTCTCAAAGTTCTGTCTGAGAGTACAAATAACGTTCTGCATTTAGGACTGACTTCCCTCATAGAGGATTGTCAGTTTATCCCAGACAGCTTTTGCTATCGTGCAGCCCTGGACATCCGTGAAACCCTTGAAATCCAAAGACGATGTAATATATGCCAGAGCCTTTTCGTTGGCACACTGCCAGGCTCTTTCATCATTGGTGAGTTCGTCATCAGTCTTTGGTCTTCTGACTCCATGTTCTCCGATAGTCATCGGAGTGGGTATCTCCTGATGAAGACATGGAAACATGAGATGATCATGGCAGACCATGAACATTCTCATGCGAGCTTTCCACTAGCAGAAAAGCACTGGTGTGAATTTGGGTGGCTTTGTCAGAGTGAAGCCAGAACTCCGTGGTTGTGGAGCAGGTGGCGGCCACGAGGTTGAGGTGGATCAACATTTTCACTGCTGCTTCGATTTGGAAGGGGCTCTTGTGCTCCTCCGGAGTTAAGGCGAGTGTTGAATAGCATGTTGCTTTCTTCGGCCATTGTTGAGAGTGAAAGAGTGGGATCTCTATTAGAACTAATAGAACGTGCTTTGATACCACTTATTGGTCCCTTGGAGCCTAGAGGGAGGTGAATAGGCTCTTATCGAAGCTCTTTTCTGAACTCTTTGGCACAACACTTATCTGGTTTAAGAGATAAAAAAACAATGCGGAAGATAACCAGATAGTGGAAGTATTTTGTTTTATTATCTGTATGATAAGTACAACAAAACGAAAGCAGTCTAAAGCTTGAAAGCTGTTTGACCTACTTAACAACTCTTTGATACTCTGTTTATGGATACATACACACTAGCCTGTTTGATCTCTATTCGCTCTATTTCTTCAAAATGTATGTCTTACAAAAAGTACAAGTGTTACTATTTATAGGTGGCATCCTCAAGAGACAACCTCGGAACTCGTTGTTCCGGATGTTGTGCCCATTTACTGTCTCTCGGAAATCTCTCTGCATTAACTGCTGCGGATGTGGTCTTCAAGATCTTGGGTTTGCAACGCATGAGAGTCTTTGTAAGTTCTCAAGTGTAGTTAAAGTTGTGTCCACATATCCGGATGATCCACGTGTAAGATGCTTTAGGTTCTCAACAAGTTTGTCTTATATCGGAAGCATGAGTGATGACTTTGATAACGAAGAGAAAAGATGAAGTAGCATCTTCTTGAATCCGGTGTAAGGTTCCTTACTCAGTGCTTAAATTAAGCTCGGATCCTTACTCCGTAATACTGATTGCTTACTCCGTATCAATTTGGTGCTGGAATCCTTGTTCCGAGTAAGTGCTTCCTTACTCCGTATGAAAGAGAAGGTCAGAGTGTTTACTCCGCATCTGCGCTTCCTTACTCTGCAACTAGTTTCCTTACTCCGCATGAGTTAAAGGAACGGATGGCTTACTCCGTATCATCACATCCTTACTCCGCATGAGTGAGTGGTTCGGATTCCTTACTCCGCATCTAGCTTCCTTACTCCGCATCTAGCTTCCTTACTCCGCATCTAGTAAAGACTCAATTCCTTATTCCGTAGAGGTACTTCCTTACTCCGTATGTATGGAAGACTTATCTTTTTAACTCCGCGTTGACTCTCTCATTCCGTGCGACTTTGTAGACCAAGATTCTTACTCCGCATTTTTTAGACTTAGTCTGTTTGAAGTATTAGATGCGGATTTCTTAGTTCGTAGCTTTTAGGTTCTTACTCCGCACGAATGATCCTTATTCCGTATAAGGTAAAGACTTGGTTATTTACCAATTGTTTGTCGACACTCATGCTTACTCGGATCAGGATTAGATATCCCGTCCTTAGCTTTGCTCACACGAGTGTAGATCCGGATGAAAGTCATATCTTCTGCAATGACTTAAGATAAAACAACAAAGGTCTCAGATCAAATTACATAGGGCTTTATCAGCATCATCCAAATTCTGGGCTTGATCCAACAAAGGTGTAACGTCAATCTACCCTAGCAGAGGGGCGCCGTCGCGTGAGCAGAGATCGCCAGGATCACGCAGCTAGGGGGGATCGCACTAGTGGTCGTGCAAGCGAGAGATCGCCATCGTAGGTGGTCGTACGAGCAAAGGTCGCCATCATAGGTGGTCACGCAAGCGTGAGGGGGAGGTTGGGGGGGGCTTGCTTGGACGTTGCGTAGGTGGTCGCGCGAGGGGAGGGGGGGAACGAACAGTGCGCAGAAGGGGGACGAAGGGCACGCAAGGGGGGGGGACCAAACGGCGAGCACATGAGGATCTACACCCAGCACATCGATCTGCACCCCTCATCCTCGACGGCGGTTCGTTCTCTAGCGGTCTGCACCCTCTCTCTCTTCTCTTCCATGGACCGACTGCCGTCATCGTCGTTGTCTTCGTCGGCTCGCCCTTCGTCGGAAGTTGATGCCAGACACGGGAAGGATGGAGACAGGGATGGGCGAGGGGGAGGGATGGAGACGGGGATGGGAGGAAGAGGGATCGAAACGAAAGGAATAGACTCATGGGTAATTTTATCATATTTGCTGACCTGGCAGGGTCAGCTAAAGCAAAAATAAAAGCTATATTTAGCTTTTGTTTTTGCTATTGCTAATGATATACCTAAGCCATTGGAGATCAATTTCAGTAATATTTTTCTATAGCTTTTGCACTAACTGGTGGGTTGGAGATGCTCTAAGTCATGCAATACAACATAACACGCAGTTTTCTAGCCGTATACAGAAGAACCTGATAACTTTTTTTTTTGAATAAATATTTTTAACCGGATAATTTTATCGGATTTAAAATCAGATCTACATTTCAGTCTAACGAGACATCCAGTGTGGCTAAAAATCATTACGCGTTACGTCAAAAAATGCATGATCGAACGGCAAAAACAGAGCAGCTGAAAAGAATATTCTATTGAAGTACTATTCTATAATTTGTTAAAAATTAGATGCCAGAGTATTGATGTAGTAAAAAAATTCAATAATCTGCTAAAAATTAGAATTTGGAGGTAAAAGAGTGTATTTTTTAGAAATATGAGAGCAGCAAACCTCTTATGGGTGTTTGGTATTGTATGTCTTGTCGATACCTACAAATCAAAAAAAATGGGCTTAAATTGAATCACCACGCGCAAAGTTATGGTTGTTTGAAGATTTCACCTGAAATTACAGTCCATCGGAGATAGCTACAGTTCACATAACCCAAAAACCCGTAGGTAAGAGATGATTTAATTCGATGATGATTTGGTTCGAGAAATAAAAGCTTTTCCCAAAATAAAGACCAATTTTTCGAACCGAAATCTCTATCGAAGTCTTTACTTTTTGAATCGAAGCCTTATTTCCTTAACCGAAGCCTCTATTTGTCGAATTGAAGACTATTTCCCGAACTGAAGTTCATATTTTTCGAACCGAAGACCTATTTTTCGAACCGAAATGCTTATTTTTTGAACCGAAATCTCTATTTTTCGAACCAAGCTCCTATTTCTCAAACTGAAGTCCTATTTTCCTAAACTAAAGTCTTATTTTTTTGAACCAAAGTTCATCATAAAACGAAATAAACATGTCATATTCTGCAAATGCAACAATTGACAAAGACAGAAATTAAATATAAATTAAACCAAAATTCATCAAATCAATTTAAACACATCTTCTGTCACGAACGCAATTAATAATTTTACTCACTCAAATATATTAATTGCACGTCAATCCCAAATATAAATCTGATAAATAATTCCAAGCCTTTTTTTTTCCCAATAATGTCTCATAGATTCTTTCTCTATTTTTTATACTGAAAACCTTAATACATAATTCGAATCCATAACATCACTACAATGAACATGTGTCTCAACCATATAGCTCTATATATTGTGACATGAACTCATACATCAGTGGAACCATTATATGTTAAAAGGAGGACAAGTACGTGGTCGGCAAAAACAGTTGGGCAGCTCTAAATATCAACCATTCAATGTTAGGTTAAATATAAATAAATAAATAAATACAAATGAATATGAAAAATTCTCGACTCATTTAAACCGTTCACGTTTTTATCCGTCAAACACGTGTCTGACACATTCTCAGACCTGTCAACTCCCATACATATTCACGTGCTTGACATAGTGGCTCAACAAATAATAATGCTCCAGGACGACATGAGTATGATTCCTCCTTTACATTTGTTTGGGATTTGACAATCCATTTCTTATCTCACACCACTAATAAAGCAGTAAGTGGGAAAGAACGTTATTTGAAGGCTGCTTTTGAGGTTGTCGCATTCGACTTATACTCCATCTTATTTATATAATCATTAAAAGGATCACACGCCCTGCTTGCGGTCAGCATAGCAGTCGCTTTCCCATTCTAAATAAATAAATAAATCTTTGGAATAAAATTTCGTGTCCGCCGAAAAGACAAGGGAAAAAATAGGTAAAAAACAATTATGGGATAATTAATTAGAGTGAAAAACGATGAATAAAATATTTTAAAAAATATTTTTTATACATAGGATAAGAAAGAAAAGGAAATAAAATATTATAATAATTATGATCAACTTTACCCTTAATTCTCATTGGTAGATATGGAAAAGCCGAAGGAATTTGCGTATAACTGATCTACCAAGGGTCAATTTGGCATTACTGTTGAAAGACAAAATAAGCAGAAACAGTAAAAGATATTTGATAAATTTTAAAAAATACTTATAAGAGAAGTTTCTGCTCGGACCAAAGACCTCTCCTTTACGGTAACTCACTTAACCATCAGGCTAAGCTATCTTTGTTATACATACTTATATGTTTCATATATATACTCATAATATAATAGAGAAATAATAATAATAATAATAATAATACTATTATTATTATTATTATTATTATCATCATTAATGATAATAATAAAAAAAAGTGTATGATTTATTTAAAAAATAATAATAATTACAAACTATATATATTTATATTAGAATAAAAACTAAATGTACTATTAATATTTTGATATAAAATATAAATTAATTAGATTCAAAATTAGTTTTGAAGTTATAATATATTCGTTCATACTAATATACTATATAATTATAAATTATATCACTTTCTTATATTTTATATGTTTGTATTTTATATTAAAACATTACTATTACTTTTAATAAATATTTATTTTTATTTAAATATAAGTAAATATACTTTGTGAGTGGTATTATTTTAAAACAAACATTTACTCATTACTTTTATTAGTAGTAATACTATTTTTGCTACTAATATTATTTCAATGTTAGATTTTAAATATATAAATTAATTATGTAAAAATATAGTAAACAATATTCATTCATGATATATATAATATTATCAATAATTTTTTTAACATCAGTTATTAAACTCTAAATACTCAATAATTATCATATTACTTATGTTATATATATATATATATATATATATATATATATATATATGCGTGTATAAATTCTAATCAATAAGTAATAATTTAAGTAGCGAGTAGTGATAATCTAAGTAATATAATTATCATTGATAATAAGTGATAATCTGAGTAGTGATAACCTAATTAGTATGATTATATATCATGGTTCTCATATTACTTATGTTATAAACAATACAATAGTCCGAGAAGTCGTATTTTTTCAACTTATTTCCCTCAATGTAATTAAAATGATCAATAATAAATTATTAATGAATTTTAACTCAAATATAAAATACATATTATCAAAAATAAAAACTCACTCTCACCATGTATTTTATATTATATCAAAATTGTTAGTATTGTATAATTAACCAATAACATTGATTATAATTAGAATTGTGTGTGTGTGTATATATATATATATATATATATATATATATATATAAACTCACACTTAATAATTATATTAGTGATCATTTTAATTATGTTAAGGGAAATAAGTTAGAGAAACATGACTTCTCAAACTATTGTATTGTTTATAACATAAGTAATATGACAACCATGATATATAATTATATTAGTAAGGTTATCACTGTTGATATTATCGCTTATTATTGATGATAATCATATTACTTGGATTATCATTATTCATTACTTAAATTATTACTCATTAATTAGAATTTATACATGCATATATGGTGATAATTTGATATGAGTTTATATATATACTATTCTAATTATAATTAATGTTATTAGTTAATTATACAATACTGACTAACATATAAATAATTAGTGTATATATTTAAAATCTAACATATAAATAATATTAGTAGCAAAAATAGTATCACTACTAATAATAATAATGAGTAAATATTTGATTTTAAAAATAATATTACTCACAAAGTATATATACTTATATTTAAACAAAATTAGATATTTATTAAAAGTAGTAGTAATGTTTTAATATAAAATACAAGCATATAAAATATAAGAAAGTGATATAATTTATAATTATATAGTATATTAGTATGAACTAATATATAACTTCAAAATTAATTTTGAATATAATTAATTTGTAATTTATATCAAAATATTAATATTACATTTAGTTTTTATTCTAATATAAATATATAAACTTTGTAATTATTATTATTATTAAAATAAATCAAACACTCTTTTTATTACTATTATTATTATCATTATTAATAATAATAGTAGTATTATCATTAATGATAAGAATATAATAATAGTATTGTTATTGTTATAATTATTTATATGTCATATTATAAGTATGTATACTAAATATATAAGCATATGTAACAAAAATAGTTTAGCTTATTGGTTGAGTGACAAGTCGCCTCTATTTTGCCTGGATTTTTCGCGGGTGGTCACCAAGGGCGGGAGCAGGCGTGCATGCGGGCTGGGCGGTCGGGTAAACGGGGTGGGGATTTTTGGTGGGTATGTGGGCGGGGCATGCTTGCCCCGTCCTCGCCCGTTACCCGGCGGGGCAAAATTATTGCCCCGTACCCACCCCGCTACCCATTAAATTCAAAAAATACCCATACCATCGGGGCGGGTCGGGGCGATTACGGGTCAAATTGTCATCCCTAAAAAGCAGAAACAATTTAAGACTTACTTTTAGAAGCTGTTTTTTTATGAAGCAGTTTTAAAAAAATTTAAATGACAATAATGTCCCTCCATTCTTCATCCTATACGATCTTAATCCAGAGCAAGCTCTACGATGTCTCTGATTGGTCCAAGCACCACCCTCGTGGTGACCTCCCTCTTCTAAACCTCGGCCAGGCGGGATATCACAGACGCCTTCGTTGCCTGCCACCCTGCCACTGCCTGGCACCGCCTCCCGGCTTTCTTCAATGGCTACCGCCTTCGCGACTACGTCCCCCTTACTCTCACGACTATCGCATGGGCTTTGTCTGGATCCAGAGCGACTGGATCGGTCACGCCTCCGGCCTGACATCCAACCGCTTCGCCCAGATCTTGTCCGACAACTTCCTCGCCGGGATCAGCATCACGTGGTAGAAGCGCAACCGCAACGCCCATCACATCGCCTGCAATAGCCTCAAGTTCAAAGGTTTAATTTTTATTTGTTAAATTATAATAAAAAAAAGATATTTGTGTTTTTTATATTTTCACAGCACTTTTGTTTTAGATTTATCAAACACTTATCAACTGCTTTTAAAAATTAAAGCATTTTCTAAATTATATTTTACCAAACACTCACTTACTTATTTTTACAGCAGCTTATTTTAAAAGCACAGCTAAAAGCAACTTCTTTTAAAAGCACAGCATTACCAAACTAAACTTGAATCCCACAGTATGAATCATGTTTCCCTTGATGGTGGAACTCCATCGGAATTGACCAAATGTTAGGTCTACTCGATGATTGAGGTGCCAATAGAGGACATATCCTTCATCAAATGCCAGGTCTGCGAGAGGTTGGTGATCCAATTGCACCAGCAAGTTAAGAAGGAGGCGCAGATCCCCCCTAATAGGAGGCGACTTTTGATGTTTAGTTTGTACATATATTAGGTGTTATATATTATTGCATCAAAAAGTCATGTAATGGCTATTTTAATAATATTAAAATAAGTAAATAATGACTATTTTAATTTTAATAATACTAAAATAAGTCAATAATAACTATTTTAACTTTTAATGTCATTATTATTATTATTATTATTATGAGGGAAGAAAAAAGTAAATATTGGTGTGAATTTTTACTTTTTAGGGACAATAGTAAAAATATGGGTAAAAACAAGAGAAAAGTAACACTTTAAATAAAAGACATATTTGTGTATTATGGGTATTTAAGCTCCCCTAGTATTAAATAGCCTCGTATTTTTCATCTCCAAAAGAAAACCCTACACAAGCTCCGCACCACAAAGCAACCCAAAAACAAAGAAATTTAGTGATTTGAACAAGAATATCCAAATGCGATGTGTATGTTAGAAAGCAAAGTGCACCTGATTTCTTTATTCGATAATTTCTTTGTTTTTATATTTTGTTTCTTTTTTCTTTTTTGGTTTGAAACAATTTGAGTTTTATTAGTGTTGAAATAATCTTCTATCAATTGTTTAACACGGCCCTTAGAGAGAGAGTAAATACGGTTTTCTTCATTTAAGTTATCATTTTTGTGTCATCAAAATTCAAAGATCTAAGCATTCGATTTTTATTTTTTCATTATTTAATGAGTTGAAACTGGTAAATATTCTTGTTCAAATCACTAAATTGTTTTGATATGTCAAAACAATTCATGAAAAAAAACTAAGTGATTTTTTTTGTGTCTCTCTTTCAAGTTTTAATTCTATGTTTTGATATTTCATGAAAAAAACATCTCTGGTAGGTCCGATTGGTTTGCATATGCATTGCGTAAGTGAAATTGGTGATTCATTGATTATGATGTGCTGTAATTGAGTCTTATATGCTCCCTACGAATATAAATGCTTGTAATATATTGTAGTTGTTCCATTAGTTTAATTGTTCAGTCTCGAAATGGACATGTCTGTTCTCTCGTTTATATGTGATTTGTTGCATGGTGAAATATTAACGGTAAATATATATGTATTTACATATATATACTAGCGTAAGGTTGATATTTTAGGCGGTTATTATAAATATTATAGCCTTTTTATCACAGGACTATCATTATTGCGTCTTACTCTCAATATCTGTGTGTTTACATTTATAGATACGATTTTATTTTATTTTTCTTAGCATCGGCTGCATTGGAATTGATTCAAACAGTCAAGCTAAGATTAGTAGTGCTTGATAAATTGGCGACAGAAGTTAAAAAGCTTGCACTGGGAATTAGAAAACACAAATGAACTTTAATCTGATGCACATTGTACGAAGTAATTCTTCAACTATCCTCAACCATGGTGGAATGGCATTAGGCAAGATAGAAACTCCCAAAAAATGTTACAGAAAAACACACAAAAGTCGTCCATCGTAGTTTACGGGCTGAATATGCAAATCAAATGTTAACAATGGACTAGAATGGAAATGAAGAAATGTCAAATGCTACTTTCAATTATGAGGTACTATATTTTAAACAACACTTATGGGACTTAATTTATAAACTTGTTAACTTTAGTGTGTTTTATGTAATTCAATGATAATTTTTTATGGTACATTTTTCATATGTTTTCATAGCGATTTGAGTGAGAAATTATTTCACATATGCCGATATACGTTTGACGGAATTTTCTTTACTTACTATTTAGTTTCCATATTAATTTATATACACACACATACATTTTCAATACTTTTTTTCATAGCTACCAAACACACTATAAGCAGACGGATTTTGGGGGGAGACAATTTTTGAAGTATAATACATATATATAAATATATATTAAAATTATAAATTTCAATTTTAATAATATATATGATTTGATTGTAGCTATATATATATATATTATATATAGTTATAATTAAAATTAATTAGTAATATAATTTATAGTTTCATGATATTTGTAATGAATATGTTGCTAATTGCAATAGTGATAAATGAATTATATAATTTTAAAAAATTATCTGACTTGGTTATAAGAGAATTTAATGATTTTTTTTTATATTTTTATGATATTACTTGTGACTTAGATGATGTTAATTGTAGTTTTAGTACTATATAAAAAAAGAGCTACTAAAAATAGATTATTAATAATCTTAAATTAGAAACAAAATTTACCATTGCAAAACACCCTAAAATTTATAAAAATGGCAACTGTCTGAAACAAATAAAATTTTAATTTTAATTTTTTAATAAATTAAAAATCACTATGGGGTTCATTTTCGTCATTTTTAAATTTCGATATCCAATTTCTTCTATCTTCCCTCCTCGATCCCCTCGCGTCCTCCTCCTTGCTTATCTCTATCGCCACCCTCGCCTCTCATTCTACATCAGATCTAATACATACCCATCCGTACCTGTCCTCCACATCGTCATTGCCATCGCTATGGCTCACATTGGAAACTAGGGTTGTCTAGTTATCCGTTTGGTTTTCTTGGGTTGCCTGAAAGTTTTTTTGTCCGTGTTCATGGCATCCGGCTTGCCTAAGGCACGAATCAATCAGGTACTTCAACCTAACGCCGCTCTATCTTAAACAATCTTATTACCCTAGATTATATTTTCTATCCCTAATTCGTTGATATTTTACATCAATCTCCCCCGTGAGCCTCTAAGCGTGTGTGTCTTTCTCACTTACCACAACGTGTTAGGGTTTGAAATGGCTTACTATTTATGGGTATGAGCCGAAAAATTATATTATTATTATTTTTTTGTAATTGCTAGACCGTTAGGGGTTATTTACTAAATTGTGGATACAGACAATGGGTTGTCTAATATTTGTAGGTATTAAGCAAAAATTAATTTTTCATATGCGGGTATTTACCCAAATTGAGGAAATAATCAAGGTATTATCTAGTATTGTTAAAATTTAATTCTTTTGACTCTTTAGATACGCATTCTGGCTAACTAAACCAATAATTATGTTTTTTTATTTTTCTCCTTTAAATTGATTCTGAATTAGCTTTCATAGCAAAAAGTGAATACACAATTAATTATGATTTTTACCTTGTGTATATTTAGTTTAGGGACTAATATTTTGGCCTATATAGATGTATTTTACTTATAAAAAAAATGTATTTTACCTATACAAAGGAAAGAAGTTTGAAAATTTTCATTTATGCGCCTACAACGGTAATTTATTAGGGGAGCAAAGGTGAATGATTTCATCAGACAAACGATGCAGTAAATCATCATCTTTTATGCTATTTTCTATTTTCAGATTTTTGCTTCCAAGAAGAGGAAAGTTCAACTATGTGGGTTGAATGACAAGAAATCAGATATAAAGATTCCCAAGAAGCAATGAAGTCACCCATGAGTGCCAAAGGTTCATTGAACAATTATATACCTGCCAATACTAGTTTGTGAGCTTGAGACTACTTGATTTCTTATCTCTATACTGCAGGTGCTGTACTTTTTATTGCTATTATCTACCTACCAATACTAGTTTGATTATTATTTCTTTTTTGACTAGCGGCTATGATGCCTTTTGTTTGGATTAATTTGAGTTATATATACATTAGATTGGTGTTATACTTGTTTTTATTCTTTATCAAATGCAGTAAAGTATGAAATAAAAGTTTTCCATTAGAAAAAAAATGATTGCAAGTAAAATAAGTGGTAACCCATCTTTGTTGATTTTTGAGATAGAAACATCCAAGAAAAGGCATGAAACTTCTTACCAGGATTTGTGTAAATTTCAATTAAGAGTAAGCTCTTGCACAAAAGAGTAAGATGCACTAGGATTCCATTTTTGAACTAGATCGGAGAAGTTGTTTTTGGCTTTTTTATAGAAGTATTTTTAGTTAAATAGTCTATCATATTAATCTCATTACCTTAATGTTTATCTCTCATTCATGCTTTTTTGTTTAAAAGGCAATGGTTAATCATGATGCCACTATGTTTACTGGAAGCTTGAGGAAATGCAACAAACACACTTTGTCATGCCCCGGATTTCCCAACACTGAGAAATCGGTTAGTGATGTCCCATGCCTCGCACCCAAGAGGACAAGGGGTTGGTGAATGGTCACCTAATAGAGCTCCAACAAGGGTGATGCCCCAAACCTGCTATAATCTCATACATGACATTCACAAAACATATGATGGCCACTCCATGTAATAGAACTGTGTTACATAATAAATAGGGTCACCAACCTCAAAACACGGTGTCTCCAATAAATACATGAGTTCTCAACAGTTATAGTATTTTAAACAAAAGAACAAATCAAATATATATGCTCCTCAACGGTGCGATCTTCTTATGTTTGCTAGGTCTTATAGAAAAAAACATTAAAGGTAGTTGAGCAAACCATAGTTCAGTAGGAGTTATGCCTCCATGGACCAACCCAACACCTCCTCCACAATATGCTTAGTGTGAATATATGCAATGCAGTGTAGTTAAAATAATAGTAAACAATATACATGGTTCCTTTAATGGAACCTCAAACTCAGGTCCACTCTTGGGCTGTCCCCTCAATGTGACCTCAATAACTTTTGTCCATCCCATGGACTGTTCCCTCAATGGAACCTCAATATCTCATGTCCAATCAGAACTGTCCCCTCAATGGGACCTCAACTTCATACATCTAGGCACAATAATAAAACACAAAAGCATCTCATTACCCATCACTATTACAAAATAACAATCCTCATACATTTACCCCCAAAACAAAACATATCCAAATATGATTTTCCACAGCATCTGCGTTTCATGTACATATATTACAACATAATACACACACACACACACACACACACACACACATATATATATATATATATGTAACAATGTCATAATCACAATACAAACTCCCCAAAAGCGTGATATCAAACAGAGTTTGAAAGTCCCATAATGTAACTTTTTGTTGGAAATATATGATTTGATGAAGCTGCAAAAATACAGTCTAAGTTTGGAGACTCGAAGATTCAAAGGTCGCAGGGTCGAAGAGTCAAAGTTCGTAAAAATAGAACTGTCATAGGACATATTGGTGAGAGGCTCGTAGACTCGTAGGGTCTGGAGACTCGAAGCAAAATTGTGACAGAACACATTGTGACTCGTAGATCCAGGGTCGAAGGTCATAGAGTCAAAGTGCGAAAAAGAGAGAGTTACTGCAAGCGTAAATAAATTCAGAGACTCGTAGAGTCAAAGAATTCTAAAGAACAGTAACCAACTTTGAATGACTTGAAGACTCGAAGCCCGTAGAATTGTAGAGTCCCTAAGAGCGCCTAATTCAATTAACAGAACGTAAAGTAGACTCGTAGACTCCAGCGTCGTAGAGTCGAAACCTTAGAACACTGTTAAGAAAATGTAGGTCCCAAAGTGCGTCTAGAGGGGGGGGGAGTGAATAGACTTTCTTCGTGAGTGGAAGTTAGACTGTTTGTTGGTATGTGTTACTTCTAAGGATAACTATGTTAGAAGTAGTTATGGAGAAGATGACAGTAGTAATTTGAGTGATAATGTGAGTTATGAACTATTATACAAATCTGAGATGTAGTAAATGCTCCTTGTTCACAGATCTCAGGTGTGTAAGGAATGGTCCGTGATAGATTTGATTGTGGAAATCAACACTAAGGTTAGACTAGATAATTGTGCTGAATCTTGGGTGAACAAGTGTATATGATGGATCACAAAGTTTGATCTTGATCTTGGTTCAACGTGGCGCACAACACTTGGAAGTTCTTTTTCTCTCAAAGTTTCTCTCTCTAGCGTTGGAACTCTTGCTTGAATTCTGCAAAAGATCAATTTCTTAATGTGTGTCAGAATCCTTTTTCTTGTGTTCTGTGTATTCCACGCTTTCAGAGAAAGAGACTAACTCCTCATTTTGTCGTAGTGTGAGAGAGATATATATTTTAAGTTTAGATTGCTGTGCGCCTAGTTGTCCATTCGACAAACTGACTTCCCGCCACTGGATATGCGGGATGTCAGGGGATGGGTTGATCTGCTCTGATTTTCAGATCTATTGCCCATGTTGGGCAGTTGCATGTCTTACTTGCACAGTCGATCTTGGCCGTTCATCTGTGGAGAGTGGTTGATAGCAATGAATGCGACATTAACTGCACTCCAACTGCTCGAGACGGTGCAAACTTACTGTACAAACCCTAGCTGAAGATATCGCTAAGTGAATATGCTTAGGGTTATAAGTATGCCTTGAAGGTGGGTGCCTCGTAGGTTGGGTGACTCGAAGGTTTCAGTTAAAGCCTGTTGAAGTTGCAGAAGTTTACTTCAGGCTTTACAGTGTTGATATCTACGAGTCTACGACTCACATATCTTCGAGTCTTCGGGGCTAGAGTTCAAGTTAGATTAAGTTTGTTGTGTCACTCTATTAACTATAAGTCTATGACTCTGCGAGTCTACGACTCTATGAGTCTGCGACTATCCTAAATGGCTCTTATAGTGACTTCTTCAAAGTGCACCTAATCTACCCGTTGTTACAGCTGCGAGTCTACGACCCTAGCTCTGCGGGTCTACGACCTTCGGGTTTTTTAGTTTATTTTACTTCACTAAGAGGCTCTTTGACTCTGTGAGTCTTCGACCTTGAAATTTTCGACTCTACGGGTCTTAGACTTTACATTTCTTCCTTAGCCTTTTGCAGTTGCTCATGCACTGAGTTTCCGTAATCTACGAGTCTTCGACTCTACGGCTATGACCCTTCAGCTATAACTCTTTGCCTTCATGATCTTCGAGTCTGTGATGTGTCTGACAAATTCCTTAAATTGCCTGTATCCTTTGAGTCTAGGACTCTACGACTCTTGAGTTACAGTTTCAGTTTAGTTGGTTAGTCTTTTTGGCTGCGACTCTTCGACCTTCGACCTATGAGTCTGCGAGTCCTATTTTCTTAATAGTGTTTTAAGGCTGGGACTCTATGACCCTTGAGTCTACGAGTCTAGCGGTACTTTAAGTTCTGTTAAGTGACATAAGCGCTTTAGGGACTCTATAGTTCTACAGGCTTCGAGTCTTTGAGTTACTTAAGTTTGGTTACTGTTCTTTAAAATTCTTCGACTCTACGAGTCTCTGAATTTAATCGTCGCTTACAGTAAATGCTCTCTTTTCCGCACTGTGACTCTACGACCTTCGACCCTGCATCTACAAGTCGCAATGTGTTCTGTCACAAATATGCTTCGAGTCTCCAGATCCTACGAGTCTACGAGCCTCTCACCCAGATGTCCTGTGACAGATTTACTTGTACTAACTTTGACTCGTCGACCCTACGACCCTTCGAATCTATGAGTCTTAAGACTTAGACTGTATCTTGGTAGCTTCATCAAATCCTATATATCCAACAATCTCCCCCTATTTAATGTAAGCTGACAACCGGTGAAAATCATGAAGTCTGAGACTATGATTCTTCTTTTGGGCATTTTTTAAGTTAACAGAAAATATCTTTGCATATGGAAAATTTGGAGGAGATCCAAATTAAGAAAAATGGCACACTCCTCTCCCCGCTAGGCATGAATCTCTTCGTTAGCTGCCTTCTGTCAAAGATAACTTCCCCTGTGAGCTTGCTCCCCCCGAGAGATACTCCCCTTTCTGGGGGTGAGGAACAAGCACCAGAACACATGGGAGCAACACAAGACAGTATAGGACAGTGGGTAGTAGATCAAAGATATAAATAAAAAGTAACTAAGAGAGAATAAGTACACAGAAATGGTAAAGAAGGGCAGTGTACAATTAAATAGAGTACAAGACAGTTACGGTTAAAAGTCAGAATATTTTACACTTTGCATAAATAGCAAAATAGTCGCTTGCTCACACAGGAGTTGAGCAGTAGTTAGATGTAACGAGGCGACTCGACTACTCACACGATCGAATTCGAGCACGAGGGCAGGGAAGCCAGTGGTGGTCAGGATGCGAATATAGTGGCATACATAAAAACCACAACTATGAGCATCATCCTGAGCAGGAACGCCTTGCTTGACTAGAGTAATCTCCATCGGTTTTGAAACAGGATAGCCACCACACCCATGCGGATATCCCTGCATGACTCGTGTGAGGGTGCGATTGAATTCACAGAGTTGTTCCCGCTTATAGAGTAGTAGAGTAGTGGGCTTGGAGTCGAAGATGATGATCCTTTGGTTTTTGAAGTCGATGTCGAGAAGAAACCAGTGTGGGGATGTCGATAGGTAGGGGATGAGCACATGGTCGACTTCATTCCATGGACGGAAGGAGTTCTCATATCTGCGACCTTGAATAAACTCTATCATTGAGGCATCATCAATGAGATGAGCCTGCATAATAGGCAAACAGAGCTCCACTTGGGTATCTCGGTGGATATGGAGAGGAAGCTTCGCTAGATAGGACTTTTGGGCAAAGATGAACCGTGTCATCTCAATATTATCCATTTCTTCACCGTCGTGTAGTAAACGACATAGTTCGGGTCTAGTGAAGAATGCTTCGTAGCCACAAGTCCGCGTGGTGGTGTCCCCAGCAACATAGCTATTGAAAGCGGTAAGTTCAATTTGGGCGGCTCCAGGTAGTGACAGTGTGCGGTGGTACCATCGTTTTAGTGATGGAGGTAGCGGTTGGTTTAGTGGGTGAAGCTGGCATGGAGGCCTCAGTCGGAGTTGGATGGGTCGTTGAGGGACCAGGCTGAGTGGAGGATGAGGTTAGACTTGGAGCAGTAGGATGCTTCTTCATGCGTGTCCCAATGGGCACATCATCATCATTAGAGTCTATGAGTACAGTGGCTTTGTGCGCACGCTTTTGCCCACAGGAGTAAGTGGCTACTGGTGGAGGTGGTGGATAACTTGGAGTAGGCTTTGATGTTTGTGTAGGATCTTCAATTGGTTCAGGTGCAGGCCTATCTGTTGGCAGCTTGTGTGGGTTTTTGACAGTTAGAGCTATCTCTCCACTTGCAAGATGATGACATATGGAGAGAATGACACCCAAGGTTGTATTGAGACCTTGGTATTGCCTCTGGTAAGCCCCTTTTATGTCTTCACAGTGTTCCTCCAGATGTCTGAACCCATTAGAGTTTACACGCGTGAGAGATGTCATCTCTTGCTGCACCTTGTCTAGGGTATGGTCAGATAATTCTACTTGAGTTCGTACCTCTTCCATGCCTGATTCCACCGTAGCAAGTTATTCCTTAAAAGCTTGAGATACTGATGCTTTAAGGATACCCGAGGAAATTAGTTTCTCAAGGACTTTGGTTGCAAGAAGATCTACCTCTTCAGCCGTCAGGGAACGGGAGTGAGACGCAGCCGTCAATGGAATAGCCATTGGGATATGGGCTGCTGAATCCTCACTCACCTGAGTGACCACTTGATGAGTTTGCGGTACAGGTGGTATGGCCATCTTAGAGCCATCCACAGTACAACCCCGTGGTGTTCGCTTCGACTCGAGCCACTTACCTCGGTTGCAAGTGCTTCTTGTGCTTCTTCTGCTTCCTCCGCCTCAGTTGCTGAGTCTATTGTCACATCATGGGGAGCTGATGGGGCAGGTGTGTTCGCCATGATGGGAGATGGGGCAACCATTGAAACAGCTTCCACTGGGTCTCTCCTCACAAGACCCTGCTCCACCAACCAACTGATCAGATGGTCTCTATCCACCATCTGCTTGCCAAAGGCAATCCATGCCTTCCTCAATTCAGCGGGGGTCATATGAGCCTTGGCATACTCAACATAAAGTCTTCTAGCTCAGACTCCCCAAGAGAACTTAACAGAATAAGTGCTGTACCCCTAACCTCTGGGGTTTCCTGTATCGGTGACTGTCCTCCAGCTTCAGGCTCTCTTACCTCTACAGTATCACTGGGCCTATCAACAGGTTGAGCTTCCTCTGGTGTAGGGTCAGTGGGGAGATAGGTTCTGACAATATTCTCCACCACTTTAGCTATATGGACCGTTGTGGCAGACACAGAGGATGCTCGAGAAGTCTGGGGAACAGGTACCGCTTAACATGGTCTAGGTGCTAGGGCTCTAACAGAACTTGCAGTGTCCTCAGCGAGACTTCTTGCACTCGACCCAGGCCTTTTCATAGGCTTGATCTCTAGCCGGCCATCCTTGTATATGCTCTTGAAAGAAGCAGTCTTCGAGGCAGCGTTCTTTGATACCGTGTGTGTTTCGTGATCGACTCTGATTCAACGACAGTGGTGAATTTCTCCTGGACCTTTTTCAACACTTAAAAACACGAATGTGACGCATATGATATCTCACAAAAATATGCATGATGAACAGTGCTGTAAATGGAATTATGAGTGCATCTTTAGAGCTTGAATTCTCACAACCGAAATACCTGGTTTACATGTATGACTACTGTTTGACGACCATTTTTCTTTCCATTAACCTTAGAAATGACTAAGTGCTTCATCATTCAATTCTTTATGTAGGGAATTAATCACAATGTCAACATAGCATCCAGTAAACTATAGTCAGTTCATTTACCAACCCAGTCATGAATTCGACAGTCACCTCACATATAAGCAAAACTCACTCAGTGAAGGCCTCACCCTCTCACTCTCGGATCAGCATGTGAGTATGATTCAGGAACTAAGATTACACTGTTTGGTATACTCATGGTCAACCAAATCTTACCACAAACCCCGATCCAACAATGATTTTCAGTTCAGCATAGATGATGAGAGACAGGATTGTCCTATTGAGAATTAGAACACACACTCTATCAACGTCTAATTTACAACACAATACATGTATATAGTTTGGAGGTTGATCATTCATATTGTCTGTGTGAGCTGTCCCTTTTTCTTTGTAGAGCATGCATTTTCAGTGCTAATTCATGAACCTTTTCATTGGGACATAGCTCAATACGCTTTCTTTTGGATATCGAGATGATCGTACGGTTTGAACTCCAATTATTACTCTAATGGAGACACATTTGAGGGTAGTAGTGAGGACTCCCCCTAAGATAGGCAATCTATTTTATAGTCTCTTTTTGCCTTTTTCACCTTACCTTTTTCCATTGAAAGGTATTGACTCTTTTTGAGTAATAGGCTTTTTATGATTCTCAAGTACTACAGTCTCAATCATCCTTAGAGCATTAAATCATTAAGGATCCTTTCCGTGCAAGCCAACAGTACCATGAGGTATTATAGTTCCTGCTAGTTAATGAATGTAATGCCACACAGGCGATATTCTCTTAGAAGAAGAACAACATATAATGGGAATATCATTTGATGGTTATGGAGGGAAATGCACTCATTACACTCACGACTTGCGGAATCATGATAGGTTGCATAAAAGACTTATACCAGGTTCGAGGGTAGCAAGTTTTATCCATGTGATTTCTCAATTTCCCGCAGTAGAAATGTATGAATTACACTTAGGCACTACTAATTTTCATGGAGAGATAACCAGTTATTAACAATGTCATACTTATGTTCATGCACATGTACTTAGTTTGAAGTGAAACATAGGACATGCACTAAGAATTATGGAGTTAAATCTAGTATGCCGAGTTTTGTCAGAAGTTTATTGAACCTGGCTTCGTTCAGTTCCCATGAGATACCGCATAATCCTTTTGACATGAGACATATGAGACTCCTTGGGATTTGCTTGGTATCTTGCACAGATGCATGTTGTGAACATTATATCAGGTCTGCTTGTTGTGAGATACAACAAAGACCCAATCATGCTTCTGTATTCTATGATATCCACTTCTTTGCTTGGTTTATCTATATCCAATTTGGCATTTGTAGGAATGGGCGTTTTCATGTGAGTCACATTAGTCATCTTGAATTTCTTCAGAATCTCCTTAGTGTATTTTGTTTGACTGATAAAGATCCTATCCTTCAACTGCTTGACATCCAACCCAAGAAAGAATGAAAGTTCTCCCATCATACTCATTTCATATTCACTTTTCATCAGATGGGAGAATTCTTCACACTGCTTTTTATCCCTTGATCCGAATATGATGTCATCAACATAAATATGAACAATCAAGGGGGATCCTTTTCCTTCCTTCAGAAATAGAGTGGGGTCAATTTTGCCTTTTCTGAACTTGTTTTTGATTAGAAATTCTGACAATGTTTCATACCAAGCTCTGGGAGCTTGTTTTAGTCCATATAGAGCTTTCTTCAGTTTGTACACCTTGTGTTCTTGGTTTGGCTCTAGAAATCCAGGAGGTTGTTCAACATAGACTTCTTCTTGGAGGTCTCCGTTAAGGAATGCACTCTTGACATCCATTTGATAAACCTTGAAGTCCTTAAATGCTGCACATGCTAAAAAATGTGGATGGCCTCTAGTCTAGCAACTGGTGCAAAGGTTTCATCATAGTCAATTCCTTCTTCTTGTCTGTACCCTTTTGCAACCAGTCTGGCCTTGTTTTTGATCACAACACTATCAACATCAAGTTTATTTCTGAAGATCCATTTCACGCCAATGACTTGTTGTGATCTAGGCCTGTTGACTAACTCCCATACTTTCTGTCACTTGAACTGATTGAGCTTTTCTTGCATAGCATCAATCCAATAGTGATCCTGAACTGCATCATCAATTGCTTTTGGCTCCACTTGTGATAAGAAACACATGTATAGATTCTCATGAAGTGTGGCAGCCCTTGTTTTGACTCGTGCAGCAGGATCTCCTATTATTAGTTCAGATGGGTGGTCCTTTAACCTTCTCTTTGCCTTTGGAAGGTCTTCTCTTTCTTTATGTTGAATGCCTAACTACTCTATGTCGGGTTCTTGGGCTGGTGGAGGTGACAGAGACCTGAACAGAGTTGAATGTTAAGGTCATGATCTTCTGTTGATTTTTGATTTGATTCTGCAGCAACCGGTTCAGCTCTTTGGTCTTCAGGTTTAGGTGCATCTTCCACTAGTGCAGTTGTTGTAGGGTTATCTGTGTCTTGGTGTTTTACTATGATAGTATCCTGCACTTCATTTACATTTTGGTCTCCTTTCGGCATACCATGGTTAGTCTCATTAAAAGAAACATGTATAGACTCTTCAACAATTTTAGTCCTTCTATTAAAGACACGATAAGCCTTGCTAGTCATGGAATATCTAACAAGATACCCATCATTTGACTTGGCATCAAACTTATTCAAGTAGTCCTTGCCATTGTTCAGAATATAGCAAGTACACCTGAAGATCTTTAGGTGACCAATGTTTGGTCTCCTTCCCTTCCTTAACTCATAGGGTGTTTTCATGGCTCGTTTGTTAATTAGAGTTCTGTTTTGTACATAACAAACAGTTGCAACAGCTTCAGCCCATAAGGATTTTGGGAACTGAGCTTCAGTCAACATGGTTCTAGCTGCTTCAACTAAAGTCTTATTCTTTCTTTCAGCGACTCCATTTCGTTGTGGAGTTCTAGGTGCTGAGAAATTATGTTGGATACCATGTTCAATGCAAAACTCTAGCATATCATAAAATTCAAATTCCTTGCCATGATCGCTTCTAATGCATTTAATAGAGAGACTCTTAACATTAGTTATCCAATTGAAGAGTTCAACAAGATTCTCAAATGTTGCAGTTTTGTTCCTGAGAAACATAACCCATGTATATCTGTATAGTTATCTACTATTGCAAGGAAGTATCGTGCACCAGATAATGAAGACACATTTATTGGTCCACATAGGTCCATGTGCAGAAGTTCAAGTGGTTGTGTGATTGAGGTTTTATCCACACTCTTAAAAGAGTGTTTCACTTGCTTACCCATACCAAATTCCTACAATGGTGTTCTTTCTCATAAACATGCTTAGGTAAGCCCTCAACCAAATCAAGAGATGCCAATTTAGACATAGTTTTAAAGTTTAAATGACCAAATCTCTTGTCTATAACCAACTAATGTCGGAGAAGCTTTGGACGGAAAACAAATTGGTTCATTAGATTGAGCATTACCAAAGACCAATTTATAGACATTGCCTTGTTTGTGTCCATTCAGCTTTACCTCTTTGGAGACAGGATCTATAACTGTACAGGTGTGTTTAGTGAATAACACTTCATAACCCTTGTCACACAATTGACTTATGCTCAACAAGTTATGTTTGAGACCTTGAACAATAGATACATTCTGAATTGAAACAGAACCATTAGAGAGAGTACCCTTACCAACAATCTTACCTTTTTTGTTATCCCCGAATGTGACAGATGAAGCTGCAACCTCCCTTACTTCACTCAATAGAGAGGCATCATCTGTCATGTGTATAGAACAAGTACTGTCAAGGTATCACTGGCTGGAATTGATCTTTTGTTCCCGATGGCTACTTTCAGCTTCATGTACCTGTTCATGTACAACAGGCAACTAAGTCTTGGGGGCCCAATTATGCTTGGGCTTTGGGTAAGTGAAAACTGCATTTAACAATTTTGGTTTCCAATAAGACGAAGATGATTTGATTTTTCATGCTAACTTAGGTGATCCCTCATTAGATTTGTTAGCAATTTTGTTCTTTGGGCTCCTTGTAGATTCTTCTTTCTTATGGTTACTCTTGGCGACTTTTACTAGGCACGAGTTGACATTTTTCTTCACAGGTTTAGTAGTTGTGTTCTTTGGTGAGGTAACCTGTGTGTGCCTAGTTGCTTTCTTCTTCCTATCAGAGTTATGAGTTTATAAATTTTCAGTGATGTGTAATTGCTTAAGGCTTACCCTGATTTCTGTGGCAATCTCATTCTTAAGATACTCAGGGTAGAATCTGCACTAATAGGAAAGGTGTCCAACTTCGCAGTAGATGGGGCAGTTGACAGGATTAGGTTGGACATTTTGTCTCAAGGGTTTGGTTGGAGTGTTAAGAGGCTTCCTAGGTTCTCTCACATATCCTAGACCGTTCTTAACTCTACCACTAGGGACAAACTTAGGCTGGGAGGAAACAGCCTTGCTGGATGATCTAGTCTCAAACGTAGCAGTAGGTCTGCTTGAGTTTGTCTCTGTCAATACTACACCTTTACCCTTGCATTGGGATGTAGAGGACAGGTTGACTAAAGGTTCAGCTTTCAGTTCTATCTGATCAACTGCCGCATCACTGTCCTGAGATGCAACAGTACCCATATCTCTAAGTTCGGGTGTTATAGGTTTGGGTGGACAAGTAACAGCCATTTGTACCTCCTTTCCACAATCAAGAAGCACACTGCCAGCAGGAACAAAGCCAGCAAGACACTTGGTCTGCACAGGGTAAGCCTGGGCCTTGGTATTTGGTTTTCAGAGAAACCTAAACCTAAGGCTAGACCTTTAACATCTGGAGTGGTCCTAAAGTGAGCTGCAATCTCAGCAGAATCTTGCCACTTTTTACTGGTTTGTCTTTCTTTTTCCAGTTCTGCTTTGGTTTCAGTTAGTTCCTTTTCAAGCCTATCGATGTCTTTATTAGCCATTTTTAATTGTCTAGCTTTGTCCAAAAGATCATCGTGTGTGCTTCTCATCTCACTCACTTCAGCTCTTAATCTTCTCTCGATTCTTTCATAGTCATCTACAGAGTCTCTATATTCACATGAAAGCCTTTCTAGTTTAGAATAATATCTTTCTTTGTCAGCTTTCAAAGGAAGAAATTGTTCCTCTATTTCTTTAAGAGCTCTATAGTTATCTTCATATTCAATGTAGAGTTGTTCATAAGTTCTTACCTTGAGGGAAGGTGAATGGTCAGCTATAAAGCAGATGATTCTTCTTCCTCCTCAGTTTCACTGTTAAACTTGTTGGTGACAAGAGCCTTCTTCCTCTTGTTATCCTTTCTGCTTGAGGAGCCTTTGGTCTTCTTCTTCTGTTCAGCTGCCTCCTTTTTCTCCCTCTTCAACTTGTAACAGTCGGCAGTGAAGTGGCCGGGCCGGTTGCAGTGGTAACATTGCAACTTCTCCTTATCTTTTTCCTTAGAGAAAGATAAGGATCACTGCCTTGCTTTCCTCCTGTAGTTCCCCTTTCTCTTCAGCAGTTTCTTGATCAGAAATGCCACCTCTTGATCTGAGGCACTATCTGAGTCAAGCTCTTCAGCTTCATCTTCTTCTTCTTCAGAAGATGGTTCCCTTGATTCAGCAGCTGCCTTAAAGGCAATAGACTTCTCCTTTTTCTTGGAGGGGTTCCCAAATGCCTCAAGTTTTTCTTTTTGCATTTAAAAAGTCTTGAGATCCCCATATAGTGCTTCTAAGGCACAAGTCTTCCATTCCTTCAGCTGATGGATGGCTGATGTCTTGATTAGCAGTCTCAAAGGTAAAGATCTCAGAAATTTATCATTTTTGTCCTTCTGAGAGATCTCAATGTGATACGTCTTCATCCATTGAATTAGTCCTGTGAACCGTTGGTAGATACTGTCCAGTGACTCCTTTGGTTCACATCTGAAGGCTTCATACTCCTGCTTGAGCATGGAGATCTTGTTTTCATGTATTTGTTCATCTCCTTCGTAGATGAGACATAGCTTATCCCATACCTCCTTTGCTATCTCTAAGTCCTGGACATCCGTGAACATGTCGTCATCGAGCGCAGAGAAAAGTATGGCTTTTGCCTTGAAGCCAAGCTTTACTTTCCTCTGCTCCACCTCAGACCAACTGTCTGGGTCCTTCGTTATTAACCGGCCTCTTTGCATACTCTGTGGGGTGAAAGGCCCGTTTTTTATTGTTTCCCAGAGATAAGTGTCAAGCATGTTTAGGTGTGCTCTCATTCTTGCTTTCCATTTGGAAAAGCGCACGAGTGTGCACATAGGAACTTGGGAGGATGAGCCAGGCATGATGTCATAGATGTCTTCTTGTTCTTTCTTGTTGCTGCTGGTGCTCGGTTCTTCCTGCTCCTGGTCTCCAGTCGCTCCTTCTTCTGGAACACGACTAGCTTCAGGTTCCTCAATAGGAACTGGAGCTTGCTCGGGAACTGGAGCTGCACTGCTGGAATCCATGTCGGCCATTTAGGGATCTCTACAGAATTGTAGAACTACTCAGATACCAATTATAGGTCCCAAAGTGCATCTAGAGGGGGGGGGGGGGTGAATAGACTTTCTTCGTGAGTGGAAGTTAGACTGTTTGCTGGTATGTGTTACTTCTAAGGATAACTATGCTGGAAATAGTTATGGAGAAGATGACAGTAGTAATTTGAGTGATAATGTGAGTTATGAACTATCAGACAAATCTGAGATGTAGTAAATGCTCCTTGTTCACAGATCTCAGGTGTGTAAGGAATGGACCGTGATAGTTTTGATTATGGAAATCAACAGTGAGGTTAGACTAGATAATCGTGCTGAATCTTGGGTGAACAAGAGTATATAATGGATCACAAAGTTTGATCTTGATCTTGGTTCAACGTGGCGCACAGCACTTGGAAGTTCTTTTTCTCTCAGAGTCTCTCTCTTTAGCGTTGGAACTCTTGCTTGAATTCCGCAAATGATCAATTTCTTAATGTGTGTCGAATCCTTTTTCTTGTGTTCTGTATTCCATGCTTTCAGAGAAAGAGACTAACTCCTCATTTTGTCGTTAAGTGTTAGAGAGATATATATTTTATGTTTAGATTGTTGTGTGCCTAGTTGTCCATCCGACAGGTTGACTTCCCGCCACTAGATATGCAGGATGTTAGGGGATGGGTTGATCTCCTCTGATTTGCAGATCTATTGCTCATACTTCTGCGATTGCATGTCATACTTGCGCGATCGAACTTGGCCGTTCATCCATGGAGAGTGGTTGATAGCAATTAATGCGACATTAATTGCACTCCAGCTACTCGAGACGGCGCAAGCTTCTTGTACAAACTCTAGTCGAAGATATCGCTAAGTGAATATGCTTAAGGTTGTAAGTATGCCTTGAAGGTGGGTGCCTCGTAGGTTTGGTGACTCGAAGGTTTCAGTTAAAGCCTATTAAAATTGCGGAAGTTTACTTCAGGCTTTAAAGTGTTGATATTTGCGAGTCTACGACTCACATATCTTTGAGTCTTCGAGGCTAGAGTTCGAGTTAGATTAAGTCTATTATGTCACTCTATTAACTATAAGTCTACGAGTCTGCACTATCCTAAATGGCTCTTAGAGTGACTTCTTTGAAGTGCGCTTAATCTACACGTTGTTACAGCTGCGAGTCTACGACCCTAGCTTTATGGGTCTACGACCTTCGGGTTTCTCAGTTTATTTTACTTGACTAAGAGGCTCTTTGACTCTGTGAGTCATCGACCTTGAAAATCTTCGACTCTACGAGTCTTAGACTTTATATTTCTTCCTTAGCCTTTCGTAGTTGCTCATGCACTGAGTTTTCATATTCTATGAGTCTTCGACTCTACGGCTATGACCCTTCAGCTATAACTCTTTGCCTTCATGATCTTCGAGTTTATGATATGTCTGACAAGTTCCTTAAATTACTTGTATCCCTTGATTCTACGACTCTACGACTCTCGAGTTATAGTTTTAGTTTAGTTAGTCGGTCTTTTTGGTGCGACTCTTCGACCTTTGACCTACGAGTCTGTGAGTCCTATTTTTTTAATAGTGTTTTAAGGCTACGACTTTACGACCCTTGAGTCTACTAGTCTAGCGGTACTTTAAGTTCTGTTAAGTGACATAAGCGCTTTAGGGACTCTACAGTTCTACAGGCTTCGAGTCTTCGAGTTACTTCAGTTTGGTAACTGTTCTTTAAAATTCTTCGAGTCTACGAGTCTCTGAATTTAATCGTCGCTTATAGTAAACGCTCTCTTTTCCGCACTGCGACTCTACGACCTTCGACCCTGCATCTATGAGTCACAATGTGTTCTGTCACAAATATGCTTCGAGTCTCCAGACCCTACGAGTTTACAAGCGTCTCGCCTAGATGTCTTGTGATAGATTTACTTGTACTAACTTTGACTCATCGACCCTACGACCCTTCGAATCTACGAGTCTTAAGACTTAGACTGTATCTTGGCAACTTCATCAAATCCTATATATCCAACAGAAAATAGGACTCGCAGACTCGTAGGTTGAAGGTCGAAGAGTCGATGCCATAAAGACTGGCAAACAAATAAAATTGTAAGTCAAGGGTCGTAGGGTCGTAGACTCAAGGGATACGGTCATTCTAATGAAATTTCTAGACTTACAGACTCGAAGATCTTGGAGGCCGAGAGTTATAGCTGAAAGGTCATAGCCATAGAGTCGAAGACTCTAAGAATATGGAGACTTAGTTCATGAGCAACTGTGAAAGACTAAGGAAGAAATGAGAAGTCTAAGACTCGTAGAGTCGAAGAGTTTCATGTTCGAAGACTTGTAGAGCCAAAGAACCTCTTAGTCTAGTAAAGTAAACTGAGAGACCCGAAGGTCATGGACTCGCATAGTTAGGGTCGTAGACTTGCAGCTATAACAACAGGTAGATTAGATGTACTACAAAGAAGTCACTCCAAGAGCCATTAGGAGAGTCGTAGACTCGCAAAGTCGTAGAGATACAGTTAATAGAATGACACAAAAGAACTAATCTAACTTAAACTCTAGCCTCGAAGACTCGAAGATATGTGAGTCGTAGGCTCACAGAAATTAACGCTGCAAATCCTGAAGCCAACTTCCACAACTTCTACAAACTGTACTCAAAATCTTCGAGTCACCAAACCTACGAGGCATCCACCTTCGAGGCAAAGGTGCAACCCTAAGCATACCCTAAGTATACTAACTTAGCGATATCGTGAGCTAGGAGTTGAGCGCATTTAATGTCGCATTAATTACTACCAACCACCATCCACAGATGAATAGCCAAGATTGACTACATGCAAATATGCAGTATGGGCATCTGGTTTGCAAATCAGAGCAGATCAACCCATCCCCTGACATCTCGCATTTTCAGTAGCGAAAAGTTAGTGTGTCGGGATGGACAACAAGGCGCATAGCACTTTAACCTTAAAATATATTTCTCTCACATATTAATCGACAAAATCAGGAGTTCAATCTCTCTCTCTAAAAGCGTGGAATACACAAAATACTAGATAAAGGATTCTGACACATATTAAGATAATAATCTTTTGCAGAATTTAAAGCAAGAGTTCCAACGCTAGAGAGAGAGACTCCGAGAGAAAACTTCTACATGCTGTGTGCCGCGTTGACCTAGAACAAGATCACGCCTATTGATTAATCACAAACTCTAGTTCATCAAAGATCTAACACTATCATCGAGTCTAATCTCTGTGTTAATTCCCACAATCCAACCTATCACAGTTTATTCCTGTTAAATCTGAGATCTGTTCAACAAAGTGCATTTACTCGCATCTCAGATTTGTCTGATAGTTCATTACGGCCCACATTATCACTCACATTATTACTGTCTTTTCCAAAAATACTTCCATCATAGTTATCCTTAGAAGTAGTATAAACCAGTTAACAGTCTAGCTTTCACGTTCGAAGAAAGTCTATTCACCCCCCCTCTAGACTCACCTTGGGACCTGCAATTGGTATCAGAGTAGTTCTACAATTCTGTAGAGATCCCTAAATGACAGACATGGATTCCAGGAGGTGCGGCTCCGGCTCCTGAACGGGCTCCAGTTCCTATCGAGGAACAAGAAGCCAGTCGCGCTCCAGCAGAAGGACCGGATGGAAACCAGGAGCAAGAAGAACCGAGTACCAGCAGCAACAAGAAAGAACAAGAGGACTTCTACGACGTCCTACCTGGCTCATCCTCCCAAGTACGTATGTGCACACCCGCGTGCTTCTCCGAATGGAAAGCGAGAATGAGAGCTCACCTTGACATGCTTGACACCTATCTCTGGGAAATGATAAAGAACGGACCTTTCATCCTAAAGATTATGCAGAGAGGCCGGTTAATGACGAAAGACCCAGACAGTTGGTCCAAGGTGGAGTAGAGGAAAATAAAGATGGGCTTCAAAGAAAAAGCCATACTTTTCTCTGCGCTTGATGACGACATGTTCACGGATGTGCAGGATCTTGAGACTACAAAGGAGGTATGGGACAAGCTCTATCTCATCTATGAAGGAGATGAATAGATACAGGACAACAAGATCTCCATGCTCAAGCAAGAGTATGAAGCCTTCAGATGTGAACCGAAGGAATCACTAGACAGCATCTACAAATGATTCACAGGAATGATTCAATGGATGAAGACGTATCACATTGAGATCTCTCAGAAGGACAAAAATGATAAATTTCTGAGATCTCTACCTTTGAGACTGCTGATCAAAATATTAGCCATCCGTCAGCTGAAGGAATAGAAGACTTGTGCCTTGGAAGTGCTATATGGGGACCTCAAGACTTTTTAAATACAGAAAGAAGAACTTGAGGCATTTGAGAATCCTTCCAAGAAAAAGGAGCAGTCTGTTGCCTTTAAGGCGGCTGCTGAACCAAGGGAACCTTCTTCTTTAGAAGAAGAAGATGAGGCTAAAGAGCTAGTTTTAAATAGCGCCTCAGATGAAGAGGTGGTGTTTCTGATCAAGAAACTGCTGAAGAGAAGGGAGAACTACAGGAGGAAAGCAAGGCAATCATCCCCATCCTTCTCTAAGGGAAAGGATAAGGAGAAGTTGCAGTGTTACCACTGTAACAGGCCCGGCCACTTTGCTGCTGACTGCTATAAGCTGAAGAGGGAGAAAAAGGAGGTAGCTTAGCAGAAGAAGAAGAACAAAGGCTCCTCAAGCAGGAAGGATGACAAGAGGAAGAAGGCTCTTATCACCAACAACTTCAATAGCGAAGGCCGAGGAGGAAAAACAATCTTCTAATGAAGAGAAGAAAGAAAAGGGTCTTATCTCGCTTCATGGCTGACAACTCACCTCCCCTCATGGTAAAAACCTACGGATAGCTCTACATTGAATATGAAGATACCTATAGAGCTCTAAAAGACACAGAGGAACAATTTCTCCGTATGAAAGCTGACAAAGAAAGATATTATTCTAAACTGGAAAGGCTTTCATGTGAATATAGAGACTCTATAGATGACTATGAAAGAACAGAGAGAAGATTAAGAGCTAAAGTGAGTGAGATGTGAAGCACACACGATGATCTTTTGGACAAAGCTGAACAATTAAAAATGGCTAATAAAGACATGATAGGCTTGAAAAGGAACTAGCTGAAACCAAAATCGAACTGGAGAAAGAAAGATAAATCAGTAAAAAGTGGCAAAATTCTGCTGAGATTGTAGCCCACTTTAGGACTACTCCAGATATCAAAGGTCTAGCCTTAGGTCTAGGTTTCTATAAAGACCAAGTAGCCAAGGCCCAGACTTACCCTGTGCAAACCAAGTGTCTTGCTGGCTTTGTTCCTGCAGGCAGTGTGCTCCTTGATTATGGAAAGGAGGTATTGATGGTCATTACTTGTCCACCCAAACCGGTAACACCTGAACTCAAAGATCGGGGATCTTGTTGCATCTCAGGATAGTGATGCAGTAGTTGATAGAGGAGATCTGAAAGCTGACCTTTAGTCAACCTGTCCTCTACATCCCAATGCAAGGGTAAGGGTGTAGTGATCCCAGAGACAAACCCAAGTAGTTGCACTACTACGTTTGAGACTTGTCTAGCAAGGCTATTTCCTCCCAGCCCAAGTTTGTCCCTGGTGGTAGAGTTAAGAATGGTCTAGGATATGAAGGAAAACTTAGGAAGCCTCTTAACACTCCAACCAAACCCTTGAAGCAGAGTATCCAACCCAAAACTGTCATCTACCCCATCTGCTATGAAGGTGGATATCTTTCCTATCAGTGCAGATATTACCCTGACTATCTTAAGAATGAGATTGCCATAGAAATCAGGGTGAGCCTCAATCAGTTAAACATTTCAGGAAATCTGCAATATCATAACTCTGATAAGAAGAAGAAGAAAACTAGGCACACACAGGTTACCTTACCAAAGAACATAAAGACTAAACTTGGGGAGAATATTGTCAAATCTATGCCTAACCAAGCTGCCACAGGTAACAATAAGGAAGGAAAACGTGCAGCAAGCCCAAAAGTCAATCCTGCTAACAAATCTAATGATGGATCAACTAAGTTAGCATGGAAAATTAAATCTGCTCCTACTTATTGGAAACCTAAATTGTCAACTGTAGCTTTCACTTACCCAAAGCCCAATCACAATTGGGCCCCCAAGACTTAGTTACTTGTTGTGCAGGAACAAGTACATGAAGCTGAAAGTAGCCACCAGAAACACAAGATCAATTCCAGCCAGTGGTATCTTGATAGTGCTTGTTCTGTACATATGACAGATGATGCCTCTCTATTAAGTGAAGTGAGGGAGTTACATCTTCATCTGTCACCTTCGGGGATAACAAAAAGGGTAAGATTGTTGGTAAGGGAACTCTCTCAAATGGTTCTGTTTTAATTCAGAATGTATCTGTTGTTCAAGGTCTCAAGCATAACCTGTTGAGCATAAGTCAATTGTGTGACAAAGGTTATGAAGTTTTGTTCACTAAGCACACCTGCACAGTTATGGATCCCGTCTCCAAAGAGGTAAAGCTAAATGGACATAGACAAGGCAATGTCTATAAATTGGTCTTTGGGAATACTCAATTTAATGAACCAATTTGTTTTCTATCCAAAGCTTCACCGACATTAGTTGGTTGTGGCACAAGAGATTTGATAATTTAAACTTTAAGACTATGCCTAAATTGGCATCTCTTGATTTAGTTGAGGGCTTACCCAAGCATGTTTACAAGAAAGAACACCCTTGTAGGGATTGTCAGCTAGGTAAGCAAGTAAAATATTCCTTCAAGAGTACTGATAAAACCTCAATTACACAACTACTTGAACTTCTGCACATGGACCTATGTGGACCAATCAATGTGTCCTCATTATCTAGTGCACGATACTTCCTTGCGATAGTAGATGACTATACCAGATATACATGGGTTATGTTTATTAGGAACAAAACTGAAACATTTGAAAATCTTGTTAAACTATTCAATTTGATCACTAATGTTAAAAGTTTGCCTATTAAACGCATACGAAGCGATCATGGCAAGGAATTTGAATTTTATGATATGTTAAAGTTTTATACCGAACATGGTATCCAAGCATAATTTCTTAGCACCTCGAACTCCACAACAAAATAGTCACCGAGAGAAAGAATAGGACTTTAGTTGAAGCAACTAGAACCATGTTGATAGGAGCTTGGTTCCCAAAATCCCTATGGGCTGAAGTTATTGCCATTGTTTGTTATATACAAAATAGAACTCTAATTAATAAACGAGCCATGAAAACACCCTATGAGTTATGGAAAGGAAGGAGACCAAACATTGGTCACCTAAGGATCTTTGGGTGTACTTTCTATATTCTGAACAATGGTAAGGATTACTTGAATAAGTTTGATGCCAAGTCAGATGATGGATATCTTGTTAGATATTCCATGAATAGCAAAGCTTATCGTGTGTTTAATAGAAGGACTAAAACTATTGAAGAGTCTATATATGTTTCTTTTGATGAAACTAACCATGGTATGCAGAAAGGAGACCAAAATGTAAAGGACGTGCAGGATATTATCATTGTAGAATACCAAGACACAAATAATCCTACAACAACAGAACTAGTGGAAGATGCACCTAAACCTGAAGAATAAAGAGTTGAATCGGTTGCTACAGAATCAAGTCAAAAATCCGCAGAACATCATGACCTTAAAATTCAACCTGTTCAGTCTTCATCACTTCCACCAGCACACGAATCTGACATAGAGCAATTGGGCATTCATCATGAAGAATGAGAAGACATTCCAAAGGCAAGAAGAAGGTTAAAGGAGATCCTGAACTGATAATAAGAGATCCTGTTACAAGAGAAAAAACAAGGGCTGCCACACTTCATGAGAACTTATACATGTGTTTCCTATCACAAGTGGAGCCAAAGTCAATTGATGATGCAGTTCAGGATCACTATTGGATTGATGCTATGCAAGAAGAACTCAATCGATTCAACAGACAAAGTATGAGAGTTAGTCAACAGGCCTAGATCACAACAAGTCATTGGCGTGAAATGGATCTTTAGAAATGAACTTAATGCTGATGGCATCGTGATTAGAAACAAAGCCAGACTGGTTGCAAAAGGGTACTGACAAGAAGAAGGAATTGACTATGATGAAACCTTTGCACTAGTTGCTAGACTGGAGGCCATCCGCATGTTTTTAGCATATGCAACATTCAAGGACTTCAAAGTTTATCAAATGGATGTCAAGAGTGCATTCCTAAATGGAGACCTCCAAGAAAAAGTCTATGTTGAACAACCTCCCGGATTTCTAGAGCCAAACCAAGAACACAAGGTGTACAAACTTAAGAAGGCTCTATATGAACTAAAATAAGCTCCCAGAGCTTGGTACGAAACATTGTCAGAGTTTCTGATCAAGAACAAGTTCAAAAAAAGCAAGATTGACCCCACCTTATTTCTCAAGGAAGCAAAAGGATCACCCTTGATTGTTTAGATTTATGTGGATGACATCATCTTTGGATCAAGGGATAAGAAGCAGTGTGAAGAATTCTCCCATCTGATGAAAAGTGAATATGAGATGAGTATGATGGGAGAACTTTCATTCTTTCTTGGGTTAGAGGTCAAGTAGTTGGAGGATGGGATCTTTATCAGTTAGACCAAGCATACTATGGAAATTTTGAAGAAATTCAAGATAACTGATGTGACTCAAATGGAAACTCTCATTCCTACAAATGCCAAATTGGATATGGATAAAGCAGGCAAAGAGGTGAATATCACATAATACAAAAGCATGATTAGATCCTTGCTGTATCTCACAGCAAGTAGACCTGATATAATGTTTACAACATGCATCTGTGTAAGATACCAAGCTAATCCCAAGGAATCTCACATGTCTCATGTTAAGAGGATTATGCGGTATCTCAAGGGAACGAAAAATTTGGGACTTTGGTATCCAAAGGAGTCTGATTTCAAACTAAGAGGATATTCAGATATAGACTTTGCTGACTGCATAATTGATAGAAAGAGCACCAGCGGAACATGCCAGCTTCTTGGCAACCGACTTGTATCCTGGTTCAGCAAGAAACAGAATTCAGTTTCAACTTCAATTGCTGAAGCTGAATATATTGCTGCAGGAAGCTGTTGTGCTCAGTTGCTTTGGATGGCCAGTCAACTTTCAGACTATGGCTTCGATTTGAAGGTTGTGCCACTGTACTATGACAATACAAGTGCCATAGCAATCTCCAACAATCCTGTCATGCATCCAAAACCAAGTACATAGAGGTTAGACACCACTTTATACGAGACCATGTGCTGAAAAAGGACATTTCCCTTGAGTATATCTCCATTGACGACCAGCTTGCCGACATATTCACTAAACCACTGCAAGAAGCCAGGTTCAATGAACTTCTGATAAAACTTGGCATGCTAGACTTAACTTCATAATGCTTACTGCATGTCTTGTGTTTCATTTCAACCTCAATACCTATGCGTGAACATAGATATGACACTGTTAATGATTGTTTATCTCTCCATGAAAATTAGTAATGCCTAAGTGTGATTCATACATTTCTACTGTGGGTAATCGAGAAATCACATGGATGAAACTTGCTACCTTTGAACCTAGTATAAATCTTTTGTACAACATGTCATTAATTAACTAGTCTCTAGAGTGATATGAGTGCCACTTCTTATCATACTTCAGTTATATGATATTCCCCTTATAGGTTGCTTCCATTCAGAGTGAATATCACTTGTGTAGCATTGCATTCATTAACTAGCAGGAACTGTTGGATTGCATGGAAAGGATCCTCAATGATTCAATGCTCTAAGGATGACTGAGACTGTAATATTTGAGAATCGTAAAAATCCTATTACTCAAAAAGAGCCAACACCTTTCACTAGAAAAGGCAAGGTGAAAAAGGCTAAATGAGAAAAGAAAATAGACAATAGGTTACCTATCTTAGGGGGAGTCCTCACTACACCCCGTGACTACTTTCCTTCTCAGAGAAATAGTTGGAGTTATGTTTTTGAGCTTGTCTTGTAATAAAAAAGAAACTGTGTTGAGCTCTGTCCATGTGAAAAAGTTCATGAATAAGCATTCAAAAATAGTGCTATACAAAAGAAGAGGACAGCTCACACAGAAAATATGAATGATCAAACTCCAAACTCTATGTATGTGTTGTGTTATAAATTAGACGATGCTAGAGTGTGTGTTCTGATTCTCAATAGGGCCATCTTGTCTCTTAAGTCATCTATGCTGAACTGAAAATCATTGCTGGATCAGGGTTTGTGGTAAGATTCAGTTGACCATGAGTATACCAAATAGTGCAATTCTAGTTCCTGAATCAAACTCACATGCTGATCCGAGAGTGAGAGGGTGAGGCCTTCACTGAGTGAGTTTTGCTTATATGTGAGACGACTGCTGATTTCATAACTGGGTTGTTGCATTTGACTAACCATGGTTTACTGCATGCTATGTCAACATTGTGATCAATACCCTACATAAAGAAGTATATGATGATGCACTTCGTTGTTTCTAAGTTGAATGGAATTGTAAATGATCATGTTATATAGATGTACATGCAAACCAGGTATTACGGTTGAAGGAACTCAAATTTTGGGCATGTAATCTTAATTCCGCTTATAAAACCTGTTCATCTTGCTTTTTATGTGAAATATTGTATGCGTCACATTCGTGTTGTTAAGTGTTGAAAAAGTCCAGGAAAATCCACCACTATCGCTGAATCCTTAGTCGACCACGAAGTAAACATCATCGAAGAACCGCCGACTCAAAGCCCGCCTCGCTTTGAAGCCTCGAACTCCTAACGCAGCCTTGTAGAGTCACGGTTTCCCAAGGGTCAAAGTCCGATGGATCCAGCCTCCACGTTACTCAAGCATCGAAGACACGTCAGCACGTCACAGTGCAATTAAAACTCACAACACACCAACACAAGGGGTGACGTGCACTTATCGCTTAAGTACTCCAATGGGTGGATCCGGGAAATGAAGAGATGGGTTAGAGACAAGGACGCGGATCCTGAAGATGATGCGACATAGCATGTGACTTCTACGGTACACTTCCACTGCATATATAAGTCACTGGTAGAGACAGAGCCAAAGGTTTGTTCCTCATTTTCACATTCGAACCCTAACCCTAACGCTCCATCTCTCTCTTCGATCCTCATTCTCTCTATCTCTATCTCTCTCCTTTGACCACCTTCGAACCTTACAATCTCTCTCTACGAGTGTCTCTTTCTCTCTCTACAATCTCTATGACAGGACCTAGCTCATTGATAGCAGAAGGATTAGGTGAGATCGTCCCGGGTTTCAACATAGACTGGGAAGCCATTGGCGATGCAAAAGTCAACTGGTTGGGCGAGTTCAGAAATCGCCTAGATGAGTCGGGGATAGCATTTGTATGCTCCGGCATGCTAGATATGCTAGTGGAAGACGTCTCGCAGTTTCATGAGACGTTAGCCATCTCTGGAGATGACCTGGTGGGAATAGTTCAAGGAGTGGAGATTCGGATCTCAGCCGAAACACTCTGTGATGCTCTTCCATTCCCTAAAAGTAACTTCGAACCCTCTACCTAGTCTTTCTAGAGAGGAATGTAAGGATTTTCTAGGGTATTCCGACCCTGGTAAGAAAGGACGGGGAGCCTTGAAGATTGGGTTCTCCGGGTCGGGTCTAGCTATTATCTTAACTAGACAAGTGCTTGATGTGCAAGAAGACCGCTCATGACTATGCAAGTCATGAGCAGATGAAGATCATGTGTAGTATCCTACAAGGAAGGAAGATAGACGGGGTGAACTACTACACAACATGATCAAATCCAAGAAGGATCACTTTGGACTGATTCTGACCAAAGTCCTAAGGTTCCTTCAACCGGATATTTTCAATCACCGACCTACGGTACTGCTGCCAGCCAAATTTGTCTTCAAAAGTATCTACGAGGATGGCCGGCTGGAACTGAAGCCAATGAAGCGACCCGGGTCTAGTATGAGAAGTCGCGTGAAGGACACGGGCAGTTCAGTTAGAGCCCCAGTTCGTAAACAAAGACCACCTGCACTAGTTCCCTAGGCTTCTCACACCTCCTCTGCATCTGCTGTAACAAGCGCATTTATTGCTGAAGTGGTGGAAAACATTGCCAGAACCCATCTCCCCACTAATCCGACACCAAAGGAGGCGCAACCAGTAGAACTTCCCAGTGATACTGCAGAGGTAAGAGAGCCTGCTGCTGGAGGGCAGTCACCGGTACAAGAAACCCCGAGGTTAGGGGTAAAGCACATGTACTTTTAAGCTCTCTCAGGGGAGTCCGAGCTTGAGGATTTCTATGTTGAATATGCAAAGGCGCATATGACCCCCATTGAACTGGGAAAGGCATGGATTGCCTTTAGGAAGCAGATGGTGGACAGAGACCATTTGATTAGTTGGCTGGTGGAGCAGGGTCTTGTGAGGAAAGACCCCGTGGAAGCAGTTTCAATGGTTGCCCCATCTCCTATCATGGCAGACACACCTACCCCATCAACACCACATGATGCGGCAATGGATACATGAGCGGCTGAGGCGAAGTAACAAAAGAAGCACTTGCAGTTAAGGCAAGTGACTTTGATGCGAAGCGGCACTACGGATATCTATACCTATGGATGTTCCTGTGATGGCTACAACACCTTGCACCGGAAACTCATCGGGTGGCCACTCAGGTGAGTGAATAGGTATTCCACCGACGGGATCGTCTCCACTCCCGTTCCTGACGGCCGAAGAGGTAGATCTCATTACAACCAAAGTTATTAAGAAATTGATCACATCGGGCGTCCTACATGCTACATCAATATCCCCAACCTTTGAGGAATGACTTGCTGTAGTGGAATCTAGAATGGAAGAGGTACGAATTGAAGTAGAATTATCTGACCCTACCCTAGACAAGGTGCAGCAAGAGATGACGTCTCTCACGAGTGTAAACTCCGCTGGGTTCAGACATCTGGAGGAGCACTATGAAGACATAAAAGGTGCTTACAAGAGGCAATACCAAGGTCTCAGTATCACCTTGGGTGCCATTCTCTCCGAGTGCCATTGCCTTGCTAGTGGAGAGATAGCTCTTACTGTCAAGGACCCTCACAAGCTGACCTCGGACATGCCTGCACCTACACCAGTTGACGAAGCCACTACCTCAACCAGGCCTATCCCCAGTGCTGCGCCCACTCAAGAATCTCACCCGCAACCATCTCCTCCTCCTCCTCCACCTCGACAGGACGTCACATATGCCCATGGGCGAAAGCGCGCACGCAGAGGAATTGTTCAATCAGACTCTGAGGATGATGCGCCCATTGGCACTTGCATGAAGAAGCATCCCGCTACTAACCAGCCTGGTCCCTCAACGACACACCCCACTTAGGCTGAGTCTTCCATGCCCGCTTCACCTACCAAACCGACCACCAGCTCGGTTAATGCCCTGAAGGTCCCCCTGCGTATAGTAACTACCGGAGCTACCCCAGCTGTACTTGCCACATTCAATAAATATGTTGCTGGGGACACTACCACGCGGACTTGTGGCTACGAGGCCTTCTTCACTGGTCCTGAGCTGTGTCGGCTGTTGCACGATGGTGAGGAGATGGATTCTGTTGACATGACCCAGTTCATATTTGCACAGAAGTCCTATCTGGAAAAACTTCCCCTCAACATTCGTTAGGATTCTCGGATAGAACTTTGTCTTCCTGTCATGCAAGATCATCTCATTAATGATGCTTCACTGATCGAGTTTATTCAAGGTCGCAAATATGAGAACTCCTTCCGTCCGTGGAAAGACGTCGACCATGTGCTTATCTCTTTCCTATCCTCATCCCCGCACTGGTTTCTTCTCGACATCGACTTCATCAACCATCGGATTATCATCTTTGACTCCATGCCTACTACTCCACTACTCCATAGGCAACAATAGCTCAGTGAGTTCAATCGCACCCTCACGCGTGTCATGCAGGGCTATCAGCATGGGTGTGGTGGATATCCTCTTCCGAAGCCAATGGAGATTACTCGAGTCAAAAAAGGTGTTCTTGCTCAGGATAATGCTCACAGTTGTGGTTTCTTCGTATCCCACTATATCCGTATCCTGACCACCACTGGCTTTTCCGCGCTCATGCCTGAATTCGATCGTGTGAGCAGTCGTGCCGCCTCACTCCATTTGACACCTGCTCAAATATTGCACGAGCAAGCCATTGTATTTTTATTTTCTCAAAGTGTAAATTATGCTTACTTTACCCAGTAACTGTCTTATACTCTCTTTAATTGTACACTATTCTGATTTCCTATTTCTATGTACGTACTTTATCTTAGTTACTTCTTGTTTATATCTTTGCTATGCTGCCTACTGTCTGATACTTTCTTGTGTTGCTTTCATGTGTTCTGGTGCTTGTTCCTCACCCCAGAAAGGGGGAGTATATCTCCGGGGGAGTGGAGCAAGGTTATAGGGGGAGCGATCCTCGACAGGAGGCAGCTATGAAGCCTTATGCATACGGGGGAGAGGAGTGTGCATTTTCTTAATTTTAATCTCCCCAAATTTTTTATCATTAAACTCGTAGTCTCAGACTTCATGTTTTTCACCCGTTGTCAGCTTACATTAAATAGGGGGAGATTGTTGGAAATATGGGATTTGATGAAGCTTCCAAAATACAGTCTATGTCTGGAGACTCGAAGATTCGAAGGTCGTAGGGTCGAAGAGTCAAAGTTCATAGAAATAGAACTGTCACAGGACATATTGGCGAGAGGCTCGTAGACTCGTAGGGTCTAGAGACTCAAAGTAAAATTGTGACAGAACACATTCCGACTCGTAGATCCAGGGTCGAAGGTCGTAGAGTCAAAGTGCGAAAAAGAGAGAGTTACTACAAGCGTAAATAAATTCAAAGACTCGTAGAGTCGAAGAATTCTAAAGAAAAGTAACCAACTTTGAATGACTCGAAGACTCGAAGCCCGTAAAACTGTAGAGTCCTTGAAAGCGCCTAAGTCAATTAACAAAATGTAAAGTAGACTTGTAGACTCCAGGGTCGTAGAGTTGAAACCTTAGAACACTGTTAAGAAAATAGGACTTGCAGACTCGTAGGTCGAAGGTCGAAGAGTCGATGCCATAAAAACTGGCAAACAAATGAAACTGTAACTCAAGGGTCGTAGAGTCGTAGACTCAAGGGTCGTAGAGTCATAAACTCAAGGGATACAGTCATTCTAAAGAAATTTCTAGAATTACAGACTCGGAGATCTTGGAGGCCGAGAGTTATAGCTGAAAGGTCGTAGCCGTAGAGTCGAAGACTCTAAGAATACGGAGACTTAGTTCATGACCAACTACGAAAGACTAAGGAAGAAATGAGAAGTCTAAGACTTGTAGAGTCGAAGATTTTCATGGTCGAAGACTCATAGAGCCAAAGAACCTCTTAGTCCAGTAAAGTAAACTAAGAGAACCGAAGGTCGTAGACTCGCAGAGTTAGGGTTGTAGATTTGCAGCTATAACCACGGGTAGATTAGGTGCACTATGAAGAAGTCACTCCAAGAGCCATTAGGAGAGTCGTAGACTGGTAGAGTCATAGACTCGTAGAGTCGTAGATGTAGGACCCTATTTTGTCCGGGTTGGACATACTAACCCGATTTGATATACCTTTCTGCCCATGCCATATACCTTATTGAACAGGTCCACAATGATCCCATACTTCCAAGGAATGGTCTACCCCAATCGGCACGAGATGGATACAATTGACACGGATGGGGGAGTTCAAAATTAATGACTTTTACTACAAGTCCTTGAAGCGCCCCAAGACCAACACCAGGTGATGGAGGATGAAAATTCGAGACCAACGCACTTGACCGAGCTCAAATCGGACTTAAAATGAAGAAGTTATGGCCAAAACAACTTTCGTTGGAAAAAGTCAAACTTGCCAAAAGACGGTCAATGCCCCTGGTCAAACTGCCCGCAAAAGTGATCATGCGAAACTCTTCAAAATGCCTATGTAGGTGAATACGGATCTCCCCAAACAATTCCTGGATGGTTACCCATTTTTGCATTTTTGGTGGGGGTAAAAAGGTAATTAAAAGTTAAAAAAAAAGGGTTGACCGTTGACCGTTGACCTGCCGACACTTCGACCCATTGACCCCGAAGCTCGAAGCCTCGAAGCCCCGAAGCTCGAAGCCCCAAAATCCCGAAGCTCGAAACCTTGAAGCTCGAAGCCTCGAAGCCCCGAAGCCCCGAAGCCTCGAAGCCCCGGCTCGAAGCCCCGAAGCCTCGAAGCCTCGAAGCCCCGTTGACCTGCTGATTTCTGACCTTCGACCCTTCGAGCCCCGAAGCCCCGAAGCTCGAAGCCCCGAAGCCTCGAAGCCTCGAAGCCCCGTTGACCTGCTGATTTCTGACCTTCGACCCTTCGACCCTCGAAGCCTCGCTGCCGACACTTCAACCCCCTAACTCTCGAAGCCTCGAAGCCCCGCTGTCGACACTCCGACCTTCGACCCTTCGACCCTTGACCCTCGAAGCCTATAACCCTCCGACCTTCGACTCGCCCTTTCGACCTTCAACCCCCTAACTCTCGAAGCCTCGAAGCCCCGCTGCTGACACTCCGACCTTCGACCCTTCGACCCTTGACCCTGCGATGCCTTGACCTGCGAACCTTCGAACCTTGACCTACGACCCACAGACCCTCGAAGCCTGTCAACCTTCGACCTTCGACCCTTTAACCCGTTGACCGTTGACCTTCGACCTGCCAACACTTCGACCCTGCCGACATTCTGACCCTTAACGTCTGACTTTCGCTATTTGGCTCCTCTCGCTGGCTTCCTCGCTGGCTTTCCTCACGGGATGCATTTTATGTTCTGGCAAAGATGCTTTTCAACGACCATCGATCACATGTGCTAAAATACAAATTAAAAAAAAAGGCAATCACGAGCCGCCGTCGCAGGACCACCCGACAAATCGCACAAGACCTGGATGAAAATAAGAGAATCCATAATACAAAGATTAAATCCTGAAATTAATGACAGTCCAGCCAAAAATTTTCTGCCAGCCCTTAAAACACAATCTGCTGTCCACGCAAAGAAAGAGATAACGCCTGAGTCCGCCCCTGCGCAAGAGAGTTGAGCAGAAACAAAAAGGAGAGGCAGAAAAGGAAGAGGGGGATTCGTCCAATGAAAAAAAAGGAGAAGTGTGTGGGTTTTCGTTGAAGAGAGCCATAAAAAAAAAACACAGAGAGAGGAAGAGAGAACCCTCCATCATTCCAGTGCGAGAAAAAGAAAGAAAGAAAAAAGAGAGAGCCATCATCGTGGGAAAAAAAAACCTGCAAAACCAGGAGAGCAAAAAAAACAGAAGAAGAAAAAAAGGAGAGAAACTCAAAAACCATAAAAAAGATCACTCTTCCACGCCTCCCTGCCATCCTTTCAGATTAAACGCCCAGTCTTCTACTATCAACATTACTCCTTCATCCTCTTTCTCTCCTATCTCACTCCAGCTCCTTTGTTTTTTTTTTCTCAGTAAAAAAAAAAAACACAAAAAACAGTCCCAACTTCAGCCTTTTTTCTGCGTGTTCAGCAAGCAAAAAACATAACAGACACCAATCCCTTTCCAATCCCCTATTTCTCACGCCTACTCTTCTTATTTCCAGTCATCAAAAAAACTCAAACCCAGAAAATACACCACTCCACTCTTCAAATACCAAGAAATCCCCCTCACAAACCTCGCTGTCAGGTCTTATTGGTTCTAAGCAAGTGATTATCAGCGCCAATAGGAGTTCAAACAGAAGATTGGTGTTGCAAGCTTCAAAGTCGGTTCAGCCCTATCTTTTCAATACTTTTTTTTCAGTTTATCTATATTTGGTGTAATTTTTGTTTTAGCATTTTTCTAATTTTCGTTTTTTAGCTTATCTATATTTGATGTAATTGCTTTTCAACCTTTTTCATTGTATTTTCCTGCATTTCTTCCTATGTGTATGTTATAATATGTAAAGTATAGTAAAAAGAAAGGGAAAACAAAAAAAAGAAAAAAAAAGAGAGAGCAAAGGGAGAACATGAAAAAAAAGAGAAAAAAAAGAGTGATTTTCTTTTTCTTTTGTGGATGCCATAATCACACACTCCACGTTTTTATTTTCATGCATATGTTCCTAAATTGGCTTTAAGATTTTGGGTTCACAAAACAAAAAAAAAAAGGAGAGGAAGAAAACCAAAGTTGGTACTTCAATTTCTAAAACAAAAAAAAAACAACAAACAAACAAACAAAAAAAAAACAAAACAAAACAAAAAAAAAAAAAAAAACAAAACAAAACGTTTTTTTAATAAAAATGTTTTTTTTTTTAAAATCTCTTCAAACAACATGTTTTGAAAATGTTTTCATAAAATGTTTTCCAAATGTCTTCCAACAAAAAACAAAAAAACAAAAAAAAAAAAAAAAAAACAACCAAAAATATAGAAAAACAAACACAAAATGCATGTTCTAACCCAAACCAAAAAAGGGGGAAAAATAAACAAATATTTTTTTAGGATTTTCAATTTTCAAGAGCAAAACCAAAAAATAAACCAATCCCTAGGATCTCATTATCCCCTCCAAAAATCCAAAACCTTTAGGATTCCCTTTAGAAATTTAGGATAAATCCATTTTAACTTTGACTTTAATAAATAACTTAGCCAAATAAAAATCACAAACTTTTTAACTTAGCCCAGTCATGGCAGTATAAATAAAATAAAACCTCCTCCTCCTAAATTAGATACCAGAAAAGGTGTAGGGGGTGCTAATCCTTCCCTACACGTAACCAACTCCCGAACCCATCTCTGATAACGCAGACCATACACTTAAAACTACTCAAAGTAGAGGGTACCCAACTGTACCCCAAAAACAGTTGGTGGCGACTCTAAAATTTCTCACCATTGGTTTAGTTTGAGCTCACCCCAAAAGGGCCCGGACGAAAACCAGTGATGACAGCTGGCGACTCTGCTGGGGATAATGAACACTTTAGAGAGTTAGGTCTAGAACTAAGGATTAGGTTGTTATTTTAATTATACTGTTGCATATATTTAACTGTTGTGCTAAATTGTTTGATTGTTGCTCATATTTACTGTGATTTATTTATACGCTTTAACTACCATGATAGTTGTCATTTACTGCTTTCCATACTTGTTGCATACATGCATAACCCTATACCTGGGTTTAGCACAATTTAGGTTAGCGAGGTTCAGTATGGTCCCCAGCGCGTCGATCATTATCCGCAATGGGGCCTCAGACTCCTCACTTAAGCTTGAGGTTCTTTTAAGGCACGTCCTTTTAAGATCCCCCTCCGGTAAATCCCATGGTGTACGGAGCCCTCTATTGAGGAAGTTTGGGAACCAACGAATAAGATAGGGGTAGCAATAAAAGCCCACCAGGGGTATTGACCCACATTTTGTTTGCTCATTCCATGCCATGCTAACCTTTGTTTTGAAGGGTAGTCTTTAAGTCATCCCCTGCACATTTGACTGTCTTTACTATTGGTTTATTCTTTATCCTGACTTGTCATCCTAACTTATCATCATGCATAACATGACATTCATCATTCATATAGGCATGGCAACTTTCAGTCGTCTCCTAAAAGGCCTTCAGGACAAGGAGACTGTCACAGTAGTGGCCCAAGCATCAGGAGACATTCAACTTCGCCTTGGAGACTTCCCTCCAGGAGAGGCCTACAAGGCAGAACATGTTGTCATAGAAGATCAGCTAGACTACACTAAGGAGGTACAGACAATATGGAAGCAGTGGTCAGACGAAAGGAAAAGCATATACATACAACAGTTTGGGGATTTACTCCATGTAACTGAGCTACTGGCCGATACGGATATGCTGGGGGCAGCCATTTATTTCTGGGAACCTCGACGGTGGTGCTTCAACTTCAACAGCCTAGATCTTGTTCCCACAATAGAAGAATACGGAAGATTACTTGGATATCCCCGTGGAAAACAAAATGAAAATCTATCCGCGAGCCCGAAGGTCATGCCGAAGGGCCTTTGCCGAGATTATGGGAAAGCCAGTATGGGACTCACTGGCGGTCACAACTTACGGTGGGCGCGAATATCTCCCATGGGCAACAATCAAAGAGATAATACAAACTGCAATGGAAGCGGAGGCACACAAATTGCTTACACTAGCTATATATGGGCTAGTCGTTTTCCCGAGGATACCAGCCCACATTGATGGGGCAATTGTAGATTTGGTCCAGCAGGTGCTCAAAGGATGTGACCCTACTCCTGCTATCTTGGTTGAAACCATCCGATCTCTTACTTACCTAAGGAGTAAAGGCTCGGGACAGTTCATGGGGTGCTTACCTCTCCTATGTACTTGGTTGCAAGGTCATTTCCCCTGTAGTGTTCATCGTTTCCTCTTTGTTTATCAAGTACCAGCCACAACACTACTAGATATTCTCGCTCAAGTGGAGCCTACCAAAAGACTTTGAAAGCTGGAAAAAGAAGTTGGGGAACCTCACAAGTGACATTACCTGGGATTGCTCCTTGGATGCCGGTGGTCTCCATGACATATAGCTGCGGGGACTACAATTGGGTTCCACTTTTAGGTCCCTGGGGAGGAACTGCATATGCACCACTCGCAGGTGGGAAGACAAGTGGGGCGTCATCAGATTATTCCCGTGCTCTTTGGCATGGAAGAGTGTGACTTCACTTACAGCAGAACCATGCTCACGAAGAAGGCAAGAAGATGTATCAAGCATGGTCCACACCACACAAGATTCAACCCAACAGTTCAAAACCTGGTGTTTTCCCCAAGATACATATCTTGGAGGGCACAACACAAGCCACGACTAACTTGGACATGAAGGCTATCCTCCAGGAGAATCGGACTTTAAGGCAGAGATCCAGAGGCTAGAAGCATCTCTAGAAGGAACTCTTCAAAGGTCAGCACGAGGGAAAAACAGATCACGACCATAATGAAGCGGCGGGAGGATGCGGGTGAACGACCACCCCGAGAAAGAGGCGTCGTGCTCCTTAGGAGATGACTGGAAGAATGCCTTAAGATCACGTAGTGATAGCTTCCATTTTACATGGCAGTTCAGCATTGTACGTTTGCATTGAGTGTTTATATTGTGTGTTTTGTTTGCAATAAAGTTGTTTGTTTCTTTAACCCCCTACATAGACATTCATGCATACATGCATATCAAATGAAAAATCAAATAAAAGTTCCCTTGTACCCAGGTGGGTAGCAGCCTCCCTCCAGGATTGCGCACTCTTACAATCTCAGATCCCGACGCAATCAAATACCTCAACTGCAGCCAATGGCAGAAGAAACGGAGAACAGACTCATGGGGTTGGAACAGTCACAACAAACCCTACAGGGGCAAATGTCTGCAATAATGGAAATGCTCACAAAATTGACTAAAGGAAGAATTCCAACAGGGGGAACTATCAATCACCACCAAGAGCAGGGACAGGAGGCCGTTCAGTCACCCAACCTGGCTCCAAGCCAGGCACCCACATACCATCCTGCTATGGCACAACCTCCAACCCCAAATCAAACTCATTTCACTATGCCCACACCAGCAAATGTAATGGAAGTGGTGGGTTCCCCAGCTCCTCAGGAAAATATTGAGTCTCCTGCTCTACGCCGACTCGAGGAAAGATTGAAAGCCGTAGAAGGCATGGACAGCTATGGCATGACCAGCCTGCAAGACTTATGCTTAGTCCCTGGAGTGGTGCTACCGCCAAAATTCAAAATGCCGAGTTTGAAAAGTTCAACGGGACCCGATGTCCGAGGACACATCTGGCCATGTATTGTCAAAAGATGGCTGCTTATGCTGGTGAAGACAAGCTCCTCATGCATTGTTTCCAGGAGAGCCTAACCGGGGCATCCCTTCGCTGGTACTTTCAACTGAATGGAAACCGCGTTAAGACATGGAAGGAATTAGCTACTTTCTTCTTGGCACAGTACAAACATGTCACCAAGCTGGCGCTGGATCGACTAACCCTTCAGTCCATGGAAAAGGGATGCGAGGAGAATTTCAAAGATTATGCGCGAAGATGGAGAGAGGCCGCTGTGGAGGTTCAACCTCCTCTTACCGAAAGAGAACTCACTACCCTTTTTATCAACACGCTAAAAGGTGTCTACTATGAGAAGTTGATCGGTAACGTCTCCAACAGCTTTGCAGACTTGGTTGCATCCGGTGAACACGTAGAAAGTGGAATTAAAGGAGGAAAGCTAAAGGGTGATGCAGCTGAGGCATCAAAACGGTTTCAACCACCAGCGAAAAAGAAGGAAAATGAAACCAACTTGGTATACCCATCACACCAGTCAATACAACCAACGTTCCACCAAGCGCCGGTGTCTTCTAGAGGGTCACCAGGTAGCTGCTTATCCGCACCTGCTCCATCTCCCCAATTCATGCCATACCTGCTGCAAGGAGGCGTCCCATTTCCATACTCAATGGTACCTAACTCATTTCAACCGAGAGCGCCATACCCAGAGCAATCAAGGCCAGCAACTCAGGAAGGACCAGGAGTAGCATTCCAAGGACAGGGGGCAACCAAGGGCCCCAACCCGGCAGCAGAGCGAATTAGGCTTCTCGTCGACCACGACAAGAGTTTGACCCGATCCCAATGACATATGCCGAACTATACCCCAAGCTTTTAGAGGCAAGGATGGTAACTCCTATACCCTTGGGAGAAATAAAGACTCCTCCCCCGGCCTGGTATAAGCCAGATGCTAGATGTGAGTATCATGCAGGAAGGTTCAGGCATTAAAGGATGCAAAATGGCTGGATTTCTCCGCACTGTCTGGGACACCAAATGTGAACAGCAATCCTCTCCCAGAACACTCCAATAATGTTGCTAGTATCGAAAATGAAGCACGGCTGGAAAGGGTCTCCCAATTACAAATGGAGAAAACACATTTGTTTACTCTGTTACAGGAACATGGCTATATACTTGCTAAAGACACGCCAAGGGCAGGAAAAGGAATAGATGGGGAGAAACAATGCCCTTATCACAAGATGTCACGGGGACATGACATCGCAGAATGCACTGAGTTTTCCGAGGTGGTGCAAAAACTCATGGACCAAAGGATGATAGAATTCTCAAGAGGAGTAATGGACAACCAAAACCACATGATCCAAGAAGATCATTCCCTCAAATCGCCATGGGTGCCTACGCCCCTTGTCTTAAACGTTAAGGCTACGAGAGATCCCGTTCTCGCCACATGGAATCAAGCCTCTCACTATCCATGCCTCAAGTCTCGTGCCGGGACAAGAGGGGAGAACCGGAAGCCCACAACTACCGCAGGGAATTGCACCTCTTACCATAGGTGTTCCTGCTCCTTTCCCTTATAAGACTGATAAGGCAGTCCCATGGAACTACAGTCGTGAAGTAGTACAGGGAACCACCGCAGCCGAAAAGAAAACCAGGAGTTGTCGGGCATATGCCCCAGATATGGCTGACAAAGCAAGAAAGGAAAAAGCTCTAGAACAAGACACTCAGTCAACACCGGAGGCAACAAAGAGAGGAACACCAATCACTGAAGAAGAAACCACGGAATTCTGAAACTCATAAGCGAGAGCGAGTATAATATTGTGGATCAATTAAGTCGGCAACCGGCTCGCATCTCCTTACTCTCATTAATGATGGATTCCCAACCTCACCGGGAAGCACCGCTGAAGGTTCTAAGCCAAGCCTACGTTCCTCCAACCATCTCGGTCGCGAATGTGGATGGACTCACCAGTAACCTCATCCTGAATAACGTAATTAGCTTTGGAGATGACGAGCTACCCCAAGAAGGAAAGGGGCACATAAAAGCTCTGCACATCACGGTCAAATGCAAGGAGCACACCATAGCCCGTGTACTTATTGACAACGGCTCGGCCTTGAACATTATGCCCTTGCATATACTGCAAACCGGAATTGACACGTCCTATATACGTCCCTGTACGATGAAGGTACGGGCATTCGATGGAGGAAAGCGTGACGTGGTGGGAACTCTGGATGTTCCACTCATGATTGGGCCAACTACTTTTACGGTGGAATTTTAGGTAATGGACATCACTCCATATTATAGCTGTTTCTTTGGGAAGACCCTGGATCCACATGGCGGGGCGGTGCCGTCCGGCTCCACCAAAAGATGAAGTTTGTAATGGGGGACCAGCTCATCTCACATCTCCGGAGAGACAAGTTTCCTCGTCACCAAACCGGCATCGGTCCCTTATGTTGAAAGCAACGAAGATGTGCCAGAATGCTCCTATCGGGCTTTTGAGATGGTGAACGTCGCTTGACCCCGGACCATCGTCTCTCGAAGGCAAAGAAAATGGTTGCGGCCACTATGATCAAACATGGGTACAAACCGGGGCAAGGATTAGGCCTGACAGCTCGGGGGATTCAAAAACCCCCTGACCATCCGAGAAAATACCGAAAAGTTTGGGCTAGGCTACATCCCTACAAAAGCCGACAGACAGAGAGAAGCTATTAAGAAGAGGGAAGTCGAATGGCAAGATTGCAGAAAAGGCCGTCTAAGAAGAAAGGAGAAGCTTTCCCCCTTTGAATGTTACATTCCGAAGTGGAGGGTTTATCCACAAGAGCCAACCTGAGCCCAAGACGGGGACTGTAGCCGTACTGGACATAAATGAGCATGCACCAAGCGAGATGGTTCAGTTAGTGCGAGAGGATCCCAACCAGCCTTTGAACAATTGGACCAGCCTGGACCTCCCCATAATGTAATGCTTACGGGTCACTGGGATTTAATGTATTCTATTTTAATGTATGTTGAAGCTGTGAACATTTGTTTTTCCTTAAACCCTCCAATAAAATGTGTTTTTCAAATCTTTCATGGTGCATTCCATTCATCACATATGCATATCATATTTGGTTATCAACTTGTCATTCTCTTATAAACAGGTATCACAATGTCAATAAAAACATAGTATGCGAAAGCGAAACGAGATGCCAAAGGTTTGACCAAAGTCCAAACTGGGAGCAGCCCGTGTTTGAAGCTGATGAGAATGAGATAGAAGAGACACCTGAGCTACCCGGGGAGATTATACACCTATTGGAAAGGGAAGACCGTTTATCCGTTCCAAGTGAAGACCCAGTAGAAACAGTGAATTTGGGGACGACAGCTGAACCAAAAGAATTGAGGGTGGGGTCTTTGATAGCTACCGACATTAGGAGGAAGTTAATCGAGCTGTTAAGAAGTTACATCGACATTTTTGCATGGTCATACCAAGATATGCCCGGGTTAGACACGAGATATAGTGCAACATCACATACCCGTGAAGCCGAGTGCAAGCCAGCTGACAGAAATTGTGAAGAATGAGGCCAAGAGATGATACTAAAGATTAAACAAGAAGTCAAAAAGCAATGGGATGCAGGTTTCCTAAGTGTCTCCCACTATCCAGAATGGGTCGCTAATGTTGTACCAGTACCAAAGAAAGGAGGCAAAGTACGCATGTGTGTCGATTATAGAGATTTGAATTGGGCCGTCCAGAAAGACAACTTCCCGCTTCCTCATATTGATACCTTAGTGGATAATACAAAGAAACATGCCCTATTCTCCTTCATGGATGGTTTCTCGGGCTATAATCAAATTCGTATGGCCCCCCGAACACAAAGAGAGGACCACATTCACGACACTTTGGGGCACCTTTTGCTATAACGTGATGCCTTTTGGCCTGAGGAATGCGGGGGCAACCTATCGGCCGAGCCATGGTGACCCTATTCCACGACATGATACATAAGGAAGTCGAGGTATATGTGGACGACATGATAGCCAAATCTCGAAGCACCGAAGATCATATCGAAGTACTCCGCAAGCTCTTCAACAAAGCTATGGAAATATCGACCGGAATTGAACCCCGAAAAGTGCACTTTCGGAGCCATGTCGAGAAAACTGTCGGGTTTCATTGTGAGCCAAAAAGGAGTGGAAATCGATCCAGATAAAGTTCGAGCTATCCAAGAGATGCCGCCACCACGGACCATCAAGGAGGTTAGAGGATTCCTAGGGCGACTGAATTATATTGCCCAATTTATTTCCCAGCTGACAGCCAGCCACATGTGAACCCATTTTCAAGACTTTGCGAAAGAACAACCCAGAAATTTGGAATGACAAATGTCAAGAAGCTTTTGACAAGATCAAACAATATCTGTCTAATCCACCCATTTTGATCCCACCAGTACCGGATAGACCTCTGATCTTATACTTGACCGTTCAGGAGTCAGCGATGGGTTGTGTCTTGGGGCAACATGATTCTACAGGCAAGAAGGAGCAGGCCATTTATTACCTCAGCAAGAAGTTCACCATTAATGAAGAAAACTACACGCCCTTGGAGAAGACGTGCTGTGCTCTTGTCTGGATAACGAGAAGATTGAGGCAATACACCCTTTATCATACTACTTGGCTGATTTCAAGGCATGATCCGCTCAAATATCTTTTGGAAAAACCATCCATTTCTGGAAGAATTGCCAAATGACAGTTGATCCTATCGGAGTACGATGTCATCTACGTACCTCAAAAAGCCATAAAAGGAAGTGCGATAGCCGACTATCTGGCAGATAGAGCGCTGGAAGACTTTGAGCCCATGACTATTGGCTTCCTAGATGAGCACATTAACATCATTTCGGCCGAAGTATCGACATATGGACGATGTGGTTCGATGGAGCCTCTAGTCTCTTAGGTCACGGTGTTGGGGCCATCCTGATATCCCCAAAAGGCGAACATTTCCCCATGGCGGCAAAGCTAACCTTCCCTTGTACAAACAATGTGGCAGAGTATGAGGCTTGTGTGGTGGGACTTCAAGAAGCCATTCACAAAGGAATCAAAAAATTACGAGTGTTCGGCGATTCGGCACTCATCATTTTTCAAGTAAGGGGTGAATGGGAGACTCGAAACCACAAATTAATCCCATATCGGAAGCACGTTGCGGAGTTAGCTGAGCAGTTCGATGACATCACATTCGAGCATATGCCCAGAGAGTGTAATCAGCTTCCTGATGCACTGGCAACTCTAGCCTCCCTCCTTCGGCTGGACACAAAGTTGGAAGTGCAGTCTTTCAATATCCGTATACAAGATGCTCCTGCACATTGCATGGCCATTGAAGGACATACTGAAGAAAAACCTTGGTTTGAGGACGTCAGACAATATTTGTTTAAGCAAGAATACCCAGCAGAGGCCACTGAATCTGATAAGAGAAATATCCGAAGGTCAGCGTCCAACTATTATATTGATGGCTCAATTCTGTATAAGAGAAACCACGACATGGTGCTATTGCGGTGTGTGGCAAAAGAAGAATCAACACAAATCATGAAAGAAGTGCACGAAGGGGAATGTGGTTCACATGCAAACGGACATGCATTAACAAGACAAATCATGCGAATGGGCTACTATTGGGTCACCATGGAAAAAGATTGCATTGAATATGTGCGCAAATGCCTCAAGTGTCAAATTTATGGCGACAAGATTCAAGTACCGCCGTCTAAACTACACGTGATGGTCTCCCCGTGGCCATTCTCACTTTGGGGCATTGACGTTATCGGACCAATATCTCCAAAAGCGTCTAATGGTCATCGTTTCATTTTGGTAGCCATTGATTACTTCACCAAGTGGGTAGAAGCGAGATCATACGCTAATGTCACACAGGCTGTGGTACTTCGATTTATACGGAACAACATCATATGCCGATATGGTCTTCCCGAGCAGATCATAACGGACAATGCTGCCAATTTGAATAGCCGGATGATAGGGAGGTTGTGCGAAACATACAAAATTCAACACCGCAACTCGACCCCCTATCGCCCAAAGATGAATGGAGCAGTCGAGGCAGCCAACAAGAACATCAAGAACATTATCAGAAAGATGACTGAAACGTACAAAGATTGGCACGAGAAGCTATCTTACGCTTTGCATGCTTATCGTACCTCAGTGCGTACATTGACTGGGGCAACTCCATTTTCTTTGGTCTATGGCATGGAAGCAGTTCTACCGGTCGAAGTGGAGATACCTTCCCTCCGAGTACTTAAGGATACTCAGCTCGAAGAAGCAAAATGGGCCCAAAGTCGTTATGAGCAGTTGAATTTAATTGAGGGCAAGCGCCTGGCAGCAGTCTGCAGAGGACAGCTGTATCAACAGAGAATGATGAACAATTACAATAAAAAGGTGAAGCCCAGAAGCTTTCAAGAGGGTGATCTTGTCCTCAAGAAGATCTTGCCAATCCAGCATGACCATCGAGGAAAGTGGACTCCCAATTATGAAGGCCCATATGTTGTGAAAAAAGCATTCTCGGGAGGCGCATTGATCCTTGCCAAAATGGACGGAGATGAGTTTCCTAATCCAGTGAATAGTGATGCCGTCAAAAAGTTTTATGCTTAACTCTCATGTCTCCCAACAAGATTCTCATTCCTGTAATGAGCGGACTTGGTGAAAACCCAAAAGGGCACCAAGGGTAAAATACAAAGCTCCAACAAAAGACAAAAAAGAAAACAAAGGCGGACTTGGTGAAAACCCGAAAGGGCACCAAGGGTAAAATACAAAGCCAACAAAAAATCTTGAAGGGTGAAATCGGTTCGGTCGGAACGAAAGGATCGGGACCACAACAAATAGGGTCCGTTGCAAGCGAGAGACAACATCATCCAAAAACAATGATCGCAAACAGTGGAAGACTTGGTCAAACCACGGCACACTCGAATCAAATTTGTACATTATGCTTTTAAAGACTTGCGATTCTATTTATCAGATTATGACAATAGGACACTTTTTATGATATAAATATGTTTTGTGGAATTAAACCAGCAAAAATCTTTTTATCTCTTTAATCATGTTACATCGTCTTCATTTCACATTTGAGTAGAACATCTTAAATCCCCGGTAGCTCTTCTAGCATTGCCTTATGAGTAGGGCCAAGCTCAAAATCCCCAAACAACTTAAAGCCCCCAACTCGGAGTACTCATATCTCCACGGGATATCACTATCCCCAGAGAAGCCGTCAAATCAATCTCCTCAATATGGCGAAGCGAAATTTAACAGACCCTTCATGTATAATAGGGAGTTCCCCAAAGAAAGACAGGACGGATTCTCCATCCAAAGAGAACGTTGTTCCCCAACAAGTTGAATGTTAGCCAACCACTCCAACAACATTGAGATAGATCTCTAGCCCTGGTTAAACCCTCAGTGATACATCACGTGGCATTCAATGCATACATCACATGGCATCACATTGTATCATATTTCACCACAAGTTGAGGTTTATACATCCCCGATACTAACACATTGCATTCCATGCATCATTGGCATACATTCAACATACTCGTAATTGCAGGAATGTTGCTTGCCTCTTGGAGATCCTAGGAGCTCATATTCAAGAAACTTCTCTTCAAGCTATCCTAGCTTTCTTCGTTCAACTGTACAACTCTTTCCTTGCAATTGCCCCAAAGTCTAAATGCATCCTTTTGGCACTCGACAACCTTTTCCCATTTTGGGTCACCTCGTAGAGCGATCTCCTTGAGTGAACTCGTAGAGGGAGCTTAAATTGGGTTACTTCCCAAACTCACCAATTCCTTAAAGCATTTCCCCAAATACCATTTGATGTCTCCAACAAGTCTTCCCAATTCAAGCCTATCGTTCTTGTGGGCTATTTATTTTCAATTCAAGCCTATCGTTCTTGTGGGCTACCATTTTTCAATTCAAGCCTATCGTTGCTTTGTGGCCTATCCGTTTTCAATTCAAGCCTATCGTTGCTGTGGGCTTTCCATTTTCAATTCAAGCCTATCGTTGCTGTGGGCTATCCATTTGCAATTTAAGCCTATCGTTGCAGTGGGCTTTCCATTTTCGATTCGTGCCTATCGTTGCAGTGGGCCTTTCATTTTCCCGTTTTCACTTTAAGCCTATCGTTGCTGTGGGCTTTCCATTTTCAATTCAATCCTATCGTTGCAGTGGGCCTTTCATTTTTCCGTTTAAGCCTATCGTTGCTGTGGGCTTTTCCATTTTCACTTTAAGCCTATCGTTGCTGTGGGCTTTCCCGTTTTCACTTTAAGCCTATCATTGCTGTGGGCTATCCATTTTCAATTCAAGCCTATCATTGCTGTGGGCTATCCATTTTCAGTTCAAGCCTATCGTTGCTGTGGGCTATCCGTTTTCAATTCAAGCCCATCGTTGTTGTGGGCCTTTTTCCATTTTTAATTCGAGCCTATCGTTGCCGTGGGCCTTTCAGTTTTCAATTCAAGCCCATCATTGTTGTGGGCCTTTTTCCATTTTTCAATTCGAGCCTATCGTTGTTGTGGGCCTTTCAACTTTTAGTTCACGCCCATCATTGTTGTGGGCCTTTTCTCTTTTTCAGTTCAAGCCTGTCATTGTTGTAGGCTTTCAATCTCCGGTATCAAGCGGCCTTAGATGCCTCATCAAGGTATTATCCAAGCATACCGGCCTGTGAAGCCCCTTTTCCCTCTCGGGGACAAACCCAACCGTCGCACTTCTTCCTCTAGGTAAGTCGTAAGTGCTCCAACCCGTCCAAAATGACTCCCTTTTTTATCTTTGTCGCCGTTTGTATACAAACGATGCACAAAGAGGGGCAGTAGGACCCTATTTTGTCCGGGTTGGACATACTAACCCCATTTGATATACCTTTCTGCCCATGCCATATACCTTATTGAACAGGTCCACAATGATCCCATACTTCCAAGGAATGGTCTACCCCAATCGGCACGAGATGGATACAATTGACACGGATGGGGGAGTTCAAAATTAATGACTTTTGCTACAAGTCCTTCAAGCGCCCCAAGACCAACACCAGGTGATGGAGGATGAAAATTCGAGACCAACGCACTTGATCGAGCTCAAATCGGACTTAAAATGAAGAAGTTATGGCCAAAACAACTTTCGTTGGAAAAAGTCAAACTTGCCAAAAGACGGTCAATGCCCCTGGTCAAACTGCCCGCAAAAGTGATCATGCGAAACTCTTCAAAATGCCTATGTAGGCGAATACGGATCTCCCCAAACAATTCCTGGAAGGTTACCCATTTTTGCATTTTTGGTGGGGGTAAAAAGGTAATTAAAAGTTAAAAAAAAAGGGTTGACCGTTGACCGTTGACCTGCCGACACTTCGACCCATTGACCCCGAAGCTCGAAGCCTCGAAGCCCCGAAGCTCGAAGCCCCAAAATCCCGGCTCGGCTCGAAGCCCCGAAGCCCCGAAGCCCCGAAGCCCCGGGCTGGCTCGAAGCCTCGAAGCTCGAAGCCTCGAAGTTCGGCTCGGCCCCGGCCCTGGCTCGAAGCCCCGAAGCCTCGAAGCCTCGAAGCCCCGTTGACCTGCTGATTTCTGACCTTCGACCCTTCGAGCCCCGAAGCCCCGAAGCTCAAAGCCCCGAAGCCTCGAAGCCTCGAAGCCCCGTTGACCTGCTGATTTCTGACCTTCGACCCTTCGACCCTCGAAGCCTCGCTGCCGACACTTCAACCCCCTAACTCTCGAAGCCTCGAAGCCCCGCTGTCGACACTCCGACCTTCGACCCTTCGACCCTTGACCCTCGAAGCCTATAACCCTCCGACCTTCGACTCGCCCTTTCGACCTTCAACCCCCTAACTCTCGAAGCCCCGCTGCCGACACTCCGACCTTCGACCCTTGACCCTGCGATGCCTTGACCTGTGAACCTTCGAACCTTGACCTACGACCCACGGACCCTTTAAGCCTGTCAACCTCCGACCTTCGACCCTTCAACCTGTTGACCGTTGACCTTCGACCTGCCGACACTTCGACCCGTTGACCGTTGACTTTTGCCCCACCGAAATTTCGACCCATCGCAGCTTCGACCCTGCCGACACTTCGACCTGCCGACACTTCGACCCTGTTGACATTCTGACCCTTAACGTCTGACTTTCGCTATTTGGCTCCTCTCGCTGGCTTCCTCACTGGCTTTGCTCACGGGATGCATTTTATGTGCTGGCAAAGATGCTTTTCAACGACCTGTCGATCATGTGCTAAAATACAAATTAAAAAAAAAAGGCAATCACGAGCTGCCAGTCGTCAGACCACCCGACAAATCGCACAAGACCTGGATGAAAATAAGGGAATCCATAATACAGCATTAAATGCTGCAACTAATGACAGTCCAGCCAAAAATTTTCTGCCAGCCCTTAAAACACAGTCTCTGTCCACGCGAAGAAAGAGATAACGCTTGAGTCTGCCCTGCGCAAGAGAGTTGAGCAGAAATAAAAAGGAGAGGCAGAAATGGAAGAGGGGGATTCGTCCAATGAAAAAAAAGGAGAAGTGTGTGGGTTTTCGTTGAAGAGAGCCATAAAAAAAAACACAGAGAGAGGAAGAGGGAACCCTCCATCATTCCAGTGCAGAAAAAGAAAGAAAGAAAAAATAGAGAGAGCCATCATCGTGGGAAAAAAAACCTGCAAACCAGAGAGAGCAAAAAAAAAATAAAAAGAAGAAAAAAGGAGAGAAACTCAAAAACCATAAAAAAGATCACTCTTCCATGCCTCCCTGACTGCCATCCTTTCAGATTAAACGCCCAGTCTTCTACTATCAACATTACTCCTTCATCCTCTTTCTCTCCTATCTCACTCCAGCTCCTTTTTTTTTTCTCAGCAAAAAAAAAAAAACACAAAAACAGTCCCAACTTCAGCCTTTTTTCTGCGTGTTCAGCAAGCAAAAAACATAACAGACACCAATCCCTTTCCAATCCCCTATTTCTCACGCCTACTCTTCTTATTTCCAGTCATCAAAAAAACTCAAACCCAGAAAATACACCACTCCACTCTTCAAATACCAAGAAATCCCCCTCACAAACCTCGCTGTCAGGTCTTATTGGTTTTAAGCAAGTGATTATCAGCGCCGATAGGAGTTCAAACAGAAGATTGGTGTTGCAAGCTTCAAAGTCGGTTCAGCCCTATCTTTTCAATACTTTTTTTTCGGCTTTATCTATATTTGGTGTAATTTTTGTTTTAGCATTTTTCTAATTTTCGTTTTTTAGCTTATCTATATTTGATGTAATTGCTTTTCAACCTTTTTCATTGTATTTTCCTGCATTTCTTCCTATGTGTATGTTGTAATATGTAAAGTATAGTAAAAAGAAAGGGAAAACAAAAAAAAGAAAAAAAAAGAGAGAGCAAAGGGAGAACATGAAAAAAAAGAGAAAAAAAAGAGTGATTTTCTTTTTCTTTTGTGGATGCCATAATCACACACTCCACGTTTTTATTTTTATGCATATGTTCCTAAATTGGCTTTAAGATTTTGGGTTCACAAAAAAAAAGGAGAGGAAGAAAACCAAAGTTGGTACTTCAATTTCTAAAACAAAAAAACAACAAACAAACAAACAAAAAAAAAACAAAACAAAACAAAAAAAACAAAAAAAAAAAAAAACAAAACGTTTTTTTAATAAAAATGTTTTTTTTTTTAAAATCTCTTCAAACAACATGTTTTGAAAATGTTTTCATAAAATGTTTTCCAAATGTCTTCCAACAAAAAACAAAAAAACAAAAAACAAAAAAAACAATAAAAAAACAATAAAAAATATAGAAAAACAAACACAAAATGCATGTTCTAACCCAAACCAAAAAAGGGGGAAAATAAACAAATATTTTTTTAGGATTTTCAATTTTCAAGAGCAAAACCAAAAAACAAACCAATTCCTAGGATCTCATTATCCCCTCCAAAAATCCAAAACCTTTAGGATTCCCTTTAGAAATTTAGGATAAATCCATTTTAACCTTGACTTTAATAAATAACTTAGCCAAATAAAAATCACAAACTTTTTAACTTAGCCTAATCATGGCGAGTATAAATAAAATAAAACCTCCTCCTCCTAAATTAGATACCAAAAAGGCGCCGTAGGGGTGCTAATCCTTCCCTACACGTAACCAACTCCCGAACCCATCTCTGATAACGCAGACCATACACTTAAAACTACTCAAAGTAGAGGGTACCCAACTGTACCCCAAAAACAGTTGGTGGCGACTCTAAAATTTCTCACCATTGGTTTAGTTTGAGCTCACCCCAAAAGGGCCCGGACGAAAACCAGTGATGACAGTAGACATACAGTTAATAAAATGACACAAAAGAACTAATCTAACCTGAACTCTAGCCTCGAAGACTCGAAGATATGTGAGTCGTAGACTCGCAGAAATTAACGCTGCAAAGCCTGAAGCCAACTTCGACAACTTCTACAGGCTGTACTCAAAATCTTCGAGTCACCAAACCTACGAGGCATCCACCTTCGAGGCAAACGTGCAACCTTAAGCATACCCTAAGTATACTAACTTAGCGATATCGTTAGCTAGGGTTTGTATAGTAAGCCTGCGCCGTTCTGAGCAGTTGAGCACATTTAATGTCACATTAATTGCTTCCAACCACCATCCACGGATGAACGGCCAAGATCGACTGCATGCAAATACGGAGTATGGGCATCTAATTTGTAAATTAGAGCAGATCAACCCATCCCCTAACGTCCCGCATTTTCAGTGGTGGGAAGTTAGTCTGTCGAGATGGACAACAAGGCGCATAGCACTTTAACCTTAAAATATATTTCTCTCACATACTAATTGACAAAATCAGGAGTTCAATCTCTCTCTCTGAAAGCGTGGAATACACAGAACACTAGATAAAGGATTCTGACACACATTAAGATAATAGTCTTTTGCGGAATTGAAAGCAAGAGTTCTAACACTAGAGAGAGAGACTCCGAGAGAAAACTTCTACGTGCTGTGCGCCGCATTGACCTAGAACAAGATCACGCCTATTGATTTATCACAAACTCTGGTTCATCAAAGATTTAACACTATCATCGAGTCTAATCTCTGTTGATTCCCATAATCCAAACTATCACAGTTCATTCCTGTTACATCTGAGATCTGTTCATCAAAGAGCATTTATTCCCATCTCAGATTTGTCTGATAGTTCATTACGACTCACATTATCACTCACATTACTACTGTCATCTTCTCCATAAATACTTCCATCATAGTTATCCTTAGAAGTAGTATAAACCAGCTAACAGTCTAGCTTTTGTGTTTGAAGAAAGTCTATTCACCCCCCCCCCTTTAGACTCACCTTGGGACCTACACTTTTTACAATCATAGGAACGGACTCTAGAAGATAGAACCACCTACCTCAAATCTGGTTGCGTTAGGATTTGAAATCGGAAGGTACTCCTTGTTCTTGTTCCTCCGCGTTAGATGTTGTCCACCCACACGAATGCAACTACAACGATCGAGCACAAGGGTGCTCTCTCTCTCTCTAGCGACTTTAAAAAAAAAAAGAACCCATAAAACCTAAAATCACAGAAAGAGACGACATATAACAAAAATATGCTATCACAGGGTCGATGTTGACCAAAAATAGACGAGATCGACTACTATTTTCTCGCGTCGGCTAGATATCCAGGTCAACCAACACCATTTCATACCTGGTCAATGTGCACCTAAATCGACCACGTCGACTGCACATCAACATACGTCGATCGCACATCGACATACGTTGATCAACCTTCTCACGCCGACCAGCACACTTGGGAAACCTCTCGAGAAATTGCTCTGGTCGACCTCAGTGAGGAACGGGTATTTCGTGAGCGAAACCCAAGTGAGGGTTAAGCTACTGTCGTTTAAATCCCTTCTCAAAATATTAATTCCCTTAACTAATGCTAAATAGAATAGCGACAAGAAAGGGGTCGATCCCACAGAGATTACCAAGTTATCTAGCTTTCACTCAAATCACCAAATTAATCTTACTTAAAAAATGTCTCGGCAAACAAAATTGTGTTTTAAAATTACTTTACTGAAAACAGAATTGCAATAGAAATAACTAAAAACGTTGGATTTAAAATCAAGGATTAAGGCATCTAGGGTCACAATTTCACCTCCCTATGTTATCTCTACTGATTCATGGTATTAGGGTTGTCTGATTGAAAACATGCTAAACATAAGCCAAGGACAACAAATGGTCATTGAGGTCCTTTTAAGAGTTGTATGCCAGAATGGTCATCTAAACACACAAACATGCAAAGCCAATAAATCATACTTGCAAAAGGATAATGATCACACCAATTACAAATAAGTTATGAATCTCAATCCGCCCTGACTAGGGCTAAGAATACCAAGGTATACATCCAAAGATAGAAATTAAGAACAGATTCATAAAACATGCAAAACTCAATCATCCAAACCCAATATTCATAAACACAAAGAAAGCAACAAGGGGGCTACATTGCTCCCCTAGATTATAAGAACTACTCACGCATGATTACAAGCAAAACCATAGCAAGGAAAGCTAAACATCTTCTTCTAATCCACGCGCGCAACAAGGCTTCAAATCCAGGCTCCAAAATCCGCGACGGTTGACGTGACGGCTGCGACGGTCGCTCTCCTAGGTCAAGGAGCAGCCTCCAAGTCGTGAAGCCTCTCTCTCTCTCTAAAAACGTGTAGGGGGTCTAGGATACATAGCATGGGGCGTGGAGCCTTTATTTATAGAGGTTGGATGGGCTTTGAGGTGTGTACCCCAGCCCATCTATCAAAACGACGTAGTTTTGATAAGTGACACTCGAAACTTTAAAATCTCTATCTTCCATCCACACTTTGGACATGGGCCTTCAGAAACAAATGATCAGCATGGAAAAACGATAGGATCGGACCAAAAATATCTCTGCACGTCAATTTGCACGTGATATGGTGAATTCACGTGCAGCTCCAAATCAGCTCAAACTTCTCCCCAAGCTTCCTTGCATCCTGTAGAGGCCTGAGAAGCAAAAATAGGCTTGCACGTGAAATGGGTGAATTCACGTGCAGCTCCAAATGCTCTGAAATTTCTGTGGTAGGTAGAGGACATCATTCTATATAACTTTTGTTCTTGCACGCTAATTGTTTGATGCCATCTACTATATCAAAAGTGAGCTCCAAAATCTTCCAAAACAGCTTAAAAACGCATGTATTTGCAAATAGCATCTTCCTAGGGGTTAGAGCAAATATATATGATATATGAAGCAATAAGGCTCTAATCATGCTCTTAAACATCCTAAATAAACACTAGAATAATGGCATAAAATGCACGTTATCAAATACACCACACTTGAACCACTGCTTGTCCTCAAGCAAAAACATACAAGCAGCAAAAATAAAATAAACACGCAATCAAAACAAGAAAAATAAAATAACAATCAAGGAGAATCATGGTTTACTAAGCATGCAACTCTATCTTGATTAAATGGGAATTTAAGCATCAAAATGAGTCATAGCTTAGTTCATTCATGTCCATATCCCTAGTCCAACAACCATGCAATATCACCACTTAAATTTCAGATATGAGCAAGCAATCCATGATAAAATAGCACCTAGTTTCCCTTTAAGTTCTTACCAAGGATAAACAGCCTCACTCAATTATAATAATTCTCAAGCCCAATACCTATCAATGAACAATGGATGGAAAACTCTATCTCTACACTCGCCATCAGCTATTGATTAAGATCTGCTAAGCAATCATGAGAGTTCCCTATTGTGCTCATCAAAGAAAACCCACCCTCTATTCTACTTTATTTGAACTCACACTCTATTCTAATAACTGATAAAACAAAATCATGAGCTAAAGAATTGAGCTCAACACTCTCAAATAAACAAAACTCAGCCAATGTGGCTACCAAACTAACTAATTACTCATATGAACATCAAGCCAATGTGGCTTTTATTTTGAATCCCTCTTTTCTTTTCTTTTGGTTTTTTTTTAAAGTAATAACCTTACAAGGTTGCATTTTATGGTCTCCCTTGATGGATTATTCACTCTTTTTTTTTACTCACATAACACATAAATAAGACTAATTTTTCTAATGCATACCCCTTGCCATTTTGCTACATAAGGAGAGACAGAAATTCATTGATGTCTCACATCCCATTTCCCAATTAAGTGATGGCTTTTTCACATTCTATATCACAACCTTTTATATTTTAAAACACAACAAACAAAAATTAGAATACATAGGAAGTCAAAGTGACTTAAAGGTCTTGCACCCTAACTAAACACCAAACACTGAGCACTAATAAGTAATCACATGCTTACTTGACTCCTACCATTAAATAACTAATGTTCAGTGCAGAGAGGAGTATCAGATCAAACTATTACCCATAAACCATAAATGTCACTCAAGGGCTAAAAAGAAGTTTTTCTCATGTTTTCTTTTTATTTTTGTCACTCATCTTTAAGGGTTACTAAAGTCTATCTTAGCATGTTATGCTTAGCTAATATTCAAACTTCAGCTCCAAAAACATGTTGATATCATTCAAAAGATAAAGACATGATTAAACCAAATCAGAGCACATTTTAACTACTTTAACACCCTTATCACAACATGATACTAATGTGGCACAAAAAGTAAAAAATTTTATGCCAAAGTTGCATACTCAATATTCATGCCTCCACAAGCAAATCATTCAAGCAAACAACTCAAACAATCATGCAACTAAAAACATTTTTTGTTTTTTTAAATAAAACATGCAATCACAACATAAAAGACAAGCAAGTGGCTCAAGTCACTCCCCATACACCACACTTAAAATATGCTATGTCCTCATGGCATAAAATATGGAGTAGGAAAAACACTTACCTCTCAGTTGGCAAGCTGTAGTAGTAGATAACATTAGCCACCATTCGACGTGCATGCGTAACAAAATCAGCTGAGGTTTCTCTGCGTATTTCCCAGTTGTCCCTTAGTTGCAGAATAGACATCATATAGTAGCAAACAAAAATCCCACAGATGAATTGGTCAGACTTTGTTCCTTTCTTAACTAACCATTTGCAGGATGAGCAAATTATTGGGTCCTGAACTTATGGAATTATTTTTAAAGTCAAAGTCAAGGAACAAGGAGCAAGTGAAGCCCAAAAGTGCTTGAAGATGGGCTCAAACAATTCACGTGCAAGACTTAAAGATGGTCCATAATGCATAAGCAACTAAGTGGAGAAATTTGTGCCAGTTTGGGCCTGAACGTGAATTTGCACGTGAATTGCCCAATTCACGTGCACCTTCTTTTGAGTCGTAACTTTCTGGAATGGTAGATGAAGACCATGTGAATCATGTTTACTCTTGCACGCGAATTGCTAGCCGTCATATGGAGGCTCAAAAATGCAAACTACCGATTTTAGCCCTCCTAGAAGCTTCAAACAATTCACGTGCGAAGGGACTATTGCTTGCCAGCTCAAGGGAGACCCACCACCAAAGTTTGGGACGATTCGACTCGCACGCCAATTCAACCAATTCACGTGCAAGGGCTATTTTGGTCGAACACTCGAAAATTTAGGGGCACGTGTATCACGCCAATTGGAGCATCTTTCCTTCGCATGCTATATAAAGAGAGGCCATCTTCAAAGGCTTCCACACAAAAATCACTCCGGATCCGAGTATTAGAGAAACTCGCTCTTTTGCTCTCTTGCTCTTCGCTTTTCTGCTCTTTTGCTCTTTATTCTCATTCCAAAGATGGTGCGCACAAGGAGGACTGGCCAGGAGGAGGTGCACTCACCTAGTGCTGATAGCCAACCTGAGGAGGAGATACTCTTGGGGCATGCTCTTGATATGCGGGCTTTGGAGGCTTGGTAGCCGGGCCGGGTTAGAGAGGTGGCTCTTAAAATTCAAAATCAGGGGATTACAAATGTTAGTATCTCGCCCAGCCGGCTATTTCCTACTCGCCCTACAAGAATTTTATGCATCCGTCTATGTGAGTAAGGATGAATCGATAGGGGTTGTGCAAGGGGTTTATGTCGAATTACCCTTGAAATTATCGACATTGCTTTAACCTCCCTGCACCTAGTGATAGCTTCCCTCGCCTAAGTATAGGAGAATTTGGTACTGCATGCAACTATGCTAGAAAATTTCAAAGTCGACAAAGAATACCAAGAATGGTTTTGTTGGAAAATTTAGATGCCTAGCATACCTGGTAGGGAAATGCTTATTGATTCAGCAGGTGGGATGAATGGTGTGCCTAAGCCACACCTGGAGTTCATGTATAGCATTGATCATATGCTAAATGTGGATTGGGCCACTACCATTTTTAAATGGTGGAAGAAAAACTCATCAAAGCAGATAAATGGCAGACTTTTGTGTTTGATATTTCAAAGCATGCCTGCTTTGCATTTTTCCTCCATGGATAGCATCACTTTTCCTTCTCACTGGGTGTTAAGAGTATTGCATGCTGAAGGGGGTTTGGGGATCAGTACCAGAGGTCATTGGGCAACCAATGTTCCTCCTCCATCACAGCCCACTAGGCACAGTGTTCATGTGGTTCAATGTACACAAAGAAGATATTTTCAATTTCTTTCAAGGCATTCGTGGGTAGGTGGTGAGCGAAGTGGAGGTCATCAATTGGGCAGTCACTAATGGGCACATTACTAGTGCCCAATTTGAAGAATTAATGGCCCTCATCTCTGAAGACCATGACAGACAACATTTTTAGCCTCTCTAAAAGAGCTAGCTAATGTCGTTAAATCTCTCTTCAAGATAATAAATTCCCTAAGTTTGCACTAAAAGAATAGCAGCAAGCAAGGGGTCGAACCCACAGGGATTAGCCTAGTTCTCTAGTTCTCAAATCAAAACACCCAATTACTCTTGTTCTATAAAATGTCTTGGCAAAAAGTTTTCTTTTTTAAACTAAAGATCTAATTTTTATTTGGTTTTCTGAATAAACAAAGAAAGCAAATTGATTTTAGGATTAAGATTCAAGGATTAAAAGCATCTAGGATCACAATTTCACCACCCTATGTTATCTCTACTGGTTCATGGTATTAAGGTTGTCTGATTAAAAACATGCTAAACATAAGCCAAGGACAACAAATAGTCATTGAGGTCCTTTTAAGAGTAGTATGCCAGAATGGTCATCTAAACACACAAACATGCAAAGCCAATAAATCATACTTGCAAAAGGATAATGATCACACCAATCACAAATAAGTTATGAATCTCAATCTGCCCCAGACTAGGGCTAAGAATACCAAGGTGTACATCCAAAGATAGAATTAAGAACAGATTCATAAAACATGCAAACTCAATCATCCAAACCCAATATTCATAAACACAGCAAAGCAACAAGGGGGCTACATTGCTCCCCTAGATTAAAAGACTACTCACGCATGATTACAAGCAAACACAAAGTAGAAAAGCTCAACATCTTCTTCTTAACCACGTGCACAGCAAAGCTTCAAATCCAGGCTCCAAAATCCGCGACTGCTGCTGTGACGGCTGCTCTCCTAGGTCAAGGAGCAACCTCCAAGTCGTGGAGCCTCTCTCTCTCTAAAAACGTGTAGGGGGTCTAGGGATGCATAGCAGAGGGCGTGGAGCTCTTATTTATAGAGTTTGGATAGCCCATCTATCAAAACAACGTAGTTTTGATAAGTAACACTCGAAACTTTAAAATCTCTATCTTCCATCCACAATTTGGACATGGGCCTTCAGAAACAATTGATCAGCATGAAAAAACGATAGGATCGGTCCAAAAATATCTCTGCATGTCAATTTGTACGTGATATGGTGAATTCACGTGCAACTCCAAATCAGCTCAAACTTCTCTCCAAGCTTCCTTGCATCCTGTAGAGGCCTGAGAGGCAAAAATAGGCTTGCACGTGAAATGGGTGAATTCACGTGCAGCTCCAAATGCTCTGAAATTTCTGTGGTAGGTAGAGGACATCATTCTAAGCAACTTTTGTTTGAGGTCATCTACTATGTCAAAAGTGAGTTCCAAAATCTGTCAAAACAGCTTAAAAACGCATGTATTTGCAAATAGCATCTTCCTAGGGGTTAGAGCAAATATATATGATATATGAAGCAATAAGGCTCTAATCATGCTCTTAAACATGCTAAATAAATACTAGAATAACGGCATAAAATGCACGTTATCAGACCATCAAGCTACTTCACAACCTAGAACCAGAGCATGGGAGGCCCCAAACGTAGCTGCTCATGCATCTCCTAGAGCATGGGAAGCCCTAGAAGCTCCAACTGCTGCATTTACCGAAGCTTGGAGGTGAGAAACACAGCAGCTCAGGGAGGCAAATGCCAGAACCCAGCGCGAGGTGGAAGCCCTGAGGAAGGACAACAAAGAAGTCAAAGGCCTCCTAGGCAAAATCTGGAAGGCCTTGAGCAAGAGGAAAGCATCAAAACGTTCTCCTATAGTGGAGATATCTGATGAAGAACCCTCTCCATCCCCTGAAGTTTCTTATCCAGCCTAGGCGGATCCACCTCAACTAGAATCTTCAGCTAGGCCATCCTACTATCACCCAGGAGGAGGCAGAGCCGAACAGGGTATTTACCTTTCCGGCCTTTTTACCGATCCCGCATATTCTCAGGCTCTTGTGCTCGTTATACATCCTGTCTCTTGGGGTACATACATGCCTCGTGAACCTAAAGACCTTCTTGGCCCTCCTATCCATTTAATCATTAATCCAGCCCTATCATCTGCTGAAAGTCAAGCGACATTTGAAGACTTCATTTCTCAGGTGTTAAGGGCTCGCTTTGCAAGGGACATGGACCTCTTCACCTCGTTTGTCCTTCAAAGGATTTTAGGCGATGAATATCTATACTCAGATGAGGTGGACTTATTTTGCAGGACTATGCGTTTTGTTGTGGAGGTTGAGCCTCATAATTACCCACTGTCCCAGTATACCTCTATTATGCTGTGCGAGCTTTATGAGAAACCTTTGACTAAAAGTGTGTGGCGCCAGCGTATAAATGGTCAGAATGAAGGGCACCGTCCTTGGCATGGTATGCACGAGGTGCCGATCCCTGTGCACATTGATCGTCACTATGTCTTGGTGCGTGTGGATTTGAGTGCGGGGCATGCGGTGCTTTATGATCCAAGCCAAGGTGAAGGGTTCACCAGAAGAAAGAGACGGCTTGTTCATGGGCTCATAAAAAGAATCAAGGATGCGATGAAAAAAGAAGGATTATTGCAGGATAAGCTCCCTCTTATTCACCTCAACGAAATGGAAATCCCTCAGCAGCCTAACCAAAATAAGTCCACCTCATCTGAGTATAGATATTCATTGCCTAAAATCCTTTGAAGGACAAACGAGGTGAAGAGGTCCATGTCACTTGCAAAGCGAGCCCTTAACACCTGAGAGTTAATGAAGTCTTCAAATGCTGCTTGACTTTCAGCAGATGATAGGGCTGGATTAATGATTAAATGGATAGGAGGGCCAAGAAGGTCTTTAGGTTCAGCAGGCATGTATGTACCCCAAGAGACAGGATGTATAACAGGCACAAGAGCCTAAGAATATGCAGGATCAGTAAAAGGCTAGAAGGGTGAATGCCCTGTTGCTGGCTCTGCCTCCTCTGGGTGATAATAGGATGGCCTAGCTGAAGATTCTGGTTGAGGTGGATCCGCCTGGGCTGGATAAGAAACTTCAGGGGATGGAGAGGGTTCTTCATCAGATATCTCCACTATAGGAGAACGTTTTGATGCTTTCCTCTTGCTCAAGGCCTTCCAGATTTTGCCTAGGAGGCCTTTGACTTCTTTGTTGTCCTTCCTCAGGGCTTCCACCTCGCGCAGGGTTCCGGCATTTGCCTCCCCGAGCCGCTGTGTTTCTTGCCTCCAAGCTTCGGTAGATGCAGCAGTTGGAGCTTCGGGGCTTCCTATGCTCTAGGAGATGCATGAGCGGCTACGTCTGGGGCCTCCCATGCTCTGGTTCTAGGTTGTGAAGTAGCTTGTTGGTCTTCGAGAGATGAGGGCCATTAATTCTTCAAATTGGGCACTAGTTATGTGCCCATTAATGACTGCCCAATTGATGACCTCCACTTCGCTCACCACCTACCCACGAATGCCTTGAAAGAAATTGAAAATATCTTCTTTGTGTACATTGAACTGCATGTACATGGCAGTGAGTCTGTATAGAGTCTGTTTCCTTTGATCCAAATAAGGAGAGGTCTCCCTTGCAAAGTCAGTGGATCGCTCCACATGAACACTGTGCCTAGCGGGCTGTGATGGAGGAGGAACATTGGTTGCCCAATGACCTCTGGTACTGATCCCCAAACCCCCTTCAAAGCATGCAATACTCTTAACACCCAGGTGAGAAGGAAAAGTGATGCTATCCATGGAGGAAAAATGCAAAGCGGCATGCTTTGAAATATCAAACACAAAAGTCCGCCATTTATCTCGCTTTGATGAGTTTTTCTCCCACCATTTAAAAATGGTAATGGCCCAATCCACATTTAGCATATGATCAATGCTATACATGAACTCCAGGTGTGGCTTAGGCACACTATCTATCCCACTGTCTGAATCAATAAGCATTTCCCTACCAGGTATGCTAGGCATCTAAATTTTCCAACAAAACCATTCTTGGTATACTGCATTGCCGACTTTGAAATTTTCTAGCATAGTTGCATGCAGGACCAAATTCTCCTAGGCTTAGCCGAGGGAAGCTATCACTGGGTGCGGGAGGTTAAAGCAATGTGTAATAATTTCAGGGGTAATTCGACATAAACCCCTTGCACAACCCTTATCGCTTCATCCTCACTCACATGGACAGATGCATAAAATTCTTGTAGGGTAGAGTAGGAAATAGCCGGGTGGGCAAATACTAACCTTTGTAATCCCAGATTTTGAATTTTAAGAGCCACCTCTCTAACCCAGCTTCTGACCAAGCCTCCAAAGCTTGCATATCAAGAGCATGCCCTAAGAGTATCTCCTCCTCAGGTTGGCTATCAGCACTAGGTGAGTGCACCTCCTCCTGGCCAGTCCTCCTTGTGCGCACCATCTTTGGAATGAGAATAAAGAGCAAAGAGCAGAAAACCGAAGAGCAAGAGAGCAAAAGAGCAGAGTTTCTCTAATACTCGGATCCGGAGTGATTTTTGTGTGGAAGCCTTTGAAGATGGCCTCTCTTTATATAGCATGCAGAAGGAAAGATGCTCCAATTGGCGTGATACACGTGCCCCTAAATTTTCAGAGTGTTCTGACCAAAATAGCCCTTGCACGTGAATTGGTTGAATTGGCGTGCAGGTCAGAATCGTCCCAAACTTTGGTGGTGGGTCTCCCTTGAGCTGGCAAGCAATAGTCCCTTCTGCACGTGAATTGTTTGAAGCTTCTAGGAGGGCTAAAATCGGTAGTTTGCATTTTTGAGCCTCCATATGACAAATAGCAATTCGCGTGCAAGAGTAAACATGATTCACATGGTCTTCATCTACCATTCCAGAAGTTACTCAAAAGAAGGTGCACGTGAATTGGGCAATTCACGTGCAAATTCACGTTCAGGCCCAAACTGGCACAAATTTCTCCACTTAGTTGCTTATGCATTATGGACCATCTTTAAGTCTTGCACGTGAATTGTTTGAGCCCATCTTCAAGCACTTTTGGGCTTCACTTGCTCCTTGCTCCTTGACTTTGACTTTAAAAATAATTCCATAAGTTCAGGACCCAATAATTTGCTCATCCTGCAAATGGTTAGTTAAGAAAGGAACAAAGTCTCCTGCACAATGGTTAGCTTGCAAACAAATTTATTGAATAAAATAAATAAAAAATAACATAAAATAAAATATAGCAATAAACATTGGGTTGCCTCCCAACCAGCGCTTTATTTAAAGTCTGTAGCTAGACTTTCAGTTATGATCATGCAATGGTGAAAGAGAGGGAATCAACTATCTCCCTCTGAGTGGAATCAAAGTATGGTTTCGAGTCTGTTGCCATTCACCCAAAATTTCTTGCCATCTATAGCTTGGAGCTCAAAGCTCCCATATGGCTTCTTATCAACTATCACAAAAGGTCCCATCCACTTAGACCTTAATTTTCTAGGAAATAACCTCAACCTTGTGTTAAATAGAAGAACTTTCTGCCCTAAGGTTAAAGGTTCATTGTTGAGTTGCCTAGCATGCCATTTCTTAGTTCTTTCTTTGTAAAATTTAGCACTATCATAGGCATCCAGCCTAAGCTCATCTAACTCAATTAGTTGAGTCATCCTAAGCTCCTTGGTCTCTTGTGGGTTAAAATTCAACTTCTTCAAGGCCCAATGCGCCTTGTGTTCTAGTTCCACAGGCAAGTGACATGCCTTACCATATAGAATATGGTAAGGTGACATCCCAATGGGAGTTTTGTAAGCTGTCCCATAGGCCCATAAGGCTTCATCAAGCCTTTGAGTCCAATCTTTCCTATTGGCTCCAACAGTTTTCTCTAAAATGGCTTTAATCTCTCTGTTGGACACTTCTGCTTGTCCATTAGCTTGTGGGTGGTAAGCTAAAGACTTCCTATGAGTGACACCATACTTGTTCAATAACTTGTCAAACAATTTGTTGCAGAAATGACTACCCTCATCACTGATTATAGCCCTTGGTGTCCCAAAACGGCTAAAGATGTTCCTAGTAAGGAAGTGAGTCACAACCCTAGCATCATTCACTCTAGTAGGATTAGCTTCTACCCACTTAGACACATAATTCACAAGCAAGCAAAATGTATGAATACCCATCGAATTGGGGAATGGCCCCATGAAGTCAATGCCCCAAATGTCAAAAATTTCAACCGGAAGGATTCCGGTTAAGGGCATCTCATTTTTCCTAGACAGACCACCTACCCTTTGACATCTATCACACTTTTTGATGTAGACATAGGTGTCTTTCACCATGTGAGGCCAATAAAAACCACACTGCATGATTTTAGCCACAGTTCTTTGCACCCCAAAGTGGCCCCCATAATGTGATGCATGACAATGATGTATTATGTCATCTACCTCCTCCTCAAGGACACACTTTCTAATGATTTGGTCAGAACACCTCCTATAAAGAATTGGGTCTTCCCAAATGAATTTCTTAGCATCCACTAACAATTTCTTTCTCCTGGTGGTAGTCTAACGCTTGGGTATGAACCCAGTGGCTAAATAATTTGCTATGTCGACAAACCAAGGAAGATGATGCACCTCAAATAACTTCTCATCGGGAAAGTCATCTACAATGGGTAGAGACTTAGGTGCATTCTCCACACGGGAGAGGTGATCAGCCACAGAATTTAGGGCTCCCTTTGTGTCTCTAATTTCAAGGTCAAATTCATGTAAGAGGAGAACCCACCTAATCAAGCGTGGCTTAGCTTCTTTTTTAGTAAACAAATATTTCAATGTAGCATAATCAGTATAAACAATGACTTTAGACCCAAAAAGGTAGGGTCTAAACTTGTTGCAGCCATAAACTACGACTAAAGAACTCTTTCTCGGTGGTGGTATAGTTCATTGAGCATCATCCAAGGTTTTACTAGCATAGTAAATGACCCAAAACACCTTGTCTCGCCTTTGCCCTAAGACTACCCCCACAAGATAATCACTCGCATCACACATTAGCTCAAAAGGTCGAGCCCGGTCGGGTGTGAGTATAACAGTGCGATGACTAACTTACCCTTGAGGATGTTGAAAGCTTCTAAGCAATCTGCATTAAACTCAAAGCTTGTGTCTTTTTTTAACAACCTACTCCTGGGTTTTGCAATTTTTGAGAAGTCCTTAATGAATCTCCTATAAAAGCCAGCATGGCCAAGGAAACTTCTCACTCCTTTTTCATTGGTTGGAGGTGGCAGAGTCTTAATAGTGGAGATTTTTGCCTTGTCTACCTCCAAACCATGTGCAGACACCTTGTGCCCTAGAACTATCCGCTCAGTTACCATGAAATGGCATTTCTCCCAATTTAGGACTAGTTCCTTCTCCTCACATCTCTCTAAGACCACATTTAGATTTTTCAAGACCGTTGGTAGGAGGAACCAAACACCGAAAAGTCATCCATGAAGACCTCCATGATCTCCTCAACCAAACCCCGAAAAATGGCCATCATACACCTTTGAAAGGTGGCGGGGGCATTACAAAGCCCAAATGACATTCTCCTAAATGCAAAAGTGCCAAAAGGGCACGTGAAGGTGGTCTTTTCTTGGTCCTCGGGCTTAACCATGATTTGATTATACCCGGAATAGCCATCTAAAAAGCAAGTAGTGACTATAGCCAGCTAACCTATCCAACATTTGGTCAATGGTCAATGAAAGGAAGAGGAAAATGATCCTTCCTAGTAGCCTTGTTCAGCTTTCATAGTCAACACACACTCTCCACCCCGTCACGGTGGCGAGATGGGATCAATTCATTTTTCTCATTTTTAATCATGGTCATGCCCCCTTTCTTGGGCACAACATGCAATAGACTCACCCACTCACTATCGAAAATAGCATAAATTATACCCGCATTTTTCCATTTTAAAATTTCTTTTCTAACAACTTCTTTCATGGCAGGGTTTAATCTTCTTTGTCTTTCAAGAATGGGTTTAAAATCATCATTCATCAAAATTTTATGCATGCAAATCCCTGGACTAATACCCCTAATGTCTTCAATGTTCCATCCTAGGGCCTTTTTGTGTTTCCTAAGGACTTCTAGCAATTGAGTGCACTCCACATCATTCAAATTAGAAGCAACAATGACAGGAGAATTGATTTGTAGAGTCCAGAAATTCGTACCTTAGGTGTCCAGGCAGCCCCTTCGGTTCCGGAGCCGGAGGCACGTCATCTTCTTTCTCCTCCTCGGCTTGCTCCAGAGTTTGTAGTTTGCTCATCTTCCTCACTGTCAAGTACATCTCTTCATCTTGTTGAGCTTCTATAAGTCAAGGGCTCCATTATTGGTGGTGGTAATTTCTTCCGCAAGTAGTCTTCCACCAATTCCTCAAGGTCTTCAACCCAAAGGCAGTCCTCCTCCTCTTGACCTTGCAAAGCCTTCCCCATGTGGAAGACTAAGGTCTCCTCATTAATTCTTAGAGTTAGCTGCCCTTGAGCAACATCAATCAATGCACAACCCGTTTTGAGAAACAGTCTTCCAAGGAGTAGCTGAACTCCTCTATCTTCTTCCATCTCCAAAACTACAAAGTCCGCTGGAAATATGAAGGAGCCCACTTTGACTAACACGTCTTCAATTATCCCTTCAGGCCTTCCAGTAGACCGGTCAGCAAACTACAATGATATTGAAGTGGGCTTCATGCCCTTAAGCCCAAGCTGCTAGTACAAAGCAAAGGAGATCAAATTGATGCTGGCCCCTAAATCAGATAGGGCCTGCTGCTGCGGTGCATTGCCAATCACAAAAGGGAGATTAAAACTGCCCGGATCTTTATGCTTGATAGGCAAACTCTGTTGAACAACACTGCTCACCTTGTTAGTGACTGCCACCGTTTCATGATCCCCATATTTCCTCTTCTTCTTCACAAAATCTTTGATGTACTTTCTGTACCTAGGCATCTGCTCCAAGATTTCCACAAATGGAATGTTAATTTCAAGCCTCTTGAACAAACTCAGAAAGTGCTCATGCTCTTCTTCAACCCTCTGGTTCCTCAGCCTCTGAGGAAATGGCATAGTAGGCCTGAGCTCTTGCCTCTGTTCTTCAGCTATTCTGTCTTGACTCAATTTCTTGGTCCTTCTTTTCTTGCACTCTTTCTTCACTTTATCCGATTTTCCTTGGACATCGCCTTCCAAGGGTCTGCTCTGTTCTTCTGGAATTGCCTTCTTCTTAGGCTCTTCAGCTTCTTTCAGTGTCTTCCCGCTCCTTAGAGTAATAGCCTTGCAGCTCTCCTTGGGGTTCACCTCAGTATCATTTGGACAAGATTTAGCTGAGACTCCTTGATTTACATTCTGGGCCAAACTCACAAGCAGTTTTTCTATATTCTTCATTGAAGATTCCATGGTGACTACCCTTTCCTCCAAATTATCCTCTCTTTTGGTTGGCTCATCCACATTCTGATATACCCTTCCTCTTTGCTTGTTCAGCCGAGGCCAGTTTCTGCTTGAATCATGGAGGTGGGTGTAAATAATTATCCGTAGCATACGGATTCGCTTCATCCCTGGGGGGCACATATTTGTCCTGAAATAAGGTATCTCCCCCTCGGTTCTGGTTTTTCTGAAATGGCTGAGATTGTCACTGGTTCTGGTTGTACCCTTATTGTTGTTGTTAAGGATAAAATTGTCGCTTCGATACAAGCCCTTTCCTCCAACATAATTTGCTTCTTCACCTCCACCCAGCCTTGCTTCGCCATTGGTAAAGCTTGTTATGATCCTTCAACTATAAGAGCCAATACTTCCATGCCTTTCACTAAAGCTTGAATCTTTGCTTGCATATCATTGGAAGAATTATCAACCGAAGCTATCTTCTCCCTTGGCTTTGAAGTACGCACATTAGACCCGCCAATCAGCTAATGACGGCCTCTCCAAGAGCTCTGCTCGTTGCATCGGGCTCTAGATTCATCAAGCATCCTCCAGGAAATGCATTCACCTTGTCTTGTGAGTGGGGACCAAGACGTGTGTAAAAGATTCAATTTGAATCCACTGGGGTCTTCCATGATCAGGGCATCTTCTCACTAAGTCTTTGAAACGCTCCCAAGCTTCATGAAGAGTCTCCATCTCATCTTGCCTGAATCTGCTAATCTCCCTCTCGAGCTGAATTACCTTGGAAGGAGGGAAGTACTTTGACATGAACTTGGTCCGCATCTCCTCCCAAGTGTTAATTGAACCTCGTTGTGATCGTTGAACCAGCCAAGAGCTCTATCCCTTAAAGAGAAAGGTAAAAGCCTTAGCTTTATTGCCTCCTCCGATACATTGTTGATCTTTATGGTGTCGCACATCCTGGTAGAACCTCATCAAATGCTGGTGTGGATCATCCACGGTTGTTCCTCCAAACGCGTTGTTGCTCACCATGTTGATCAATGCCGGCTTCACTCGAAGCTATTTGCTTGGACTCTTGTCTGCCGAATCCCAGAATAATGGTCTGATATCATTGGCCTCGCATAGTCTAAGAAGGTTCTGGGTGTAGGACCTTATTTTGTCCGGGTTGGACATACTAACCCCATTTGATATACCTTTCTGCCCATGCCATATACCTTATTGAATAGGTCCACAATGATCCCATACTTCCAGGGAATGGTCTACCCCAATCGGCACGAGATGGATACAATTGACACGGATAGGGGAGTTCAAAATTAATGACTTTTGCTACAAGTCCTTGAAGCGCCCTAAGACCAACACCAAGTGATGGAGGATGAAAATTCGAGACCAACGCACTTGACCGAGCTCAAATCGGACTTAAAATGAAGAAGTTATGGCCAAAACAACTTTCGTTGGAAAAAGTCAAACTTGCCAAAAGACGGTCAATGCCCCTGGTCAAACTGCCCGCAAAAGTGATCATGCGAAACTCTTCAAAATGCCTATGTAGGCGAATACGGATCTCCCCAAACAGTTCTTGGAAGGTTACCCATTTTTGCATTTTTGGTGGGGGTAAAAAGGTAATTAAAAAAACTTCGGGGTTGACCTTTGACCGTTGACCTGCCGACACTGCGACCCGTTGACCTTCGAAGCCTCGAAGCCCCGAAGCTCGAAGCCCCGAAGCCTCGAAGCCTCGAAGCCCCGAAGCATCGAAGCCTCGAAGCATCGGAGCCTCGAAGCCTCGGAGCCTCGGAGCCTCGAAGCCTCGGAGCCTCGAAGCCTCGAAGCCTCGCTGCCGACACTTCGACCCTTGACCCTCGAAGCCTATAACCCTCCGACCTTCGACTCGCCCTTTCGACCTTCAACCCCTAACTCTCGAAGCCTCGAAGCCCCGCTGCCGACACTCCGACCTTCGACCCTTCGACCCTTGACCCTGCGATGCCTTGACCTACGACCCACGGACCCTCGAAGCCTGTCAACCTCCGACCTTTGACCCTTCAACCCGTTGACCATTGACCTTCGACCTGCCGACACTCCGACCTTCGAACCTTGACCTGTAATACCAATAAGTTTTCGGCCTGTTGACCGTTGACCTTCGACCTGCCGACACTTCGACCCGTTGACCATTGACTTTTGCCCCACTGAAATTCGACCCACCAAAGCTTCGACCCTGCCGACACTTCGAACCTCCGACCCTTTCTGCCTTCGCTGATTTTTTTTTCGTTGGCTTCTCGCGCCGACTTTTTTTCGTTGGATCAAACCCGAATTTGGATAATGCCGTTAAAGCCTTATGTAATTTGATCCGAGATCTTTTGTGTTTATTTGATCATTGCGAAGGTATGTCACTAATCCAAAGATGCACTCGTGAGAGCAAAGCTAAGGACAGGATACATAATCTTGATCCGGACAAGAGTTAGTGTCGTCAAACACTTGGTAAATAACCAAGTAACAATAAGTGCGGAGTAAGGAAAATAAATGCGGAGTAAGGATAAGTGCGGAGTAAGGAAAATAAGTGCGGAGTAAGGAAAATAGATGCGGAGTAAGGAATCCGGACTTATTACTCGCCCGGAGTAAGTAACTTACACACGGAGTAAGGAACTTACATACGGAGTAAGGAACTTACATACGGAGTAAGGAACTTACATACGGAGTAAGGAACTTACATGCGGAGTAAGGAAGCGCCCGACACGGACTAAGGATTCTAGTACCGAATAGATACGGAGTAAGCAACCACTGACACGGAGTAAGGTTCCGAGCTTCATTAACTACGGAGTAAGGAAAATTACACCGGACCAAGAAGACACTGCTCCAATGAAACCGCATTTAAAGTTATCGGCTCGCTGTCCCGATGTAAGACGAATGCATTTAGAACAAGAAGAATCTTACACGTGGATCATCCGGATATGTGGACACAACCTTAATTGTATCTCGGAACTCACAAAGACACTTATACTCTTCAAGTCCAAGATCTTGAGCTCCACAATCCGCAGACGGACAAGGCGGATAGATTACCGAGGGATAGTTAGTGCGGAACGCATTCCGGAACTTCAAGTTCCAAGGTTGTCTCTTAGGAATGTTTTGTATAAATATTTATACTTATACTTCATGTAAAAAGGTGTGAGCTAGAGCGAAGAAGTGCAAAAATATAGAAAAGGCACTTGGCTAGTGTGTGAATTCAAAGTTGTAAACGAGTGTAAGAGAGTGTTTGCTTCTATTTTGTTGTAATCACTTTGTGATAATAAAACAAAATACTTCCACTATCTGGTTATCTTCCGCAGTGATATTATCACTTAAACTAGATAAGTCTTTGTGTCTTGAGAGAAAAGAAAGAGTTCAAATAAGAGCCTATTCACCCCCCCCCCCTTTAGGCTCCAAGGGACCATCAAGTGGTATCAGAGCAAGTTCTACTTCGTTCTAAGTAGAGATCCCACTCTTTCAATCTCAGAAATGGCCGAAGAAAGCAGTATGCTTTTCAACACTCGCCTTAACTCCGGAGGTGCACAGGAGCCCATCCCGAATCGAAGCGACGGTGAAAATGTCGATCCACCACAACCCGCTGCCGCCACCGCTTCTCAACCACGGAGTTCTGGGTTTACTCTAACGAAACCGCCCAAATTCACACCTGAGCTTTTCTCCCAGTGGAAAGCTCGCATGAAGATGTTTATGGTTTGCCATGATCATCTTATGTGGCCATGTCTTCATCAGGAGATTCCAATTCCGATGACTATCGGAGAACATGGCGTAAGGAGGCCAAAGACCGATCTTGAACTTACCAACGATGAAAGAGCCTGGCGGTGCGCTAGTGAAAAGGCTCGGCTTATGTTACATCGTCCTTGGATTCCGAAGCTTTCCACGGACGTCCAGGGCTGCACGACAAAGAAAGGCGTTTGGGACAAACCGACAATCCTCTATGAGGGGAGTCGGTCCCAGGATGCGAAATGTGATCCGTACTCTCGAGACGAACTTTGAGAGTTTTAATCATAAACCGGGCGAATCACTTGAAAGCATCTATCGGAGATTCGGCAAGCTCATACTTGAACCGAAGACTGTCAATGAGCATTACTTTCAATCCCGGATCAATGACAAGTTCTTTCGCTCCTTGCCTGGGATCGCTACTACTCCAAACAACTCCGGATGCAATCGGACAAAAAGCGCAGTATGTTCCCCTTGAAGAACTATATGGAGAGCTGCGGACTCACGAAGTCGAGGTTTAAGTACTCCGACAGAGATGAAAAAATAGCTCGGAAAGAAAAGGGGGTAGCTCTCAAAGCTACCGAATGTCTAAACATATCGAGGAATGATGATACGGACGTATCCGACAATTCCGATTCGACGAGGAGGAGGAGATAGCCCTTCTTGTCAAATCCTTTGAGCGATTCCTACGGAAAGCAGAAAAGGGATCGAAGACGCTCATCATCATCGTTCCAACGGAAGGAGCGACCGAGTCCGGTTCCCAGGAATGTTTCAACTGTGGGAAAACGGTCACTGGGCCAAGGAATGCAAGTCCAAAGCAAAGGTGGCCGAGAAAAGTGACAAGGTAAATTCTCGCCGCTCCACCTCGGATAACGGCAAGAGCAAGAGAAAGGCGCTCGTGACTAAATACATGAGTGGCTCGGAAGAAGAGGAGGAATCCTCGGATGATGAGCCGACCATTAACCGAACGTCGCCTCATGGCAAATCTGAGGTACCTTCTATCTCCGAGCTCCTGAGTAAATTAGAATCTCTTACTATTGCATGTGATCATGAAAAGAATGAGAGACTAATAATAACTCAAATGTACAAAGATATGGAAAGTCGGAATAAACGTCTCGAATTTACCATTAATAGACTCGAAAAGGACGTCGGCCGACTTCAGGGGAAAGGAAGCTTGGTATCATGATCTAAGAGCTGAAAATCATCTCTTAAATACCAATCTCTCAGGCCTAAAAGTTATAGTTAAAAGACTCGAAAATGAACTGGAACAGAAAAGGGAAATAAATCGTAAGTGGCTAAAATCCGGGAAATAGCCTCTACCTTTAGGACCGATCCCGACGACATTCGAGTCAAACCTGGTCTAGGTTCCGAACCATCAACCTCCATAGCTAAAGCCACTGAGTGTCCTCCGGATTTCACTCCTAAACTAACCAACTTATATCCTGTTAGTACATCTAAACCGTTGGATGGTTTCATTTCAGGTGGCACCATAGTTTATGATTGTGGACCCGAGGTCATTCTTGCACTTCCCAGAAACGGTAGCACCCGTAACTAAAGATGAAGGGAAGGTCGCTGCAGTTAAAGCCAAAATGTAGCACCCAAAAAGAAAGACAAGGCTAAGGCTGACGCATTTAGGGCCAAGAGCGCGTCACCCAAACGTAATGGATTAGGCCACGTGGAACAGAGTAGAAAATCTCAGAAAATCTAAGAGACTGTATCCCCTGTTTGTACTTCACATTATAGTGTCTGTTCCATCTGTAGGGAAATGGGTCATTATCACTATGAATGTTGGAGTCTATCCGATAGCCGGCTTTGTAATCAATTTCAATCAAATAAAGATCAGTTTTATAAAAGGGGTTCTTCGAGCAAAACAAAATCTAAATCTAAAAGGAGTGTCTCTCCCAAGAAATCCCAAATAAAAGAAGCAGCTGAAACTAACAAGTTAATGTCAACTTGGAAAGCTAAGAGTCCTAACAAAATCAAATCCGTAAATGTTGACAATACTTGCTGCTCACTCTAACCGCCTGAAACAAGTTTGGGCACCAAAAGTGTAAACTGTTGTCTTTCGGGAGCATCTCTGGAATGAATTGCCGGATCACTTGAAGTTAAAGATAAATCAAAGCAAGTGGATCCTTGATAGTGGATGCTCCTGGACATATGACGGGTGACCAGGACTCTACTTGTAGAAGTTAATGATAAACAAGGTCCATCCGTCTCATATGGCGACAACGACAAAGGTAAGACCGTCGGGTATGGCACTTTAACTAACGGTTGTGTATCAATCACTAAAGTTGCACTAGTCGAAGGTTTAAAGCATAATTTGCTAAGTGTCGATAAACTATGTGACAAAGGATTTACTATTTCCTTTTTTGTCCAACACCAGTACGAAGAGAAAACTTATCCGGAGATGTTAAGTTATCCAGGATCAAGAGATGGGGACATATACTCGGTGGTCTTAAGAAATAATTCTTCGACCTGTATGTTTCCTCACGAAAGCAACAGATGAAGATAGTTGGTTATGGCACAAGCGATGCGCACATTTGAACTTTAAGACTTTGTCTAAATTAGCATCACTTGATCTTGTCACCTGTCTACCCAAACTCAAGTTCTCCAGAGACACTCTGTCGAGAATGCCAACTTGGTAAACAGACCAAACACGGCTTTAAGAGCAAATCGGTTAACTCAATAATCGCTCCTCTGCAACTTCTTCATATGGACCTATGTGGTCCTATATCTGTTTCATCACTAGGCAAGTGCGAGATATACCCTTGTGGTTATCGATGATTTCACCCAGAATACACATGGGTGATGTTCCTGAAATCAAAGGATCAAACTTTTGAACATCTTGTAGATCTCTTCAATTGGATAAGCAACTCACAAGGACTGAGCATTAAATGCATCAGGAGTGATCATGGTACAGAATTTGATTTTTCCGAAATGAGATCATATTGTTCGAGCAGGGCATACAACATGACTTTTCTGCGCCCGAACCCCACAACAAAATGGGGTAGGCGAGCGCAAGAATCGAACTTTAGTTGAAGCTGGTAGATCCATGTTAGCGGGGGCAATGCTTCCTCTCGGTCTATGGGCTGAAGCTGTGTCCACCGCCCGCTATGTTCAAAACGAACTCTAATAAATAAATCTACCATGAAAACACCCTATGAGATGTGGAGAGGTCGAAAACCTTCAATTTCACATTTCGGAGCTTTCGGATGTACTTGCTATATACTTGATCAATGGCAAAGAGACCCGGAATAAATTTGAACCAAAAATCCGATGATGGGATTTTTGTCGGGTACTCACTTCATAGCAAGGCTTATCGGGTCTTCAATAGAAAACTTTTTAAAGTTGAAGAATCTATCCATGTAACCTTTGATGAAGCTAATCTCGATTGGTCAAAAGTCGGTCCTTCAAATTCTAATCTGCAGGTCATAAACGAAACGTCGATTACTCAAAGTTTATGAATATTCCTGCTACACATCCTGACCGGTATCCTGACCAACCACGTGGCATCCGCGAAACACAACGGAATTTTATGGATGATGCTACGGATGACTCGGACTCCGGACTACCACTTAGCTCCGGACAAACTCCTAGATACACAAACTTCCGGAGCACCTTCAAGTCGTTCCGGACTAGTTAACACTTGAAAAAAACGTGTTGAAGAACCAATCAGTTCATCCGTACCTCTAAATACGGAAACATCTACTCCGGACGAAGCCCAACCAGTTGATACAACTGAACCACCCAATCTGGAAGAGCTTCAAATTGTTCAAGGACAACCAACACACGCACGGAATTATAGATGGACTCGAAACCATCCCTCGAGATCAAGTGATTGGTGATCCTACTGTTGGTGTAAGAACAAGAGCAGCCACCTCAAACATGAGTCTTCACTCATGCTTTCTATCTCAAATAGAACCAAAGGTGGTAGATGAAGCTCTTCAGGATTCATACTTGGATAGAAGCCATGCAAGAAGAATCGAATCAATTTAAGAGAAATAATGTGTGGACCTTAGTACCAAGGCCTAAGTCTCGACAAGTCATTGGCGTTAAATGGGTGTTCCGGAACAAACTTGATACGGATGGAATAGTAATCCAGGAACAAAGCCAGGCCGGTAGCCAAAGGATATCGTCAAGAAGAGGGAATAGATTATGATGAAACCTTTGCTCCGGTCGCAAGACTTGAGGCAATCCGAATGTTTTTGGCGTATGCTTCATATGAAAACTTCATAGTTTATCAAATGGACGTCAAGAGCGCATTCCTGAATGGAGACCTTCAAGAGGAGGTGTATGTTGAACAACCTCCCGGCTTCATTGAACCTAAGGCAGGACATCTTGTCTACAAACTTCGAAAGCTCTATATGGTTTGAAGCAAGCTCCCGGAGCCTGGTACGACACACTGTCAGAATTCCTACTTGCTCATAACTTCCAAAAAGGGAAGATAGATACCACCCTATTTCTACGACAAGAGAAAGGACACACTCGATCGTACAAATATACGTGGACGATATCATTTTTGGATCAACAAATCCGAAGCTTTGTGAAGAGTTTGCTAAGTTGATGACAGGCAAGTTTGAAATGAGCATGATGGGAGAACTGTCCTACTTCCTTGGAATTGAAGTCAAACAATTAAAGGAAGGAATCTTTATCAATCAGGCTAAGTACACTCGCGATCTTATTAAGAAGTTTGGTATGGAAGGTTCATCTCCCGTCAAAACTCCAATGCCTGTCGGTGCCAAGTTAGATCCTGATATGGACGGCATATCGGTAAATGTGACCGACTACGAGAGGGATGATCGGATCCTTGCTCTATCTTACAACAAGTCGCCCGGACATTATGTTTGCAACTTGCATTTGTGCACGATATCAGGCGAATCCCAAGGAGTCACATATGCTTCATGTAAAACGGATCTTAAGGTATCTCAAAGGGACGATGAATTTGGGACTCGGTACCCAAAGGAGTCCAACTTCACCTTATCAGGGTACTACGATGCCGACTTCGTGGATGTCGCATCGACGGGAAAAGCACAAGCGGTACGTGTCGGTTTCTTGGAAATAGATTGATCTCATGGTTCGATGAAAGCGAATTCCGTATCAACCTCTACTCGCTGAGGCGGAATATATCGTCGCTTTGGAAGTTGTTTGCACAGACTACTTTGGATGCAAAGTCAACTTACCGACTACGGATTCAACATGTCCTCTATTCCACTTTACTTGTGACAACACTAGTGCAATTGCCATCAGCAACAATCCTGTCATGCATCCTAAGACGAAGCACATTGAGGTCAGGTATCACTTCATACGCGATCATGTTCTTAAAAAGCATATTTCACTGGAACATGTTGCCACCGAAGATCAATTAGCAGACATATTTACAAAGCCCCTCCCCGATGCGAGGTTTTCCGAACTACTCTTCCAACTAGGTATGCTCGACTTCTCTGCATAGTTTCTCATTTAAATTTCACAACAAGATATTCTCTCACAAACCATGCATTGTATGTTTACTTGAAAGTAGTAGAAACTCACTGATTGCATTGCTGATCATACTTACTGTCTCTCCACGGTTCCATGTTTCGATGTTAATCTCAACCTCATATTGGGAGGATGCTTGCGTTTCCCGACTGAAGTCGTTTAAAGCTAACATAATTACGCTTTATATGATTTACCTCGATCGGATTCATGATCTTCATATCCATTAATCACCACATGATCAAAGCTTGTTCATTTAGATTACTCCATTAACGTGCATAGTTGAAGGAGTGAAATGGGCTAGCTTGGAATGCCTGGTGGATGAATACACAAACGCATTCTGATCAACTTCGAAGTATAGTCTTCTAATAAGATAGACAGTGCTGAACTACAAATTGGAACGGTCAACCGAGAGGATTGCACAATCTACGGGGAGAAAATGCTTTATATTTTATTCGATAATACCCCCGTATATGTCTCATGACCTTTTTCCTTGACCGTCTATCCGAGGGGGAGCTTTTCATTGAGAGGATTAAATGATCTACGGGGAGCAGCAATGAACCCCTAATATGTCTCGGATTCTCCCTTCTCTACGCTATTACTTCCGGATCCGACTGGACATGCTGTTTTAAATCGGAAAAGCGGCATGTGTGGATGTATGTTCTTCCTTCAACCATGCATTTTAATCGATTAATCATCTGCATTCTTTTGACATGTGTTCACCTTTTCATCTCACACTCATGAATCCTAATGAAGCCAAATCATTTGACCTTTAATTAATCTTAGCTACGCTTATTCGGCAAGGACGGTTTCGCTATGTTGACCTATATGAACCTTGTATTGCTATCCGACATATGCCCTGACTCGATAATATTGATCAAGTTCACATTGTGTACGTCTACTACATTCTTAGCCATGCATGAGTTCGGTTTCTTATTAGTTCGGATTATGTTATTTTTCATTGATTATCTTCTCTAATCCGTACTAATCTTTGCCTGTTAAGCTTTTGTATTTTCAGTATATTTTTATTTAGCTACAAGGTTCAGATTTTCTTTGCAATCTGTATTGATAAATCCAGTCCATAGTCTCGGATTTGAAGTGTTGTGGTACTTCTCTTCTCTTCGACTTATTATTCGCAAAGGAATCTACTCTACATTCTCACCAAACTCGTTTACGACGGACAAGGTCTATTATTCATCCGGATACTCTTTCACGAATATTATTAACTCCGGATGAGTGTCGGCTCTTTCCTCCTGGACTCCCGACTTTGTTCAATTGTGACAATCCACGTATACTCATATGTCGCATGCTTTTGAGGAGGAATAATGATGATTCATTAAATGCCTATCTCGGGTTGCCCACACACTTCTCTGGATGGCAACCAGTTGTCATCGCTACTTGGTCATGCGGTCTCCACGACATCGTTTTATTCGGAGACGCCTCGATATCCAGGACAAATGACATCGGCATGTCGCGCGGGTCCCCACCTCACTCCCACATTCCTAGACCCGCCGACATTTGCGGACTTGGTCTTATATGTTCGGATCATTCTGCCGAAGCACGAGTATTGCTTATTTCAAATCCCTAACCCTCTCGTTGCTCCTTCTACCGTCAAGACCTCACCTTTCCTCTTTTCCTTCCCATCAAATCTGCAATGGCACCCAGAATCTTTCTTTCCGGCGTTAATCCTGGCCATCTAGTTGATTGGAATGCTGTTTCTAATCCTCCGGATTGGTTTCACCATCTTCGCCCTCTTCTTGAAGCCTCGCACATCCTCAACCTGGTCTCCAATCCCATCGATCTTTTTATCGATGACATTCTTGAGTATTACCAACGGATTCGCTGCACTACCGATTCCATAACCTCTCATGTCCGCGGCGAATCCATCATCATCACTCCGGCTGTTCTCCGCGCCGCTCTTCACCTTCCTCTTGGTGAACCACAGCGTCCGGATGCCGAACCGATGGCGGCTTCTATGGGGTGCACATCCAAAGGGAAGGAATACAAGGTGAAATCCTTCCAGGGTCGCTATCGATGTATGGCGACTATTCTAAGTCGATGCCTACGGCTCGCACATCGCCCTGGACTCGGTTCCGTACGATCTTCTACCTGGCCATGTACGGCGTTTTTGAAGGTCTTCCGATGGATTGGGGGATGTTCTTATTTCGTTTGCTAAGAATGGTCCCAAAAACCATTCCTATGGGCGCATCCTCGGCATTGTCTTCCGGCATCTTCGTCCGGACCATTTCGCCCAAGTTGATGCTGTCTCGTTTCCCTCGGCTCTTTATCTTCGTCACCTTACGCCGGACGGAAACATGACCGCTCGCCGACCCACGGTAGCTCTCCGCGCTCGCCTGCCTCGGAACAACAAGGCGGCTACGTTGGTGACCCCTCCGACGCCCAAGCCCCCGAGGTCGGTTACGTACACCGATCCTCCCGGATTCGGTCCGTAGCTTGCGCCCTCCCACTCACGGGCCTCCCGGCCAAGCGTCCGTGCTGAACCGTCCGAGGTTGTGGGGCCCTCTCGGCGCGGTGCGTCGAGAGCGTTTCCTCGGCCCCCTCTGCTGCTGATGTCCCCACTCCCTGTAAGGACCCGTACCTTGAGTTAGTCGGTTTTGCCTCCCGAGTAGAGTTTTTCTAGATTTTGACCTAGTAGTTGGACTCCAATGAATTCACGTGCAAAAGGAAAGATGCTTAGAATGATGTCCTCTATCTACCACGAAGTTTCAGACCAAATGGACATGTATGTGAGGTGCACGTGATATGGGTCCAATTCACGTGCAAGTGTAATTGTCTTCCAAGTGATGCAAGGAGGCTAGGGGTGAAGTTTGAAAGCATTTGGAGTTCATATGGAGTTGCACGTGAATTGGGAATTCACGTGCAAATTGGCGTGCGAGCATATTTTTGCATGGGTCCCTTGGTTTTGGCATTCTAAGGAACTTTCTCCAAAGGACCATGTTGAAATTCCGAATATTTTGGTGTGTATGGATGCGGAAAGGTTGTAGCTTGTGTAATCAAAACTACGTCGTTTTGATCCTGGGTTTACTTAATCAAAACTACGTCGTTTTGATGTGAATGGTGTCTATATAAGGAGGGCTTGAGTTTGAGTTAGGGTTCTTGTGTTCCTTTCTTTGCACGCCGCTGAGAGAGAGAGAGAGCTAGAGAGAGAGAGGGAAGGGGGAGTTCTTTGGTTCTTTGCCGGAGCATCTTGCGTGGGGAGGACGGCGTTTGGCGCGGGAGCAAGGAAGATCCGCTTTAAGGTAGGGGTTCTGTTCTTCCTAAACCCTCCTGTCCTAGGGTCCTAGGGGCAGATTCTGGTCGTATCTGTTTATATATATATATGTAAATTCATATAGGTGTGATCTCCTATATGAATGTTGGCCTTCATGGCATTTTGGTGTGGTTCCGTGATCTATATGCTATATGTTTGATGAAAAGCCTGTGTGAATATAGTTATGTGTATATGCCTGCCAAGTGTTTGAAATTATGCCTGTGAGGTCGTGCATGTTATGTGTTTGTGGAAATGCTGTGTGGCTGGGTTTGTGAGCTTGTGGATATATGCATGCTAAGTGTTCGAGGTTATTCTGTGTGACTAAGCATACTTAGTGTTTGATGTTATGCCTGTATGGCCATGTGTCTTGCGTGTTTGCTTGTACACCCGGTGGGTATGGAAGCCTGGGACTGTTTTGTGGAACCCGGTGGTTGTGGAAGCCCGGGATTTTTTGTGGAACCCGGTGGTTGTGGAAGCCCGGGACTGTTCTTGAAACCCGGTGGCCGTGGAAGCCCGGGAGTGTTTATGTACTAGCCCATGTATGACTGTGTTTGCCGTTATAGCCTGTAACCATATCTGGTGGGATAATTGTATCACGACACAAGACCTGTACACAAGGCATGTAGATACCAGGTGCATGGGATGGGTTGGGGAGACATGATCCCTACCGGAGCGTGGTTGCTCACCCCTCCTACCATGTTGTTTTCTTTTCGGGAACCTACGGGCGTTAGGTGGGACCCCAAGGTGGAAGACCTTATTTATTTAATTTGTTTATGTTATTTTTATTATGAGAATCGATGTAACCCCAGGTGGGGAAAGGATTTTGTTGTAATAAACTGGATTGGATGGCTTTTAATGAATATTACTTTCTTGAATGTTGTGGATGTTTAAAATGTTAAATTCTTGTTTTGTATCCTACCCCTTTGCCCTCCGTGTGGGTAAAAGGGAGTCACGTACCGGTTTCCTCGGGTTGGAAATCCGGGGCGTGACAATATGGTATCGAGCATGGTCTAGTTGGCCTAGGGTAGTGGGCGGACTTGGTTATCTTGAGTCCTTTGGAGGAGCCTGGAGGGACATGCCTGATCAACATGGTCCTCTTTGAGCCTCCAAGGTGTGCTTGGGGTAGTCCGGTCTTGTAGTAGGATTTGCATGCATTGGCATTAGGGCACTAGTTGCATTTCTTTGTGAATGTATGCTAAAGCGTGGATAAAATCATATGATTAAGTGAAATGTGCAACTCCGATTTGTTTGGCAATGTGTACTTGAATCGTGCAATGTGATTGATGCAATGTATGTGTGTAACATCACGTGATAGTGGAATTGATCGGTGGGGGTAGAGGTAGTGACGCGATAGATTATAAAATTGTTTTGACGTTGTGCTTCTTACTTCGTGTAGTAAGAATGCCGCCGAGGAGAGTGACACGTGCGTCCGGGGCGATGGGCGATGAGTCATCTGCCCATGAGGGTCCGGGTGCGGGACCATCCGTTGGAGGGCATGCGTTGTTCCGGCACAACTACAAGAAGGCATCCGGCTGGAGGTACGAGAGCTACGGGAGGGACTCCGGCGGGACGTTCGGGAGGAGGTGCGCCGTGAGATGGCAAAGACAGCGGTGGTGCCACCACCACCACCACCGGGGGAGAGCCGCCTCGTGAGCGTGAGAGTTCGCTGGGTGGTGTACCGACCCGTGCGAGAGGATGACGTAGTGACACGGTTCCGAAAGGAACAACCTCCGCGATTTAAGGGGGGAGAAGATCCTGTGGTAGGCGAGCGGTGGTTGAGGCGGATTGAGCACGTGTTCTCCTTTCTCCTGCCCCAGGGAGGAGGATAAGGTGCGGCCGGCAATTCGGCGGCTGGAGGGGGACGCTTTGGAGTGGTGGACGAGTGTTGCGGGGAGCCGTGCGGTGCAACTCATGTTTTGGGAGGAGTTCTTGCAACTCTTCCAAGATGAGTTCTTCCCAGAATCGGTGAGATGGCAAAAGAGGGAAGAATTTGGCAGCTTGACGGGGATCCAAGACGGTACCTGAATATGAGCGGGAGTTCCGGAGATTGAGTAGGTTTGCTCCTCGAGATCGTGGTAAGGGGAGGACCTGAAGGCCCACAAGTTCACTCGGGTCTTAGGCCAGCCCTTAGGGAGAGGGTGGCGATTCTACGCTTAAGACCTATGCCGAGGCCGTGGAGACGGCCCGTATAGGCGAGAGGGAACTGGATGATGGGAGGCAGGCCCATCGGGGGCGCCAGTTGCGAGTGGGCCTGATCGAGATGCAGGGTCCAAGAGGCTCAGGACGGAGGAGAGGGATAGCGGTTCCTTCCGCAGCGAGGGGACAGACATTGGTGAACCCAGGGAGGTCTAGCTTTGGCGGTGGCCGACGGGCGGTCCAGGCGGGGGTCTCCCCGGCGGTTGTTCTTGCTGTGGGGAGCAAGGCCACTTGAGGAAGGAGTGTCCAAAGAGGGACCGGAAATGCCATAGATGTGGACGAGAGGGCCATCCGAGCCGGGTTTGCCGGAGTGGCAACAGGGGAGTTGGAGGCATGACATCCGGCACAAGGAGTGATGCCGGTTTTCGTGCACCGGTGAGAGACCAGCTCGTCGGTGGCGGGCCCGACCAAGCAGGGATCCGGTCGGACCCGACCTCGGGGGAGGCCGGAGCGGCAGCGAGACCGAGGCCGGAGGCAACCTTAGCGGGAAGCGTCCGGTGAGTGAGCCGACTAGTGGCACGGGCCAAGGGAGGGTGTTTGCGCCGGAGGCGACATACCAGGAGGAGGCCGAGCTACCACCCCCACCAGCTGAGGGTGGAGCAGACCATCGGTGGTTAGAGGTACCCTCTTGATCTCCCGTACCTTAGCTTCTCTTCTTTTCGATACGGGTGCATCGTGTTCGTTTGTTCTTGAGCCTGTGATAGATAGTTTGGGGTTAGCCTGTGTGGAGGCCGCGAGGCCCCTAGTTGTGGAGTCTCCGGTGGGAGGCATGATAGAGGTACGACGAGTGTGTTGTGACCGTGTGTTAACCATAGGAGAGGTGGAGCTGCGTTTTGACTTGCATGTGATGCCTTTGAGGGCGTTTGACCTGATCTTGGGTATGGATTGGCTTATGGCTTTCCAGGCCAAGATAGATTGTTATCGGCGGCGTGTGACCTTCGTGACACCTGCGGGGACCTCTTGCACCCTGCAGGGGGGAGTGGGATTGTGAGGCGAGTCGGGCCGGGCCGATGTTGGACCAGGTGGGGTGCCATTACCCACAGGTTGGCAGCCCCGACCTTTGCTGAGGAGGGTAAGGTGGAAAAGAGGGTGTGGCCCGTGTTGTGGACCAATTTCGGGATGTTTTTCCTGAGCGGTTGAGGAGTTTGCCACCTAAGAGGAGTGTGGAGTTCACCATCGAGTTGGTGCCGGGGACAGGTCCAATTTCCCAAGTAGCGTATCGTATGGGGCCAGCCCGAGCCGAGGGAGCTTCGAGAGGCAAATCGAGGAGTTGGTGGGCCAGGGGTATATCGGACCAAGTACCTCACCTTGGGGTGCTCCGGTGCTCTTTGCTAAGAAGGCCGATGGCACGCTTCGTCTCTGCATCGACTACAGGAAGTCGAATTCGGTGGATCGTGTGAAGAACAAGTACCCGTTGCCTCGGATAGATGACCTGTTTGACCAATTGAGTGGGGCCCAGGTGGTTTTCCAAGATAGATTTACGGTCGGGGTATCACCGGCTCGGGGTTAGGGAGGAGGACATCCCTAAGACGGCTTTTCGGTGCAGGTATGGGCATTATGAGTGGGTAGTGATGCCTTTCGGGCTCACTAATGCGCCAGCGGTGTTCATGCATTTGATGAACCAAGTCTTTGCCCCATACTTAGACTCGTTCGTGGTGGTGTTTATCGACGACATCTTGGTGTATTCCAAGACCGAGAGGGAGCACGTGGAGCACTTGGCAACAAGTGTTGCAAACCTTGAGGGACCAGCAGTTGTTTGCTAAGTTTAGCAAGTGTGAGTTTTGGGCTGCAGGAGGTTCACTTTCTTGGCCATGTGGTGTCAGTGAGGGAGTTAGGGTGGACCCGGCCAAGATTGAGGCCGTGGCATCGTGGGCAAGGCCAACCAACGTTTTTGAGATCCGTAGTTTTCTTGGCTTGGCGGGGTACTATCGTCGTTTTGTAGAGGGGTTCTCCCGTTTGGCGGCGCCTATGACGGCGTTGACTCGGAAGGGCGTGAAGTTTGAGTGGACGGACAAGTGCCGGCGGGCGTTTGAGACTCTCAAAACCCGTTTGACCACTGCACCTGTGTTGAGGTTGCCTAGGGAGGATATTCCATATGAGGTGTCTTGTGATGCGTCCAGGGTTGGTTTGGGGTGTGTGCTTATGCGGGGGCACGGTGTGGTAGCTTATGGGTCAAGGCAATGAAGCCTCATGAGCGGAATTATCCTACTCATGACCTTGAGTTAGGCTTGTCATCTTCGCCCTGAAGAGTTGGCAGCACTACCTCTTGGGGGAAAAGTTTGTGGTGTTCTCGGATCACAAGAGCCTTCAGACATCTTTACTCGAAGGACTTGAATTTGAGGCAAAGGAGATGGGTGGAGTATTTGCAGACCTTTGATTTTACTCTTGCCTATACCCCGGCAAGGGTAATGTTGTGGCCGATGCATTGAGCGAGAAAAGGGAAAGCCGAGGTGGCCGTGAGAGAGTGGAAGCCGATGGAGCAGTTGGCAATGTTGCAGGCAGCGACTGTTGTTCGTGATGGTGGGACGATCCCTGAGTCCTTTGGTGGTAGTGCTGAGTTGTACCAGCGCGTCCGGGAGGGACAGTTGGGTGACATTGAGTGTGAGGTTCTCCGTGCCCGTATTGAGGCCGGGGAGCTATCCTGGAGACCGGACGAGAGGGTCCCGAGCATGAGTTGTCATTTCAGGGACGGTTGGTAGTAGCTTCTTCCCTCAGGGATGAGGTGATGAGGGAGTTTCACCAGCTCTAGAGTTGTCTGTGCATCCAGGGGGGTACGAAGATGTATCATGCGCTTCGGGCACATTTTTGGTGGCCTGGGATGAAACGCGATGTGGCTGCCTTTGTTTCGCGGTGCCTCACGTGTCGGCGGGTGAAGGTCGAGCATCGGCGGCCGGCGGGCATGTTACTGCCCTTGCCCATAGCGGAGTGGAAGTGGGACCATATAGCGATGGATTTTGTGACCGGTCTTCCACCCACCACTGGGAGGAAGGATATGATTTGGGTAATTGTGGATCGACTCACAAAGTCGGCCCATTTCCTGGCTGTTCGCGAGCGGGACTCCATTGGGACCTTGAGTCACCGTACATGAACGAGATTGTGAGACCGCATGGCGTACCCTCATCGGTTGTCTCGGACCGGGATTCGAGGTTCACTTCCCGTTTCAAGGGCAGGTTTGCAGGAGGCTATGGGGACCAAGCTTCATCTGAGTACAGCCTTTCACCCTGAGACTGACGGTCAGACTGAGCGGACGAATCAGACCATGGAGGACATGTTGAGGGCTTGTGTGCTAGATTTCGGGGGTTCGTGGGCAACTCACCTTCCTTTGGTGGAGTTTGCCTACAACAACGATTATCGGGCATCCATTGGGATGGCTCCTTTTGAGGCGTTGTATGGACGACCGTGTCGATCCCCTTTGTGTTGGACCGAGGTGGGGGAGACAGCCCTCTTGGGGCCACGGTTGGTTCAAGAGGCTACCGAGAAGGTCAAGTTGATTCGTCGGCGTTTGTTGTCGGCTCGAGTCGGCGAAATCTTATGCGGATCAGCGGCGGCGACCTTTGGAGTTTTCTGTTGGTGATCATGTGTTCCTTCGTGTCTCTCCACGCCGTGGACATCGACGGTTTGGGCGAGGTTCCAAGCTATCTCCGCGGTTTATTGGCCCTTTTGAGATTCTGGATCGTGTAGGGCCTGTAGCCTACCGGTTAGCGTTACCACCGCGGGTGAGTCGAGTGCACAACGTGTTTCACGTGTCCCGGTTGAGGAAGTATCACCCTGACCCCACTCATGTGATTGATTGGGGGACGTTGGACATTGAGGATGACATGTCCGTCATTGAGGCCCCTATCCGTATCCTAGATCGGCAAGAGAAACTTTTGCGTGGTCGTGCTATTCCTTTGGTTCGCGTGCGGTGGCAGCACCGTGGCATTGAGGAGGAGACATGGGAACGGGAGTCCGTGATGCGGGAGCAAGACCCGGACTTGTTCGAGGACGAACAATCTTAAGCGTGGGAGGTGGTCATTGGCCAAGGGATAGTGATGTTTCCTTGTGATGTGTTTTCTTGTATTAGTTGATGTATTTGTATTGTCTTTTAAAGACATGTGTTCTTATTTGTGATGTGCTTTGAAATGTGTATTCGTGCCATGTGGACATGTGTTACGTGCATTATTGTGGTTATGGATTATGGTGGTAACTTTGTTATGTCTTTGTTGTCTTGTGTGTGTGGTGTATGACCCATTTGGGTGTGGTGGCTTGCCGGGTGGCAAATGGGTAGTTTGTGGTTGTTTTCCTCGTATGTCATTTCTTTTCGAGGACGAAAAGTCTTAAGGGGGAGAGGATGTAAGGACCCGTACCTTGAGTTAGTCGGTTTGCCTCCTGAGTAGAGTTTTTCTAGATTTTGACCTAGTAGTTGGACTCCAATGAATTCACGTGCAAAAGGAAAGATGCTTAGAATGATGTCCTCTATCTACCACGAAGTTTCAGGACCAAATGGACATGTATGTGAGGTGCACGTGATATGGGTCCAATTCACGTGCAAGTGTAATTGTCTTCCAAGTGATGCAAGGAGGCTAGGGGTGAAGTTTGAAAGCATTTGGAGTTCATATGGAGTTGCACGTGAATTGGGAATTCACGTGCAAATTGGCGTGCAGCATATTTTTGCATGGGTCCCTTGGTTTTGGCATTCTAAGGAACTTTCTCCAAAGGACCATGTTGAAATTCCAGAATATTTTGGTGTGTATGGATGCGGAAAGGTTGTAGCTTGTGTAATCAAAACTACGTCGTTTTGATCCTGGGTTTACTTAATCAAAACTACGTCGTTTTGATGTGAATGGTGTCTATATAAGGAGGGCTTGAGTTTGAGTTAGGGTTCTTGTGTTCCTTTGCTGCACTGCTTCTGAGAGAGAGAGAGAGCTAGAGAGAGAGAGGGAAGGGGAGTTGCTGGTTGCTGCCGGAGCATCTTGCGTGGGGAGGACGGCGTTTGGCGCGGGAGCAAGGAAGATCTGCTTTAAGGTAGGGGTTCTGTTCTTCCTAAACCCTCCCGTCCTAGGGTCCTAGGCGGATCCTGGGTCAGATATCTTTTATATATATATATGTAAATTCATATAGGTGTGATCTCCTATATGAATGTTGGCCTTCAGTGGCATTTTGGTGTGGTTCCGTGATCTATATGCTATATGTTTGATGAAAAGCCTGTGTGAATATAGTTATGTGTATATGCCTGCCAAGTGTTTGAAATTATGCCTGTGAGGCCGTGCATGTTATGTGTTTGTGGAAATGCCTGTGTGGCTGGGTTTGTGAGCTTGTGGATATATGCATGCTAAGTGTTCGAGGTTATTCCTGTGTGACTAAGCATACTTAGTGTTTGATGTTATGCCTGTATGGCCATGTGTGCTGCGTGTTTGCTTGTACACCCGGTGGTGTGGAAGCCCGGGACGTTTTGTGGAACCCGGTGGTCGTGGAAGCCCGGGATCGTTTTGTGGAACCCGGTGGCTGTGGAAGCCCGGGATCGTTCTTGAAACCCGGTGGCGTGGAAGCCCGGGAGTGTTTATGTACTAGCCCATGTATGATTGTGTTTCTTTGTTATAGCTTGTAACCATATCTGGTGGGATAATTGTATCACGACACAACACTGTACACAAGGCATGTAGATACCAGGTGCATGGGATGGGTTGGGGAGACATGATCCCTACCGAGGCTGTGGTTGCTCACCCCTCCTACCATGTTGTTTTCTTTTCGGGAACCTACGGGCGTTAGGTGGGACCCCAAGGTGGAAGACCTTATTTATTTAATTTGTTTATGTTATTTTTATTATGAGAATCGATGTAACCCCAGGTGGGGAAAGGATTTTGTTGTAATAAACTGGATTGGATGGCTTTTAATGAATATTACTTTCTTGAATGTTGTGGATGTTTAAAATGTTAAATTCTTGTTTTGTATCCTACCCCTTTGCCCTCCGTGTGGGTAAAAGGGGAGTCACGTACCCGGTTTCCTCGGGTTGGAAATCCGGGGCGTGACACTCCCTCCACATCCGCTATAGCTGCTGCGGTTGATACCGCCGTTGCCGTCGCCACCGCTGATGTCCTGGCTGCTTCTCCCGAAGCCCCCTTGCCTCCTCTCCCTCAACCCCGAGATTACCTTGACCATCTCTCCGCCGTCACCTTAACGGATCTCCTGGCTCCGTTTCAGCCTAGCCCACACCTCCTCCATTCCCGACAACGATCTCCGGGTGTTTTACACACGCAATACCCAATCCCCGGAGACTATGATCATCCGGAATCTGGACCACGGCTTTCTTACGCCGGTGCCATTCCCGATGTGTCGTTCCCTACACCCTCAGGCCCGGTCCCTGCTACCCGAAGTCCTTCTCCTGCTAAGGCTGGGCCCTCTTCTCCTGCCGCCGCGATTCCCGTAGTTGACTTGTCTGGTCAAAGCGGGTCTCTTGCTCCGGATGCCTCCAATGCTCCGGATGCCTCCGAAGCTCCGGATGCCTCGATGCTCCGGATGCTCCTGCTCTTCTTCTACTCCTGCGGACTCCTCTGCCCACCGCACTCCCGCTCCCGTTCATGCGGGGGAGTCCTCCAAAGCTCCGGAGCTAGCCCTTGGGCGTGCCTCTTTTGGCACGGTCCACTCCGATGCCGTGCTTTCCGCTCACCTGGACCGCCATGCTCACGCTCAAAGCGCCCAAATTTCCGCCATCGTTGCCAAAGTTGATGCCCTCGGCGCCCAACTACTCTCCGCCCTCACCGACTCCTCCACTTCCATTGAGCAGAAAATGGATCTTGTCGCCACCTCCGTTCATTCACTATCTACTTCCTTCGCGGATCCGGCGCATACGATGGCTCGTCCTCCCGTTGCTTCCCGGCGATCCGCCAAACCGGGGGAGAAAGTGTCATCCGATCCGTCTACTCCTTCTGCCCCACAACCATCTTCCCGGATTGAGAAGCGGCCTGCCACTTCGGTGCTTCAGGGAGTTCAAATTCCCAAACGAAGCCGCTTCTCTCAACCTAGCTCCTCTCTGCACCTCCGGCTCCTCCTCCTCCATCCTCTTCATCCGCAGCTGGTACCTTCCTCCCATCCTATGCGGAGTTTGACCCGTCCGATGCGGATGGAAGCTTGCGCAAGGCAATGAAGGCCTATCTGCGTCGTCTGCTGAGAGACGATGTCTTTCCGAAATGTATCCTTTCTCTCCGTCCGACATTCGGACTCTTTGTTCGGAGAAAGGACTCTTTACTACGAGAAGACATTGATAACTTCTCGAGAGTCGCTAAAATGGAGATGAGGTCGTTTCCATCTCTTTACGAAGATGGGCACTTGTTTGAAGTTCTGCCATGTTGGAATGAGGGCTATCTTCCCAGGTGTGGAGTTAATTCGGACTTACATCGACGGAACTGCTTGAAGATAGCAAGCCATGGAAAACTCTCTCAACCATCCTCATTCCGTACCGGATCATGTCGCCACACTTCATGATGGCTGTCTTCATGATTCAATCCAAGCAGATGATTCTCATTGATTCTCATCAGATTGTGGAGCACTTCGTTAGGAAGAATCAATGGGAACCTCCGTGTCTCAGATTAACCGAGCCGTGAAGAAAGCCGGACTATATGAAGAGTTGGGTATCACACCCCTCGCGCTCTCTTGAGAAACTCAAGGCGACATTCCGGGGCAAGAAGCAAGTGCCACAACAACCGGATGGAGATAGCATGGAGCCTTTGTTTGTCATTTCATCAAATCGTTCTTAACTGTGGACAAACATTGGAGCCAACACTCCACCTTTACGATGCGGCCGACAATGGAGCTAAGAGAGAAGGCAAGAACTATGATCTTCAAGTATAGTAAGCCTTATGTACCTTAGTGAAAAATCAGTATTAAGGCTGATTTGTATTTAGTTGCTGATCAATGAAATTGGTTGTGTTGTGTATTCGTATGATATTCGTTTGCATCGCTTACCATATCAGATTACAAAGGGTTTAGGCATATCCATAATTGGGGGAGATTGTTGGATCAAACCCAGAATTTGGATAATGTCGTTAAAGCCTTATGTAATTTGATCCGAGATCTTTTGTGTTTATTTGATCATTGCGAAGGTATGTCACTAATCCAAAGATGCACTCGTGAGAGCAAAGCTAAGGACAGGATACATAATCCTGATCCAGGACAAGAGTTAGTGTCGTCAAACACTTGGTAAATAACCAAGTAACAATAAGTGCGGAGTAAGGAAAATAAATGCGGAGTAAGGATAAGTGCGGAGTAAGGAAAATAAGTGCGGAGTAAGGAAAATAGATGCGGAGTAAGGAATCCGGACTTATTACTCGCCCGGAGTAAGTAACTTACATACGGAGTAAGGAACTTACATACGGAGTAAGGAACTTACATACGGAGTAAGGAACTTACATACGGAGTAAGGAACTTACATGCGGAGTAAGGAAGCGCTGACACGGACTAAGGATTCGAGTACTGAATAGATACGGAGTAAGCAACCACTGACACGGAGTAAGGTTCCGAGCTTCATTAACTACGGAGTAAGGAAAATTACACCGGACCAAGAAGACACTGCTCCAGGTGAAACCGCATTTAAAGTTATCGGCTCGCTGTCCCGATGTAAGACGAATGCATTTAGAACAAGAAGAATCTTACACGTGGATCATCCGGATATGTGGACACAACCTTAATTGTATCTCGGAACTCACAAAGACACTTATACTCTTCAAGTCCAAGATCTTGAGCTCCACAATCCGCAGCAGACAAGGCGGATAGATTACCGAGGGATAGTTAGTGCGAACGCATTCCTGGAACTTCAAGTTCCAAGGTTGTCTCTTAGGAATGTTTTGTATAAATATTTATACTTATACTTCATGTAAAAAGGTGTGAGCTAGAGCGAAGAAGTGCAAAAATATAGAAAAGGCACTTGGCTAGTGTGTGAATTCAAAGTTGTAAACGAGTGTAAGAGAGTGTTTGCTTCTATTTTGTTGTAATCACTTTGTGATAATAAAACAAAATACTTCCACTATCCTGGTTATCTTCCGCAGTGATATTATCACTTAAACTAGATAAGTCTTTGTGTCTTGAGAGAAAAGAAAGAGTTCAAATAAGAGCCTATTCACCCCCCCCCCCCCCTTTAGGCTCCAAGGGACCATCATTTTCTCACGGATTTCCTTTTTTCCTCTCACTGGTCGTTCACTGGGCTTGTTTTATGCGCTGGCCATCTGACAAAACATTATTTTGAATACCTATCGGTCACATGAGCTGCTAAACTACAAATTCAAAAAGGCAAATCACGAGTTCCCCTTTTCCCGCACACACTATCCACCCGACCAGACACTGATCTGCAAAATAATGGAGCCGCAAATAATAAGCACCCGACAAAAACATTTATGGCAGCAACTATGACAGTCCAGCAAGAGGCTTCGGCAGCACTTTAAAGGGCATTCATCCATCCCCTACGAAAAGAGAGAGAGGTGGGTTTTTGTTGAAGAGGAGATTCGTTGAAAGGAGAGAAAAAAAAAACTTTCGTTGACAGAGCAAAAAAAAAACACACAGACAGAGCAAAAAAAAAAACACAGAGAGAGAAAGGAAAAGAAAGAAAGGAGAAGAGATAGAGAGCATAGTTCGTTGAGAGAAAAGGGAGATCAGCGTTAAAAAAAAAAGAAGAGAAGAGAGGGATCGTTAGAGTCTTTACCCGTAAACCCCACTAGCCTCATCATAAAAAACACCCCGGCCTCATCATCAAAAACGCCCCTCATCATCATCCAAAAAACGCCCCAGCTTCCTCCTTGCAAACCCAAAAAAAAAAACACAGAATCCCTGAATCATCATCATAAGAGATCACTCATCCACTCCTTGCAAACTCCACTTTCAGCCATCTCTTTCTTTTACACCTACTCTAGCCCTCCTATCTCCAAATACTAGGGAAGTCTTTTCATAAGTACCACTGTCAGATCTGTCGGTTCTGAGTCAAGCAAGCGACTATCAGCACCGGCGGGAGCTCAAGCTGAAGATTAACGTTGCAAAGCTTCAAAGTCGGTTCAGCCCTTATCTTTTCACTATTTTTTCAGCTTATTTGTATCTATATTTGGTGTATTGTTTTTTTTTTTTAGCATTTTTCTAGTTTTCATTTTAGTTTATCTATATTTGATGTAATTGCTTTTCAGCCTTTTTTCCATTGTATTTTCCCTTTATTTCTTCTTATGTGTATGTGTAATATGTAAAGTATAGTAAAAAAAAAGACAAAGAAAAAAAAGAGAGAGAGCAAGGGGAAGGATGAAAAAAAGAAAAAAAAATGAAAAAAAGAAAAGAAAAAATAGTGATTTTCTTTTTCTTTTGTGGATGCCATAACCACACACTTCACGCTTTTATTTTCATGCATATATTCCTACATTTGCTTTAAGATTTTGGGTTCACAAAAACAAAACAAAAAAAAACAAAACAAAAACTAACAAAAAATGTTTTTTCATGTTTTAATGCCAAAGAAAAAATGTTTCATTGTTTTTTGAACCAAAAAAAAAAAGAAAAAACCAAAATTAGTATTTCAATTCCCAAAAAAAAAAAAAACAAAAGAAAAACAAAAAACAAAAAAACAAAAAAAAATGAAGCAAAACAAAACAAAACGTTTTTTACAAAAAAAAAAACAAAAAAAAACAAAAAAAATGTATGTTTTCTAAAAAAAAAAACCAAAGAAAAAGAAACAAAGATCATTTGTCTAGGACTTCAATTTCCAAAAGCAAAACCAAAAGCCAAAACCAATCCCTAGGATCTCGTTCTCCATTTCAAACAAAACCCAAAACTTTTTAGGATTCCCTCTAGAAATTTAGGATAAATCCATTTTAACCACGACTTTAATAAATAACTTAGCTAAATAAAAATCATAGACTTTTTAGGAAACTTAACCCAGCTATGGCAGTACAAATAAAATAAAACCTCCTCCTCCTAAATTAGATACCGAAAGGGCGCTGTAGGGGTGCTAATCCTTCCCTACACGTAACCAACTCCCGAACCCATCTCTGATAACGCAGACCACACACTTAAGACTACTCAAAGTAGAGGGTATCCAACTGTACCCCAAAAACAGTTGGTGGCGACTCTAAAATTTCTCACCATTGGTTTAGTTTGAGCTCACCCCAAAAAGGGCCCGGACGAAAACCAGTGATGACAGCTGGCGACTCTGCTGGGGAATTAAGAATGAACACTTTAGAGAGTTAGGTCTAGAACTAGGACTTAGGAGGTTATATTTAATTGTGTTGTTGTATATATGTAACTGTCATGCCAAGTTGTTTTTATACAATTGTCATTTAAACTGTGATTTATTTATACGCTTTCATTACCATGATAGTTGTGATTTATTGCTTTCCATACTTGTTGCATTCATGCATAACCCTATACCCGGGTTTAACACAATTTAGGTTAGCGAGGTTCGAGATACGGTCCCAGTAGCGTTGATCATTATCCGCAATGGGGCCTCGGACTCCTCACTCAAGCTTGAGGTTCTTTTAAGGCACGTCCTTTTAAGATCCCTCTCCGGTAAATCCCATGGTGTACGGAGCCCTCTATTGAGGAAGTTTGGGAACCAACGAATAAGATAGGGGTAGCAATAAAAGCCCATCAGGGGTATTGACCCACATTTTGCTTGCTCATTCCGTGCCATGCTAACCTTTGTTTTGTAGGGTAGTCCTTAAGTCATCCCCTGCACATTTGACTATCTTTACTATTGGTTTATTCTTTGTCCTGACTTGTCATCCTAACCTATCATCATAAATAACATGACATTCATCATTCATATAAGCATGGCAACTTTCAGTCATCTCCTAAAAGGCCTTCAGGACAAGGAGACTGTCACAGTAGTGGCCCAAGCATCGATAGACATTCAACTTCGCCTTGGAGATTTCCCGCCAGGAGAGGCCTACAAGGCAGAACATGTTATCATAGAAGATCACTGGACTACACTAAGGAGGTACGGACAATATGGAAGCAATGGTCGACGAAAGGAAAAGCGTATACATACAACAGTTTGGGGATTTGCTCCATGTAACCGAGCTACTGGCCGATACGGATATGCTTGGGGCAGCCATTTATTTCTGGGAACCTCGACGGCGGTGCTTCAACTTCAACAGCCTAGATCTTGTTCCCACAATAGAAGAATACAAAGATTACTTGGATATCCCCGTGGAAAACAAAATGAAAGTCTATCTGCCAGGAGCCCAGAAGGTCATGCCGAAGGGCCTTTGCTGAGATTATGGGAAAGCCAGTATGGGACTCACCGGCGGTCACAACTTACGGTGGGCGTGAATATCTTCCATGGGCAACAATCAAAGAAATAGTACAAACCGGGGCAAGGATTAGGCCTGACAGCTCAAGGGATTCAGAAACCCCTGACCATCCAAGAAAATACCGAAAAGTCTGGGCTAGGCTACGTCCCTACAAAAGCTGACAGACAGAGAGAAGCTATCAAGAAGAGGGAAGTCAGAATGGTAAGATTGCAGAAAAGGCCAGTGCAAGAAGAAAGGAGAAGCTTTCCCCCCTTTAAATGTTACATTCCGAAGTGGAGGGTTTATCCATAAGAGTCAACCTGAGCCCAAGACGGGGACTGTAGCCGTACTGGACATAAATGAGCATGTACCAAGCGAGATGGTTCAGTTAGTGCGAGAGGATCCCAACCAGCCACTGAACAATTGGACCAGCCTGGACCTCCCCATAATGTAATGCTTACGGGTCACTGGGATTTAATGTACTCTATTCCTTAAACCTTCCAATAAAATGTGTTTTTCAAATCTTTCATGGTGCATTCTGACGGACAAGATTTTTAGCCTCTCTAAAAGAGCTAGCTAATGTCGTTAAATCTCTCTTCAAAATAATAAATTCCCTAAGTTTGCACTAAAAGAATAGCAGCAAGAAAGGGGTCGAACCCACAGGGATTAACCTAGTTCTCTAGTTCTCAAATCAAATCACCCAATTACTCTTGTTCTATAAAATGTCTTGGCAAAAAGTTTTCTTTTTTAACCTAAAGATCTAATTTTTATTTGGTTTTCGAATAAACAAAGAAAGTAAACCGATTTTAGGATTAAGATTCAAGGATTAAAAGCATCTAGGATCACAATTTCACCTCCCTATGTTATCTCTACTTGGTTCATGGTATTAGGGTTGTCTGATTGAAAACATGCTAAACATAAGCCAAGGACAACAAATGGTCATTGAGGTCCTTTTAAGAGTTGTATGCCAGGAATGGTCATCTAAACACACAAACATGCAAAGCCAATAAATCATACTTGCAAAAGGATAATGATCACACCAATTACAAATAAGTTATGAATCTCAATCCGCCCAGGACTAGGGCTAAGAATACCAAGGTGTACATCCAAAGATAGAATTAAGAACAGATTCATAAAACATGCAAAACTCAATCATCCAAACCCAAATATTCATAAACACAAGAAAGCAACAAGGGGGCTACATTGCTCCCCTAGATTAAAAGAACTACTCACGCATGATTACAAGCAAACACAAAGCAAGAAAAGCTCAAGATCTTCTTCTTGATCACGCGCACAAGAAAGCTTCAAATCCAGGCTCCAAAATCCGCGACGGCCGCGACGGCTGCTCTCCTAGGTCAAGGACAGCCTCCAAGTCGTGGAGCCTCTCTCTCTCTCTAAAACGTGTGGGGGGTTAGGTCTTTTTTAGCAAGGGGCGTGGAGCTCTTATTTATAGAGTTTGGATGGGCCTTGAGGTGTGTAACCTAGCCCACTTATCAAAACGGCGTAGTTTTGATAAGTAACACTTGAAACATTAAAAACTCTATCTTCCATCCACAATTTGGACTTGGGCCTTCAGGAACAAATGATCGGCATGGAAAAACGATTGGATCGGTCCAAAAATATCTCTGCACGCCAATTTGCACGTGATATGGTGAATTCACGTGCACCTCCAAATCAGCTCAAAATTCTCCCCAAGCTTCCTTGCATCATGTAGAGGCCTAAGAGGCAAAAATATGCTTGCACGTGATATGGGTGAATTCACGTGCAACTCCAAATTAGCTCCAAATGCTCTGAAATTTCTCTGGTAGGTAGAGGCCATCATTCTAAGCAACTTTTGTTCTTGCACGCCAATTGTTTGAGGTCATCTACTATGTCAAAAGTGAGGTCCAAAACCTGCCAAAACAACTTAAAAACGCATGTATTTGCAACTAGCATCTTCCTAGGGGTTAGAGCAAATATATATGATATATGAAGCAATAAGGCTCTAATCATGCTCTTAAACATCCTAAATAAACACTAGAATAACGGCATAAAATGCACGTTATCAAATACACCACACTTGAACCATTGCTTGTCCTCAAGCAAAAACATACAAGCATGCAAAAATAAAATAAACACGCAATCAAACGGAAGAAAATAAAATAACAATCAAGGAGAATCATGGTTTCCTAAGCATGCAACTCTATCATGATGAAATGGGAATTTAAGCATCAAAATGAGTCATAGCTTAGTTCATTCTTGTCCATATCCCTAAGTCCAACAACCATGCAATATCACCACTTAAATTTCGGATATGAGCAAGCAATCCATGATAAAATAGCACCTAGTTTCCCTTTAAGTTCTTACCAAGGATAAGCGGCCTCACTCAAATATAATAATTCTCAAGCCCAATACCTATCAATGAACAATGGATGGAAAAACTCTATCTCTACACTCGCCATCGCCTATTGATTAAGTACTTGCCAAGCAATCATGAGAGTTCCCTATTGTGCTCATCAAAGAAAACACACTCTCTATTCTAATAACTGAATAAACAAAACATGAGCTAGAGAATTGAGCTCAACATTCTCAAAACAAAAAAAAACAATTCAGCCAATGTGGCTTCACAAATCTAAACAATCACACATAAATATCAAGCCATTGTGGCTTTTATTCTGAATCTTTTTTTTTTTTTTTTTTTTAGTAATAACCTTACAAGGTTGCATTTTATGCTCTCCCTTGATGGATTATTCACTCTTTTTTTTTTTTTTTTTTACTCACATAACACAAATAAGACTGATTTTTCTAATGCAAACTCCTTGCCATTTTGCTACATAAGGAGAGACAAGAAATTCATTGATGTCTCACATCCCATTTTCCGGTTAAGTGATGGCTTTTTCACATTCTATATCACAGCCTTTTATATAATATCACAAAATAAAGAAAAGAATGCAAAGACAGTCACAATGACTCGAGAGGTCTTGCATCCTAACTCCACACCAAACACCGAGCACTAATAAGTAATCACATGCTTACTTGACTCCTACCATTAAATAACCAATGTTGAATGCAAGAAGAGTATCAAATCACTATTACCCATACCCTAAAATGGCACTCAAAGGCTAAAAGAAGTCGTTCTCATTTTTCATTTCTTTTTCACTCAACTTTAAGGGTTACTTAGGTCTATCATAGCATTTCATGCTCAGCTAATATTCAAAACTCGGCTCCAAAAACATGGTGACATCATTCAAAAGATAAAAGACATGATCAAACTAATTCAGAGCACATTTTAACTACTTTAACACCCTTATCACAACATGATACTAATGTGGCATAAAAAAAATAAATTTTAAGCCAAAATTGCATACTTAATATCCATGTCTCCACAAGCAAATCATTCAAGCAAACAACTCAAACAATCATGCAACTAAAAACATTTTTTTTTTAGAATTAAATAAAACATGCAATCACAACATAAAAGACAAGCAAGTGGCTCAAGTCACTCCCATACACCACACTTAAAATATGCTATGTCCTCATGGCATAAAATAGGGAGTAGGAAAATACTTACCCCTGGTTTGGCAAGTCAGAATAGTAGAGGACATTGGCCACCATTCGTCGAACCTGAGCCACAAAGTCAACCGACATCTCGCCGTGCACTTCCCAAGTTTCTCTCCCTTGCGAATAGCCATCATGTAGTAGCAAACAAAGATCCCACAGCTGAATTGACCCAATAATTTGCTCATCCTGCAAATGGTTAGTTAAGAAAGAAGCAAAGTCTCCTGCACAATGGTTAGCTGGCAAACAAATTTATTGAATAAAATAAATAAAAGAAAATAACATAAAATAAAACATAACAATAAACATTGGGTTGCCTCCCAACAAGCGCTTTATTTAAGGTCTGTAGCTAGACCTTGTCATACTAAACTCAACCAATGTATGAAAGGCTTTCATCCTTGCATTGTAAACCTCGGCAGTCTCATAGACCATAGCAATCGGATGAATGAACCACTTGTGGGAGCCACTTGAACTCCTGATTCAATTGTTGATAGGGAGACACCTCCACAAACTTATGGTTCTCCTTCCTCTCATTCCATCGAGGTGGTAACACAAATTCAATATACTCCACAATTGGAGTAGTCATGACGCACGCATGGTTACCTCCCTTGTCAAGCATTTCCTCCTCTTGTATAAGGGAAGATGATTCCAAAGCAAACATAGTAGTGGTGGGCTCATGTCGCTTGTCTTCATAAAGAGTACCTTGGTTTGATGTGCCTTCGGATATGAGAATTATAGCATCATCATCCAAGATTTGTTGCTGCATCCTTGGGTTGTCATTTATTGGTTTCTCATGTTCTTCTAACACCCCAGGAACAATTCAAGTCTTCCTCTTCTTCTTGGATGGAAAAATTGTCCTCATAAGCTCCAACCATGGGAAGAGTTGAAGTGGATACATCACATGGGCTATTAAATTGTGGTGGAGGGACCACCTCATCATAATGAAACATTGCCCTTTTGTCCACTTCTTGTTCTATAGCAGCATTAATGGTTTGACCATCTAGAATGCGAGCTTCATCTCCAGAATCATTATTAGCGAGAAAACTCCCATTCTTGTGAGGCGGACCTGAAAGATTGATTCATGGAAGTTGGGGTGATGGCTTTGCAATTCTCTTCAAGTGTTTATCTCTATGTCATCAGCAAAGGAGTGAGATGAGACTCCGGTATTTACATTTTGAGCCATACTCATCAATAATTGCTCCATATTTTTTATGGTAGTCTCCAATCTTCCTATCCTTTCATTCAAATTCTCTCTTCTGGTTTCTTCATCTTCAACTTGGGGCTGCCACTCTTGTTGTTGATATGGACAATAATTGCCATAAAGTGGGCCTTCATAGTAAGCTTCATCTTGATATTGCCCAACCCATCTATTCTCGAATATCCATTGAAGAAACCATTAAACTCCTCAGGTGGTGGCTCTTGTGGATAGTAGTCACCCTCAGGTTGGGTGCAAGTTGGCCATACTTCTCTACCATCTCCATTAATACTCCCACCATAACAAGGAGGCTCCTGGTATGAATAACGCTTGTGGGAGGATCATAGACAAGCGAATCCCAAGCACTATATGAAAATTGATCTGGCTGCATGGCCTGGAACATAAACATTTTGGTCTGCCATCATTGAATTCTCCTCATCTCTCCTTTGATTTTCCCACAAATATTTGTTGCCTTGGATCATCCTTTCCAAACATTCTTCCACGGTTAGCTCCTCCTCATGTCCAAACTGTCTATCCATTGGAGTGCTATTCAGGTTCTGGATTAAAGGACACAAGTTCCCCTCATCGCACACACAACTAGCAATACCTCAAACACTTGGTGTATGTTCCTGAAAAACAACAAGAACACACCCAGAGAAGACCGAACAATGCAAAATAAACAAATAAAGAACACAAAATAACGGAAAATAAAAGACAAAATAAAACACCAAGATCGGAATTCAAACAATTTCACTCAATGTTGATTTTAAAAACTAGTTAACCGTTGAATCCCCAGAACGGCGCCAATTTGACGGACAAGATTTTTAGCCTCTCTAAAAGAGCTAGCTAATGTCGTTAAATCTCTCTTCAAAATAATAAATTCCCTAAGTTTGCACTAAAAGAATAGCGAAGAAGAAAGGGGTCGAACCCACGGGGATTAACCTAGTTCTCTAGTTCTCAAATCAAATCACCCAATTACTCTTGTTCTATAAAATGTCTTGGCAAAAAGTTTTCTTTTTTAACCTAAAGATCTAATTTTTATTTGGTTTTCGAATAAACAAAGAAAGTAAACTGATTTTAGGATTAAGATTCAAGGATTAAAAGCATCTAGGATCACAATTTCACCTCCCTATGTTATCTCTCTTGGTTCATGGTATTAGGGTTGTCGATTGAAAACATGCTAAACATAAGCCAAGGACAACAAATGGTCATTGAGGTCCTTTTAAGAGTTGTATGCCAGAATGGTCATCTAAACACACAAACATGCAAAGCCAATAAATCATACTTGCAAAAGGATAATGATCACACCAATTACAAATAAGTTATGAATCTCAATCCGCCCCTGACTAGGGCTAAGAATACCAAGGTGTACATCCAAAGATAGAATTAAGAACAGATTCATAAAACATGCAAAACTCAATCATCCAAACCCAAATATTCATAAACACAAAGCAAGCAACAAGGGGGCTACATTGCTCCCCTAGATTAAAAGAACTACTCACGCATGATTACAAGCAAACACAAAGCGAAAAAGCTCAAGATCTTCTTCTTGATCACGCGCACAAGAAAGCTTCAAATCCAGGCTCCAAAATCCGCGACGGGCTGCGACGGGCTGCTCTCCTAGGTCAAGGACGGCCTCCAAGTCGTGGAGCCTCTCTCTCTCTCTCAAAACGTGTGGGGGGTTAGGTCTTTTTTAGCAAGGGGCGTGGAGCTCTTATTTATAGAGTTTGGATGGGCCTTGAGGTGTGTAACCTAGCCCACTTATCAAAACGGCGTAGTTTTGATAAGTAACACTTGAAACATTAAAAACTCTATCTTCCATCCACAATTTGGACTTGGGCCTTCAGGAACAAATGATCGGCATGGAAAAACGATTGGATCGGTCCAAAAATATCTCTGCACGCCAATTTGCACGTGATATGGTGAATTCACGTGCACCTCCAAATCAGCTCAAAATTCTCCCCAAGCTTCCTTGCATCATGTAGAGGCCTAAGAGGCAAAAATATGCTTGCACGTGATATGGGTGAATTCACGTGCAACTCCAAATTAGCTCCAAATGCTCTGAAATTTCTCCTGGTAGGTAGAGGCCATCATTCTAAGCAACTTTTGTTCTTGCACGCCAATTGTTTGAGGTCATCTACTATGTCAAAAGTGAGGTCCAAAACCTGCCAAAACAACTTAAAAACGCATGTATTTGCAACTAGCATCTTCCTAGGGGTTAGAGCAAATATATATGATATATGAAGCAATAAGGCTCTAATCATGCTCTTAAACATCCTAAATAAACACTAGAATAACGGCATAAAATGCACGTTATCACATTCCATTCATCACATATGCATATCATATTTGGTTACCAACTTGTCATTCTCTTATAAACAGGTATCACAATGTCAATGAAAACATAGTATGCGAAAGCGAAACGAGATGCCAAAGGTTTGACCAAAGTCCAAACTGGGAGCAGCCCGTGGAGATTATACGCCTATTGGAAAGGGAAGACCGTTTATCCGTTCCAAGTGAAGACCCAGGAGAAACAAGTGAATTTGGGGACGACAACTAGAACCAAAAGAATTGAGGGTGGGGTCTTTGATAGCCACCGACATCAGGAGGAAGTTAATCGAGCTGTTAAGAAGCTACATCGACATTTTTGCATGGTCATACCAAGATATGCCCGGGTTAGACACAGATATAGTGCAACATCGCATACCCGTGAAGCCAGAGTGCAAGCCAGGACAAGCAGAAATTGCGAAGAATGAGGCCAGAGATGATACTAAAAATTAAAGAAGAAGTCAAAAAGCAATGGGATGCGGGTTTCCTAAGTGTCTCCCACTATCCAGAATGGGTCGCTAATGTTGTACCAGTACCAAAGAAAGGGGGCAAAGTACGCATGTGTATCGACTATAGAGATCCGAATTGGGCCGTCCAAAAGACAACTTCCCGCTTCCTCATATTGACACCTTAGTGGATAATACAAAGAAAACATGCCCTATTCTCCTTCATGGATGGTTTCTCGGGCTATAATCAAATTCGTATGGCCCCCGAACACAAAGAGAGGACCACATTCACGACACTTTAGGGCACCTTTTGCTATAACGTGATGCCGTTTGGCCTGAGGAATGCAGGGGCAACCTATCAGCGAGCCATGGTGACCCTATTCCACGACATGATGCACAAAGAAGTCGAGGTATATGTGGACGACATGATAGCCAAATCTCGAAGCACCGAAGATCATATTGAAGTACTCTGCAAGCTCTTCAATAGGCTACGGAAATATCAACTGAAATTGAACCCCGAAAAGTGCACTTTCGGAGCCATGTCGGGAAAACTGTTGGGTTTCATTGTGAGCCAAAAAGGAGTGGAAATCGATCCAGATAAAGTTCGAGCTATCCAAGAGATGCCGCCACCACAGACCATCAAGGAGGTTAGAGGATTCCTAGGGCGATCGAATTATATTGCCCGATTTATTTCCCAGTGACACCACATGTGAACCCATTTTCAAGACTTTACGAAAGAACAACCCAGAAATTTGGAATGACAAATGTCAAGAAGCTTTTGACAAGATCAAACAATATCTGTCTAATCCACCCATTTTGATCCCACCAGTACCGGATAGACCTCTGATCTTATACTTGACCGTTCAGGCGTCAGCGATGGGTTGTGTCTTGGGGCAACAAGATTCTACAGGCAAGAAGGAGCAGGCCATTTATTACCTCAGCAAGAAGTTCACCATTAATGAAGAAAACTACACCCCCTTAGAGAAGACGTGCTGTGCTCTTGACTGGATAACGAGAAGATTGAGGCAATACACTCTTTATCATACTACATGGCTGATTTCAAGGCATGATCCGCTCAAATATCTCTTGGAAAAACCATCCATTTCTGGAAGAATCACCAAATGGCAGTTGATCCTATCGGAGTATGATATCATCTACGTACCTCAAAAAGACATAAAAGGAAGTGCGATAGCCACTATCCGCGAGATAGAGCGGTGGAAGACTTTGAGCCCATGACTATTGGCTTCCCAGATGAGCACATTAACATCATTTTGGCCGAAGTATCAGACATATGGACGATGTGGTTCGATGGAGCCTCTAGTCTCTTAGGTCACGGTGTTGGGGCCATCCTGATCTCCCCAAAAGGCGAACATTTCCCCATGGCAGCAAAGCTAACCTTCCCTTGTACAAACAATGTGGCGAGTATGAGGCTTGTGTGATGGGACTTCAAGAAGCCATTCACAAAGGAATCAAAAAATTGCGAGTGTTCGGCGATTCGGCACTCATCATTTTTCAAGTAAGGGGTGAATGGGAGACTCGAAACCACAAATTAATCCCATATAGGAATTATGTTACGAGTTAGCCGAGCAATTTGAAGACATCACATTTGAGCATATGCCCAGGGAATGCAACCAGCTCCCTGACGCGCTGGCAACTCTAGCCTCCCTCCTTCGACTAGACACAAAGTTGGAAGTTCAGTCTTTCGATATCCGTATACAAGATGCTCCTGCACATTGCATGGCCATTGAAGGACATACTGAAGGAAAACCTTGGTTTGAGGACGTCAAACAATATTTACTTAAGCAAGAATACCCAGCAGAGGCCACTGAATCTGATAAGAGAAATATCCGAAGGTCAGCATCCAACTATTATGTTGATGGCTCAATTCAGATAAGAGAAACCACGACATGGTGCTATTGCGGTGTGTGGCAAAAGAAGTGTCAATACAGATAATGAAAGAAGTGCACGAAGGGGAATGCGGTTCACATGCAAACGGACATGCATTAACAAGACAAATCATGCGAATGGGCTACTATTGGGTTACCATGGAAAAAGATTGCATTGAATATGTGCGCAAATGCCTCAAGTGTCAAATTTATGGCGACAAGATTCAAGTACCGCAGTCCAAACTACACGTGATGGTCTCCCCGTGGCCGTTCTCACTTTGGGGCATTGACGTTATCGGACCAATATCTCCAAAAGCGTCTAATGGTCATCGTTTCATTTTGGTAGCCATTGATTACTTCACCAAGTGGGTAGAAGCGACATCATACGCTAATGTCACACAGGTGTGGTACTTCGATTTATACGGAACAACATCATATGCCGATATGGTCTTCCCGAGCAGATCATAACGGACAATGCTGCCAATTTGAATAGCCGGATGATAGGGAGGTTGTGCGAAACATACAAAATTCAACACCGCAACTCGACCCCCTATCGCCCAAAGATGAATGGAGCGATCGAGGCAGCCAACAAGAACATCAAGAACATTATCGAAAGATGACTGAAACGTACAAAGATTGGCACGAGAAGCTACCTTACGCTTTGCATGCTTATCGTACCTCGGTGCGCACATCGACCGGGGCAACTCCATTTTCTTTGGTCTATGGCATGGAAGCAGTTCTACCGGTCGAAGTGGAGATACCTTCCCTCCGAGTACTTAAGGATACTCACTCGAGGAAGCAGAATGGGCCCGAAGTCGTTATGAGCGATTGAATTTAATTGAGGGCAAGCGCCTGGCAAGGCTTGCGAGAGGACAGTCAGATCAACAGAGAATGATGAACAATTACAATAAAAAGGTGAAGCTCGAAGCTTTCAAGAGGGTGATCTTGTTCTCAAGAAGATCTTGCCAATCCAGCATGACCATCGAGGAAAGTGGACTCCCAATTATGAAGGCCCATATGTTGTGAAAAAAGCATTCTCGGGAGGCGCATTGATCCTTGCCAAAATGGACGGAGATGAGTTTCCTAATCCAGTGAATAGTGACGCTGTCAAAAAGTTTTATGCTTAACTCTCATGTCTCCCAACAAGATTCTCATTCCTGTAATGAGCGGACTTGGTGAAAACCCAAAAGGGTGTTGGGATAGTGCTATATAAAGCAATGTGTAATCCTAATAATGTAAAGACTATTTCTAATTAATTGAAATATATTTTGTTTAAATATTTATTAGATTGCATTATTCGCTTTCTTATATGGTCGAGCATCATAACATCCCATTACTTATCAAAGTCTATTACCTGGGTATGTGTGTAACACATACAATAGATCCACTAATTAGACCAAGTAAAAATTGGTTCACAATCGGTGAATGGAGTTTGGGATGCTCTGTTCTGATAAGATTGTGGTGCGGACTATTTCCATAGTGGGAGTGATCTAATCTAGGATCATTGTAAAGAGTTTACAAATAGTAGTGCCAGTATGTAATTATACATATTGAACAGGACCATGATAGAATAAGTTCTTCAACTAATATCCGTTGCATTGTATGAAGAACTTTATATTTTATCGCTAGATGACTGATTTATGGATTAATCTTAATCCAGGCCGTTTGATTAACTCATGTCTATAATTTATGTCTTTTGACTTATTAATGAGTGAGAGGCTTAGTGCTTCAAATACCTCGATATCTTGGAGATATAATATTATAGATAGTGGGAGCGTCAAGTCAGGTACATGGAATCTACGCTTCGTTATACGAAGAGTAATGATATTCCCATGTTTAATTCTGGGATTCTTGGGTGAATCAAGCGCTTGTAATTATATTAGATATAATTTATTATAAATCCTAATTCATGATTGGATCATGAATAGGTCGCCCATTAGAGAATTAATGGTAACACATGGATAAAAATATAATTAGAGAGGTTGAACGGAATCTATTGATACCTGTCTCTAATTATGAATATCATAGTGGAGGATCATATCACATGGCAATCAGTTATATCGATGGACAAATAATTTATTATGGATTCTTGTAATCATATCTGCTTGATCTTAGAGTGCGCTTTTAGTCCCTGATCGTGGCTCGGACTAAAACTAATAAATAATGATTTAATTGATTAATGAGATTAATTAATTAAATATTATTTATTGGAGCTTCGATTAAGTGGGTCCATTTGGTCCCTCTTGCTAGCACCGTTTATTCTTGTATGGAGTACTGGATCGTTGTGAGTTAATTCTCTGGTTGTGCTTAAGAGCTAATTAATTAACGTGTGCTAATATATATTTAAGAGTTAAATATATATCACATGATTATTTATTTAATTAGATTAAATAAATAATAATAAATATTTTATCCATTTAATGTGATTAAATGAATAAATATATTATTTATTTATTTGATAAATAAATAATATTATATATTTATTTAATTAGTTTGTTATGTAATAATTATATTATTTAAATAGTTTAAATAATATGTATTATTATCATTTAACTAAAGGGGCGTATGCGTAATAGCACAGGGGTAACCCTAGGTCTATAAATAGATGCATAGCCTCCTAGGTTAAAGGGTGTGCGTGTGCAATCATTGACAGCCAAGAGAGAGAGAGAGAGAGGCGTGACGGCCAACCCTAGCAGAGGTGGTGTTCCTGTTCTTTGATCCAAGGGTGCCACACCTGTACTCCTTGAGAAGGTGAATAGCAGAGAAGGCTATTTGGTGGTTGAATCCAGGAGATGCGAGGACGATTAAAGGCGGATCGTGAGTTCGTTCTTGGAGGGAAAAGAAGAGGGTTCTAGTTTTACCGTTCTTCAGAGTTGGTTTCTTCTTTTCTCTCTTTGCAAAATTAAACGAATTGATTCATGTTTAGATCCTGCTGTTTGTTTGCTTGGAATAAAATTTTTAAAATTCGTTTCCGCTGCGGTTAATCGTTAACCCCATTCCAGTATTCCAACAATTGGTATCGAGCTTTAAACATGTTAATCAATTTGTTTAATTTGGCCCTGGATGTATGAATAGAAGTAGCGGCACTCTAGGGTTCATATGTTTATACATGAGATGTATGTTACAGGTGGTGTATGGATTTATATATTTTGTTCATGTGATGAAAGATTTAATATATATTAATTGTGATAGTTTGCCGGCCTTGGGATCTTAGTTTTGGTTGTATTTACATGAGATGTAATTTGCTAGAGGGGCGGTCTATTATCACCGTGTTTCCCTGCTAGTTTCTTTATTTTATTTTTAGCATCTTGTAAGCCATAATTGGCATAGAAATATTTTATGTAATATTCATGAGCCTGGAATAAAAGTGGATGACGAGTCGCCGAGCCGAAGTAGACGCAACCTTCCACCTAGTCTCTCACAAGCGGTCCAGGTGGTGGAGGAGTCCCATGCGGCAGGGTTTTTCTCATGCCCGATTTACTTTCTTGATTTTTAATACTCTAAAGTTTATTCTATATTGATGGAATAATATTTAGAAATTATAGAAAGTTGACATAATTAATTTTGAAAGATTAGATCTTTCTATAATTAGTTATATCAATTTTAAATAAAAAATAATTCTATAATTGGATAACTCGTTATTCATAATTGAATTATTTAAATATTTAAGTGAGAGAAAATTTTAATGGATAATTGTTATCTATTAAATTTTATTCTATATTGATAGAATAATTTTTGGAAATAAAAATATTGACATAGTTAATTTTGGAAGATTGGATCTTTCTATAATTATCTATATTAGTCTTAAATGAAAAATAATTTTATAATTGGATAATTGTTATCCATAATTAAATTATTTTAATTTTAAGTAAGAGATAATTTTAATGAATAATTGTTATCTATTAAAATTATTCAAAGTCGCTTGCAAGATGAAGACAATGAAGATCAACCAAGAAAGATGAAGATAAAGAGCCTGCAAGAGTGTCTTGTTTTTTTGCTTTATTTTTCTTCATAGGATGGATCCCTTGGTATTACGGCCGTAGTTTATTTAATGTTTGTTTTATAAATTGCACATCACATGATCACATTACATATATAATTGGGAGTGCCGTCTACATATTATTTTTCATGCATCATATTTTATTTAAGAGTTAAATAATATATATATATATATATATATTAAAACCCAATTTGTAAAATATTGAGTGTGAGAGGGTTTTATTGGGAATAAGACCCATGGTCTCCATTATTAAATAACTAAGGTATATGTCTTAATGTATCTCCGAAGAGATTTTATGGACTAGGCTCAAGTTATTTTCCTAAAAGGATAGTTTACTTATTATTTAAACCAGCTGATTGACACCTCGCCAAAGCTAGGCAATTCAAAAGGTTTAGGTAATAAGACACGAAATAATGGTTATACACTCAACACGATCTCTTGCATTAATCTTCCAAAGAGGCGCTGTTGCAAGGGATGTGGACCAAATATAAACGAAAATTGAATTGGTTGAATATGCGATATTTAGGAAAGCCAAATCAATTGGGAGGGTCCCGACAAAGTAAAGAAAAAGTTTATTCTCCCAAAGGAGGTTTATTGATTCTGGATATTTTGTTATTCGTAGTAAGAGTATTGATTTAGGGTTTTATTAATACTTGTGCATTCATACATTCATTAATGTATATGCATTTTACTAAATTTAGTTATGATGTATGCCATTCTAAAACATTTTATATTTTATATTTTCGAAAAATGTCTTTTAACCCACTAGCCGTTTTATTGAGCCAAAATAAATTGACCAGGTGAAAATTTCAATGATTGGAAGCGTAATCTAAATATTGTGTTAACGCTTGAAAAGCACAAGTTTGTCTTATTAGAGCCTTGTCCACCTGAACCTCCGGCTAATGCTTCAAAACCGCAAAGGATGCCTATGATAAGTGGATTGTGTCCGATGATATGACTCGTTGTTACATGTTGGCATCCATGTCCAATGTGTTGCAACAACAACATCAAGGGATGCGAACCGCCAAGGATATCATGGATTCTTTACAGGCTATGTTTGGGGGAGATCTCAATTCGTGCGCGGTTTGAGGCCGTGAGAGCTATTATGAATAGTCGCATGAAAGTGGGAACTCCTATTAGGGATCATCTCTTAGAGATCATGGCTCATTTTAATGAGGCTGAGATCCATGGAGCTAGTATAGATCAACAGACTCAAGTTGGTATGATACTAGAGACTCTCCCCGATAGCTTCATTTCTTTTAAGACTAATTATGTCTTGAATAAAATGGATCTAAACTTCACCACTCTTATGACTGAATTACAAACCTATGAGGGAATGATTAAGTCTAAGAAAGGTGAGGTGAACATGGTTGTTGCTGGTTCTTCTCTTAAGAAGAAGAAGAAGCTAAGTGACAAGAAAAAGGCATTTTTTAAAAGCCAAGAGGAAGGTGAACAAGAAAAAGAAGACTCCTAAAGCTGGAAAGTGTTTCCATTGCGGCAAAGAAGGGCACTGGAAGAGGAACTGTAAAGAGTACCTCCAAACAGTGAAGCCAAAGGAAGGTATTGTACTTGTCCTTGAAACTGGTTTAGTGGAAAAATCAAATAATCTTTGGATTATAGATTCAGGTGCCACTAATAATGTTTGTACTTCTTTGCAGGGACTTCAGGTCCAAAGGCGGCTTAAGGAAGGGGAATTCATTTTTAGAGTTGGCACTGGGATTCGGTTTCAGCAATGGCAGTGGGAGTGCTAAAGTTATATTTTAGAAATAAATTTATTTTGTTAAAGGATTGTTTTTATGTACCTGAGTTGAACAGGAATTTGATTTCAGTTTCTTCTTTGGTTGAACATGGTTATTCTGTTCGTTTTGCTGAAAATGTTTCAGTTTATAAGAATAATATTTTGATATGTTCTGGTATAAAGGAAAACAATCTTTACAAAATTAATCTTAGCATTCATACATTGTTGAACACTGAAATAATTGATGATGAACCCATTCCAAAACGAGTTAAGTTAGATACAAATGAAACATATCTATGGCACGTGAGACTTGGACATATTAACCAAACTAGGATTCAAAGGTTAGTAAAGGATGGACTTCGAATGGTTTAGAGGTTACTCCTTTACCCACATGTGAATCATGTTTGGAGGGTAAAATGACCAAGAGGTCTTTTCCTTCGAAAGGACATCGTGTTAATGATCTCCTAGAGCTAGTACATACAGATGTTTGTGGACCATTTAATGTACAAGCAAGAGGAGGTTATGAGTATTTCGTCACTTTTATTGACGATTTCTCTAGATATGGATATGTTTACCTAATACACCGTAAGTCGAGACTTTTGAAAAGTTCAAAGAATTTCGGACCGAGACGGAAAAGCAATTAGGTAAATCTATCAAGATGCTTCGATCAGATCGAGGTGGAGAGTACCTAGATAATGAGTTTAGGTCATATCTAACGATAATGGGATATTGTCTCAACTCTCTCGCACCTGGCACACCACAACAAAATGGTGTTGCAGAGAGGAGGAATAGGACAATGCTTGACATGATGAGATCAATGTTAAGTAGTTCATCATTGCCCAAATCGTTTTGGGGGTATGCACTACAAACGTCTGTTTATTTGATAAACAGGGTACCTTCTAAATCCATACCTAAGACACCATTCGAATTATGGACAGGTCGTAAACCAAGTTTAAGGCATATCCGAATTTGGGGGTGTAGGGCTCATGTCAAAAGGGCTAAGGTGGATAAGTTGGATGCACGCACCGAGTTGTGCATTTTTGTAGGATATCCAAAAGAAACGAAAGGTGGTTTATTTTATAGTCGAAAAGATAATAAAGTATTTGTATCGACAAATGCTAAATATCTTGAAGATGACCATATTAAAAATCACAAACTAGATCATCGAATAGAGTTGGATGAGATACCAGTTGATGAGATCAGTGGCCCAACTCAGGATCAACATGATGAGATCATTATTGATCAACCAATCATAAGAAATGAGACCACAACATTGGAACAACATCCGGTTACTTTGCGTCGTAGTGGGAGGGTTGTTAGACAACCGGACCGTTACATGGGAGTTGGAGATGCTCTGGTAGCTATCTCTCGATGATCATAAAGATGATCCCTTGACCCTGAGTGATGCACCGAATGATGTAGATTCCAAAGCATGGCAACAAGCAATGGATGCTTGAAATGAATTCAATGTATTCAAACCAAGTTTGGGAACTTGTGGATTTGCCCAAAGGGGTGAAACCAATTGGATGCAAATGGATTTATAAAAGGAAAAGAGGCACGGATGGAAAAGTAGAGACTTTTAAAGCTAGGCTAGTAGCCAAGGGCTACACCCAGAAAGAAGGTATCGATTATGAGGAAACCTTCTCTCCGGTTGCCATGCTCAAATCCATTCGCATCCTCCTGTCTATAGCCGCACATCTCGATTATGAGATTTGGCAAATAGACGTGAAAACGGCATTCTTGAATGGTCGTTTGGAGGAGAGTATCTATATGATACAGCCTGAAGGATTCATTGCTAAAGGGTAACAACATAAAGTATGCAAGTTGCGAGATCCATTTATGGACTCAAACAAGCCTCTAGGTCTTGGAACATTAGATTTGACGAGGTGGTCAAATCATTTGATTTCAAGCGAGCATGGACGAGCCATGCGTCTACAAGAAGATAAAGGATGGAAATGTGGTCTTTCTTATTCTTTATGTTGATGATATTCTTATCATTGGGAATGATATAGTATCATTGGAATCGGTCAAACAAGTGGTTGACTAAACAATTCCAGATGAAAGACTTGGGAGAAGCAAGCTATGTTCTTGGAATCCGTATTTACCGTGATAGGAAGAACAAGATGTTAGCATTATCCCAAGCCTCGTACATAGATAAAATACTTGAGAAGTATTGTATGCAAAATTCCAAAAAGGGTCAACAACCCATGAGAAATGGAATTACGTTGTCTAAGGAAATGTCTCCTAAGACACAAGCAGAGATCGATAACATGCGAAAGATACCCTATGCTTCGGGATTGGTAGTCTAATGTATGCTATGTTATGTACGAGACCGGATATTTGTTATGCGGTGGGAATTGTTAGTAGATATCAATCGAATCCGGGAATCAAACATTGGGAATCATTAAGCATATTCTTAAGTATCTTCGGAGAACTAGGAATTACATGCTCATGTATTCAGGGTCGGATTTGACGCCGTGGGATACACCGATTCGATTTTCAATCAGATCCAGATTCGAGGAAATCAACCTCTGCTCTGTGTTCACTTTGAATGGTGGAGCTATAGTTTGGAGGAGTGTGAAACAATCTTGTGTTTCGACTCTACTATGGAAGCCGAATATGTGGCGGCTTCGGAAGGCGTCAAAGAGGTCGTATGGCTCCGTAACTTCTTAAGGGATTTAGAGGTTATCCCTGACCTTGAGCAACCCATGACCATTTATTGTGACAATAGTGGTGCGGTTGCAAATAGTAAGGAACCAAGAAGCCATCAAAGGGGAAAACACATTGAACGGAAGTTTCACCTCATCGAGAGACATTGTGGAGCGCGGTGACGTGTCGGTATGCAAGATAGCATCGGAGGACAACCCTGCTGATCCTTTTACAAAGACTCTTCCTTCTAGAGTTTTTGATGGACACCTTGAGAGGTTGGGAATTCGGGATATGACACGGTTGCTTTAATGCAAGTGGGAGATTGTTGGGATAGTGCTATATAAAGCAATGTGTAATCCTAATAATGTAAAGACTATTTCGATTAATTGAAATATATTTTGTTTAAATATTTATTAGATTGCATTATTTTACTTTCTTATGTGGCTGAGCATCATAACATCCCATTACTTATCAAAGTCTATTACTGGGTATGTGTGTAACACATACAATAGATCCACTAATTAGACCAAGTAAAAATTGGTTCACAATCGGTGAATGGAGTTTGGGATGCTCTGTTCTGATAAGATTGTGGTGCGGACTATTTCCATAGTGGGAGTGATCTAATCTAGGATCATTGTAAAGAGTTTACAAATAGTAGTGCCAGTATGTAATTATACATATTGAACAGGACCATGATAGAATAAGTTCTTCAACTAATATCCGTTGCATTGTATGAAGAACTTTATATTTTATCGCTAGATGACTGATTTATGGATTAATCTTAATCCAGACCGTTTGATTAACTCATGTCTATAATTTATGTCTTTTGACTTATTAATGAGTGAGAGGCTTAATGCTTCAAATACCTCGATATCTTGGAGATATAATATTATAGATAGTGGGAGCATCAAGTCAGGTGCATGGAATCCACTGCATCGTTATACGAAGAGTAATGATATTCCCATGTTGTTTAATTCGGGATTCTTGGGTGAATCAAGCGCTTGTAATTATATTAGATATAATTTATTATAAATCCTAATTCATGATTGGATCATGAATAGGTCGCCCATTAGAGAATTAATGGTAACACATGGATAAAAATATAATTAGAGAGGTTGAACGGAATCTATTGATACCTGTCTCTAATTATGAATATTATAGTGGAGGATCATATCACATGGCAATCAGTTATATCGATGGACAAATAATTTATTATGGATTCTTGTAATCATATCTGCTTGATCTTAGAGTGTAGTTTTAGGCCCTGATCGTGGCTCGGACTAAAACTAATAAATAATGATTTAATTGATTAATGAGATTAATTAATTAAATATTATTTATTGGAGCTTCGATTAAGTGGGTCCATTTGGTCCCTCTTGCTAGCACCGTTTATTCTTGTATGGAGTCCCTGGATCGTTGTGAGTTAATTCTCCTGGTTGTGCTTAAGAGCTAATTAATTAACGTGTGCTAATATATATTTAAGAGTTAAATATATATCACATGATTATTTATTTAATTAGATTAAATAAATAATAATAAATATTTTATCCATTTAATGTGATTAAATGAATAAATATATTATTTATTTATTTGATAAATAAATAATATTATATATTTATTTAATTAGTTTGTTGCGTAATAATTATATTATTTAAATAGTTTAAATAATATGTATTATTATCATTTAACTAAAGGGGCGTATGCGTAATAGCACAGGGGTAACCCTAGGTCTATAAATAGATGCATAGCCTCCTAGGTTAAAGGGTGTGCGTGTGCAATCATTGACAGCCAAGAGAGAGAGAGAGAGACAGGTGACGGCCAACCCTAGCAGAGGTGGTGTTCCTGTTCTTTGATCCAAGGGTACCACACCAGTACTCCTTGAGAAGGTGAATAGCAGAGAAGGCTATTTGGTGGTTGAATCCAGGAGATCGTGAGGACGATCAAAGGCAGATCGTGAGTTCGTTCTTGGAGGGAAAAGAAGAGGGTTCTAGCTTTACCGTTCTTCAGGTTGGTTTCTTCTTTTCTCTCTTTGCAAAATTAAACGAATTGATTCATGTTTAGATCCTGCTGTTTGTTTGCTGGAATAAAATTTTTAAAATTCGTTTCCGCTGCGGTTAATCGTTAACCCCATTCCAGTATTCCAACAAAGGGCACCAAGGGTAAAATACAAAGCTCCAACAAAAGACAAAAAAAGAAAACAAAGGCGGACTTGGTGAAAACCCGAAAGGGCACCAAGGGTAAAATACAAAGCCAACAATAAATCTTGAAGGGTGAAATCAGTCGAGAATCGAAAGAATCGGGACCACAACAAATGGGATCTAAGCGGTAGAGACAACATCATCCAAAAACAAAGGATCGCAAACAGTGGAAGATTTGGTCAAACTCGGACACGCTCGAATCAAATTTGTACATTATGCTTTTAAAGACTTGTGATTCTATTTATCAGATTATGACAATAGGACACTTTTTATGATATAAATATGTTTTGTGGAATTAAACCAGCAAAAATCTTTTTTATCTTTTTAATCATGTTACATTGTTTTCATTTCACATTCAAGTAGAACATCTTAAATCCCCAGTAAGCTCTTCTAGCATTGCCTTATGAGTAGGGCCAAGCTCAAAATCCCCAAACAACTTAAAGCCCCCAACTCGGAGTACTCATATCTCCACGGGCTATCACTATCCCCAGAGAAGTCGTCAAATCAAGCTCCTCAATATGGCGAAGCAAAATTTAACAGACCCTTCATGCACAACAGGGAGTTCCCCAGCAAAGACAGGACGGATTCTCCATCCAAAAAGAATATTGTTCCCCAACAAGTTGAACGTTAGCCAACGGCCAAAACCCTCAGTGATACATCCCGTGGCATTCAATGCATACATCGCACGACATCACATTGCATCGTTTTTCACCACAAGTTGAGGTTTATGCATCCCTGCATACAGCACATTGCATTCCATGCATCATTAGCATACATTCAACATACTCTGTAATTGCAGGAATGTTGCTACCTCTGGAGATCCTAGGAGCTCATATTCAGCAAACTTCTCTTCAAGCTATCCTAGCTTTCTTCGTTCAACTGTACAACTCTTTCCTTGCAATTGCCCCCAAAGTCTAAACGCATCCTTTTGGCACTTGACAACCTTTTCCCATTTTGGGTCACCTCATAGAGCGATCTCCTTGAGTGAACTCGTAGAGGGAGCTTAAATTGGGTTACTTCCCAAACTCACCAATTCCTTCAAGCATTTCCCCAAATACCATTTGATGTCTCCAACAAGTCTTCCCAATTCAAGCCCATCATTGTTGTGGGCCTTTTTCCATTTTTCAATTCAAGCCTATCGTCGCTGTGGGCTTTCCATTTTCAATTCAAGCCTATCGTTGTTGTGGGCTTTCCATTTTCAATTTAAGCCTATTGTTGCTGCGGGCTATCCATTTTCAATTCAAGCCTACCGTTGCTGTGGGCTATCCATTTGCAATTCAAGCCTATCGTTGCTGTGGGCTATCCATTTGCAATTTAAGCCTATCGTTGCTGTGGGCTTTCCATTTTCGATTCGAGCCTATCGTTGCAGTGGGCCTTTCATTTTCCCGTTTTCACTTTAAGCCTATTCGTTGCTGTGGGCTTTCCATTTTCAATTCAAGCCTATCGTTGCTGTGGGCTATCCATTTTCAATTCAAGCCTATCGTTGCTGTGGGCTTTCCATTTTCGATTCGAGCCTATCGTTGCAGTGGGCCTTTCATTTTCCTGTTTTCACTTTAAGCCTATCGTTGCTGTGGGCTTTCCATTTTCAATTCAAGCCTATCGTTGCTGTGGGCTATCCATTTTCAATTCAAGCCTATCGTTGCTGTGGGCTTTCCATTTTCGATTCGAGCCTATCGTTGCAGTGGGCCTTTCATTTTCCCGTTTTCACTTTAAGCCTATCGTTGCTGTGGGCTTTCCATTTTCAATTCAAGCCTATCATTGCTGTGGGCTATCCATTTTCAATTCAAGCCTATCGTTGCTGTGGGCTTTCCATTTTCGATTCGAGCCTATCATTGCAGTGGGCCTTTCATTTTCCTGTTTTCACTTTAAGCCTATCGTTGCTGTGGGCTTTCCCGTTTTCACTTTAAGCCTCTCGTTGCTGTGGGCTATCCATTTTCAGTTCAAGCCCATCGTTGCTGAGGGCTATCCGTTTTCAATTCAAGCCCATCATTGTTGTGGGCCTTTTTCCATTTTTCAATCCGAGCCTATCATTGTTGTGGGCCTTTTATCTTTTTCAGTTCAAGCCTGTCATTGTTGTAGGCTTTCAATCTCTGGTATCAAGCGGCCTTAGATGCCTCATCAAGGTATTATCCAAGCACACCGGCCTATGAAGCCCCTTTTCCCTCTCGGGGACAAACCCAACCATCGCACTTCTTCCTCTAGGTAAGTCAGGTAAGTGCTCCAACCCGTCCAAAATGACTCCCTTCATCTTTGTACGCTATTTGTATACAAACAGTGCACAAAGAGGGGCAGTCAGAGGACCCTATTTTGTCCGGGTTGGACATACTAACCCCATTTGATATACCTTTCTGCCCATGCCATATACCTTATTGAACAGGTCCACAATGATCCCATACTTCCAAGGAATGGTCTACCCCAATCGGCACGAGATGGATACAATTGACACGGATGGGGGAGTTCAAAATTAATGACTTTTGCTACAAGTCCTTGAAGCACCCAAGACCAACACCAGGTGATGGAGGATGAAAATTCGAGACCAACGCACTTGACCGAGCTCAAATCGGACTTAAAATGAAGAAGTTATGGCCAAAACAACTTTCGTTGGAAAAAGTCAAACTTGCCAAAAGACGGTCAATGCCCCTGGTCAAACTGACCACAAAAGTGATCGTGCGAAACTCTTCAAAATGCCTATGTAGGCGAATACGGATTTCCCCAAACAATTCTTGGAAGGTTACCCATTTTTGCATTTTTGGTGGGGGTAAAAAGGTAATTAAAAAAAAACTTCGGGGTTGACCGTTGACCATTGACCTGCCGACATTGCAACCCGTTGACCTTCGAAGCCTCGAAGCCCCGAAGCTCGAAGCCCCGAAGCCTCGAAGCCTCGAAGCCCCGAAGCATCGAAGCCTCGAAGCATCGGAGCCTCGAAGCCTCGGAGCCTCGGAGCCTCGAAGCCTCGCTGCCGACACTTCGACCCTTGACCCTCGAAGCCTATAACCCTCCGACCTTCGACTCGCCCTTTCGACCTTCAACCCCTAACTCTCGAAGCCTCGAAGCCCCGCTGCCGACACTCCGACCTTCGACCCTTCGACCCTTGACCCTGCGATGCCTTGACCTGCGAACCTTCGAACCTTGACCTACGACCCACGGACCCTCGAAGCCTGTCAACCTCCGACCTTCGACCCTTCAACCCGTTGACCGTTGACCTTCGACCTGCCGACACTCCGACCTTCGAACCTTGACCTGCAATACCAATAAGTTTTCGGCCTGTTGACCGTTGACCTTCGACCTGCCGACACTTCGACCCGTTGACCGTTGACTTTTGCCCCACTAAAATTTGACCCACCGAAGCTTCGACCCTGCCGACGCTCCGACCTGCCGACACTTCGAACCTCGACCCTTTACGCCTTCGCTGATTTTTTTTTCGTTGGCTTCTCGCGCCGACTTTTTTCTCACGGATTTCCTTTTTTCCTCTTGCTTGTCGTTCACGGGGCTTGTTTTATGCGCTGGCCATCCGACAAAACATTATTTTGAATACTTGTCGGTCACATGTGCCGCTAAACTACAAATTCAAAAAGGCAAATCACGAGTTCCCCTTTTCCCGCAGACATCGTCCACCCGACCAGACACCGATCCGCAAAATAATGGAGCTGCAAATAATAAGCACCCGACAAAAACATTTATGGCAAGAACTATGACGATCCCAAGAAGAGGCTTCGGCAGCACTTTAAAGGGCATTCATCCATCCCCTGCGAAAAGAGAGAGAGGTGGGTTTTTGTTGAAGAGGAGATTCGTTGAAAGGAGAGAAAAAAAAAACTTTCGTTGACAGAGCAAAAAAAAAAAACACACAGGCAGAGCAAAAAAAAAAACACAGAGAGAGAAAGGAAAAGAAAGAAAGGAGAAGAGATAGAGAGCACAGTTCGTTGAGAGAAAAGGGAGATCAGCGTTAAAAAAAAAAAAAGAAGAAGAGAAGAGAGGGATCGTTAGAGCTGCTACCCTGCAAACCTGTAAACCCAGCCTAGCCTCATCATAAAAAACACCCCGGCCTCATCATCAAAAACGCCCCAGCCTCATCATCCAAAAAACGCCCCAGCTTCCTCCTTGCAAACCCAAAAAAAAAACACAGAATCCCTGAATCATCATCATAAGAGATCACTCATCCACTCCTTGCAAACTCCACTTTCAGCCATCTCTTTCTTTTACACCTACTCTAGCCCTCCTATCTCCAAATACTAGGGAAGTCTTTTCATAAGTCCCACTGTCAGATCTGTCGGTTCTGAGTCAAGCAAGCGACTATCAGCACCGGCGGGAGCTCAAGCAGAAGATTAACGTTGCAAAGCTTCAAAGTCGGTTCAGCCCTTATCTTTTCACTATTTTTTCAACTTATTTGTATCTATATTTGGTGTATTGTTTTTTTTTTAGCATTTTTCTAGTTTTCATTTTAGTTTATCTATATTTGATGTAATTGCTTTTCAGCCTTTTTTCCATTGTATTTTTCCTTTATTTCTTCTTATGTGTATGTGTAATATGTAAAGTATAGTAAAAAAAAAGACAGAAAAAAAAAGAGAGAGAGCAAGGGGAAGGATGAAAAAAGGAAAAAAAAAAGAAAAAATAGTGATTCTCTTTTTCTTTTGTGGATGCCATAACCACACACTTCACGCTTTTATTTTCATGCATATATTCCTACATTTGCTTTAAGATTTTGGGTTCACAAAAACAAAAAAAAAAAACAAAACAAAAACTAACAAAAAATGTTTTTTCATGTTTTAAAGCCAAAGAAAAAATGTTTCATTGTTTTTTGAACCAAAAAAAAAGAAAAAACCAAAATTAGTATTTCAATTCCCAAAAAAAAAAAAAAAAGAAAAACAAAAACAAAAAAAACAAAAAAAAATGAAGCAAAACAAAACAAAACGTTTTTTACAAAAAAAAAAAAAAAAAAACCAAAAAAAATGTATGTTTTCTAAAAAAAAAAACCAAAGAAAAAGAAACAAAAATCATTTGTCTAGGACTTCAATTTCCAAAAGCAAAACCAAAAACCAAAACCAATCCCTAGGATCTCGTTCTCCATTTCAAATAAAACCCAAAACTTTTTAGGATTCCCTCTAGAAATTTAGGATAAATCCATTTTAACCATGACTTTAATAAATAACTTAGCTAAATAAAAATCATAGACTTTTTAGGAAACTTAACCCAGCTATGGCAGTACAAATAAAATAAAACCTCCTCCTCCTAAATTAGATACCGAAAGGGCGCTGTAGGGGTGCTAATCCTTCCCTACACGTAACCAACTCCCGAACCCATCTCTGATAACGCAGACCACACACTTAAGACTACTCAAAGTAGAGAGTATCCAACTGTACCCCAAAAACAGTTGGTGGCGACTCTAAAATTTCTCACCATTGGTTTAGTTTGAGCTCACCCCAAAAAGGGCCCGGACGAAAACCAGTGATGACACTGGGCATAAACCGATTCCCCTCTTCTTCTGGATATTGGCCATTGTAATTGGCCCCTCCTTGCGGTGCATCACCATCAGGCCTTAAATCTGCCATCAATTCACCTACTGAATGCTCTAAGCCTTGCAATGCTTCTTCAGTCTCATGTGCTGCTTCCCTAGCTGCTCTACGACGAGCTATGAACAATCTTTCAGGTTCCCGATTAAATGATATAAACTCCTGTCTTGGCATGCACAACTAGGAATTCCTCAAACACTTGGTGTATGTTCATGTAAAACAACAAGAACACACCCAGCAGCTCCGAACAATGCAAAATAAACAAATAAAGAACACAAAATAATAGAAAATAAAAGACAAAATAAAACACCAAGATCAGAATTCAAACAATTTCACTCAATGTTGATTTTAAAAACTAGTTAACCGTTAAATCCCTGGCAACGGCGCCAATTTGACAAACGGGTATTTCGTGAGCGAAACCCAAGTGAGGGTTAAGCTACTGTCGTTTAAATCCCTTCTCAAAATATTAATTCCCTTAACTAATGCTAAATAGAATAGCGACAAGAAAGGGGTCGATCCCACAGAGATTACCAAGTTATCTAGCTTTCACTCAAATCACCAAATTAATCTTACTTAAAAAAATGTCTCGGCAAACAAAATTGTGTTTTAAAATTACTTTACTGAAAACAGAATTGCAATAGAAATAACTAAAAACGTTGGATTTAAAATCAAGGATTAAGGCATCTAGGGTCACAATTTCACCTCCATATGTTATCTCTACTGATTCATGGTATTAGGGTTGTCTGATTGAAAACATGCTAAACATAAGCCAAGGACAACAAATGGTCATTGAGGTCCTTTTAAGAGTTGTATGCCAGAATGGTCATCTAAACACACAAACATGCAAAGCCAATAAATCATAATTGCAAAAGGATAATGATCACACCAATTACAAATAAGTTATGAATCTCAATCCGCCCCCGGACTAGGGCTAAGAATACCAAGGTATACATCCAAAGATAGAAATTAAGAACAGATTCATAAAACATGCAAAACTCAATCATCCAAACCCAATATTCATAAACACAGCAAAGCAACAAGGGGGCTACATTGCTCCCCTAGATTATAAGAACTACTCGCGCATGAATACAAGCAAAACCATAGCAGTAAAGCTAAACATCTTCTTCTAATCCACGCGCGCAATAAGGCTTTAAATCCAGGCTCCACAATCCGCGATGGTTGACTGCGACAGCTGCTCCCCTAGGTCAAGGAGCAGCCTCCAAGTCGTGAAGCCTCTCTCTCTCTCTCTAAAAACGTGTAGGGGGTCTAGGATACATAGCATGGGGCGTGGAGCCTGTCACGCCCCGGATTTCCAACCCGAGGAAACCGGTACGTGACTCCCCTTTTACCCACACGGAGGGCAAAGGGGTTAGGATACAAATCAAGAATTTAACATTTTAAACATTCACAACACATTCAAGAAATATAAAGTCCATCAAAGCAGTCCACAAACCAAATCAGTCTTTATTACAAAGTCCTCCTTTCAATCCATCCCCATTGGGGTTACATCAGTTCCCATAAAAAAAATAACATAAACAGTAAAGTAAATAAGGTCTTCCACCTTGGGGTCCCACCTAACGCCTGTAGGTTCCTGTAAAGAAAACAACATGGTAGGAGGGGTGAGCAACCACAGCTCAGTAGGGATCATGTCTCCCCAACCCATCCCATGCACCTAACATCTACATGCCTCGTGTACAAGTGCTGTGTCGTGATACAATTATTCCACCAGATATAGTTACAGGCTATAACAAGAAACACAATCATACATGGACGGTACATAAACACTCCCGGGCTTCCACAGCCACCGGGTTTCAAGAACGTCCCGGGCTTCCACGGCCACTAGGTTCCACAAAACGGTCCCAGGGCTTCCACAGGCCACCGGGTTCCACAAAACAGTCCCAGGGCTTCCACGGCCCACCGGGTGTACAAGCAAACACGCAAAGACACATGGCCATACAGGCATAACATCAAACACTTAGTATGCTTAGTCACACAGGAATAACATCGAACACTTAGCATGCATATATCCACAAGCTCATAAACCCAGCCACACATACATAATCTAACACACTTGACGTGCGTGGCCTCACAGGCATTACCTCAAACACATAACATGCAAAGCCTCACAGGCATTACCTCAAACACATAACATGCAAAGCCTCACAGGCATTACCTCAAACACATAACATGGACAACCTCACAGACATAATTTCAAACACTTGGCAGGCATATATATATATATCCAAACAACACGCCATTGAAGGCCAACATTCATATAGGAGATCACACCTATATGAATTTACATATAAATAATATAACAGATATAACTCATATTCTCGCCCTAGGACCCTAGGACGAGAGGAGGACTTAGGAAGAACAGAATCCCTACCTTAAAACAGATCTTCCTTGCTCCCGCGCTAAACGCCATCCTCCCCACGCAAGATGCTCCGGCGAGAACCAAAGAACTCCCCTTCCTTCTCTCTCTCTAGCTCTCTCTCTCTCTACGACGGCCGCAAGCAATGAAGAGAACCCTAAACCTAAAACAGAGCTTCTCCTCCTTATATAGACAACACAACATCAAAACGACGTAGTTTTGATTAAGTGAATCCCAGATCAAAACGACGTAGTTTTGATCACACAAGTTAGCACCTTTCCGCACCCATATAGGCCAAAACACTCAGAATTTCAACATGGTCCTTTGGAGAAAGTTCATTAGAATGACAAAACCAAGGGAACCATGCAAAAATATGCTTGCACGCCAATTTGCACGTGAATTCCCCAATTCACGTGCAACTCCATATGCACTCTAAATGCTCTCAAACTTCACCCCTAGCCTCCTTGCATCATTTAGAAGACAACCACCCTTGCACGTGAATTGGACCCATATCACGTGCACCTCACATACATGTCCATTTGGCCTGAAACTTCGTGGTAGATAGAGGACACCATTCTAAGCATCTTTCCTTTTGCACGTGAATTCATTGGAGTCCATTTACTAGGTCAAAATCTAGAAAAACTCTACTCAGGAGGCAAAGCCGACTAACTCAAGGTACGGGTCCTTACATCCTCTCCCCCTTAAGACTTTTCGTCCTCGAAAAGAAATGACATACAAGGAAAAACAAACACAAGCTACCCATTTGCCACCCAGGCAAGCCACCACACCCAAATGGGTCATACACCGCACACAAGACAACAAAGACAACAAGACATAACAAAGTACCATCATAATCCATAACCACAATAATGCATATAACACATGTCCGCATGTCACGAATACACATCTCAAAACACATCACAAATAAGAACACATGTCTTTAAAAGTCGGTACAAATACACCAAATCGTACACAACTAATACAAGAAAACACAAAACACATCACACCCTTGGCCAACAGACCACCTCCCACGCTTAAGATTGTTCGGTCCTCGAACAAGTCCAGGTCTTGCTCACGCATCACGGACTCACGTTCCCATGTCTCCTCCTCAATGCCACGGTGCTGCTACAAAGACGCGAACCAAAGAAATAGCACGACCACGCAAAAGCTTCTCTTGCCTATCTAGGATACGGATAGGGGCCTCAATGACGGACATGTCATCCTCAATGTCCAACGTCCCCCAATCAATCACATGAGTGGGGTCAGGGTGATACTTCCGCAACCGGGACACGTGAAACACGTTGTGCACTCGACTCGGCCTGCGGTGGTAACGCTAACCGGTAGGCCACAGGCCCTACACGATCCAGAATCTCAAAAGGACCAATAAACCGCGGAGATAGCTTGGAACCTCGCCCAAACCGTCGATGTCCACGACGTGGAGAGACACGAAGGAACACATGATCACCAACAGAAAACTCCAAAGGTCGCCGTCGCTGATCCGCATAAGATTTCTGCCGACTCGAGCCGACAACAAACGCCGACGAATCAACTTGACCTTCTCGGTAGCCTCTTGAACCAAGTGCGGTCCCAAGAGAGCTGCCTCCCCCCACCTCGGTCCAACACAAAGGGAATCGACACGGCCGTCCATACAACGCCTCAAAAGGAGCCATCCCAATGGATGCCTGATAAGCGTTGTTGTAGGCAAACTCCACCAAAGGAAGGTGAGTTGCCCACGAACCCCCGAAATCTAACACACAAGCCCTCAACATGTCCTCCATGGTCCGATTCGTCCGCTCGGTCCGACCGTCGGTCTCAGGGTGAAAGGCTGTACTCGGGTGAAGCTTGGTCCCCATAGCCTCCTGCAAACCTGCCCCGAAACGGGAAGTGAACCTCGAATCCCGGTCCGAGACAACCGATGAGGGTACGCCATGCGATCTCACAATCTCGTTCAGTCAGAGGTACTCAAGGTCCCAATAGAGTCCCGCTCGCGAACAAGAAGGAAATGGGCCGACTTTGTGAGTCGATCCACAATTACCCAAATCATATCCTTCCTCCCAGGTGGTGGGTGGAAGACCGGTCTACAAAATCCATCGCGATATGGTCCCACTTCCACTCGCTATGGGCAAGGGCGTAACATGCCCGCCGGCCGGCGATGCTCGGCCTTCACCTGCCGACACGTGAGGCACCGTGAAACAAAGGCAGCCACATTGCGTTTCATCCCAGGCCACCAAAAATGTGCCCGAAGCGCATGATACATCTTCGTACCCCCTGGATGCACAAGAACTCTAGGCCTGGTGAAACTCCCTCATCACCTCATCCCTGAGGGAAGAAGCCACGACCAACCGCCCCCTGAAATGACAACTCATGCTCGGGACCCTCTCGTCCAGTCCCCGGATAGCTCCCCCGACCTCAATACGGGCACGGAGAACCTCACACTCAATGTCACCCAGTGTCCCTCCCGGAAGCGCTGGTACAACTCAGGCACAACCACCAAAGGACTCAGGATTGTCCCACCATCATGAACAACAAGGCGCACCGTAACGTCGCCAACCTGCTCCATCGGCTTCCACTCTCTCACGGCCACCTCGGCTTTCCCTTTTCCGCTCAACGCATCGGCCACAACATTACCCTTGCCCGGGGTATAGGCAAGAGTAAAGTCAAAGGTCTGCAAATACTCCACCCATCTCCTTTGCCTCAAATTCAAGTCCTTCTGAGTAAAGATGTACTGAAGGCTCTTGTGATCTGAGAACACCACAAACTTTTCCCCCAAGAGGTAGTGCTGCCAACTCTTCAGGGCGAAGATGACAGCCGCTAACTCAATGTCATGAGTAGGATAATTCGCTCATGAGGCTTCACTGCGCTTGACCCATAAGCTACCACACTGTGCTCCCGCATAAGCACACACCCTAAACCAACCCTGGACGCATCACAATACACCTCATACGGAATATCCCACCTAGGCAACCTCAACACAGGTGCAGTGGTCAAACGGGTTTTGAGAGTCTCAAACGCCTGCTGACACTTGTCAGTCCAATCAAACTTCACGCCCTTCCGAGTCAACGCTGTCATAGGAGCCGCCAAACGGGAGAACCCCTCTACAAAACGACGATAGTACCCCGCCAAACCAAGAAAACTACGGATCTCAAAACGTTGGTTGGCCTCGCCCACGATACCACGGCCTCAATCTTGGCCGGGTCCACTCGAACTTCCTCAGTGACACCACATGTCCAAGAAAGTGAACCTCCTGTAGCCAAAACTCACACTTGCTAAACTTAGCAAACAGCTGCTGGTCCCTCAAGGTTTGCAACACAGTTGCCAAGTGCTCCACATGTTCCTTCTCGGTCTTGGAATACACCAAGATATCGTCGATAAACACCACCACGAACGAGTCTAAGTATGGGGCAAAGACTTGGTTCATCAAATGCATGAACACCGGTGGCGCATTAGTGAGCCCGAAAGGCATCACTACCCACTCATAATGCCCATACCCGCACCGAAAAGCCGTCTTAGGGATGTCCTCCTCCCTAACCCCTGAGCCGGTGATACCCCGACCGTAAATCTATTTTGGAAAACCACCTGGGCCCCACTCAATTGGTCAAACAGGTCATCTATCCGAGGCAACGGGTACTTGTTCTTCACGATCCACCGAATTCGACTTCCGTAGTCGATGCAGAGACGAAGCGTGCCATCAGCCTTCTTAGCAAAGAGCACCGGGGCACCCCAAGGTGAGGTACTCGGTCCGATATACCCCCGACCCACCAACTCCTCGATTTGCCTCCGAAGCTCCCTCAACTCGCCTGGCCCCATACGATATGCTACTTGGGAAATCGGACCCGTCCCTGGCACCAACTCAATGGTGAACTCCACACTCCTCTTAGGTGGCAAACTCCTCAACCGCTCAGGAAAAACATCCCTGAAATTGGTCCACAACAACGGGCCACACCCTCTTTTCCACCTTACCCTCCTCGGCAAAGGTCAAGGCTGCCAACCTGTGGGTAATGGCACCCCACCGGTCCGACACCGGCCCAGCCCCGACTCGCCTCACGGTCCCACTCCCCCTGCAGGTGCAAGAGGTCCCTGCAGGTGTCACGAAGGTCACACGCCGCCGATAACAGTCTATCTTGGCCTGGAAAGCCATAAGCCAATCCATACCCAAGATCGGGTCAAACGTACGCATGGGCATCACATGCAAATCAAAACGCAGCCTCCACCTCTCCTATGGTTAACACACAATCCACGGCAAACACGCCATACCTCAATCATACCCCCCCACCGGAGACTCAACAACTAGGGGCTTCACCGCCTCCACACAAGCTAACCCCAAGTTATCTATCACAAGCTCGGCAACAAATGAACACGATGCACCCGTATCGAAAAGAACGAAGCTAAGGTACGGGAGATCAAGAGGGTACCTCTAACCACCGATGGTCCTGCTCCACCCTCGGCTGGTGGGGGTGGTAGCTCGGCCTCCTCCGGGTACGTCGCCTCTAGCGCAAACAACCTCCCTTGGCCCGTGCCACCGGTCGGCTCACTCACTTGGCGCTTCCCACCAAGGCTGCCTCCGCCTCTGGTCGTCTGCCGCTCCGGCCTCCCCCGAGGTCGTGTCCGATTCGATCCTGCCCGACTAGCCGGCCACCGACGAGCTGGTCTCTCTTGCTGGTGCACGAAAACCGGCATCACTCCTTGTCTTGGATGTCATGCCACCAACTCCCCTGTTGCCACTCCGGCAAACCCGGCTCGAGATGGCCCTCTCGTCCACATCTATGGCATTTCCGGTCCCTCTTTGGACACTCCTTTCTCAAGTGGCCTTGCTCCCCACAAGGAGTAACAACCGCCGGGGAGACCCCCTGCTGGACCGCCCGTCCGCCACCGCCAAAACTAGACCTCCCCGGGTTCACCAATGTCTGTCCCCTGCTGCGGAAGGAACTGCTATCCCTCTCCTCCGTCTTGAGCCTCTTGGACCCTGCATCTCGATCAGGCCCACTCGCAATCGGCGACCCTGATGGGCCTGCCTCCCACCATCCAGCTCTCTCTTGGCTATACGGGCCGTCTCCACGGCCTCGAGGATAGGTCCTCAAGCGTAGAATCGCCACCCTCTTCCTAAGGGCTGGCCTAAGACCCGAGTGAACTTGTGGGCCTTCGGGTCCTCCTTTGCCACCGTCTCGGGGGCAAACCTACTCGAGCTCCGGAACTCCCGCTCATACTCGGGCACCATCTTTGATCCTTGCTTCAGGCTGCCAAATTCCTCCCTCTTCTGCCATCTCACCGATTCCGGAAGAACTCATCATGGAAGAGTTGCAAGAATTCCTCCCAAAACATGAGTTGCACCGCACGGCTCCCCGCAACACTCGTCCACCACTCCAAAGCATCCCCCTCCAACTTGCCGAATTGCCGGTCGCACCTTATCCTCCTCCCTGGGCAGGAGAAAGGAGAACACATGCTCAATCTGCCTCAACCACCGCTCGCCTACCACAGGATCTTCTCCCCCCTTAAATCGCGGAGGTTGTTCCTTTCGGAACCGTGTCACCACGTCATCCTCTCGCGCGGGTCGGTACACCACCCAACGAACTCTCACGCTCACGAGGCGGCTCTCCCCATGGTGGTGGTGGTGGTGGCACCACCGCTGTGGCTGCCATCTCACGGCGCACCTCCTCCCGAACGTCCTGCCGGAGTCCCTCCCGTAGCTCTCGTACCTCCGGCCGGATGCCTTCTTGTAGCTGTGCCGAGAATAACGCATGCCCCCCAACGGATGGCCCCGCACCCGGACCCTCATGGGCAGATAACTCATCGCCCATCGCCCCGGACGCACGTGTCACTCTCCTCGGTGGCATTCTTACTACATGAAGTAAGATGCACAAACGTCGAACGCGTTTGACTACTAACAAGTTGACTACCTCTACCTCATTATCAAGTCAAGCCGTACATGGCATTACACACATTTTAACCATTGCATCAATCAATATTGCACACAAAGACAGTCCACATTGTAGTCATACCCAAAGCATTCCAAGAATATTCAGAGTTGCACGGTTCACACATAATCATGTTATGCACATCCTTTACACATGACAACAAATGCAACTAGTGCCCTAATGCCAATGCATGCAAATCCTACCACAAGACTGGACTACCCTAAGTACACCTTGGAGGCTCAAAGAGGACCATGTTGATCAGGCATGTCCCTCCAGGCTCCTCCAAAGGACTCAAGATAACCAAGTCCGCCCACTACCCTAGGCCAACTAGACCATGCTCGATACCATATTGTCACGCCCCGGATTTCCAACCCGAGGAAACCGGTACGTGACTCCCCTTTTACCCACACGGAGGGCAAAGGGGTTAGGATACAAATCAAGAATTTAACATTTTAAACATTCACAACACATTCAAGAAATATAAAGTCCATCAAAGCAGTCCACAAACCAAATCAGTCTTTATTACAAAGTCCTCCTTTCAATCCATCCCCATTGGGGTTACATCGCTTCCCAAAAAAAAATAACATAAACAAGAAAGTAAATAAGGTCTTCCACCTTGGGGTCCCACCTAACGCCTGTAGGTTCCTGTAAAGAAAACAACATGGTAGGAGGGGTGAGCAACCACAGCTCAGTAGGGATCATGTCTCCCCAACCCATCCCATGCACCTAACATCTACATGCCTCGTGTACAAGTGCTGTGTCGTGATACAATTATTCCACCAGATATAGTTACAGGCTATAACAGCAAACACAATCATACATGGACTGGTACATAAACACTCCCGGGCTTCCACAGCCACCGGGTTTCAAGAACAGTCCCGGGCTTCCACGACCACCGGGTTCCACAAAAACAGTCCCGGGCTTCCACACCACCGGGTTCCACAAAACGGTCCCGGGCTTCCACACCACCGGGTTCCACAAAATGGTCCCGGGCTTCCACGGCCACCGGGTGTACAAGCAAACACGCAAAGACACATGGCCATACAGGCATAACATCAAACACTTAGTATGCTTAGTCACACAGGAATAACATCGAACACTTAGCATGCATATATCCACAAGCTCATAAACCCAGCCACACAGACATAATCTAACACACTTGACGTGCGTGGCCTCACAGGCATTACCTCAAACACATAACATGCAAAGCCTCACAGGCATTACCTCAAACACATAACATGCAAAGCCTCACAGGCATTACCTCAAACACATAACATGCACAACTTTCACGACATAATTTCAAACACTTGGCAGGCATATATACATATATCCAAACAACACGCCATTGAAGGCCAACATTCATATAGGAGATCACACCTATATGAATTTACATATAAATAATATAACAGATATAACTCATATTCTCGCCTAGGACCCTAGGACAGAGGAGGACTTAGGAAGAACAGAATCCCTACCTTAAAACAGATCTTCCTTGCTCCCGCTTAAACGCCGTCCTCCCCACGCAAGATGCTCCGGCAAAGAACCAACGAACTCCCCTTCCTTCTCTCTCTCAGCTCTCTCTCTCTCTACGACGGCTGCAAGCTGAAGAGAACCCTAAACCTAAAACAGAGCTTCTCCTCCTTATATAGACAACACAACATCAAAACGACGTAGTTTTGATTAAGTGAATCCCAAAGATCAAAACGACGTAGTTTTGATCACACAAGTTAGCACCTTTCCGCACCCATATAGGCCAAAATACTCAGAACTTCAACATGGTCCTTTGGAGAAAATTCATTAGAATGACAAAACCAAGGGAACCATGCAAAAATATGCCTGCACGCCAATTTGCACGTGAATTCCCCAATTCACGTGCAACTCCATATGCACTCCAAATGCTCTCAAACTTCACCCCTAGCCTCCTTGCATCATTTAGAAGACAACCACCCTTGCACGTGAATTGGACCCATATCACGTGCACCTCACATACATGTCCATTTGGCCTGAAACTTCTGTGGTAGATAGAGGACACCATTCTAAGCATCTTTCCTTTTGCACGTGAATTCATTGGAGTCCATTTACTAGGTCAAAATCTAGAAAAACTCTACTCAGGAGGCAAAACTGACTAACTCAAGGTACGGGTCCTTACAGAGCCTTTATTTATAGAGGTTGGATGGGCTTTGAGGTGTGTACCCCAACCCATCTATCAAAACGACGTAGTTTTGATAAGTGACACTCCAAACTTTAAAATCTCTATCTTCCATCCACAATTTGGACATGGGCCTTCAGAAACAAATGATCAGCATGGAAAAACGATAGGATCGGACCAAAAATATCTCCGCACGTCAATTTGCACGTGATATAGTAAATTCACGTGCAGCTCCAAATCAGCTCAAACTTCTCTCCAAGCTTTCTTGCATCCTGTAGAGGCCTGAGAAGCAAAAATAGGCTTGCACGTGAAATGGGTGAATTCACGTGTAGCTCCAAATGCTCTAAAATTTCTGTGGTTGGTAGATGACATCATTCTAAGCAACTTTTGTTCTTGCACGCCAATTGTTTGAGGCCAACTACTATATCAAAAGTGAGCTCCAAAATCTGCCAAAACAGCTTAAAAACGCATGTATTTGCAAATAGCATCTTCCTAGGGGTTAGAGCAAATATATATGATATATGAAGCAATAAGGCTCTAATCATGCTCTTAAACATCCTAAATAAACACTAGAATAACGGCATAAAATGCATGTTATCACTCAGCCACATCGATCACACGTTGACCACACATCGAAATTCATCTCGTATCTACAGTCCGTGGCCCAAGCAGGCTAGCCCGCAGACTGGACCATTGAAATTCAAGCCCGTTTAAGGTATGGGCCTTAATAGGCTGGCCCGGCGGACTGAGGTTCGCATAGGACAAACCCATACGGATATGGGCCAATCCGCGGGCTAGTATTTTTTTAATTAATTATTACTAACCATCACTCAATCCCTCCCTTGAAGGCTTAAAGTCAAAGAGAATCTCGCCCCCTTGAAGACTCGAAGCGCAAAGTCTCAAACTCTCCGCCGGTTCGCCCTTAGTCTTTACTCAAAGAGTCGAAGACAAATTCACTTCTCATCAAAGACTTGAAGATGTGTTATCACCACCACACACTAAGTCACCAACACACAATTCCAACCTTAATTAAATCCCTAAATTTTATTTTCCCAATTCGATTCTGTAATCTGCCTCGCGATCGCGAGATTCGCGACTTCGTCGGTCCGTCCGTTCAGTCTCCAGTCTTCTTCTCCAACCACGAGAGTCCAAGTCTCCTCTCTAATCTCCTTCTGGCTCCTGGTACCAAAATGAGTGCAGGCATGCCTCGTTCTACCTCCCTTGAAAGTTGAAAATGCGAGGATAAGACAGTGTGAGAACAAGCCTCATCGACAACAACAAGAACTGAAGCACCTCCCCAAACATCTAGGTCGTCCTTGTTCTTGCCTTGTCTTGGCCTTGGTCAGTCTATGAAGTTCTCCTCTATGATTGATGATGCTCTACAATTTGTTTATTGTTTATGTCTTTTGTTTCTTTGATGGCTGAAATGAAAAACGGTCTAGAAACTGGATAGACCTCCTTTATTTTCATTTTCTTACCATTTTAAATAAATCAGCTCACATCTATCAAAGATTAAAACTTTTTCAGTTTTTCATACATATAATTAAAAAAATGTTCCCAAGAAAAAACCATCATCAAACTAAACTAATTGGGATAGATACTAATCATCTAATTTTGACAAAAATTAAACAATTACCTTCACAAAAATTAGAATGTCAAAAAAAGTATAATAAAAAAAGAAGCCTATAGACCGGTCCGGTCCATTTCAGCCCGTATGCAGGGGCGAACCGGACCTGTCCATTTCGGGGTTGGCAAAAATGGCGGCCTAAATCGGCCAGACCGTTTAGGCCTGCCCCACAATGTACCGGACCAGACCATTTTACACACCTACTCGTATCGACTAAACTCTCTCGAATCTCTTTTGGTCGGCATCGACCAACCACCCCGCCAGGTCGACCACATCAACCACTCTCCCATATTGACCAAAGCTCAAACGATTTTAGCATCTCCAAAATAATTGGGCTTCTAGGCACTTGCCCTGGAATCCCCACAAGGGGCATTGCCTCCTTGACCCTTGCTTGTTGACCGGTCAGCAAGACCCCCGCTGAGGCACTGCATCCTTAGACTCCTGTTAACCGTTTGGTCAAGAGTCCTTGCCCAAAAATACAAATGACTAACTCCTAACCTCCCTAAAGATGAGTTATTACAATAAGATACCTCACAACCTCTAACTCTCATGACTAGGACACAGGTCCTCACACACTCGGTGTTGATAGAATGAATGCTTCACCCCTACATTGTTGAATGTCAATGCGCATGGTGAAACCCCCAATTCTATGCATGGAAGCTCCATGTTTTCACCTGGAGAAGTATTCTAGAATGAAACAATTAAAGTTCTTTGAAGGCTATATGTTCCAAGTGATAAAATTATTACTTTTAAGAAACCATTACTAATAATTTGAAGTAATGGAATAACCCACAGAACAAACCATTACTAATAATTTGAGATAAATAAAATTATTTCAAATATTTTTAAATTTAATTAATTAACTAGATTAATGTTGGGACGCTAGTAATTAAGATGGCTATGCAATGATTTAAAACCGTTTTGAATATTTGTTTGAGACAAAACAGTTTTTCTTTTAAGGATGATAAATAGCTAATTTTGTTTCGGTATTGATAACAGTTTATAGACGTGTGGGATCTAGGATTTCAAATTCAGAGGAGTCATAATTTTGGCTTAAGAAACAAAGCATGAAATATGTTCTTTAGTGATTGTATATGCCTATTTTAATTTTAAATATTAATAAATCATTAAATAAATCTCAACTAATGTTAGTTATGTTTAGATATTGTGGTAATAAAATTATCTATATTAATCCATTGATAAATAATTACAATGCCTTCAAATGTGGAATGTCAAAAATTGTCTAGGAATAAAATAATTAATAATTAACATTATTGAAACCAATCTTACAATATTCAAATTTATTATATGTATAATAATTAATTAAGAAAATTTGTGTAGATGGCCTCATCATCAAATGTGAAATAATATTGCAAAACAATATGTATAATAAATTTCCTAAATTATCACGAAAAGACTCAAGATGATCGATTACTTGTATTGGCCACAAACATATGATTTAAAATTCAAAATAATATATGTTAGCTATTCATGGTTTTCAATAGAACATAGTGAAAATATATTTTAAATTTTGTTAATAATACTCAACATGATTAATAAGCATGTTATAACCATAATCGGTATTGATTTCAACCTTGATGGTATAATCGATCGAAAACTCCTCTTCCTTCAAATAGAACAACACTCATGCTTCAAAACAAATCTTAACACGTCAAAGTCAATGTCACCAATTATCTATATTATTAATTTTCTTTATGGGTAATAAGGCCACTGATACCTAGATATGATTTTTAGGGTTTTTTTCAAGTTTTACTTGGCCACGCATTTTTCCTCGGAGTATAGGATTTTTTTTCTATTATGTATTACAAGGCTTAGACTAGGCTATTTATAGAGATATGATTTCCAAATTTCAATTAATAAATATTTTTGCTTTTATTAGTTTTCTCTTAAACTAACCTTGAAATAAATTACTAATTCAAGTAATTAATAATTTCACATATATCATTTCATTAATTTAAACTTTTTAATTAATAGGATAATTTGAACTAAATAAATAAATATTTAATATTATTTATTTGTCTAATAAATATATAAATATTTTTAATTCAATTATTCATTTAATCTTATTAAAATGAATAAATAATTAAACATATAATTATATATTGAATACTATTATTTATTTAATTTTATTAAATAAATAATTATGTGTTACATTTATTTAACTCTAAAATAAATATATAAGCACACATTATATTTATTAGTTTCATAAAATAGCTTGAGACTTTTTATAAAATAAATACATTACAAGAATATGACGCCGAGAGAGAGGCCAAATGAAAATAGCATTTAATTAATAATATTCCACTCCAAACACAAAATAAAAATATATAAATATGCATAAAGAAAAGGACAATATTACATACATTTAGGAGATTGCACGGTGACTATATAAATATGTATAATAACACACATTCATTGGTTTATAGGTTTTAATGTATTTTATTGAATCCATTGAATTTGTGCCACGTGAGTGTGATTGCACGGTGACTGTATCATGGCAAAAAAAAAATTCACATAAATAGGGTAATTCTATATAGAGTCAGGAGATACTGTTATTTCATAGTTGATGTTAGGGATGACAAAATGAATCTGACTCGTTCTAATTCGGGTTATTCCGATTCGATTGACTCACTCGATAAGCCATCGGATTGGACTCGGGTCTTGTTTGATATGCTCCAACCCTGGATTTTTAAAAAAATAGGGTAAAAAATGCTGATCCAACCTATCCCGAACTGACTTGCTCAAACTTCGGGTGGGGTTGGATTCGGATTGAACTATACATTTTCGGGTCGAGTTCAGGTCGAGCAGTATTCGGAACTGACCAGATCTATCGTCATCCCTAGTTGATGCTGACTGTTGGACCCCATTTTGTTCAGGTTGGACAAACACAATTATTTTTTGCTTTAGACTTCTTTTCCATTTGTTAATCATTTTGTATAGATAATTAAAGAGACGTGATCGTTAATTTGAAAGGCACAATTTTAACAACTTTTTTCAAAAGGCTTTCAAATGTTAAAGAGCCAGTTCCGGGTGATAGAAAATCAAATTTCAAGATCAACGCTTTCGACTGTGCTCAATTCCAAGGCTAAACAAAGAAGTGATAGTCAAAACCATATTTGGATCGCTAATAGTGGTCAATTAGCGGCCAATATTCCAAATGACACTCCGGATCAAGTCACGAACCTCATTTTCTTAATCTTCTTATCATTTTGAGAATTTCGATGTATATATTGCTTATATTCGCTCACAGAGCTTATTTTCGAAAAAAATAAAAAAATAAAAAACACTTATTCGGTAATAAAGTAGTTTCGGGACATGCAGTACAGGTTTGGCAGAAAAACAAAATCATTTTAAAAAAAAGGACACAGGGTCGCTCGTTACAGCGTCCTGAGTTCAAAAATAATTTTCTTCAAATTTTTTAAAACCTGAGTCGCCTTCCCGATATCAAAAACCCAAAATATCTGTCACGCCCCCGAATTCCAAGAAAACCCGGAACCAGGAACATGACTTCCTCTTGTCCGCACCCGAAAGGTCAAGGGGTTGGTGACTAGCACCAATAGAGATTACACCACGGGTGCTATCTCAAATATGTAACCCTGTACAGTCATACATCAAGGGTAATCCTGTACTTTCCCATACATCATCATGCACATGATAAGTCAAACAGTCATACAGACATTACATCATAAACAGTATGCAAATACAACTATTCATGGACCCATGTCCGGGATACAACACACAATAAAATACGAATACGAATACGATCGGATCATACATTAGAGTAGTGGGCACGTCCTCCTGGAAGAAAGTCCTCCACTAGTCTCGGGTTACACCTGAAAAGGGGTAAACAACAAGTAGGGGTGAGTGACAAGCTCAGTAGATGACCCCAAAACTCCACATCATGCAACACATATAAGTCTATACTATATGCTCAGTGTACTCGTGTACCGTGTAATGTGCACAATCATCAGGACTCAGCCCACAAACAAACATCAGGACTTAGCCAGCTCACACAAGACAACTTGTCCATGATCCTCCATGGGATCCCAGCTCAGGGCACTCAGCCTTAGCTCCACGAGCTCAACGGCTCAACTCAAGCCTTAGCCTGCCCACATTGCAACATGCCCGGCCACGGTTGCCACACAAGCTGACATCGGTGCATATGCCTGCCACGTCAACCACATAGCATCATCGGTGCATCACGGTGAGAACCCAAACAAGTCACGGAGTCCATGCCCCAATACCTCACACCAACATACTAACATTAGTATGGCATGTCATTCTCAACATTTCCTTTGGAACTGTAGCCAGTTTTCACAAGTAAATCCTCAATCCTTGATTTATGAAGGAAGTACCCATAGAAGCTATTTTCTTGAAATCAAAAGCCCCGGCATTGGGTTCCCATATCATAAATAAGATAATCTGATTTTTGGGGATTTTTCTGAGATGTCTAACCCCACTTTCCAAAAAGTCACCACTACGAACTTTTGGTTTTTCCGAGATTTAACACTAAATCCCAATTTCCACATTCTGAAAGAGTGGAATTAATTTTTCTAGTATTTTTCTTTGAATCCAAATGGGAGGTATTTCTTTATTTACATTGTAACTTAAGTATAATACTTTGGGTATAGGTTGCAATGTAAATAGGTCTAGTCCAGTGCTATCCAATGTCCAGTTACACTACGGGAGCTGGGACTCGTAGCTCAGAACCAGCGACTCGTAGCTGCGGAACGGCGACTCGTAGCTGTGGAACTGCGCCTCGTAGCTGCGGAGTGCGGAGCTGCAGCACGCCTCGAAGACTCGAAGCGAGGCTACGACCTTCGACCTACGAGGCAACGAACTTCAACCCTTCGGCTACGAACTATGAACAATGAGGCTATGAACTATGGGTCTACGAACTATGAAACTTTGAGCTATGAACTACGGGTCTACGAACTACGACCCTACGAACTACGAACTATGACTCTTCGACCCAGAACTTTGGGTCTCCGTCATTCGAACCAGGGAACGCGCCCGTGTACTATTCATCATCGTTTTCACCTGTTCTTCGTCTGAAACGCACCCAGAAACTCCCAGACGGTCACTAACACCCCTGTTTCGCAACAAACTACGATATCTACCTCAAAATGCGTCCAGAACGCCACTAAATCGTGCAGAAACAACAGAAACACGTATAAAATTCCAGATTTTCAGAAATCTAGATCTAAACCCAGATTTCCATGGTTGACTTATCAACCCTCATGAAAAACACAGTAATCAACCCCAAAATCACATAAACATATATCCACAATGATAATAAAAAGTTCTTAACCACAGATCTTATGCTAAACCATTAGATCTAACCCAAAATTGGTTTTCCCTAAATTCTAGGGTTCATGCTCAATTTCATAAATCATGATAAATTCGTCCAGATCCAAAACAAGAGAGATAAGAAGTTCAAGGACACCTACTTGATGTGAATCTTTGAGCTCTATGAACCCAAATCGCCCCAAATCGCCAAGGCCTCCAAGCTCTCTCTCTCAAACGCACAAACGTGAAACGTAAAGTGAAAGCTTCTTTTTTTTGATGCTATTTATATTTACGCAATCAACCGACCTAGTCAACCATTGACCCGATCAATAATTGACCTCCCAACACAAAAATTGACCTCCAAGGCCCCGAACTCCAAATTGAGTCAAATTACAGTCAAAACGCTCGAAATGACGAGCACAACACTAAACAGATATTATTACACCCAAAAAGACCGCCCAAACGCAAAGTCAACCAATAAACCCCAAAAAGTCAACAATCGGGTCAAACAGGAGCCCGACTCGGAATCAGGCCCAAGTACAGTCAAAATGCTCACATCGATGGCTACACTACTGTCCAGATAGTTACATTCCCATAGAATGACTATCTCTCAAAACTAGCCAAATATGAGTCTTTACATCCTCCCCACCTTAGGACTTTTCGTCCTCAAAAATAAAACACATGCCCAAAGGACATAGCAAAATTCAAGCTCAATGTCCCAACAACAAAACATAAAACATGATCACCGATCACACATGTGCAATGCAACTCGCAACAAGCTAAAAAGGGCCGACAAAATCCAACAACAACGAGCTAAACCACATCTCAAACAACATATGCAAAACAAATGCATAAAACATAACTCATACCTCAGGGAAGGTCCTCACATCCTCCCCACCTTAGGACTGATCGTCCTCGAACAGCTCAGGATGAAGAACCCGCATCTGGCTCTCTTTCTCCCAAGTCTACTCCTCCATGCCTCGGTGTCGCCATAACATCCGAACTAGTGGGATCGCCTTGCCTCGCAAGACCTGGTCCCGCCTGTCCAAAATCTGTGTCGGCATCTCAACAACGGCACCATCATCAGCCAAGTCTATCTCGTGATAGTCCAACACATGAGAAGGATCAGGGTGATACCGCCTCAACTGAGACACATAAAACACATTATGTACTCGCGCCAACTCTGGTGGCAAAGCTAATCGGTAAGCCACTGCGCCCATGGTGGCAACAATCTTAAACGGCCCCACAAAATGAGGGGAAAGTTTGGATCCACGTCCAAACCTCTGATGCCCTCGACGCGGCGAAACCCGCAAAAATACATGGTCCCCCACCTCAAACTGCAAGGGTCGACGCCTCTGATCCACGTAGGACTTCTGCCTACTCTGTGCTGTCAGCATACGCTGTCTAATCAACTGCACTATCTCCGTGGTTTCTGAATCATATCGGGACCGAGAACTGCTGTCTCTCCCGTCTGTGCCCAACACAAGGGTGATCTCGCAAGGCCGCCCATACGGCGCCTCATACGGAGCCATCCCAATCGTGGCTCGATAAGCGTTGTTGTAAGAGAACTCCACCAAAGGAAGGTGAGTCTCCCAACAACCTCCAAAATCTAGGACACAGGCACGCAACATATCTTCGAGCGTCTGAATCATTCGCTCCGACTGACCGTTTGTCTGCGGATGAAAAGCTGTACTCAGGTTCACCCTGGTACCTAAAGCTCGCTGCAACTGTCTCCAAAACTGAGATGTAAACCTCGCATCCCGATCAGATACAATAGACAATGGGACTCCATGCAACCGCATAATAACATCAATATACCTCTGTCCCAAAGTCCTCACTGGGTCTGTCTCTCGAATCGGAATAAAATGCGCCGATTTGGTCAATCGGTCCACAATAACCCATATAGTGTCGTGTCCCCCGGAACGAGGAAGTCCGATGACAAAATCTATGGTCACGTGGTCCCATTTCCACTCTAGCACCTGGAAATGACCGCAACTCACCACTGATCTCGGGTGCTCGCTTTGACCTGGCGACGGGTTAAACTCCTCCTCACAAAATCAGCAACGGCCTTCTTCGAGCCTGGCCACCAAAACCGCCTCCTCACGGCATGGTACATCTTGGTCCCACCGGGATGTACAGTAACCTCGACCGGTGAAATTCTGAAGAACCTCCTCCTGAAGAGAAGTGGGAACTATCAATCTACCCCTATACCGCATACACATGCTTTGCATCCTCAGTCCAATCGAAAGGTGCCCATTATCGAATCCGGTCGCGGATGACCCCACAATCAATGTCCCCTAGCCGATCCTCTATGATCTTGTCTTTCATCTCTAGGGTCGCTCTGACAACACTGAGGGTCCCTCGCCCCTCACTGGTCACCATCTACAACCTCATCACGGCCAACTGTCCTATCATTTCCCATTCCTTAATGGCACAATGGGCCACCATGGCCCTGCTCTTCCTACTCAGAGCATCTGCCACCACATTACCCTTCCCAAGGGTGTACATCATATCAAACCGAAACTGCTGCAGGTACTCCACCCACCGTCTCTGTCCCAGGTTCAGGTCTCGTCGAGAGAAGATATAATGCAAGCTCTTGTGGTCCATATACACCACAAACTTCTCCCCAAGGAGATAATGCGCCCGACTCTTAAGTGCAAAGATCACCGCAGCCAACTCCAAATCATGCGTGGGATAGTTCTACTCATGTGGTCTCAACTGCCTAGATCCATAAGCAATCACCTATCGAGTCTGCATCAACACACAACCAAGTTCTACCTTGGAAGCATCACAATACACCTCAAAAGGCACACCCTCCTGTGGGAGGATCAAGATAGGTGCTGAGGTCAATCGTGCCTTCAGCTCCATGAAAGCACTCTCACACGCATCAGACCAAACGAAAGGAACTCCCTTCCTAGTCAAGTATGTCATAGGAGCTGCCAACCGAGAAAAATCCTCCACGAACCTCCGATAGTAGCCTGCCCAAACCAAGGAAGCTACGAATCCCAAACACAATTGTGGGCTTCTTCCACGACATGATCGCCTCAATCTTCTCGGGATCCACTGTGATACCCTCCAAAGATACCACATGCCCCAAGAAGTGCACCTGTTGCAACCAGAAGTCACATTTTGTGAACTTCGCATACAACCGGTGCTCTCGCAAGGTCTGCAACACAACCTACAAATGCTCCTCATGCTCCCTCTTGGTTGCTGAATAGACCAAAATATCGTCGATGAACACCACAACGAACATATCTAAATATGGAGCAAACATCTGGTTCAGCTTCTGGTAGTTTATACACAGCCGAAGTGAACCATCCGCCTTCTTGGCGAACCACCTTTGGAGCGCCCCACGGTGAGCTACTCCGCCTGATAAAGCCTCGTGCCAATAGATCATCTATCTGTCTCTTGAGCTCTCTAAGCTTTATCGGTGCCAACTTTGTAGGCCGCTAACCTGATCGGTGTTGTCCCCGGCAACAACTCGATCGAAAACTCTACCTCCCTCACGGGTGGCAAACGACCAAGTCCTCGGGAAACACATCCCGGAACCGATCTACAATGGGTGGCAAAATAGCCTTCCCCTCTCTCGTCCTGTCAACCAACGTCAAATTGGCTAACCGGTGGGTCACATCACCCCCACCCATGCCTCAAAGGTCCCAACTCGCATGCCTCCTCGGTCCACTCACCCACAAAGACACCCCGCATGCCCTCTGGGTGTGAGAAACGTCACACGCCGTCAAAAACAATCAATCTTGGCCTCCACGGAGACCAACCAATCCATACCCGGGATAACATCAAAATCATCTAACTCCATGACATATAAATCACACATCAGGTTAACACCCCCAAGTGTTACCTGACAAGCCACGACAGATACTCTCAAGTATCACAATTCCACCCAAAGGTGAAGCAACCATCGAGAGCGACTAAGCGTCTCTGGTCCAACTCTAATCCAACCACCGTAGCATACGAAATAAAAGAATGGGTAGCACCGGTATCAATCAAAACTGAACAAATAGTATGAGAAATGATGATGGTACCTCTCACCATTGAAGGCCCTGCTCTACCTCGTCCACTGGTGGAACCTCCGCCTCTCTGCTGGTAAAGGCAAAATTCCTCCCTCGTGGTCCACCGCCACTAGCTTGGCCCATTGGGGCCTTGCCCCGCCGATCAACATGACCCCTGTGGCTCCCTGAGGCTGTCTTGCACCGCAGTCGCATCTGCGTGCTCTGTCTTGCGGCGGCACCGAACTTCGAGACGGAGCCCCACTCCTCTATCCCCGATCTCTCGGACGAGGGTCTGCTTGCTGGTTGAGCTAAGGGTAACACATTCCCTAGCTCCATGCCCCACTTTCCCGCATCGGAAATAGGTCATCTTTTTCCTTGGGCGGTCTCTCGAGACATGCCCGGTCAAACCACAACTCTACAGTGCCTGGCCTCCTGGCCGTGAACTCTTACGGGGTCCCACCGCCTGGTCGAAACCCTCTCGCACCTACCTCTCTCAGCTGTGCGCACCGCTCTCCCCACTCTGCCTTTTCTTGCTCGAACCTGCCGAACCGCCCGGCCTCTGGGCTCTCGCCTGATCCTGACCTTGCTCAATAATGAGTGCCTTGTCGATCGCCTCCCGATAGCTGGTCAACTGCATCGGTTCTGGCTGTCTCTTCAGAGATGGCCTCAAGCCTTGAATAAAATCCTGCGTCTTATGACCTTCCTTTTCCCAAGCCTCAAGAGCAAACTGCCCTAAATCTGTGAAGGCCTGCACATACTCCCCCACAGTCATGCTACCCTGCACAAGCTCATAATACTCTCAGCGTCGAGCATACTGCAACGAGCTGGGAAAATACTCCCCAAAGAAACGCTCAACAAACTCTCTCTAGCTCATCCATTGCCATGGACAGCTCTAATGGATTCCCACCACCTGCGTGGGATACCCAACAGATAGTGCGTCGCCACTCACACCCACTCCTCATCTGGCACCCCAATCATATCAAAGATATCCTCTGTCCACCTAATCCAGTCCTCAGCTACCTCTGGCCGCGAACCATCCTCAAAAGTCCCGGGTGCATGTTTCAAAAACTATGCAGCCCAGTCCACTCCTCGTCGTGCTGGCTCTATCACGACCTCTCTTGAGTGCACATCCTACACCACCCTCGCCTCCTGTTGCCTAGGGCCGTGGTGGTCGCCAAGGCTCGTTGCTTCTTTAGTTCATCCACCTCTCTAGCCATATCCCTCATCGAGCCCTGCATGGCCTCTGCAACCGAATCAACACTTGAGCCAAATCAGGTCCCCAACCGGGAAGCGACGATCTCTCTGGCGGGCTCTCGCGCCTTGGTGCCCGGACTACATCGTGGGCTCCTGTTGGGCCTTGGCCTCAGACGGCTCTCCTCGGTGGTGCCATCACATCGACCACAATAACAAACAACAAACAATCAACACAGCACCGCAGGACGCACCATCAAAGGCACATTCACTCGTAGGTTCTCACCACACGACCGTAGGTCCATACCATGCATATAGCATCTTGTCCCTTCATGGTACACCACACGACCCGTAGGTCCACAACTATGCATATAGCATCGTGTCACCCCTCAGGGGTACACCACAATCAAGTCTTGGCTCTCACGGCCACGTGCCATCCCGGCACAACATATGAGCACATCACACACAAAGACAATCTAGAGCCCTATATGCACACAATCATACCACTAGCAATGCACCCCATCCCCATGTATGCTCCTAGGATGATCTAACTGACACCAAAATAACCTAGAACACATGTAAGGACTACGTTGATCAGGCGCCCTCCCTATAGTTTTCCAAGTCACATGGAATCAATTAACCACCCCGCACTAACCTAGGTCCACTAGACCATGCTCTGATACCAACTTGTCATGCCCCCGAATTCCAAGAAAACCCGGAATCAGGAACATGACTTCCCCTTGCCCGCACCGAAAGGTCAAGGGGTTGGTGACTAGCACCAATAGAGACTACACCGCGGGTGCTATCTCAAATATGTAACCCTGTATAGTCATACATCAAGGGTAATCCTGTACTTTCTCATACATCATCATGCACATGATAAGTCAAACAGTCATACAGACATTACATCATAAACAGTATGCAAATACAACTGTCCACGGAGCCATGTCTGGGATACAACACACAATAAAATATAGAATACAGAATACAGTACTGTATCATACATTAGAGTAATGGGCACGTCCTCCTGGAAGAAAGTCCTCCACTAGTCTCGGGTCACACCTGAAAAGGGGTAAACAACAAGTAGGGGTGAGCGACAAGCTCAGTAGATGACCCCAAAACTCCACATCATGCAACACATATAAGTCTATACTATATGCTCAGTGTACTCGTGTACCGTGTAGTGTGCACAATCATCAGAACTCAGCCTGCAAACAAACATCAGGACTCAGCTTGCTCACAAAGGACAACTTGTCCATAATCCTCCATGGGATCCTAGCTCAGGGCACTCAGCCCTAGCTCCACGAGCTCAACGGCTCAACTCAGGCCTTAGCCTGCCCACAGCGCAACATGCCCGGCGACAGTCGCCACACAGGCCTGCCATCGGTGCATATGCCTGCCACGTCAACCACATAGCATCATCGGTGCATCACGGTGAGAACCCAAACAAGTCACGGAGTCCATGCCCCAATACCTCACACCAACATACTAACATTAGTATGACATGTCATTCTCAATATTTCCTTTGGAACTGTACCCAGTCTTCACTAGTAAATCCTCAATCCTTGATTTATGAAGGAAGTACCCATAGCAGCTATTTTCTTGAAATCAAAAGTCCCGGCATTGGGTTCCCATATCATAGATAAGATAATCTGATTTTTGGGGATTTTTCTGAGATGTCTAACCCCACTTTCTAAAAAGTCACCACTACGAACTTTTGGGTTTTTCCGAGATTTAACACTAAATCCCAATTTTTACATTCTGAAAGAGTGGGAATTAATTTTTCTAGTATTTTTCTTTGAATCCAAATGGGGGCTATTTCGTTATTTACATTGTAACTTAAGTATAATACTTTGGCTATAGGTTGCAATGTAAATAGGTCCAGTCCAGTGTTGTCCAGTGTCCAGTTACACTACAGGAGCTGCGACTCGTAGCTCAGAACCTGCGACTCGTAGCTGCGGAACTGTGACTCGTAGCTGCGGAGTGCGGAGCTGCAGCACGCCTCGAAGACTCGAAGCGAGGCTACGACCTTCGACCTACGAGGCAACGAACTTCGACCCTTCGGCTAGGAACTATGAACTACGAGGCTACGAACTACGGGTTTATGAACTACGACCCTACGAACCTTCGAAGTACGACCCTACGAACTTTCGAGCTATGAACTACGGGTCTACGAACTACGAACTACGACCCTTCGACCCAGAACTTTGGGTCTCCGTCATTTTGAACCAGGAACGCGCCCAGGGTATTGTTCATCGTCGTTTTCACCTGTTCTTCGTCTGAAACGTGCTCAAAAACTCCCAGACGCTCACTAACACCCCTGTTTCACAACAAACTACGATATCTACCTCAAAACGCGTCCAGAACGCCTCTAAATCGCACAGAAACAACAGAAACACGTATAAAATTCTAGATTTCTAGAAATCTAGATCTAAACCCAGATTTCCATGGTTGACTTATCAACCCTCATGAAAAACACAGTAATCAACCCCAAAATCACAGAAACATATATCCACAATGATAATAAACAGTTCTTAACCACAGATCTTATGTTAAACCATTAGATCTAACCCAAAATTGGTTTTCCCCAAATTCTAGGGTTCATGGTCAATTTCATAAATCATGATAAATTCGTCCAGATCCAAAATAAGAGAGAGATAAGAAGCTCATGGACACCTACTTGAAGTGAATCTTTGAGCTCCACGAACCCAAATCGCCCCAAATCGCCAAGGCCTCCAAGCTCTCTCAAGCTCTGTCTCTCAAACGCACAAACGTGAAACGTAAAGTGAAAGCTTGTTTTTTTTATGCTATTTATATTTCTACCAGTCAACTGACCTAGTCAACCATTGACCCAGTCAATAATTGACCTCCCAACATAAAAATTGACCTCCAAGGCCCCAAACTCTAAATTGAGTCAAATTACAGTCAAAACGCTCGAAATGACGAGCACAACACTAAACAGATATTATTACACCCAAAAGACCGCCCAAACGCAAAGTCAACCAATAAACCCCGAAAAGTCAACAATCGGGTCAAATGGGAGCCCGACTCGAAATCGGGCCCAAATACAGTCAAAATGCTCACATCGACGACTACACTACCGTCCAGATAGTTACATTCCCATAGAATGACTATCTCTCAAAACTACCCAAATATGAGTCTTTACAATATCAGTTAAAGAGTACAAAATAAAACAAAAAAATATTCCTACTTCTTTTTCTTTTCTTTTCTCGCCTCTTCTTAGCCATGTGTTAGTGCCTCATTGGTTGATAATAATAAAAACAAAACAAAAACAAAACAACATTTAAAACCAAAAAAACACGAGCCACACAAATCCTATCCTCTCACTGCGTCGTCTTCCCCAACGTCCTCTTCCTCTCTTCTTCGTCTTCTTCCTCCACGCCAGGCCACGGCTGCCAGACCACTGGAGCTCCGTGATGACATCAAAGCTTATGCCCATACCTCTATCTCTCTCTTCTCCCCACAACTAAACCTGGGTCAAGCCTCGGTTCCCCTCTCTCTCTCTCACGGCCATACCCAAGCCATAACTCAACCCCTTTTGGAGCTAACCATGGCTGGTCACCCAAGTCATCTCTTTACGCTGCCCCCTTAATCAAACCCTACAACCTTTCCTATCCCTTTATTTAAACCCATTCCAACCATTATATCAGGGGGGGCTCTCATAATTCATAATTTACAAACCTAGCTACAATCTCCAATTTTCTCACTTCCTCCCTCTACCAAGAGTTCCCCTAGTGGCTGAAATCTTTGTCGGACACCGTCATTCCAATGAAAAGCCAAAGCCAATGAACACCCAACCTCCATCAACAAATCCGAACAGCCGTTGTTCGTCTCCTCCAACCCCCAAATTCGAAAACACCTAGAGCTACCGTCGCCTCGCCCTGCATCAACCCATGCCCTCCACAACACCACAATACTAACCCGGTGCCAACAACTCCAAGCCCTGTCGGTCACCGTCTCTTCTCCCTTTGCCTTGCTCATTTTTCCCCCTTTCCTATCGAAGGAGTAGCCGGCGCTGCCTCTGCTCCTCTATGGCGTACGCCGTCACAATGCATAGTCCACGTGGCTCACCACCATCCCGTGTGGCCCTCTCCATCACTACATCGGTGCTCTAAGCATCAGCCCACAGTGACCGTTCCCACTACGACACATCAACCCCTCACCAAGCGACCCCAACAGAGACGCTGCTCCTCGCCTACCTAAGACGCTACTGCCACAACGCCGTCCTACCACGACTTCATTGCTTCATTGCTTGCATCTCACAACTCGGTCGCCTACCATCGTTTAAAGGACGTAAAAGAAGGAAGCATCCCAGTTCGTAGTCCCAACGAAGAGAAAATCAGTGGTTGGTCTATATTCAGTTTTTTATACCTTTGTATGGTTAATCTTGCGTTTGGTTGTTAACCTTGCCATGTTTTTGTTTGAGTCTTGAACTGGCCTGCTTGTGTTTCTTCATTCGTGTTAAAACGTAGTATGTTGTTCTGGTTCATGAGATATAGGTTTTCAAAAGAGTTTTTAAAAAATATTATTTTTACAAGCTAAGATGAGTGTTAGGGTCTCTGTTTTCAGCAAGCAATAAGCTAAAACTATAAATCTATCTTTATGTTTCTTTTATTGTTGTCTGCCGGTGCTGTCCTGGTTTTGTTCGGTTTATTCATTCCTTTAGCCATCTTTAGATTGGTGATTAGTGTTTGTTGGTGACCATTTTGTTTTATTTCAAAGTGTTGCCATGGTTTTGTTTCAGTGTGTTTAATCTCAAGATTACAAATCTATCTCCACATTTTGATTGTATGTTGTTGTGCCCTTACAAATACATGTTATTGTCTCAGTTTATTTAGGTTATTCAGCCATCTTTGGGTTGTCAGTCTAGGCATTTTCGTGCGTGTTCAATCTCAGTATGTTTTTAACAAACCAAAAAGAAAAAAAAGAAAAGAAAAATGATTGTTCTGTTTCAGTGTGTTCTAGAATAAGAAAACAAAAAAAACTGATTGGTGGTTGGCTTTTGTTGGTGACTGTCTTGCTAGTATTTGTTGGTGATTATGTGTTATTTTTTTCTTCTTCTTGTTTTTTGCGTTTTGTTGGTCTTTGTTTGTTGGCCTTTCTATTTTTTTTTGTAAGGATTAGTTCGTTGTGTCTGGTTTTGTTTGTTATCATTTTTTATGGCCATTAGGATGATGTTAGTCGGCCGTCCATAATGTTGTAAGCATGGGCTTATTGCTTTTCTAATATTGTAATTAAATGCATAGTGAAAAAAGAGAGAAACAAATAGAAAAAAAGAAAGAAACTAAAAAGAGGGATGTAATGACCCGTGTTTAGGGGTATGAGAAGATAGTCATAGTTATGCCTTTTGAGTGGCAATTGTCAGGTTTTTGGAAAATTTCTTCTCATACTCTTTGGCTAGAACACTTTGTATTATGGTGAGCAAGCAAGAGGCAAGAGATGAGCTCAAGAGAGAGCATTTGAGGCTGCACGCGACAATGCACGTTACAATGCCTTTGTCACGTGCAGTGAGGTTGTTGCATGGGAACCTTTCAGACTAAGCTATAAGGCTTGTGGTAAAGTTTTAGGCCATTTGGAGGTTGCACGTGACAATGGCCTTCGTCACATGCAACCATGTTTTTGCACTGTCTTCTTCGTTTTGTCATTCTGATATTCTTTTCCTAAAGGATCATGTTCGAATTGTGGGTATTTTGTCCAATGTGAAAGCGGAAAGGTTAAAATGTGTTCCACTCATCAAAACTACGTCGTTTTAATGCTGGGTTTCACTTATCAAAACTACGTCATTTTGATAAGTGTAGTGTATATAAAAGGAGATGTCTTTTGTTTTTGTTTTAGGGTTTCTCATTTTTGTCAGGTCGTCAGGAGAGAGAGAGAGAGGAGAGAGAGAGAGAGAGAGAGAGAGAGAGCGCTCTCTTGATCATGGCTGCTGAACCTGAACGATATGGGTGAACAGCATCTGGTAGGGGAACAAGAACAAGGAGGATTTTCCTGAGGTAGGGATTCTGTCCTTCATTCAACGCGATTCTAGGATTAAGGCCTGCGGTAGTCATGCTTTGTAGTTTAACCGTGTTGATATAAATATATATATATATATATATATATATATATATATATGTAAATTCATATAGGTGTGATCTCCTATACGAATGTTGGCCTTCAGTGGCAAGTATTGTTTGGGTTTGATGTTGAGTCTGGGGTCTGGGGATTTTCGGGTTGCTTCACGTGACAGTGGGCCTTGGGGATCATTGGGGTGTTTACACTGTTTGATAGGGTTCATCCCGTGGTTGGGCCTCATGAGGGGACCTTGGGGTGTATGGGGAAGGAAAGTCAGGTTTGAGAATATAATATGTGAATATGACAATTATGGATTGTGTGTTAGTTGTTGATTTATGTGTTATTTGATGTAATGTAAATGCTTATTGTTGTGCTGTGTTTGATTGTGAGCCTGTGTGGCTGTGATTGTGAACCTGTGTGGCTGTGGTCGTGGGCCTATGTGGCCATGGAGCATGTGTGCCTGTGGTTGTTGACCTAAATAAATTGTGTCTATAGATTTTGCAGCAAGTGCACTGGTTAAGTAATAAAATGGAGTGTTAAAACTCCGGTTGTCGAACCCACAGGGAGGTAGCTAATGTTGTTAAGCAGCAAGCACTAAGCTAACAAGTTGAATTTATGTCTAGACGATTGATTTTTGAGTTTTTAAATTAAAGTATAAGTCTTAAACATGCAAAATGTAGAAATTATTGAGATTGTAGCGCAATTCGAAGATAGCAATGAATTAAAGGATCTAGGGTCACAATTTCACCACCCAGTGCCTGATAATACTCTGGTTATGGTACTCGCTTAAAAACATTTAATTAATTCCAAGTTTATAATGGTCATCACCCACTGCCCTAACACTTGGTCCATGAAAAGGGAAGTTTAAGTCTTTTAAACCATTTGGCCCATGAGAGTAAAAGTGTTCAAAGGAAAACAACCAATTCAACAGATACAGATTTGGTCCGTCATGTAATGTCAAATCTAGTTCATCAAATTCTACCCTAGACAAGGGTTAAGATAGTTTAACCATGCATACATCAGACTTTGCATTAAAACATTGATGAACTAACTAAAACCTAGAATTCCATATCACAGCAAGCAAAATTCCATAATCCAAAACATTACAAGACCTTGGGGGCTACATTGCTCCCCTAGAAATAAGGTTTTACCCCATAATTATTCTCACAATCACAATAAACCTAGAATAACACATGATCACAGACTAGTAGTAGAGAGAGAGAGAGAGAGAGAAATAGAGATAATTAACAGCCCCAACACTTCTCCTTCTCTGCCAGTAACCCCTTGCCGTCAAACGCAAAAGCTGCCTCTCTCTCCAAGAACGTCTCTCTCTATCCTCTGTCTGCATCTCAGCCTCCCAGAATTTTATGCGTTGCTGCCTCCAAGATCCCTCCTCTTATGCGGCTGCAGGTATTGTATAAAGTGTGTATTAATGCCAGTTGTTGTCGCTACCAAAATGACGTAGTTTTTGTAAGTGACCCTCATTCTTCATTCAAACCTTGAAAACACCTTAAACCAAGCAGAATTTGATCAAGCTCCAAAAGAGAAAAATCATCAGTAGAACAAAACAAACTTGACTATGCAAAAACATTCTTGCCCATGACAAAGGTCATTGTCACGGGCACCTCCATTTGCTCTGAAACTTCACCCAAGACTTTATCACATTATATAGAAGCCTTCCATGCAAAAACATCCATGCCCGTGACAAAGATCATTGTCACGGGCACCTCCATTTGGTTTGAAACTTTTATGAGAGGTAGATGGCGTCATTTGGAGCAACTTTTGTTCTGCACGTGATATCATATGAAGCCTCCTACTAGGTCATAAAAATCAAATCCCAATATCATGTGCAAAATATTTTGTTGTCCTTTTGCTCTAAACGTTTTATGGGAGGTAGAGGGCATCATTTGGAGAAACTTTCCCTTCTGCACATGATATTGTTAAGGCCATCTTCATGTTCCAAAAAATCAAAATGTACTTGCTCAGCTGTGATAATATGAGGAGACCTCGTGTAGCCTTGTCGCTTGTAGCTTTCAAAATGCCTCCTTTTAAGCTCATAAGTTGCCACAAGCTCCCTCTTAAGGAGATAGAGTAGTCTACCTGATGACTAGAGAAGAAATCATCCAAAAAAAAACATATATAGCACAAGTAGTGTCTTTCTAGGGGTTAGAGCAAATATATATGAAATATGTTTCTAAACAAGCTCTAAACATGCTCTTAAACACCCTAAATAGGCTATAAAATAACGGCATAAATGCACGTTATCAAATACACCACACTTGAACCATTGCTTGTCCTCAAGCAAAAACACAATCAAGCAAAAAGAACACAAACACTCATTCAAACATGAAGAACAATAAAATAACAAACAAAAGAGTCATGTTTCCTAAGTATGCAACCTTATCATGCTGAAATGGGCATTATAATTTAGCTCATTCATGTTCATACCTCTAAGTCCAACAACCATGCAGTCTCATTAATGAAAATCAGATATCAATAAGCATTCCATGCTAAAATAGAACTTAGCTACCTTTAAACTCCTCACCAAGGTCAAAACTGCCTCACTCAGATATAACTTCTCTTTTATCTCTTGCTCAAGCCCAAGATCAATACCTAACAAAAATAGGAGTAGAAAAACTCCTCACTATATTTTCCATTAGCTATTGCTTAAGTTCTTGCCAAGCATACGTGGGAGTTCCAAACCGTGCTCATCAACGAAAACACACACTCTATTCTACTTACTGATAAACACTTGGAGCTAAAGATTTAAGCTCACACTTTTGAAACAAATTGCAAAACAAAACAACTTAGCCATTATGGCTGCAACACGAAAACAAAAACACATATAAACAGTAAGCCATTGTGGCTTTTATTCTGGAAAATACTTTTTTTTTCTGTTTCTCTTTTTTTTGTCACACTTCTTTTTAGTAATAACCTTACAAGGTTGCATTTTATGCTCTCCCTTGATGGATTATTCACTCTTTTTTTTCTTTTTATACTCACCTTTTATTTATTTATTTTTATTTGCCTTTTTCTTTGCTGGAAGGAGAGAAAAATGTATCTCAATCCCTTTATTACATGACACATAAGGCTCTTTGGCCTCTTATGGCACAATGACACCAACACCAAGCACTGAGCACAAATAAGTAGTCATCATGCATACTTAACTCCTACCATTAAATAACTAATGTTGAATGCAGAGAGGAGCAAAGCAAACTATTACTCATACCCAAAAATGTCACTCAAGGGCTAGAAAGAGGCTGTCGATCTCAGTTTTTTTCTATTTTCTTTTGCCCTCAACTTTAAAGGCCACTAAGGTCTATCATAATATGTCATGCTCATTTAATATTCAAATGCCAGCTCCACTAACATGGTGATCTCATCCACAAGGTACAGACATGAATAAACCAAAGCATAATACACTTTAATTACTTAAATTAAAATTCAGCCAAAAGTGCATACTTTATTATCCATGGCTCTCCACATACAAAATACGTATTCAAACACGAAAACAATTTACTCAACATAAGGACAAGTAAATGGCACAAGCCACCCCCACACCACACTTAAGAAATTGCGATGTCCTCAGAGCATGGGATAAGGGAAAGGAAGACACTTACCTTTGAGTGGGTAAGCTGTAAAAGAAGATAACATGGGCCACCATACTCCTAAAGCGTGCTACAAATTCAGCAGATGTTTCCCCTGTAAGCGCCCAGGTTTCCTTATGCTGCAACAGAGCTCGGATGATGTCGCGTGCAGAAGAAATTATGCTCAAAACGCGAACATCTATCTTCCCAAGAAATTTAAGCTCGAAAGGACAAGAAACACACATGCCCGTGACATCCCATTGTCACGGGCAGGGCCATTTTGGTCCAAATTTTCCCTAAAGCTATATAATGCACTGCTATGCCAGAATATGTTTGCACGACACATGCACTGATATCACGGGCATGCTTTTGAGGCATCAAATGGGTTCCAATTTACTTGAAACTTTTCTTGTGTATGGGACCCTCTTCAATGAATAAAACGTGTCAGTTGGATGTCTCGGATTCCCTCCTTATGTTTCATTTAAAATCCTAAAAGATGGTTTGTGTAGTCTTAAAAACATCCCCTGCATCAGTGGTTAGTGGTAGGAGCAAAATCATAATAATTGCTAAACATTAAAACATAATAAAAAATAAAAAAAATAAAAAGAAATTGGGTTGCCTCCTAACAAGCGCTTTATTTTAAGTCTGTTGCTAGACTGTTCTTAGTATCTTTAACCAACGCATGGTAAGCCTTCATCCTTGCCGAATACACTTGAGCAGTTTCATATTCCATGACAATCAGATGAAAGAATTGTTGTGGCAAGAACTTGAACTCCAGGAGCACGTACAAAATGAAGAGCACCCCCATAAACTTGAGGTACTCTTTCCTCTCATGTTGGGTAGGCAACAAAAATTCGATATACTCCACAATTGGAATAGTCAATACGCTCATGCGTGTACCTTCCTCATCTAACACGTCCTCATAAGAATTGCATGCAAATCTTCTTCATACTGAACAACTTTGATTGATGGGTCTCCAGATATCAAAATAAACTAATCATCACCCAAATTCTGGGGTTGCATATCTAGGTTCTCCACTATTTGTGGTTCTTCTTCTTTTTCAAACAATCCAGAAATGGTCAAGCCATCCTCCTCTTCTACAGGTGGAAGAGACCAATGTAAAGCAAGTTGTTCAGTTTGGGGCATCAAATTGCGTATATGTTCTCCAGCTTTTGGGAGAAAACAAGTAGATACATTAGATGGGCAAAATAGTTGAGATGGGAGAGCCACCTCGTCATGGTCAGACATTGTCCTTTGTACCACTTCAGGTTTTGTAATATTAGCAGCATCATTGTGGTGATCTAGAATGGGATCAGTATAAGAAGAATCATCATCATCCACAAAGTCCCATATTTTTGATGAAGAAGCTGAGAATGAACATCTTGAAGCAGGTACACCATCCCGATCAAATCCTATGTTGCCATTCTTATGCAGTCTGGTCATTGGAATTAGTGCTCTTTCCTCCTCTTCTTTTTCTTCAAATCTAGGAACAACAACTTCATTGTAGTAGGGATATAGGTCTGCTATCCTTGCTCGACCTTCTTTTATAGCTTTATTGGCGAGAGCCAGCTGTTTTGATGAAAAAGTGAAGACAAATTGGTCTTGTTTTCCGTAGTAACTACTGCTACATAAAGGTTAAATGGGTTATCGGGCATTGATGGTGTGTGTATTGTCTAATATTTGCCCAACCACCGTCTGCATTCATGTTGCTAGGTCTGCCATCTCAGCCTCTAATTCTTCAATAATCTTTTCGATCTTCACTTCTCTTATCTTTGGTAATAAAACATTTGGAGAAGTAGGTTGTACAAACCCCTCAACCTTTGTATCTTGGAGTTGTTTTTTAGTTTTCTTGTTGACGTTCAAAAAGAACTCCCTCATTTCTTCATGAAGATCTTGTGATGGAGGATCATGCTGCCACTCTAAGTTCTACTGTAAATCATTGCCTCCGAAGAGTGAGGTTGAACAAATTAAATCATCATTGTGCATCCTTGCCCATGTGTCCTCGTCACACTTCTCGAAGAATTCAGTCATGTGCTAGGGTGATGCTTCTTGTGGAGAATATTCAGCCTTGAATTGTTCTTGACTTGGCCAAACTCCATAGTCATCTCCATAAAAGTTATTAGCATTATTCTAGGGCTGCTGGTAAGTAGAATTAGTGGCGAGATGTCCTTGGTTGTAGTCCCAATTTTTAGATGTTGAACACTTCATATAACTTGGGTTAGAATAAACTTCATATGGATAATCCCAAAATCTCCCTCGGTCTTCTTGGGGAGGACGAAACGTTGGCCAGTATGACTCCAACAAATCCTCCATCGCTTGCTTGGGATCAACTTCATACCTCTAATCCATTGGAATGCTTGACGCGACACATACACAAAGGAATTTTATCGAACACCTACGATGCACCCCTGAAAAACAACAAAAACAGATAAATACCGGGTAACACCGCACTAGAAAAACAAAAGCAAAAAACAAAAAAAATTAAAATTAAAATTCCAGATCACAATTGAACTTGATCACCTAATGTCACCTAACCCCAACAACATTTGGCTTGCCTCCCAGACAACGGCGCCAAAAACTTGACCTAAATAAATTGTGTCTATAGATTTTGCAGCAAGTGCATTAGTCAAGTAATAAAATGGAGTAATAAGACTCCGATTTGTCGAACCCACAGGGAGGTAGCTAATGCTGTTAAGCAGCAAGCACTAAGCTAACAAGTTGAATTTATGTCTGGACAATTGATTTTTGAGTTTCTAAATTAAAGTATAAGTCTTAAACATGCAAAATGCAAAAACTATTGAGATTGCAGGGCAATTCGAAGATAGCAAAGAATTAAAGGATCTAGGGTCACAATTTCACCAACCAATGCCTGATAATACTCTGGTTATGGTACTTGCTTAAAAACATTTAATTAATTCCAAGTTTATAATGGTCATCACCCACTTCCCTAACACTTGGTCCATGAAAAGGGAAGTTTAAGTCTTTTAAACCATTTGGTCCATAAAAGTAAAAGTGTTCAAAGGAAAACAACCAATTCGACATATACAGATTTGGTCCGTCATGTAATGTCAAATCTAGTTCATCAAATTCTACCCTAGACAAGGGTTAAGATAGTCTAACCATGCATACGTCAGACTTTGCATTAAAACATTGATGAACAAATAAAAACCTAGAATTCCATATAACAACAAGCAAAATTTCATAATCCAGAACATTACAAGACCTTGGGGGCTACATTGCTCCCCTAGAAATAAGGTTTTACCCCATAATTATTCTCACAATCACAATAAACCTAAAATAACACATGATCACAGTACCAGTAGAGAGAGAGAGAAATAGAGATAATTAACAGCCCCAACACTTCTCCTTCTCTGCCAGCAACCCCTTGCCGTCAAACACAAAAGCTACCTCTATCTCCAAGAACATCTCTCTTTATCCTCTGTCTGCGTCTCAGCCTCCCAGAATTTTATGCGTTGCTGCCTCCAAGATCCCGCCTCTTATAAGGCTGCAGGTATTGTATAAAGTGTGTATTAATGCCAGCTGTTGTCGCTACCAAAATGACGTAATTTTGGTAAGTGACCCTCATTCTTCATTCAAACCTTGAAAACACCTTAAACCAAGCAGAATTTGATCAAGCTCCAAAAGAGAAAAATCATCAGTAGAACAAAACAAACTTGACTATGCAAAAACATTCTTGCCCATGAAAAAGGTCATTGTCACGGGCACCTCCATTTGCTTTGAAACTTCACCCAAGATTTTATCACATTATATAAAAGCCTTCCATGCAAAAACATCCTTGCCCATGACAAAGATCATTGTCACAGGCACCTCCATTTGGTCTGAAACTTTTATGAGAGGTAGACGGCATCATTTGGAGCAACGTTTGTTCTGCACATGATATCATATGAAGCCTCCTACTAGGTCAAAAAAATCAAATCCCAATATCACGTGCAAAATATTTTGTTGTCCTTTTGCTCTGAACGTTTTATGGGAGGTAGAGGGCATCATTTGGAGCAACTTTTCCTTCTGCACGTGATATTGTTAAGGCCATCTTCATGGTCCAAAAAATCAAAACGTGCTTTCTCAGCATTGAAAGTGTGAAGAGACCTCTTGTAGCCTTGTCACTTGTAGCCTTCAAAATGCCTCCTTTTGAGCTCATAAGTTTCCACAAGCTCCCTCTTAAGGAGATAGAGTAGTCTAGCTGATGACTAGAGAAGAAATCATCCAAAAACCTGCCCAAAATAGCTCAAAAACACATATATAGCACAAGTAGTGTCTTTTTAGGGGTTAGAACAAATATATATGAAATATGGTACTAAATAGGCTCTAAACATGCTCTTGAACACCCTAAATAGGCTATAAAATAATGGCATAAATGCACATTATCAGTTGTAAAAGTCTGTGTGGTTGTGGAAATAGTTGTACTTGCCTTTGTGGTTTATGTGTTGTCATATTTATTTATGTTGAATAAATCTGTTTAAATTCTCGTACCACGACACTGCAATTATACACGTCCTCATGTAGATGCTAGAAGCATGGGACGGGTTGGGGAGACATGATCCCTACTGAGCTGTGGTTGCTCACCCCACTTACTGTGTTCTGTTTTCTTTTGAGGGACCTACAGGCATTAGGTGGGAACACCAAGGTAGAAGACCGTTTTGCTTTATTGTTTTGTTTAATGTTATTTTGTGTTATGTTATTTTGTGGGACCTTTGTAATCCCAATGGGAAAATGATGTAACCCAGTGTGGAAAGATTGTAAAAGAGATTTGACTATAATAAAGGCATATTGTTTAGTTTGTAAGCATTTATTGTGGTTTGAGTTTAATAAAGACATGTGATTTTGTCTTTCTATCTATTATGGAAGTTTATGATGTCCTGTGTGGAGTTATATTATCCTAACCCCTTATCTATTGCGTGGGTAAAGGGGAGTCACAAACCGATTTCTTCGGGTGGGAAATTCGGGGCGTGACAAGGGAGCTTGCTTGTGGATGTCACATTACACATAACACGTTTGTATTTGTTTTAGCTACTTATGTATTATGTTTCAAAAAAACCATTTCTTAAATAAAAAAAATGTTTTCTAAGGAAAAACAAAAACAAAAAGCTTTTCTCCAATAAAAAAATTATTTTCCAAACCAAAAAAAAAAATAAAACAAAAAACAAAAAAGCAAAAACAAAAAGGCAAAAAGTGTTTTTCAAATAGACACGCAAAAAGAAAAAAAATCTTATTTTCTTCACATTTCCAAAAAAGACAAAATTTATTTTCTTGAAATTGCCTTCATTGACAAAATTTATTTTCTTAATTGTTTTGTTTTCAAAGAGTTTTCTTGTATTTACTTTCACCAAACATTCTTAGAATTTTTAGAAACTCTTTTAGGATTTGTTAAATAAATTTTAAAACTTTTTTAGGATTATTTTTTGATTTATAAATATTTTAAATTTTTAGGATTTTCCTTAGACTTTTTAGGGTAATATGACTTAATTTAATTTTGACAAATAATTTAGAAAAAATAAAAAGTGTAGAAACTTTAAGCTCTTAGGAAAACAAATTTAACCTTAGACAAGTGAAAATTAAAATAAGCAAATAAAACAAATTAGAAACCTTCAAACTCCTAAGATAGGTACCAATAGGGCATTGCGGGTGTTAATCCTTCCCCGCGCGTAATAAACTCCCGAACCCAGTCCTGACAACATAAATCATTTTAGGTGACCAACTGCACCCCAAAAATAGTTGGTGACGACTCTGTTTCTTTTTCATCACCATTTGGGTGAAGGGTGGGTTAACCGCATCCCCAAAAGCGGGTTTCCTCTCGGACTAAATCCGGTAATGACATTGACGTGACACAAATTCATTGGTTTATAGGTTTTAATGTATCTTATTACATCCAATGAATACGTGTCACGTCAGCGTCGACTATATGATAATTATATCTTGCCAATTATACAAAGTATTTTCTTATAAAGAATAATTTATATACATGTGAAAATAAGCAGGTGAGTGTTCAGTAAATAATGATTTTAAAAATACAATAGATTATAAAAGTAGGTATGATAGTTATTTTGTAAATTTAAAAAAAAATATTGTGAATGGTTAAAAAGAAAAAAATATCCTTAATTTTTAAATTATAAAGATACATCTCTCTTACTTTTAGTTTTAAATAAGGTTAACATTAGTATTTTATAAATTTCAAAATTTCTTTTCAGAAAAGAAACTTTGAAAAGTAACTCCTAAATTGCTTTTTCTTTTTGACATAAAAACAGAAACTTTTCTTTTATAAGTGTTGCCAAATAAATTTTACTACTTCTGATTATTTTATAAGCAAAAATAGTCTCTCAAAGAAATACCAAACTGCCCAAGATCTTTTGATTGCTAAAAGTATTTCCCATAGAAAGGGTTACATCATATCATTACAATCCAATATAGTAAACACACAAACAAAGTTTCCACCTTGGGTGTACCTCCTAGCTCCTGTAGGAACCTGAAACACACAAAAACAAACACAACAGGAGGGGTGAGCAATCACGGCTCAATAGGGATCATGTCTCCCTGACCCATCCCAACTCATAAACTAGTGTAGGCATGTGCTCGTGTAATACTACATATACATTACCAACTCAATCATGTACACACACATTCAAATGTAGAGAAAGCCTCCCATGTCACAAACATTGCCTCTTAGGCACCACATTGCCCCCCTAGGCATAGTATTGCCCCACGAGCACAGCATTGCCTCTCAGGTACAGTATTACTTCTCAGGTATAGTAGCCTTTTAGGCTTCAAACAAATCTCACCTCTCAGGCCCTCAACAGTAGCCTCGCAGGCCCACATGACCACTAGGGTTCACAACTCTCTCTGTAACAAGGGCCAGTTTTCACAAATCTATCTTCATGTTTTGACCAAGAGAGAGGATTTTCGTAGAAGCTATTTTCTTGAAATAAAAAGTCCTTGCATTCACTCCCCATACCATAACCAAGATAATCTAATTTTTGGGGATTTTTCTGAGAGATCTAACCCCACTTTCCCAAAAGTCACCGCTACGAAAATGGGATTTTTGGGGATTTTTCTGAGAGGTCTAATCTTACCTCACGATCTCATTAATATATAACTAGCTCAAAGCTCTAATGGGATCCCGCTCCCTTATAGCTAGGAAATGGGCTGATTTTGTCAACTGATCCACAATAACCCAAATCATGTCCTTCCTCCTCGAGGTAGGTGGAAGTCTTATCACAAAATCCATCGTAATGTGATCCCATTTTCACTCTGTCACTGCTAATGGCTGCAACATACCTGCTGGACGCTGGTGCTCAGCCTTTACATGTTGGAAGGTAAGGCAAGTAGAAACAAACTTTGCCACATCCCTCTTCATCCCAATCCACCAAAAATGTCTCCGAAGAGAATGGTACATCTTGTGCCTCCTGGATGAACAGCAACTCTGGACTGATGGAACTCCCTCATCACATCCCTACAAAGAGGAGACGCCACAACCAGATGCCCCTGAAAGGTCAACTCATGTTTAGGACCCTTGGCTCAATCTCCCGCTAGCTCCCTAGCTATAATCCGTGCACGGAGTGCCTCGCACTCAATATCCCCCACTTATGCCTCTCAAACATGTTGATACAACTTGGGCATCACAATAATAGGACTCAAAACCATTACTCTCTCAGAGGTACTAGGCTGGTGCTACAATATAACCAATTGCTCCATCAGTTTCCACTTTCTCATAGCCACCTCGGCCTTGCTCTTCCTACTCAGGGCATCTGCCACCACATTTCCCTTTCCAGGGGTATATGCAAGGGTAAAATCAAATGTCTGTAGATGCTCTATCCATTGTCGCTACCTTGGGTTCAAATCCTTCTAGGTAAAGATATACTGAAGACTCTGATGGTCTATATACACCACAAACTTATCCCCCAAAAGATAATGTTGCCAACTCTTTAAGGCAAAGATCACTGCCGCCAACTTTAAATCATGCTTAGGGTAGTTTAACTCATGAGGTTTCAACTGCCTCGAACCATACGCAATCATATTGTGTTCCTGCATCAGTACACCCCAGGCCTACTCTGGATGCATCACAATACACCTCATACGGCAACCCCTCTCATGGTAGCCTCAACACTGGCGCGGTAGTCAATCGGGCTTTTAAGGTCTCAAAAGCCAACTAACACTTGTCAGTCCACTCAAATTTGACCCCCTTCTGAGTCAATGTTGTCAGAGGCACCGACAAACGGGAGAACCCCTCCACAAAGCACCAATAATACCCAGCCAAGCCCAAAAAGCTCCTGATCTCAAACACATTCACTGGCCTCCTCCACGATGACACTGCCTTAATCTTAGCTGGGTCCACTCAGACGCCTCCAACTGATATTTCCCTGAGACCACATCATGATCCAACTCTATAACACCACAAATACCCACAAATACATACAGATTATATCTATCTAGATTCTAAGTCTAGATTTCCATGGTTGACTTCTCAACCCTCATGAAATACACAGGTAAAACCCTAGATTTCAGAAACACATACCCACTGATGGTCCCTTGGAGCCTAAAGGGGGGGGGGGTGAATAGGCTCTTATTCGAACTCTTTCTTTTCTCTCAAGACACAAACACTTATCTAGTTTTAGTGATAGAATCACTGCGGAAGATAACCAGATAGTGGAAGTATTTTGTTTTATTATCACAAGGTGATTACAACAAAATAGAAGCAAACACTCTCTTACACTCTGTTTACAAAATGAACTCACACTCTAGCCCAGTTCTATCTCCAAAGATGATGACGCTCTTATTTTCTTTTGTCTTTTTTTTTTACACGTCTCAACTTCTTTTTTTTTTTTCATAAAGTATAAGTATGAATATTTATACAAAACATTCCTAAGAGACAACCTTGGAACTTGTAGTTCCGAAATGCGTTCCGCACTAACTATCCCTCGGTAATCTCTCTGCCTTAACTGCTGCGGATTGTGGAGCTCAAGATCTTGGATTTGAAGAGTATAAATGTCTTTGTGAGTTCCGAGATACAATTAAGGTTGTGTCCACATATCCGGATGATCCACGTGTAAGATTCTTCAGATTCTCAATACATTTGTCTTACATCGGGACACCACGAGCCGATAACTTTAAATGCGGTTTAGTTGGAGCAATGTCTTCTTGGTCCGGTGTAATTTTCCTTACTCCGTAGTTAATGAAGCTCGGAACCTTACTCCGTGTCGGTGGTTGCTTACTCCGTATCTATTCGATCTTGGAATCCTTAGTCCGTGTCAGCGCTTCCTTACTCCGCATGTAAGTTCCTTACTCCGCATGTAAGTTCCTTACTCCGCATGTAAGTTCCTTACTCCGCCATTGAAAAGTTCCGAGATTATCGTGTAAGTTCCTTACTCCGCATGTAAGTTCCTTACTCCGTATGTAAGTTCCTGTATGTAAGTTCCTTACTCCGGGCGAGTAATAAATCCGGATTCCTTACTCCGCATCCTGGTTTCCTTACTCCGCATCTAGTTTCCTTACTCCGCACTTATCCTTTAAGTTCTTAGTCCGTAGGATTGTTCCTCATTCCGTATGTATTTGTTACTTGGTTATTTACCAAGTGTTTGACGACACTCACTCTTGTCCAGGATCAGGATTATGTATCCTGTCCTTAGCTTTGCTCTCACGAGTGCATCTTTGGATTAGTAACATACCTTCGCAATGATCAAATAAACACAAAAGATCTCGAGATCAAATTACATAAGGCTTTATCAGCATTATCCAAATCTGGGTTTGATCCAACAATCTCCCCCAATTATGGATATGCCCAAACCCTTTGTAATCCGATCTGGTAAGCGATGCAAAAGAATATCATACGGAATACGCAACACAACCAATTTCATTAATCAGCAACTAAATACAATTCAGCCTTAATACAGGTTTTTCACTAAGGTACATAAGGCTTACTATACTTGAAGATCATAGTTGCTGCCTTCTCTCTTAGCTCCATTGTCTGCTGCATCGTAAAGGTGGAGTGTTGGCTCCAATGTTTGTCCACGATTAAGAACGATTTGATGAAGTGACAGACAAAGGCTCCGCAGCCTATCTCCATCCAGTTGTTGTGGCACTTGCTTCTTGCCCGGAATGTCGCCTTGAGTTTCTCGGTCGAACGCGGGGGTGTGATACCCAACTCTTCATATAGTCCGGCTTTCTTCACGGCTTCGGTTAGTCCGAGACACGAGAGGTTCCCATTGATTCTTCCTAACGAAGTGCTCCACAATCTGATGAGAATCAATGAGAATCATCTGCTTGGACCGAATCATGAAGACGACCATCATGAAGTGTGGCGACATGATCCGGTACGGAATGAGGATGGTTGAGAGAGTTTTCCATGGCTTGCTATCCTCGGCAGTTCCATCGATGTAAGTCTGAATTAACTCCACACCTGGGAAGATAGCCCTCATTCCAACATGGCAGAACTTCAAACAAGTGCCCATCTTCGTAAAGAGATGGAAACGACCTCATCTCCATTTTAGCGGCTCTCGAGAAGTTGTCAATGTCTTCTGGTAGTAAAGAGTCCTTTCTCCGAACAAAGAGTCCGAATGTCGGCCGGAGAGAAAGGATACATTTCGGAAAGACATCTTCTCTCAGCAGAAGACGCAAGATAGGATTTCATTGCCTTACGCAAGCTTCCATCCGCATCGGACGGGTCAAACTCCGCATAGGATGGGAGGAAGGTATCAGTGCGGATGAGGAGGATGGAGGAGGAGCCGGAGGTGCGATAGAGGAGCTTGGTTGAGAGAAGCGGCTTCGTTTGGGAATTTGAACTCCCTGAAGCACTAAAGTGGCAGGCCATTCTCGGTCCTGGGAAGATGGTTGTGGGGCGAGAAGGAGTAGACGGATCGGATGACACTTTCTCCCCCGGTTTGGCGGATCGCCGGGAAGCAACGGGAGGACGAGCCATCGTATGCGCCGGATCCGCGAAGGAAGTAGACGGTGAATGAACGGAGGTGGCGACAAGATCCATTTTTTGCTCAATGGAAGTGGAGGAGTCGGTGAGGGCGGAGAGTAGTTGGGCGCCGAGGGCATCAACTTTGGCGACGATGGCGGAAATTTGGGCGCTTTGAGCGTGGGCATGGCGGTCCAGTGAGCGGAAAGCACAACATCGGAGTGGACCGTGCCAAAAGAGGCACGCCCAAGTGCTAACTCTGGAGCTTTGGAGGACTCCCCCGCAAGAACAAGGAGCAGGAGTGCGGTGGGCGAGGAGTCTCCGGGAGTAGCGGCAGCAGCGGGAGCATCCGGAGCATCGGAGGCATCCGGAGCTTCGGTGGCATCCGGAGCATTGGAGGCATCCGGAGCAAGAGACCCGCTTTGACCGGACAAGTCAACCACGGGAATCGCGGCGGCAGGAGAAGAGGGTCCAGCCTTAGCGGGAGAAGGACTTCGGGTAGCAGGGACCGGGCCTGAGGGTGTAGGGAACGACACATCGGGAATGGCAACCGGTGTAAGAAAGCCGTGGTCCAGATTCCGGATGATCATAGTCTCCGGGGATTGGGTATTGCGTGTGTAAAACACCCGGAGATCGGTGTCGGGAATGGAGGAGGTGTGGGCTAGGCCGAAACGGAGCCAGGAGGTCCGTTAAGGTGACGGCGGAGAGATGGTCAAGGTAATCTCGGGGTTGAGGTAGAGGAGGCAAGGGGGCTTCTGGAGAAGCGGCCGGGACATCGGCGGTGGCGACGGCAACCGGTATCAACCGCAGCAGGCTATAGCGGATGTGGAGGGAGTGGGGACATCGCAGCAGAGGGGGCCGAGGAAACGGCTTTAGACGCACCGGGCCGGAGAGGGCCCCGCAACCTCGGACGGTTCAGCACGGATGCTTGGCCGGGAGGCCCGTGAGTGGGAGGGCGCAACAACGGACCGAATCCGGGAGGATCGGTGTGCGAACCGACCTCGTGGGCTTGGGCGTCGGAGGGGTCACCAACAGAGGCTGCCTTGTTGTTCCGGGGCGGGGAGAGCGCGGAGAGCTACGGTGGGTCGGCGAGCGGTCATGTTCCCGTCCGGCGTAAGGTGACGAAGGTAAAGAGCCGAGGGAAACGAGACAAGCATCAACTCGGGCGAAATGGTCCGGACGAAGATGCCGAAAGACAATGCCGAGGATGCGCCCGAAGGAATGGTTTTTGTGACCATTCTAGCAGCAAACGAAATAAGAACATCCCCCAATCCATTGGAAGACCTTCAAAGACGCCGTACATGGCCAGGTAGAAGATCGTACGGACCCGAGTCCAGGGGCGATGTGCGAGCCAGAAGGCATCGACTTAGAATAGTCGCCATACATCGATAGCGACCCTGGAAGGATTTCACCTTGTATTCCTTCCCCTTGTTTGTGCACCCCATAGAAGCCGCCATCGGATCGGCATCCGGACGCTGTGGTTCACCAAGAGGAAGGTGGAGAGCAGCGTGGAGAACAGCCGGAGTGATGACGATGGATTCACCGCGGACATAAGAGGTTATGGAATCGTGGTGCGGCGAATCCGTTGGTAATACTCAAGAATGTCATCGATAAGAAGATCGATGGGATTGGAGACCAGGTTGAGTATGTGCGAGGCTTCAAGAAGAGGGCGAAGCTGGAGAAACCAATCCGGAGGATCGAAACAACATTCCAATCAACTAGATGGCCAGGAGTAACGCCGGAAAGAAAGATTCTGGGTGCCATTGCAGATTTGATGGGAAGGAAAAGAGGAAAGGTGAGGTCTTGACAGTAGAAGGAGCAACGAGAGGTTTAGGGATTTAAAATGAGCAATACTCGTGCTTCGCAGGTATGATCAGAACATATAAGACCGAATCCGTAAATGTCAGCGGGTCTAGGAATGTGTGAGTGAGGTAGGGACCCACGCGACATGCTGATGTCATTTGTCTGGATATCGAGGCGTCTCCGAATAAAACGATGTCGTGGAGATGATATGACCAATCGAGATTACAACTGGTTGCCATTCAGAGAAGTGTGGGTGCAACCCGAGATATGCATTTAATGAATCATCATTAGTTCTCCTCAAAAGCATGTGACATATGAGTATACGTGGATTGTCACAATTGAACAAAGTCAGGAGTCCGGAGGAAAGAGCCGACACTCATCCGGAGTTAATAATATTCGTGAAAAAGTATCCGGATGAATAATAGACCTTGTCCGTCATAAACAGAGTTTGGTGTGAGAGTAGAGTAAATTCCTTTGCAGTCAATAAGTCGAAGAGAAGAGAAGTTCCACAACACTTCAAATCCGAGACTATGGACTGGATTTATCAATACGGTTGCAAAGGAAATCTGAACCTGTAGCTAAATAAAGATATACAGAATATACAAAAACTTAACAGACGAGGATTAGTACGGATTAGAGATGATAATGAGTGAAAAGAAAAAAAACATAATCCGAACTAATAAGAAACGAACTCATGCATGGCTAAGAATGTAGTAGACGTATGCAACGTGAAAGTGATCAATATTACCGAATCGGGGCATATGTCGGATAGCAATACACAGGTTCATATAGGTCAACATAGCGAAACCGTCTTGTTGAACAAGCGTAGCTAAGATTAATTAAAGATCATATGATTTGGCTTCATTTGGATTCATGAGTGAGTAATGATAAAGTGAACACATGTCAAAAGAAGGCAGATGATTAGTCGATTAAAATGCATGGTTGAAGAAAGAAAATACATCCAAACATGCCACTTTTCCGATTTACAACAACATGTCCATGATCCGGAAGTAAAAGCTTAGAGGAGGGAGAATCCGAGACATATTAGGGGTTCATTGCTGCTCCCCGTAGATCATTTAATCCTCTCAATGAAAAGCTCCCCCTCGGATAGATAGTCAAGAAAAAGGTCATGAGACATATACGGGGGTATTCTTGAATAATATATAAAGCATTTTCTCCCCGTAGATTGTGCAATCCTCTTGGTTGACCGTTCCAATTTGTAGTTCAAAGACTGTCTATCTTATTAGAAAACTATACTTCGACGCTGATTAGATTGCGTTTGTGTATCCATCCACCAGGCATTCCAAGCTAGCCCATTTCACTTCTTCAACTATGCATGTTAATAGAGTAATCTAAATGAACATGCTTTGGTCATGTGGTGATTAATGGATGTTAAGATCATGAACCCGATCGAGGTAAATCATATAAACCGTAATTATGTTAGCTTTAAACGACTTGATCGGGAAACGCAAGCATCCTCCCATAATGAGGTTGAGATTAATATCGAAGCATGAAACCGTTGAACAATAAGTATGATCAGCAATACATCGGTGAGTTTCTACTACTTTTAGTAAACATACAATGCATGGTCTCGTGAGTAAATATCCTGTTGGGTAATTCAAATGAGAACCTATGCAGAGAAGTCGAGCATACCTAATCGGAAGAGTAGTTCCGGAAAACCTCGCATCAGGTAGAGGCTTTGTAAATATGTCGCTAATTGATCTTCAGTGGCAACATGTTCCAGTGAAATATGCTTTTTGAGAACATGATCGCGTATGAAGTGATACCCGACCTCAATGTGCTTCGTCTTAGGATGCATGACAGGATTGGTGCTGATGGCAATTGCACTAGTGTTGTCACAATAAAGTGGAATAGAGGACATGTCGAATCCGTAGTCGTAAGTTGACTTTGCATCCAAAGTAGCTGTGCGCAACAACTTCAGCGCTATATATTCCGCCTCAGCAGTAGAGGTTGATACGGAATTCTGCTTCTTCTCGAACCATGAGATCAATCTATTTCCAAGAAACCGACACGTACCGCTTGTGCTTTTCCTGTCGATGCGACATCCAGCGAAGTCGGCATCGAGTACCCGGATAAGGTGAAGTTGGACTCCTTTGGGTACCGAGTCCCAAATTCATCGTCCCTTTGAGATACCTTAATATCCGTTTTACATGAAGCATATGTGACTCCTTGGGATTTGCCTGATATCGTGCACAAATGCAAGTTGCAAACATAATGTCTGGGCGACTTCTGTAAGATAGAGCAAGGATCCGATCATCCCTCGTAGTCGGTCACATTCTACCGATATGCCGTCCACATCCGGATCTAACTTAGCACCGACAGGCATGGGAGTTTTGACGGGAGATGAACCTTCCATACCAAACTTCTTAATAAGTTCGCGAGTGTACTTAGCCTGATTGATAAAGATTCCTTCCTTTAATTGTTTGACTTCAATTCCAAGGAAGTAGGACGGTTCTCCCATCATGCTCATTTCAAACTTGCCTGTCATCAACTTAGCAAACTCTTCACAAAGCTTCGGATTCGTTGATCCGAAAATGATATCGTCCACGTATATTTGTACGATCAAAGTGTGTCCTTTCTCTTGTCGTAGAAATAGGGTGGTGTCTATCTTCCCTTTTTGGAAGTTATGAGCAAGTAGGAATTCTGACAGTATGTCGTACCAAGCTCTTGGAGCTTGCTTCAAACCATATAGAGCTTTCTGAAGTTTGTAGACAAGATGTCCTGCCTTTGGTTCAATGAAGCCGGGAGGTTGTTCAACATACACCTCCTCTTGAAGGTCTCCATTCAGGAATGCGCTCTTGACGTCCATTTGATAAACTATGAAGTTTTCATATGAAGCATACGCAGTAAACATTCGGATTGCCTCAAGTCTTGCGACCGGAGCAAAGGTTTCATCATAATCTATTCCTTCTTCTTGACGATATCCTTTGGCTACCAGCTGGCTTTGTTCCGGATTACTATTCCATCCGTATCAAGCTTGTTCCGGAACACCCATTTAACGCCAATGACTTGTTGAGACTTAGGCCTTGGTACTAAGGTCCACACATTATTTCTCTTAAATTGATTCAGCTCTTCTTGCATGGCTTCTATCCAGTTTGAATCTTGAAGAGCTTCATCTACCACCTTTGGTTCTATTTGAGATAGAAAGCATGAGTAAAGACTCATGTTTGAGGTGGCTGCTCTTGTTCTTACACCAACAGTAGGATCACCAATCACTTGATCCGAGGGATGGTTTCGGGTCCATCTATAATTCCGTGCGTGTGTTGGTTGATCTTAAACAATTTGAAGCTCTTCCAGTTGGGTGGTTCAGTTGTATCGACTGGTTGAGCTTCGTCCGGAGTAGATGTTTCCGTATTTAGAGGTACGGATGAACTAGTTGGTTCTTCAACACTGTTTCTTCCAAGTGTTAACTAGTCCGGACGGACTTGAAGGTGCTCCGGAATTTTGTGTATCCGTAGGAGTTTGTCCGGAGCTAAATGGTAGTCCGGAGTCGAGTCATCCGTAGCATCATCCATAAAATTTCGTTGTGTTTCACTGATGCCACGTGGTTGGTCGATAATACCAGTCAGGATGTGTAACAGGAATATTCATAAACTTCGAGTAATCGACGTTGCTGTCCATGACCTGCATATTGGAATTTGAAGGACGGACTTTTGACCAAACGAGGTTAGCTTCATCAAAGGTCACATGGATAGATTCTTCAACTTTAAAAAGTTTTCTATTGAAGACCCGATAAGCTTTGCTATGAAGTGAGTACCCGACAAAGATCCCATCATCGATTTTGGTTCAAATTTATTCCGGGTCTCTTTGCCATTTATCAGTATATAGCAAGTACACCCAAAAGCTCGAAATGTGAAATTGAAGGTTTTCGTCCTCTCCACATCTCATAGGGTGTTTTCATGGTAGATTTATTTATTAGAGTTCGTTTCGAACATAGCAGGCGGTGGACACAGCTTCAGCCCATAGGCGAGAGGAAGCGTTGCCCCTGCTAACATGGATCTACCAGCTTCAACTAAAGTTCGATTCTTGCGCTCGGCTACCCCATTTTGTTGTGGGGTTCTGGGAGCAAGAGAAGTCATCTTGTATGCCTTGTTCGAACAATATGATCTCATTTCTGAAAAATCAAATTTTGTACCATGATCACTCCTGATGCATTTAATGCTCGGTCCTTGTGAGTTGCTTATCTAGTTGAAGAGATCTACAAGATGTTCAAAAGTTTGATCCTTTGATTTCAGGAACATCACCCATGTGTATCTGGTGAAATCATCGATAACCACAAGGGTATATCTCGCACCCGACTAGTGATGAAACAGATATAGGACCACATAGGTCCATATGAAGAAGTTGCAGAGGAGCGATTATTGAGTTAACCGATTTGCTCTTAAAGCCGTGTTTGGTCCGTTTACCAAGTTGGCATTCTCGACAGAGAGTGTCTCCTGGAGAACTTGAGTTTGGGTAGACCGGTGACAAGATCAAGTGACGCCGGTTTAGACAAAGTCTTAAAATTTAAATGTGCGCATCGCTTGTGCCATAACCAACTATCTTCATCTGTTGCTTTCGTGAGGAAGCATACAGGGTCGAAGAATTATTTCTTAAGACCACCGAGTATATGTCCCCATCTCTTGATCCGGATAACTTAACATCTCCTGGATAAGTTTTCTCTTACCGGACAGGTGTTGGACAAAAAGGAAACAAGAAATCCTTTGTCACATAGTTTATCGACACTTAGCAAATTATGCTTTAAACCTTCGACTAGTGCAACTTTAGTGATTGATACACAGCCGTTAGTTAAAGTGCCATACCCGACGTCTTACCTTTCTTTGTTGTCGCCATATGAAACGGATGGACCTTGTTTATCATTAACTTCTACAAGTAGAGTCTGGTCACCCGTCATATGTCCGGAGCATCCACTATCAAGGATCCACTTGCTTTGATTGATCTTTAACTTCAAGTGATCCGGCAATTCATTCCAGAGATGCTCCTGAAAGACAACAGTTTACACTTTTGGTGCCCAAACTTGTTTCGGGCGGTTAGAGTGAGCAGCGATATTGTCAACATTTACGGATTTGATTTTGTTAGGACTCTTAGCTTTCCAAGTTGACATTAACTTGTTAGTTTCAATCGCTTCTTTTATTTGGGTTTTCTTGGGAGAGACACTCCTTTTAGATTTAGATTTTGTTTTGCTCGAAGAACCCCTTTTATAAAACTGATCTTTATTTGATTGAAATTGATTACAAAGCCAGCTATCGGATAGACTCCAACATTCATAGTGATAATGACCCATTTCCCTACGGATGGAACAGACACTATAATGTGAAGTACAAACAGGGGATATAGGTCTCTTAGATTTCTGATCATTTTCTACTCTGTTTCCTGTGGCCTAATCCATTACGTTTGGGTGACGCGCTCTTGGCCCTAAATGCGTCGGCCTTAGCCTTGTCTTTCTTTTTGGGTGCTACGTTTTGGCTTTAACTGCAGCAGCCTTCCCTTCATCTTTAGTTACGGGTGCTACTTGGTTTGGGAGGTGCGATGTGACCTTCCGCTCCACGATCATAAACTATGGTGCCACCTGAAATGAAACCATCCAACGGTTTAGATGTACTAACAGGATATAAGTTGGTTAGTTTAGGAGTGAAATCCGGAGGACACTCGAGGGTTGAGCTATGGAAGTTGATGGTTGGGAACCTAGGCCAGGTTTGACTCGAATGTCGTCAGGGTCGATCCTAAAGGTAGAGGCTATTTCCCCGGATTTTAGCCACTTACGTATTTATTTCCTTTTCTGTTCCGGTTCATTTTCGAGTCTTTTCACTATAACTTTTAGGCCTGAGAGATTGGTATTTAACAAATGATTTTCAGCTCTAAGATCATGATACCAAGCTTCTTTTCCTCGAAGTCGTTGACGTCCTTTTCGAGTCTATTAATAGTAAATTCAAGACGTTTATTCCGACTTTCCATATCTTTGTACATTTGAGTAATTATTAGTCTCTCATTCTTTTCATGATCACATGCGGTAGTAAGAGATTCTAATTTACTCAGGAGCTCAGAGATAGAAGGTACCTCGGTATTTGCCATGAGGCGGACGTTCGGCTTAGTGGTCGGCTCATCATCCGAGGATTCCTCCTCTTCTTCCGAGCCCCCCCCCCCCCGAGGTGGAGCGGCGAGGAGTCCTTGTCCTTTTCTCGGCCATTGTTTGTTCTGACCCCCGATCGGTTTTCCCACGGTTGAAAGCTTCCCATCCCGATGAGATACTCTCGTCCCTTTTCATTCCGAGCTATTTTCAAGCAGGGCATCTCTCTCCGTCGAGAATCGATGTATACGTCCGTATATCCTCGTTGTTTAGTCCGCAGCTTTGAGAGCTACCCCTTTTCTTTCCGAGCTATTTTCTCATCTCTTCTTCAGTACGCGAACATAGTCCGCGCGCTTTTAGGTTCTTAGGGAACATCCGGAGTTGATTGCGGAGTTGTTTGGAGTAGTAGCGATCCGGCAAGGAGCGAAAGAACTTGTCATTGATCTGGGATTGAGAGTAATGCTCATTGACAAGTCTTCGGTTCAAGAATGAGCTTGCCGAATCTCCGATAGATGCTTTCAAGTGATTCGCCCGGTTTATGATTAAAACTCTCAAAGTTACGTCCGAGAGTACGAGATCACATTCTGCATCCTGGGACCGACTCCCCTCATAGAGGATTGTCGGCTTGTCCCAAATAGCTTTTCTTTGTCGTGCAGCCCTGGACGTCGTGGAAAGCCTCGGAATCCAAAGACGATGTAACATAAGCCCGAGCCTTTTCACTAGCGCCACTGCCAGGCTCTTTCATCGTTGGTAAGTTCAAGATCTGTCTTTGGCCTCCTTACTCCATGTTCTCCGATAGTCATCGGAATTGGAATCTCCCTGATGAAGACATGGCCACATAAGATGATCATGGCAAACCATAAACATCTTCATGTGAGCTTTCCACTGGGAGAAAAGCTCAGGTGTGAATTTGGGCGGTTTCGTTAAAGTAAAACCAGGAACTCCGTGGTTGAGAAGCGGCGGCAGTGCAGGTTGAGGTGGGTCGACATTTTCACTTCTTTGCTTCGATTCGGGACGGGCTCCTGTGCACCTCCGGAGTTAAGGCGAGTGTTGAATAGCATACTGCTTTCTTCGGCCATTTCTGAGATTGAAAGAGTGGGATCTCTACTTAGAACAAAGTAGAACTTGCTTTGATACCACTTGATGGTCCCTTGGAGCCTAAAGGGGGGGGGGTGAATAGGCTCTTATTCGAACTCTTTCTTTTCTCTCAAGACACAAACACTTATCTAGTTTTAGTGATAGAATCACTGGGAAGATAACTAGATAGTGGAAGTATTTTGTTTTATTATCACAAGGTGATTACAACAAAATAGAAGCAAACACTCTCTTACACTCTGTTTACAAAATGAACTCACACTCTAGCCAAGTTCTATCTCCAAAGATGATGACGCTCTTATTTTCTTTTGTCTTTTTTTTTACACGTCTCAACTTCTTTTTTTTTTTCATAAAGTATAAGTATGAATATTTATACAAAACATTCCTAAGAGACAACCTTGGAACTTGTAGTTCCGGAATGCGTTCCGCACTAACTATCCCTCGGTAATCTCTCCGCCTTAAGCGCTGCGGATTGTGGAGCTCAAGATCTTGGATTTGAAGAGTATAAATGTCTTTGTGAGTTCCGAGATACAATTAAGGTTGTGTCCACATATCCGGATGATCCACGTGTAAGATTCTTCAGGTTCTCAATACATTCGTCTTACATCGGGACACCACGAGCTGATAACTTTAAATGCGCTTTAGTTGGAGCAATGTCTTCTTGGTCCGGTGTAATTTTCCTTACTCCGTAGTTAATGAAGCTCGGAACCTTACTCCGTGTCGGTGGTTGCTTACTCCGTATCTATTCAAGCATGGAATCCTTAGTCCGTGTCGGCGCTTCCTTACTCCGCATGTAAGTTCCTTACTCCGCATGTAAGTTCCTTACTCGTATGTAAGTTCCTTACTCCGGGCGAGTCTTGAAAAGTCCGATGACTTATTCCGTGTCAGCGCTTTCTTACTCCGCATGTAAGTTCCTTACCCGTATGTAAGTTCCTTACCGTATGTAAGTTCCTTACTCCGGGCGAGTAATAAATCCGGATTCCTTACTCCGCATCTGGTTTCCTTACTCCGCATCTAGTTTCCTTACTCCGCACTTATCCTTTAAGTTCTTAGTCCGTAGGATTGTTCCTCATTCCGTATGTATTTGTTACTTGGTTATTTACCAAGTGTTTGACGACACTCACTCTTGTCCGGATCAGGATTATGTATCCTGTCCTTAGCTTTGCTCTCACGAGTGCATCTTTGGATTAGTAACATACCTTCTGCAATGATCAAATAAACACAAAAGATCTCAGATCAAATTACATAAGGCTTTATTAGCATTATCCAAATTCTGGGTTTGATCCAACACCCACTGATATAAATTAGACCACAGATCTACAGATCTTACGCTAAATCGTGGATCTAGCCCACAAGTAGATTTTCCCCAAAACTTAGGGTTCATGCTCAATTTCATATATCATAAATCAAGACAAATTCATGCATCCAAAGACAAGATCAAGATAAGAAGGTCAAGGACACCTACCTTGTCATGATCCATGGCTAAATCAGCCCCCAAACTCCAAGTTCCAAGCTCCAAGCTTCTAATGCTCTCTATGTTCACCAAAGTCGAGCACCACAAAAGATCACACGCTGGGAGATATCTCTTTCTCTCCCTATTTATATTTCTGCCAAACATTGACCAATAATTGACCTAGTCAATAATTGACCGTCCAACACAATAATTGACCTCCAAGGTCCCGAACTCCAAATTGAGTCAAATAACTGTCAAAACGCTCGAAATGATGAGCACAACACTAGGCCAATATCATCACACTCAAATGACCGCTCAAACGCAAAGTCAACCAATACACCCCGATAAGTCAACAATCGGACCACTCGGGGGCCTCGACTTAGAATCGGGCCCTAAGTACTATCAATATACTCACATCGACGGCTACACTACCGTCCAGATAGTTATATTCCCATAAAATGACTATCTCTCAAGACTACCCAAACACGATTCTTTACATCCTCCCCACCTTAGGATTTTTCATCCTCGAAAATAAAACACATGCCCAAAGGCCATCGCAAAATTCAAGCTCATGCCCCAAAGACAGTGCAAAATTCAAGCTAATCACTACATCACCACAAAACACAAAACATGATCATAACATGATCACCAACCACATGTGCAAAGCAATGCACAACAAGCCAAATAGAACCCGCATTGGGCACAAGATCCAACAAACAACAAGCTACACAATATCACAAGCATAACCACAAACAACTGCAAAACAAATGTAAAAAACATAATGCATACCTCAAGGAAGGTCCCCACATTCTCCCCACCTCAGGACTGATCGTCCTCGAACAAATCAGGATGAAGAACCCGCATCTAGCTCTCTTTCTCCTAAATCTGCTCCTCCATGCCTCAGTGTCACCATAACACCTGAACTAGTGGGATGGTCTTGCCCCACAAGACCTGCTCCTGCCTATCCAAAATCCGTGCCAGCATCTCAACAACGGCACCATCATCTGCCAAGTCTATCTCGCGATAGTCCAATACATGAGAAGGATTTGGGTGATACCATCTCAACTGAGACACATGAAACACATCATGTACTTGTGCCAACTTTGGTGGCCAAGTTATTCGGTAAGCCACTGCGCCCATGGGGGCAACAATCTCAAATGGCCCCACAAAACGAGAGGAGAGTTTGGAGCCACGTCCAAACCTCCAATGCCCTCGACGCGGTGAAACTCGCAAAAATATATGGTCCCCCACCTCAAACTGCAAAGGTCGACGCCTCTGATCCGCGTAGGACTTTTGCTTACTTTGTGCTGTCAACATACGTTATCGAATCAACTGCACTATCTCCGTGATCTCTCGAACCATATCGGGACCGAGTACCGTTGTCTCTCCCATCTGTGCCCAACACAAAGGTGACCTACAAGGCCGCCCATATAGCGCCTCATACGGAGCCATCCCAATTATGGCTGATAATTGTTGTTGTAAGAGAACTCCACCAAAGGAAGGTGAGTCTCCCAATAACCTCCAAAATCTAGGACACAGGCACGCAACATATCCTTGAGCGTCTGAATCGTCCACTCTAACTGACCATCCGTTTATGAATGAAAAACTGTACTCAGGTTTACACTCGTACCCAAATCTCGCTGCAACTGTCTCCAAAATTGAGATGTGAACCTAGTATCCCGATCAGATACAATAGACAATGGGACTCTATGCAACCGCATAATCATATCAAGATACCTCTGTCCCAAAGTTCTCACTGTGTTTGTCTCTCGAATAGGAATAAAATACGCCGATTTGGTCAATCGGTCCACAATAACTCATATAGTGTCGTGTTCCCTGGAACGGGGAAGTCCAGTGACGAAATCCATGGTTACGTGGTCCCATTTTCACTCTGACACTGGTAATGACTGCAGCTCACCAGCTGATCTCAGCTGCTCTTCCTTGACCTGATGACTGGTCAAACACCTCCTCACATAATCAGCAACGGCCTTTTTCAGGCCTGGCCACCAATACTGCCTCCTCACGGCATGGTACATCTTGGTCCCACCAAGATGTACAGCTAACCGTGACTGGTGAAATTCCCGAAGAACCTCCTCCTGAAGAGAAGTGGGAACTATCAGTCTACCTCTGTAAGTGTGAGAGAGTTATATTTTTAAGGTCAAAGTGCTCGTGCGCCATGTTGTCCATCCCGACAGACTAACTTCCCGCCACTGAAAATGCAGAATGTCAGGGGATGGGTTGATTTGCTCTGATTTGCAGATTAGATGCCCATACTGCGTATTTGGCATGCAGTCGATCTTGGCCGTTCATCCATGGATGGTAGTTGGCAGCAATTAATGTATCATTAAATGCGCTCAATTGCTCGGGACGGCACAGGCTTGCTGTACAAACCCTAGCTGACGATATTGCTAAGTGACTCTGGTAATTAAGGTTGTAAGTCTGCCTTGGAGGTAGATGCCTCATAGGTTTGGTAACTCGAAGATTTCAGTTAGAACCTGTTGGAAGTGCCGAAAGTTTGCTTCAGGTTTTACAGTGTTTCTACGAGTCTACGACTCATATCTTCGAGTCTTTGAGGCTTGAGTTTAGGTTGGATTAGTCTTTTGTGCCACTCTATTAACTGAACTCTACGACTCTGTGAGTCTACGACTCTACGAGTCTGTGACTCTTCGAATGGCGCTTAGAGTGACTTCTTCGTAGTACGCCCAATCTACCTGTTATTATCGCTGCGAGTCTACGACCTTCGGGTCTCTCAGTTTACTATATTTGACTAAGTGACTCTAAAACTTGGACTTCGCTTTTCTTCCTTAGTCTTTCGCAGAGGCTCATAAACTGAGTTTCTATATGGCTACGACCCTTCAGCTATAACTCTCAGCCTTCGATCTCCGAGTCTGTAAGTTTTGCACTTTCTTTATAATTACTGTATCCCTTGAGTCAATGACTCTACGACTCTACGACCCTTGAGTTACAGTTTCATTTGTTTACTAGTCTTTATGGCATTGACTCTTCGACCTTCAACCCTTCGAGTCTACGAGTCCTGTTTTCTTAACTGTGTTTGAAGGCTTCGACTCTACGACTTTCAACCTACGAGTCTACGAGTCCTATTTTCTTCACAGTGTTTGAAGGCTTCGACTCTACGACTTTCAACCTAAAAGTCTACGAGTCCTGTTTTCTTAACAGTGTTCGAAGGCTTCGACTCTACGACTCTATGAGTCTTCGAGTCTAGTGGCAATTTAAGTTCTGTTAATTGATTTAAGTGTTTTTAGGGACTCTACAGTTCTACGGGCTGCGAGTCTACGAGTCATTTAGCATTGGTTACTATTCTTTAGAATTCTTCGACTCTACGAGTCTTTGAACTTGTCGATGCTTGCAATAACGCTCTCTTTTCCGTACTATGACTCTACGACCTTCGACCCTGGATCTACGAGTTGCAATGTTCTGTCACTATTTCGCCTTGAGTCTCCAGACCCTACGAGTCTACGAGTCTCTTGCCAATACGTCCTATGACAGTTTTACTTCTACGAACTCGACTCTTCGACCCTACAACCTTCGGTTCTTCGAGTCTCCAGACTTAGACTATATTTTGGCAGCTTCATCAAATCCTATATTCCCAACAATCTCCCCCTATTTAATGTAAGCTGACAACGGGTGAAAACATGAAGTCTGAGATTGCGAGTTTGATAGACAATTTTTAGTTCACAGAAAATATCTTTGCATACGAAAAATTTGAAGGAGATCAAAATTACGAAAATAAACACTCCTCTCCCCCGTAAGCATGTAGCTGTGCTAGCTGGCAAGTAACTCCCCCTACGACCTTGCTCCCCCTGAGATATACTCCCCCTTTCTGGGGTGAGGAACAAGCAACAGAACATAAAGCACATGGGAGCAATGTAATAGAGCATAGGACAACATGCAGCATTGCAAAGACATACACAAAAAGGAACGGATAGAAAGTAAGTACACAGAAAAGTGAAAAGCAGGAAAAGCAGTGTACAAGGAAATAGAGTACAAGACAGTTATGGTTTGAATTCAGAATAGGGTACACTCTGGGTAAACAGAAAAACAGTGGCTTGCTCTCGTAGAAGTTGAGCAGGAGTCAGATGTAACGAGGCGGCTCGACTGCTTACCCGATCAAATTCATGCACGAGGGCGGAGAAGCCAGTGGTCAGGATGTGAATATAGTAGCACACATAGAAGCCACAGCTATGAGCATTATCCTGGGCAGGAACTCCTTGCTTGACTCGAGTGATCTCCATTGGTTTTGAAAGAAGATATTCATCGTACCCATGTGAATATCCCTACATGAATCTTGTGAGGGTGCGATTGAATTCTCGAAGTTGTTCCCGCCGATGGATTAACAAAGTAGTAGGCTTTGAGTCAAATATGACTATCCTCTGGTTCTTGAAATCTAGATCAAGGAGAAACCAGTGAGGGGAGGTTGATATGTAGGGGATGAGCACATGGTCAACCTCGTCCCATGGATGGAAGGAGTTCTCATATCGCCAACCCTAAATAAGCTCAATTAATGAGGCATCATCAAGGAGCTAAGCCTGCACAATAGGCAAACAGAGCTCCACGCGGGTATCACGACGAATGTGGAGAGGAAGCTTTGCTAGATAAAACTTTTGGGCGAAGATGAATTGTGTCATCTCAATATTATCCATTTCTTCACCGTCGTGCAGTAACCGACATTAGTCTGGACCGGTGAAGAAGGCTTCATAGCCACACGTCCACGTAGTGGTATCCCTAGCAACATAGGTATTGAAAGTAGCAAGTTTATCTGGGGTGCCTCCAGTTGTTACAGTGCGCGGTGGGATTAGGTGCTGGGCAGTGGTCATAGTGGATGGTTTAGTAGGTGAAGCAGGCATGGTGTACTCAGCCGTACTTGGATGGGTAGTTGAGGGACCAAGCTGAGTGGAAGAAGATGGTTGTCAGGGAGCAGCTGTCTGCTTCTTCATGCGAGTTGCAATGGGCACGTCATCATCATCATCAGAATCTGAGATAACAGTGGTTTTGTGTGCACGCTTTCGCCCACACATGTAAGTGGCAGTAGATGGAGGTGGTGAGTGACTCGGGGAAGGCACTGCTGGCTGTGGAGTATCTACAGGTTCAGGTGCAGGCTAGTCGGATGGCTGTGGGAGTGTGTTTTTTACAGTGAGAGATATTTCCCCACTGGCAAGACGATGACATTTAGAAAGAATAGCTCCCAGAGTTGTACTGAGTCCTTTGTATTGTCTCTGGTAAGCACCTTTAAGGTCTTCACAATGTTCCTCCAGATGTCTAAACCCATCGGTGTTCACACGTGTGAGTGATGTCATTTCTTGCTGCACCTTGTCTAGGGTACGGTCTGATAACTCCATTTGAGTGCGTACCTCTTCCATACCTGATTCCATGGCAGATAGTTGTTCTTCAAAAGCCTGAGATACTGATGTTTTAAGGATGCCAGAGGAAATCAATTTCTCAATGACCTTGCTTGCCAGAAGATCTGCTTCTTTGGCCGTCAGGGAACGTGAGTGAGACGCAGCTGGTACTGGGATAGCCATTGGGATATTGGCCGCGAACTCCTCACTCGCTTGAGTGGCCACTTGATGAATTACAGGTGCAGATGGTGTGGCCATCTCAGACCTTTCCACAGTCTCAGGAACATGTGGGACAGCTCCTGCATCGGAGTCACTGACTGCAGCACCAAGGGTTTCTTCTTCTACTACTTATTCTTCCACAACAATTGGTACCATCTCAGCATCATGAGGAGTAAATGTGGCAGGTGAGTCCACCATGATGGGAGATGGGGCAACCACTGATACGGCTTCCACTGGGTCTCTTCTTACTAGACCCTGCTTATCCAACCAATTAATCAAATGGTCTCTATCTACCATCTATTTACCAAAAGCGATCCATGCCTTTCGCAATTCGGTAGGGGTCATATGAGCCTTGGCATATTCCATATAGAAATCTTCTAGCTCAGACTCCCCTAGAGAGCTCAACAGAACAGGTGTCGTACCCCTATCCACTGGGGTTTCCTGTGCTGGTGTCTGCCCTCCATCTGCAGGTTCTCTAATTTCTGCAGTATCCTTGGGCAGCTCGGCAGTAGGGGCCTCCTCAGGTGTAGAACCAGTGGGGAGATGAGTTCTGGCAATGTTCTCCACCACTTCAGCTATTTGTATTGTTGCGGCGGACGCAGAGGAGCCCTTAGAAGTCTATGGGACACAGACCGGCTGTCATGGTATGCGAGCTGGGGCTCGTACAGAGCTGGCTGTGTCCGTTGCATGACTTCTCATACTTGAACTAGGCCTCTTCATAGACTTGATCTCCAGCCGACCATCTTAATAGATGGTTTTAAAAATGTATTTGGTCAGCAGTGGCACTGTAGGTCTGTTGCAGAATACGTCAGGGTGCAGGAACCTTAGGACTTTGGTGAGAAGTAGTCAAAAGTGTCCCTTCTTGCTTTTGATCATGGTGTGTATCTGAGTTCCTCAGTCTACTCGTCTTCCCTGTAGAACACTACACATGATCCTCATCTGCTCATGGCTTCCAGAGTCATGAGCAGTCTTCTTACACAGTAAGCACTGTCCGGTAACTATGAGAGTCGCCAGTGCTTGACCGGAAAACCCAATCTTCAGGGCTCCCCGACCTTGCTTTCCGGGATTGGAATACCCAAGAAAAGACTTACACTCTTCTCTTAGAGAGACTAGGAAGAGGATCAAAGTTACCTTTCGGGAGTGGAAGTGCATTTCGGAGTGTTTCGGCAGAGACTCGGATCTCCACTCCGTGTATAGTTCCCACAATGTCGTCTCCAGCGAATACCATGGTCTCATAAAATTCCGAGACATCTTCTATCAGCAAGTCTTGCATCCCTGAGTAGACAGATGCAATACCAGTATTATCAAGGCGACTTCTGAATTCGTCCAACCAGCTGACTTTCGCGTCGCCTATGGCTTCCCAATCGATGATGAATCCCGGGACGATATTGCGTAGATCGTCGGCCATCGATGAGGTTGGACTTGCCATGGAGCTTGTAGAGAGAAAGAGACACTCGTAGAGAGAGATTGTAAGGTTCGAAGGTGGTCAGGAGAGAGAGAAGGAAAGAAAGAGACAGAATCGAAGAGAGAGACAGAGAGTTCTAGGGTTAGGGTTCGAGTGTGAAAACGATGAACATACCTCCGAGCTCCGTCTCTATCAGTGACTTATATATGAGTTGAGAAGTGTACTGTAGAAGTCACTCACTCTGTCGGTTCATCATCATGGTCCGCGTTCTTTTCTCTGACCCGCCTCTTTATCATCCGGATCCACCCATTGGAGTACTCAAGCAATGAGTGCACGTCACCCCTTAAGTCGGTGTAATTTTAATTTTAAGTGCACAGTGATGTGCTGACATGTCTGCGATGCTTGAGTAGTAAGTAACAGACTCCGTCTCGCGTCAATCCTTTGGAATGCGACTCTACGAAGCTGCATTTAGGATGCTTCGAGGCTTCGACCTTCGAGGCTTCGAAGCAGCAGTCTTCGATCCACCAGTTCCTCAATGCAGTTTGCTTCGAGGTCGACTATGAATTCAGCGATAGGTGGATTTCTCTGGACTTTTTCAACACTTAACAACACACATGTGATACATATGATAATTCACATAATATTATGCATGATAAACAGTGTTGTGGGTGGAATTGAAATTACGTGCCTAGATCTTGATTCCTTTCAACCGTCCTACTTGGTTTACATATATGGCTACTGCATCACTACCATTTAACTCTCCATTTACCTTAGAAATGACTAAGTACTTCATCACACTATATCTTGTGCCAGAAAATGATCACTATGTCAACATAGCATCTAGTAAACCATGGTTTATCAAGTGCAACAACCTAGTCATGAATTTAGAGTCTCCTCACATATTTAGTAAAACTCACTCAACAGAGGCCTCACCCTCTCACTCTCGGATCAGCATGTGAGCATGATTCAGGAACTAGAATTACACTATTTGGTAAACTCATGGTCAACTGAATCTTACCACAACCCTGAGCCAACAATGATTTTCAATTCAACATAGATGACTTGAGAGACAAGATAGCCCTATTGAGAATCAGAACACACACTCTATCTTGACTAATTTACAACACAGTATAGGTAGAGTTTGGAGTTTGATCATTTAGGTTGTCTGTGTGAGTTGTCTCTTTTCTTTTGTGGAGCATCAGTTTTCAGTGCTTATTCATGAGCCTTTTTACATGGACAGAGCTCAACACAGTATCTTTTTGAATCACATGATCATACAATTTTACCTCCAACAATTACTCTAATAGAGACACAATCGAGGGGAATAGTGAGGACTCCCCCTAAAATAGGCAATTAATCTATCGTCTATTATCATTTTGCCTTTTTCTCCTTGCCTTTTTCAAGTGAAAGGTAGTGGCTCTTTTTAAGTAATAGGATTTTTATGATTCTCAAATACTACAGTCTCAGTCATCCTTTGAGCATTAAATCATTGAGGATCCTTTCCGTGCAGGCCAACAGTACCATGAGATACAACAGTTTCTGCTAGTTAATGAATGCAATGCCGCACAGGTGATATTCGCTCAGAATGAAAATGACAAGTAATAGGAATATCATTTAATTTAAACATAAAGGGAATTGCACTCATTTCATTCAAGACTTGAGCATTCATGACAGATTGCACAAAAGACTTGAACTAGGTTCAGAGGTGGCAAGTTTCATCCATGTGATTTCTCTATTTCCCGCAGTAGACATGCATGAATCACACTTAGTCATTACTAATTTTCATGGAGACATAAACAGTCATTAACAGTGTCATACTTATGTTCATGCACAGGTAATTAGGTTGAAATGAAACACAAGACATGCTGTGAGACTTATGAATTTAAATCTAACATGCCAAGTTTTGTCAGAAGTTCATTGAACCTGGCTTTTTGCAGTGGTTTGGTGAATATATCGGCAAGCTGGTCATCAGTGGATATATACTCCAGGGAAATGTCTTTCTTCAGCACATGGTCACGTATGAAGTGATGTCTGACCTCAATGTGCTTGGTTTTGGGATGCATAACAGGATTGTTGGAGATTGCAATGGCGCTTGTATTGCCACAATACAGAGGCACGTCCCTCAGGTTAAATCCATAGTCTAAAAGTTGACTGGCCATCCAAAGTAACTGAGCACAATAGCTTCCTGCAGCAATATATTCAGCTTCAGCTGTGGAGGTTGAAACTGAATTCTGTTTCTTGCTAAACCAGGATACAAGTCTGTTGCCAAGAAGTTGGCATGTTCCACTTGTGCTCTTCTTATCAATCTTGCAGCCGGCAAAGTCTGTGTCTGAATATCCTCTCAGTTTGAAATCAGACTCTCTTGGGTACCATAGTCCCAAATTTTTAGTTCCCTTCAGATACCACATAATCCTTTTGACATGAGACAAGTGGGATTCCTTGGGATTAGCTTGGTATCTGGCACAGATGCATGTTGCAAACATTATGTCAGGTCTGCTTGCTGTCAGGTACAACAAAGATCCAATCATGCTTCTGTATTCTAAGATATCCACTTCCTTGCCTGCTTCATCCATATCCAATTTGGCGTTTGTAGGAAGGGGAGTTTTCATGTGAGTCACATCAGTCATCTTAAACTTCTTCAGTATCTCCTTGGTGTATTTGGTTTGACTGAAAAAAAATCCCATCCTCCAACTGCTTGACCTCCAATCCAAGGAAGAATGAGAGTTCTCCCATCATACTCATTTCATATTCACTTTTCATTAGATGGGAGAAGTCTTCACATTGCTTTTTGTCCCTTGATCGAAGATGATGTCATCCACATAAATTTGGACTATCAAGGGTGATCCTTTTCCTTCCTTGAGAAACAGTGTGGGGTCAATTTTGCCTTTTCTGAACTTGTTCTTGATCAGCAACTCTGACAATGTTTCATACCACGCTCTGGGAGCTTGTTTTAGTCCATATAGAGCCTTCTTCAGTTCGTATACCTTGTGCTCTTGGTTTGTCTCTAGAAATTCGGGTGGTTGTTCAACATAGACTTCTTCTTGGAGGTCTCCATTCAAGAAAGCACTCTTGACATCCATTTGATAAACTTTGAAGTCCTTGAATGCTGCATATGCTAAAAACATGCGAATGGCCTCCAGTTTAGCAACTGGTGCAAAGGTTTCATCATAGTCGATTCTTTCTTCTTGTCTATATCCTTTTGCAACCAGTCTGGCCTTGTTTATGATTACAACACCATCAACATCAAGTTTGTTTCTGAAGATCCATTTCACGCCAATGACTTCCTGTGATCTGGGCCTGTTGACCATCTCCCATACTTTCTGTCTTTTGAACTGATTTAATTCTTCTTGCATCACATCAATCCAATGGTGATCCTGAACTGCATCATCAATTGATTTTGGCTCCACTTGTGATAGGAAACACATATACAGATTTTCATGGAGTGTGACAGCCCTTGTTTTAACTCGTGCAGCAGGATCTCCAATTATCATTTCAGAAGGGTGGTCCTTTAACCTTCTCCTTGCCTTTGGAAGGTCTTCTCTTTCTTCATGATGAATGCCAATTGCTCAATGTCAGGTTCTTGGGCTGGTGGAAGTGGCAGAGTCTGAACAGGTTGAATGTTAGAGTCATGATTTTCTACTGATTTTTGACTTGGTTCCGCAGCAACCGGTTCAGCTCTTTGTTCATCAGGTTCAGGTACATGTTCCATTGTTTCTGTTGTCGTGGGGTTATTTGTGTCTTGGTCTTCTACCATGACAATGTCCTGCACTTCATTTACATTTGGATCTCCTTTCTGCATTCCATGGTTAGTCTCATCAAAAGAAACATGAATAGACTCTTCAACAACTTTGGTTCTTCTATTAAATACATGATTAGCCTTGCTAGTCATGCAGTATCCAACAAGATATCCATCATCTGATTTGGCATCAAACTTGTTCCAGTAATCCTTGCTATTGTTCAGAATGTAACAAGTACACCCGAAGATCCTTAGGTGACCAATGTTTGGTCTCCTTCCCTTCCATAACTCATAGGGTGTTTTCATGGCTCGTTTGTTAATTAGAGTTCTGTTTTGTACATAACAAGCAGTGGCGACAGCTTCAGCCCATAGGGATTTTGGGAACTGAGCTCCTGTTAACATGGTTCTTGTAAAGACCCATACCTGTGTGAAGTAGAATGTTAGGCCCCTATAGAGTTTAAAATCTCTGTTCGACAACGTGGCCGTAGCGTTAGCATTTTGAGGTTATTATTATTTACTATTATGATTATTAAAATAATTATTTTAATAGGTGCAGTTATTATAATTAGTGTTGCGATTGAGTTTATTATTATTCTTATATGAATATTATCATTATTAATTATTAATGTATTATTATTATTATTATTGGATTAATATTATTATTAATAAGTTATTTTATTATTATTATTATTATTATTATTATTATTATTATTATTATTATTATTATTATTATTATTATTATTATTATTATTATTATTATTATTATTATTATTATTATTATTATTATAAAGAGTATAAATAAGAGAAACTAGGGTAGAAACCCTACGTGCGTTGTATGTCTGCGCGAAGCCTGGTGAGAGAAGCAGGAAGGGTATGAAGCAGACCGTTCAATTAATCCTTCAAGACTAGATTCAGGTAGGTGATACTTGATTAACAAATACACTATGCATGAACGCAGATCTGTTGGGGTTGGGTTATGTTAAATCTTTATATGTATATATGAATTAAGTTATATGTGTATTTAGATATAGATATATATGTGCGTGTTATGGGCAAAGAGGAGGGGGACCACGCCATTGCCGTCCGTGGATCGGATGCTCGCCGCGCACTGGCATGGAGAGAACGAGCAGTGGCAGTCGTGGCTGAGTTGCATCGTGTCGTGCGCTAACGGAGAGGAGGGGAGGATGAGGTTGGTACGGAGGTCGCGCACCAGAGGGAGGAAGAGGAGGACGGCGGCGTGGTCATTGGCTGCGAGAGAGAGAGGATGGGCGCCGCGGGCATCGCGGGCACCGGCGTCTGCCTCCCATGGCCACCGTGCATTTGTGCGCCGGCGTGAGAGAAGGGGACGGAAGGGGGGAGGGCATGCCTTCCCGTCTCTGCGCGTCAACACCAACCCTAATGGGTTGGTGTGGTTTGGGCTGACCCAGCTGGGCGACCCATGCCTTGTTTTTTTTTCTTAAAAAAAAAATAATAATGATAGTATTAGTAGTAATAAAGAATGAGTACTTCTAGTAATAAATACATAAATAGTATTCGAGTTTGCAATTATAGTTTGATTAAGTAGGATGTTAATTATAGCTCGGTGTAAATAAATTTATTTCTTAGATTATTAAATGTCTGATGGAATTATGTATTATTATATGTATCTAACTATTCAATTAATCATTTGAGTTATGTTGTTGCTAGGGGTGTAACTCTAAACCATCAAACCGCCGAAACTGATCCAAACCGATCCGCCGAAACTGCCAATTTATCAAATCGTTGAAACCGAATAAAAATCGGTTTGGTTTGGTTTGAAACCGAATAATATATCGGTTTGGTTTGGTTTGAGATTTCAAAACCGCGGTTTAAACCAAACCGAACCGAATAGTGTTATTATTTACTGATTTTATATTTTTATTTTATGTTTTGGATTTATTTATTTAAGATTGTTTATTAATACTTGATATGTTATATTTGTAATTATATTATCAAATTTTGAGATTTATAAATATAAATTTAATATGTATTAATATTGATATGCTTACACACTATTTATTTTTTTTATTTTACATAATTTTAATTTTAAGATTTTAAAAATTTATGAACTAAACCGACTCAAACCGATCCAAATTGATAATAATTCAAACCGCCGGTTTAAACACAACCAAACCAAACCGAATCAATTCGGTCCGGTTTGGTTTGGTCTAAGCAATAGGTTTGGTTTGGTTTGATTTTGTCCATACCGAAACATATCAAATTGGTTTGAAAAATGGCTTAAACCAATACAAACCGAACCGATTTCACCCCTAGTTGTTGCTGGGTAAGTGCTCTAATCGGTCGAGTGATCGCCACACTAAATGCTGATAATTTGAAACGTTGTTTTGTTGATTGTGTATGGATTTTGTGGTTAAATTGGTTGGGTTAATCATGGGTCCCATATAGGGCCGGCAAGAGGCCACAGGTCCCTTATGTGGCTGGTTAACCTAGGTCCCATATGTGGCGGGTGGTCCTTAGAGACACTGCGGGTCCCACATATGGCTGACTGATAGTGATTTCAATCCCTGGAGTGGTAGCGGGGTTTTCCGTGGCTGGTTAGGTCATTGGTGCGACCTTTAATAGCAATAAATGTGATGGGATATCTTACTTGTGATTTAATGAAATTTCTTGGTATTAGAAAGTGACACTGCACTGGCACAAGCATGCACTAACCATATAGACTTAGGAATTTATATGACAGGAGAGTGGAGATGAGGATCACCTACTAGGCACTCGTACTCACCCTACTTTATTTATATTTTCTACGGGTCGTAGAGGATAGCCGTTGGAGCCATAGTAGAGCTGTCGGGACATCTTTATGTAGGGTTCATTTATGGACTTATCCTTTACCTTTGATTATTTGGTCATCTCTTTTCTTTTCGGACTTGGGTCCGTGACAGTTGTACAAACTTGATTAGCTGGACTTCAGTAATATTATTTGTAGACATATTTATTACTGACTTGTATATTGCATTGGAATATTTACAAGTACAATGCTACCCCCGTTGTAGTATTGTACAGGGTTGAATCAGTCACCAACCCCTCGACCCCTAGAGTGGGCGTGGGGAAGTCGCGTACCTAGTCCTGTGGGTTTCAGGATTTAGGGGCGTGACAGTTCTAGCTGCTTCAACTAAAGTTCGATTCTTTCTTTCAGCCACTCCATTTTGTTGTGGAGCTCTTGGTGCTGAGAAGTTATGCTAGATACCATATTCAGTACAAAACTCTAACATATCAGAAAATTCAAATTCCTTGCAATGATCGCTGCGAATGCACTTAATAGATAAACTCTTAACATTTGTGAGCCAATTAAAGAGTTCAACAAGATTCTCAAATGTTTCAGTTTTGTTTTTGAGAAACATAACCCATGTGTATCTGGTATAGTCATCTACTACAGCAAAAAAGTATCGTGCACCAGATAAGGAAGACACATTTATTGGTCCATATAGGTCCATGTGTAGAAGTTCAAGTGTTTGTGTGATTGAGGTTTTATCTACACTCTTAAAGGAATATTTAATCTGCTTACCCAGCTAACAATCCCTACAAGGGTGTTCTTTCTCATAAACATGCTTGGGTAAACCCTCAACCAAATCAAGAGATGCCAGTTTAGACATAGTCTTAAAATTTAAATGACCAAATCTCTTGTGCCACAACGAACTAATGTCAAGTGAAGCTTTGGACAGAAAATAAATTGGTTCAGCAGATTGAGCATTACCAAAAACCAACTTGTAGACATTGCCTTGTCTATATCCATTCAGTTTCACCTCTTTGGAGACAGGGTCCATAACTGTGCAGGTGTGTTTAGTGAACACCACTTCATAACCCTTGTCACACAATTGACTTATGCTCAACAGGTTATGTTTAAGACCTTGAACAATAGATACATTCTGAATTGAAAGAGAACCATTAGAGAGAGTACCCTTACCAACAATCTTACCCTTTTTATTGTCCCCAAAAGTGACAGATGAAGCTGCAACCTCCCTTACTTCACTCAACAGGGAGGCATCATCTGTCATGTGCACAGAACAGGCACTGTTAAGATACCACTGGCTGAAATTGATCTTTTGTTTTAGGTGGCTGCTTTCAGCTTCAAGTACATGTTCCTGCACAATGAGCAACTAAGTCTTGGGGGCCCAATTAAGATTGGGCTTTGGGTAAGTGAAAGCTGCAGTTGACACTTTAGGTTTCCAATAAGAAGAGGCAGATTTAACTTTCCATGCTAATTTAGGTGATCCATCATTAGATTTGTTAGCAAAATTGACTTTTAGACTTTTTGCACATTTTTCTTCCTTATTGTTACCTTTGGCAACTTTATTAGGCACAGATTTGGCAATTTTCTTCACAGGTTTAGTCTTTAAGTCTTTTGGATGGGTAGCCTGTGTGTGCCTGGTTTGTTTCTTCCTATCAGAGTTGTTATTGCACTGCAGATTTTTAGAGAAATTCAGCTGTTTGAGGTTTACCCTAATTTCTGTGGCTATCTCCTTCCTAAGATACTCAGGGTAGAGTTTGCACTGATAGGAGAGGTGTCCAACCTCACAACAGATGGGGCATTTGACAAGTTTGGGTTGAACACTCTGTCTCAAGGGTTTTGTTGGAGTGTTAAGAGGTTTCCAAGGTTTTCTCACATATCCTAGACCGTTCTTCACTCTACCACTAGGGACAAACTTAGGCTAGAAGGTAGCAGCCTTGATGGATGAACCAGTTTCAAACGTAGTAGTGTGTCTACTTGGTTTTGTCTCTGGAATAACTACACCCTTACCCTTGCATTGGGATGTAGAGGACAGGTTGACTGAAGGTTCAGCTTTCAGTTTTATCTTAGCAACTGCTGCATCACTATCCTGAGATGCAACAGTACCCAGGTCTTTGAGTTCGGGTGTTACTGGTTTGGGTGGACTAGTAACATCCATTGGTACCTCCTTTCCATAATCAAGGAGCACACTGCCAGCAGGAACAAAGCCAGCATGACTCTTGGTCTGCACAGGGTAAGTCTGGGCCTTGGCTATTTGGTCTTCTGAGAAACCTAGACCTAAGTCTAGACCTTTAACATCTGGAGTGGTCCTAAAGTGAGTTGCAATTTCAGCAGAATCTTGCCACTTTTGACTGATTTGTCTTTCCTTTTTCAGTTCAGCTTTAGTTTTAGCTAGTTCCTTTTCAAGCCTATCAATGTCTTTATTAGCCATTTTTAGTTGTCCAGCTTTGTCCAAAAGATCATCGTGTGTGCTTCTCATCTCACTCACTTCAGCTCTTAATCTTCTTTCTGTTCTTTCATAATCATCTATAAAGTCTCTATATTCACATGAAAGTTGTTCCAATTTAGAATAGTATCTTTCTTTGTCAGCTTTCATAAGGAGAAATTGTTCCTCTATTTCTTTAAGTGCTCTATAAGTGTCTTCATATTCAATATAGAGCTGTTCATAAGTTCTTACCTTGAGGGGAGGAGTGTGGTCAGCCATGAAGCAGATTAGACCTTTCTCTTTCTTCTCATCGTCAGAAGATTCTTCTTCCTCCTCAGTTTCACTGTTAAACTTGTTAGTGATAAGAGCCTTCTTCCTCTTGTTATCCTTCCTGCTTGAGGAGCCTTTGGTCTTCTTCTTCTGCTCAGCTGCCTCCTTTTTCTCCCTCTTCAGCTTATATCAGTCGGCAGCGAAGTGGCTGGGCTTATTGCAGTGGTACCATTGTAACTTCTCTTTATCCTTTCCCTTAGAGAAAGAAGAGGATAACTGCCTTGCTTTCCATCTGTAGTTCCCCCCTTCTCTTCAGCAGTTTCTTAATCAAAAACGCTACCTCTTGATCTGAGGCGCTATCTAAGTCAGGCTCTTCAGCTTCATCTTCTTCAGAAGAAGAAGAAAGTTCCCTTGATTCAGCAGCTGCCTTAAAGGCAACGGACTTCTAGTTTTTCTTGGAAGGGTTCTCAAATGCCTCAAGTTCTTCTTTTTGCATCTCAAATGTCTTGAGGTCCCCATAAAGTGCTTCCAAGGCACAAGTCTTCCATTCCTTCAGCTGACGGATGGCTGATGTCTTTATCAGCAGTCTCAAAGGTAGAGATCTTAGAAACTTGTCGTTCTTGTCCTTCTGAGAGATCTCAATGTTATACGTCTTCATCCGTTGAATCAGACCTGTGAACCTTTTGTAGATACTATCCAATGACTCCTTTGGTTCACATCTGAAGGCTTCATACTCTTGCTTGAGCATGGAGATCTTGTTGTCCTGTATTTGCTCGTCTCCCTCGTAGATGAGACAGAGCTTGTCCTATACCTCTTTAGCAGTCTCAAGATCCTGCACATCAATGAACATGTCATCGTCGAGTGCAAAGAAAAGTATGGCTTTTGCCTTGAAGCCGAGCTTTACTTTCCTCTGCTCCACCTTAGACCAACTGTCTGGGTCTTTTGTCATTAACCGACCTCTCTGAATAATCTTTGGAGTGAAAGGTCCATTCTTCATTGTTTCCCAGAGATACATGTCGAGCATGTCTAGGTGTGCTCTCATTCTCGCTTTCCATTTGGAAAAACATGCAGGTGTGCACATAGGTACTTGGGAGGATGAGCCAGGCAGAACGTCTTAGAAGTCTTCTTGTTCTTTCTTGTTGCTGCTGGTACTTGGTTCTTCCTGCTCCTGGTCTCCAGTCGCTCCTTCTTCTAGAGCACGACTGACTTCAAGTTCCTCAATAGGAACTGGAGCTTGCTCGGGAGTTGGAGCTGCACTACTGGAATCCATGTCGGCCATTTAGGGATCTCTACGGAGTTGTAGAACTGCTCTGATACCAATTGTAGGTCCCAAAGTGAGTCTAGAGGGGGGGTGAATAGACTTTCTCCATTTACGGAAGCTAGACTGTTAACTGGTTTTGGATTCCTCTACAGATGACTATGATGGAAGTATTTATGGAGAAGACGACAGTAGTGTTGTGAGCGATAACGTGAGTGATGATGAACTATCAGGCAAGACTGAGATGAGAGTAAATGCTCCTTTCTCCACAGATCTCAGTTATGAAAGTGGTGGCTTATGATAGATCGATGTATGGAAAACAACACAGAGATTAGGCTTAGTGGAAGTGCTAGATCATTGATGAACAATGGGTTCTTGAATGATCAGATGGATTACTCTTGTTGTTGGTTCAATGCGGCGCATAGCACTTAGAAGGATTCTCTCAGAGTCTCTCTCTTGCATTGGAACACTTGTGTTGGTTCCCCAAAAATTATTTCTTTTAACTTTATCAGAACCATTTGTCTTGTGTTCTGTGTGTTTCCTTCTTTTGAGAGAGAGATTAAACTCTTGATTTTGTCGTTAAGTGTGAGAGAGTTATATTTTTAAGGTCAAAGTGCTCGTGCGCCATGTTGTCCATCCCGACAGACAGACTTCCCGCCACTGAAAATGCGGAATGTCAGGGGATGGGTTGATCTGCTCTGATTTGCAGATCAGATGCCCATACTGCGTATTTGGCATGTAGTCGATCTTGGCCGTTCATCCGTGGATGGTAGTTAGTAGCAATTAATGTATCATTAAATGCGCTCAACTGCTCGGGACGGCACAGGCTTGCTGTACAAACCCTAGCTGATGATATCGCTAAGTAACTCTGGTTAGGGTTGTAAGTCTGCCTCGGAGGTAGATACCTCATAGGTTTGGTGACTCGAAGATTTTAGTTAGAACCTGTTGGAAGTGCCGAAAGTTTGCTTCAGGTTTTACAATGTTTCTGCGAGTCTACGACTCATATCTTCGAGTCTTCAAGGCTTGAGTTCAGGTTGGATTAGTCTTTTATGTCACTCTATTAACTGAAGTCTACGACTCTGCGAGTCTACGACTCTACGAGTCTGCGACTCTTCGAATGACGCTTAGAGTGACTTCTTCGTAGTCCGCCCAATCTACCTGTTGTTATCGCTGCGAGTCTATGACCCTAGCTATGCGGGTCTACGACCTTCGGGTCTCTCAGTTTACTATATTTGACTAAGTGACTCTGAAAATCTTCGACTCTACGAGTCTTAGACTTCGCTTTTCTTCCTTAGTCTTTCGCAGAGGCTCATAAACTGAGTTTCTGTATGGCTACGACCCTTCAGCTATAACTCTCAGCCTTCGATCTCTGAGTCTGTAAGTTTGGCACTTTCTTTAGAATAACTGTATCCCTTGAGTCAACGACTCAACGACTCTACGACCCTTGAGTTACAGTTTCATTTGTTTACCAGTTTTTATGGCATTGACTCTTCAACCTTCAACCTTCGGGTCTACGAGTCCTGTTTTCTTAACCATGTTTGAAGGCTTCGACTCTACGACTTTCAACCTACGAGTCTACGCGTCCTGTTTTCTTAACAGTATTCGAAGGCTTCGACTCTACGACTCTATGAGTCTTCGAGTCTAGTGGCAATTTAAGTTCTGTTAATTGATTTAAGTGTTTTTAGGGACTCTACAGTTCTACGGGCTGCGAGTCTACGAGTCATTTAGCATTGGTTATTGTTCTTTAGAATTCTTCGACTCTACGAGTCTCCGAACTTGTCGATGCTTGCAATAATGCTCTCTTTTCCGTACTATGACTCTACGACCTTCAACCCTAGATCTACGAGTTGCAATGTTCTGTCACTATTTCGCCTTGAGTCTCTAGACCCTACGAGTCTACGAGTCTCTTGCCAATACGTCCTATGACAGTTTTACTTCTATGAACTCGACTCTTCAACCCTACGACCTTCGGTTCTTCGAGTCTCCAGACTTAGACTATATTTTGGCAGCTTCATCAAATCCTATATTCCCAACACAAACCTTGCGAGAGCACTAGTTGTACGCGAAGTTCACGAAATGTGACTTCTGGTTGCAACAAGTGCACTTCTTGGGGCATGTGGTATCTTCAGAGGGTATCACGGTGGATCCTGAGAAGATCAAGGCAGTTATGTTGTAGAAGAGGCCCACGAATGTGTTTGAGATTCGTAGCTTCCTTGGTTTAGAAGGCTACTATCGGAGGTTCGTGGAGCATTTTTCGAGGTTAGCAACTCCTATGACGAACCTAACCAGGAAGGGAGTTCCTTTTGTTTGGTTTGATGCATGTGAGAGTGCTTTCATGGAGCTAAAGGCACGATTGACCTCAGCACCTATCTTGATTCTCCCACAGGAGGGTTAAACGCTCGAAATGACGAGCAGAACACTAGGCCAATATCATCACACTCAAATGACCACTCAAACGCAAAGTCAACCAATAAACCCCAACAAGCCAATAATCGGACCACTCGGGGGCCCTGACTCGGAATCGAGCCCAAGTATTATCAATATACTCACATCGACGGCCACACTACCATCCAGATAGTTACATTCCCATAAAATGACTATCTCTCAAGATTACCCAAACACGATTCTTTACAGATATCACATGGCCAGAGAAATGCACCTCCTGCATCCTAAAGTCACACTTACTGAACTTGGCATATAATTGATGCACCCTCATGGTCTGCAATGCCACAGCTAAATGTTCCTCATGCTCTAATCTAGTCTTGGAGTACACAAGGATGTCATCAATGAAAACCACCACAAAGGAATACAAGTAAGGAGCAAACACGTGGTTCATTAACTGCATAAATACTACTGGTGCATTAGTGAGCCCAAACGGCATCACCAACCACTCATAATGCCCATACCTGCATTGGAAAGCAATCTTAGGGATATGCTCCCTCCTGACTCTCAACTGATGATATCCTGATCTCAAATCTATCTTTGAAAACCACTGAGCCCCACTCAACTGATCAAACAAATCATCTATCCGAGGGAATGGGTATTTGTTCTTCATCGTTACTTGGTTTAGTTTTCGGTAATCAATATATAACCGTAATGTCCTATCTGCCTTCTTTGCAAAAAGTACTGGTGCTCCCCACGGTGAAGTACTCGTCCGAATAAATTTCTTGCCCTCCAGCTCCTCTAGCTGTTTCTGCAGCTCTCTCAACTCCACAGGCCCTATCCGATAGGCCACTTGGGAGATAGGCCCTACCCCCGGTAACAACTCAATGCAAAACTCTATACCCCTCTTAGGTGGTAGACTCCACAACTCCTCTAGAAACACGTCCTGGAACCAGTCCACGCTACAAGAAATCAAGCCTTTAGTAAGACATAAAATATATTACCATAGGATACCGTAACACTTTTTAGGGTGTTAGGTCTGCTTGGCTTATGAAAAGACTCCCACCTTTTGATAACACTTTTTGATGTGTTACAATTTTATGTTACGATAAATTATACAGTAACACATGTTATTGTCTTATGAAATATTTCTGTAAGTGTTTTTTTAAGCTTACCATAGCACTCTCTATATAATACTTTTTACTATGTTACAATTATGTGTTATCGAAGATCATATAATATGACATTTTTTGTCTTACAAAAAGTGACCAAGATACTATAAGCCAAACAGACCTAACATACTAAAAAGGCTTATGGTAAATGACAAAAAAATAAGATAAATCTTTTCAAATACTTACAATCATTGATTAAAATTTCACAAATACATGTACATTAAAAAAACAGCCAACATTCAAAAAAACCAAAATATCCAAATTGCACCACTAATTCCCTTCACATACATTAAGAAATAATATTCTGAAATGTTACAATCCAAAATAATCATTGTGTCCAAAATATCTTATAATATCTATCTCTTACAAACCATAATATAAATACTAAATGTTTCAAAAGCCCTAACAATGTCATTTTCATTTCATGCTAGAATAAATTATAAGTCCTCCATCATTCTGCAAGAAAAACCAAAATAATAGTTAAGATAATAAATAATGGATTTAAAAAAAGTAAGAGCAAATCATATAACTTCATGAAGTAAGAGCAAAAATTTATAAATAAATTTGCTTTTAGGTTCCAAAACCTAGGAAGTGAAATTTTTTCAAAATTCATTTGACTACACCGCAAACGTATCTCATAAACAGAAAATATATTCAAGTGCACACAAAATTAGATTGAGCTGAAAATAGATTTATGCAAGATATTCAAGTTCAAATCACTCAACAACAAATTTAAGCTTGTCAGCACAATGGTAATAGAGCACAAGCGCTAGATTGAAAAATAAACAATAACAACATTTACCTTTCTCTTTGTAGATTTCACTAGTCCTAAATCTTTTGAACATCTTCTGATTGAATAGCCACAGATAAGTGCAATACAAATGAATAGAACTTACAAGAAAAATATAAAACTTTGTAGTATTTAATAGACAACATTTTATCTGGTGAGTCAAATTTGAGACTATCAATTCTTGGAGCATAATTAGAAACTATATAATGCTAACATATCTTAGGTGCAATCTTATTTAAATGAAATGTCAAATTAGTTCATGTTGAATCCCAGGTTAATTTTAAAATGGTGAATGACCATATAAAACTGAATTAACCATGTACACAAAATTATTAATTAGTATCATAGTATTATGAAGACTTCTAGATTGTTTTAGGACAACCCTCTCATTAAATTTTCTTTGTATTGTCACAACAGCCCTATCTGCCTATAGTAAAACGATGCATTGTTTTCTGATTTTCTCACCCCAAACGACTGCATCAACATATCTCAAAAATTATCTTTTCAAGAATTTCATTTTCTTCAGGCATTAGGAGTAGTAGTAAAAGTGGCAAAGAAGTTCATGGCTTGTACATGCATGATACCCAAAATCTTGAGCACAGGAAATACTACATATAGAAGAGTAATGAGCTTAATTAAGTAGGACAACACAAAATTGAAAACATCATCTACAATGATCAATCCCAAATTCCATGAAAAGTACAAAATAAGAATCAGTTCTTAACTTGAACAGGTTATTTTGTAGCATTTTTTTGGGTCATAATCCCAACCTTCATGAGTTTTTTTATAAGCATTATAGGAAGTCCCATAATGCAATCAGTAGTCCCAATCCCAACCTGCGTGACACCAACAAAAAAGAATAAGAGAAACCACTGATGAAGAGAGACAGACAGACATAAAAAGAGAGAAAGAAAAAGAGAAATATTTGACCACTGATTCAATGAAGGGCAGTGTCAGTGGATGTTCATACATTAAACCTCTAGCAGCTTTTAGTGTTATTTCTTCATTGAACAAATTTCACAGCCAAGGGACCCAGAATGAATAATCACCACCCAAGACATCATATTGGGTTAGCATAAAAGAAACATGCCAAAATAATAATTTTGTTTACAACATTTACCAGGTTGTCAAACACTTGATATTGTGTGTCATGGAAATAAATTAACTTGTACCATAATAATAACAAATAATATTATTCAGTTGAAAGATAATAAATATTAGTCTTTCAACATTTAGTCAAGTTATCTAACAAAAAGATATATCAAGGAATACAATTTCTTGCCATCAAACAGAATATCGCAAAAAAAACATGTGTATATGTTTAACACACTTGTCACGTCCCCAATTCCAGAGAACCAAAACTAAGCACGTGACTTTCCCTTGTACAACCATACAACAAGGGTATAAAAGTACTTCCCAAAATGTCATCCAATAATTTTAAAATATTATATTATCAAATCATCATTCCACATTTTTTTTTGCAACCATTCATTACAACTGCCCACAGACCCATGTCTGGGAAACAAACACCAATTAAACAAATAACAAAAATAAACCCAAGGTTCATACATAAATAAAATCTCAGTCTTGTCGTTGGTTCAGCTAGCACTCGCCAGCACCTAGAAAACAGATCAACAAGTAAGGGTGAACACAAAGCTCAGTAGGCGAACTACCACTCCTCACCTCCTATCTATTACTAAGCTACATGTTGTGCGCATGTGCACATGAAGTGAGAGTTATTAAATGTTAATAAGGCACAATAATATGAACCAGTAATCAAACCACCACACAGGCACTCGTATCCATCATACCGCCACACAGGCATACCTACCATACCGCCACACAGGCAACCATATCCACCATTCATCCCACAATGATAGTTGCTCAAAGGCCAACTATCTGCTCATCGAGCCATATCCCTGTGACAGAGACTTGCATGCCAAACTGTCAGCTTATCGAGCCACTACACACAAACTAAGTATTCATATGTACCACAACACAATAACATCATAAACAATCATATCACGACTCATCATATTCATTCCATAACACATAAACATTACCATTAAACACTCATCACATACCATTCGCAGTATAGCCTTACTAGCGTATAATTATTATAGACGTGTTCCCAACATAAGAATAAATATATGCACCTTAATTATAATAATAAGAGACACACTACAATCCTCAAATGATCCTTAGGGTCCCCCTCTAAAGGTTTCAAACTTAAATTCTCATTAACAAACTAAAAGAAGCAAAATAGGCTGTTAAAATAGTGCAGATTCTGTTCCAACTTTGAAAAATCATAACTAATTCTACAGACCTCCGATTTGCTTATGATACCTACCGTTTCGAAGGGTTTTTAACTGGCTATCCAAGGAAAATATAAAAAAAGTTTTGTGTAGTGATGCTCGCCACGTGCAGAGCTGTTTTCCCAGTTTTGCTTCCAACTTTGAAAATTCATAACTATTTCCACAGAACTCCGATTGGCCTATAAAATATACCATTTTGTAGCTATTTTAACCCTATATACATTAAAAATATGATAAAAATAAAATAAGGTAAAAAAGTGCACGTGGCGACACACCATGCATCGTCACGTGCAGTGTCACATGTACCACCACATGCAGACGCCACGTGCACACCTTGCATATTGACTTGCCTTGTATCCAACTTCTACCACGCACATGTCTACGTGCACCCCAAACGGGTCATTCGATGTAATCACTGTTCAATTTGTTGACCTACTTGTATATGAACGATGCGTTGCTTACTTCGCATGATAACTATGATCGACTTCGCAAACTTATTTATTCTAAGTTATCCTTAATCAAACCAACCCTATTTGTCATTAAATCTCTAAAAGATTAATAAAGGCAGAATCACCTACCTCAAACACGAAGGAATTGGTTATACTCGCCAAAAAGCCCAACAACGCTGTAGAACTCCAAGCTTTGACCTCTTCTCTCTCCTCCTAACGAAAGACGACTAGGGCTCCAAAAACTTAGGCAATAAAGAAACCCTTTTAAACTAGATTTCCTAATTATACTAAAACTCCTATTTAATATAATTATAAAAACACCAAAAGTCTTTATGAATTACAAATTCGTATTGCTATTTTTAAATGTTAACATTCTTAAATCCCAAACGACCAAATTAACCATTTTACTTCTTTAACTCACCACATGAAATTTCGATAATGCCCTTAGGTGAACTAAACCCCAAATATGGACTATCTCATGCCATTTCCAGATCTGGGATATTACAACACTAGCTAGCACATGACATCAAACCAAAATGGCACTGCAAGTCAAGAAATCCATGACAGAAACACCAAACTAGAATCCAGCAACCTATCTTATAACTGATAAATTGAAAAGAGATTTACCACCTGAGATTTCTTATAGCGCTTACAGTAAAAAAGCTTGCCAAAGCTGCGATCAAAGAAATAAAGCTAAGAAGAAGCTTATTCACTAGCAAATACATAATCAGAAAAGAGAAAAAAACAAAAAGAGATAGATTGAAATTACGTGCCATTTTTTAAGTTTTTGGAAGTAGATCTGAGGACTCAATGTACTCAAAAAGGTCTATGTTGATTTGAGTCTACTCAACCCACCCTAGGAAATCAAGCGAGTGAGCTCTATAAACTACACATTAAATTTCTCGATCATAGTGATCACGCGAACAACCTTCAAATATATTCCATATATATACATATTTAAAAAAATTAAAAAGTCAATCTATCCCTCAATAAAGTAAGCAACATAAGAGACATGCAAATTATTCTATGCACATAACCAAAGTAAGTATAGGTAGTCTTTAAAGATCATGAGACTAAAATTTGGCAAATAACTGATCTAAACGGTATGTGGACACATGTGTCCAGCCTTAAAAAAACAAAAAAACCTTAAGCAAAAATAAGATCTCTTCCCATATTTTAATATAAGCTCTCATGAGAAGTCTTAATCACAAAATAGCATGAAGCTTATCTAAAATGCTTTTTTTTAAAAAAAAACTTTATATCAGTCATCACTTTAACCAAACAGAATGAACAACTTTTTAAAATACAATCAAAGAAGTTCACTTCACAAAACCATCAATGTTTTAAAAAATTAATAAAATAAATTTAAGAAACACAAATCAAATGAAAACAACACAAAGGCAATAAGTGGATGTACCAAAACGGTATGGAATGACCATTTGTCGAAAAGCTTCACTTCGGCCACAGACACCTTAAAGTCATGCACTACAACAGTAACGAACAGATCGACAGCAAGATGCTATGTTAATACAATTCGATTTTGCGGCCCAAAAAAAGAAAGAAAGAAACACATCTAATGACATAAGGAAAAACCAAAAACATGACAGATCTAGAAACAATTGAAGATCAAATCTAACAAACCTTAGATAGAGGGGAGGGATATTAATGCACCACTGCTCGTTGACGAGAAGGCAGCGAATCAATGCGAATGTGAGTAATGAGATCGCGAAAGTGTAGGGCGCTGGCAGCTTTGTGTCTAGGAGGCCGAATCGACTCCTGGTGCTTGAGAGTTTTCCTTAATGAATGAGCGAGGGAGAATATTAAGTATGAGAGTTTTCTTTTTATGAATAATGGGAGATGCGGGCGGTAACACTTCCTATTAATGAAAATATCATGCCTAAATTTCCCACTGTATTTTTTTCAATATATTACAACATTTTTTCAATACCGCGCACCAAAAGTACCCGCGAAACCCTACTACCCCTTTTATTGATTTTTTTACAATAGTATTAACATAATATGTTTTCAATAGTATTATAATACTTTTTTTACCTACCTATTATAATAGTATTTTTCAAAAGTATTTTTTTACAATAGTATTTTCAATAGTATTATTATACAATAGTATTTTTTTACCTACCTATTATAATACTTTTTCAATAGTATTAGCATTTAATGTTACCGTAGGCCAGATTTCTTGTAGTGCCACGACCACTGGCCATACTCTCTTCCCTACATTCTCCTCAGTGAATGTGAGTGCTTCCAATCTAAGGGAAATGGCACCACATTGCTCCACTTTCAGTCTAGCTCGATTCACCTCGCTATCCCACTCACCCAACAAGGTACAAGAAATCCCTATCGGTGACACAAAAGACACCCGCCGTCTATAACAATCAATATTGGCTTGGAAGGTTCTCAACCAGTCCATGCCCAAAATCAAAGCAAATGCCATCAAAGGGATTACATAGAGGTCGAAGGATAACTCTACATCACCCACGGTGAGAACACACTCGCGACACACCCATTGCACCTCGTAGACACCACCCACTGGTGATTCAACAGATAACGGCCTCTTGACCGCACTACTCTCTAAGCCAAGGTTATCCACTACAGACTCAGAAATATAGGAACACGATGCACCCGTATCAAATAAAACAGATATAAGTGTGCGAGAAATCAAAATCGTACCTCGTACAACTGATAGTCCGACCTCGCCCTCGATGGTTGAGGATGGAGCCTCTCTCTCCTCCTGCGGTGCCGTGGTCAAAGTAAACACTTTACCCTGAGCTGCACTACTAGTAGCCTCGCTCCTCTGTCCTCTATCCTCTGGACGGGTCCCATTATAGGCCCCTCCACCTCCCTGTGGCTGCCTCTCTGGCCTCCCTTGAGGTCTAGATTGACTGGAACCTACCTGATTGCCCTGCCACTAACGGGCTGGTCTCTCACCTTGAGCTCTAAACTGAGTGTCACCTCGGATACTCTATGCTGCCCCTCTAGCACCACTCGTACTGCCTCTGCTACGGCACACTCTGCTTATGTGCCCCTCTCTACTACAAGTGTGGCACGTCAAATGTCTCCTGGGGACACTCCCATTTCCAGTGTCCTAAATCCCCACAACACAAACAACCTCCTAGTGGACAGCCAGTCAAACCCCCCTATCTCCCACTAAGGTGGGACCTCGCTGGCACCACTGGGGCCTAACCCCTCTCTCTGGAGCAGCCCCCAAACTCTATCTTGGGCCTCTTGGAATCAAATCCACTATGGAGCTATCGTCCCTGATGGACATGCCTCCCCTCATCAAGCAGTCACATAGGCACACAGTTCATTATATCGTCACATATAGCACATCAAATTAGTCTCACATTCTTAATGCATGTTGGATCAAGCCCAGAATTTGGATAATGCTGATAAAGCCCTATGTAATTTGATATGAGATCTTTTGTGTTTCTTTGATCGTTACAGAAGATATGTTATTAATCCGGAGATACACTCGTGAGAGCAAAGCTAAGGACAGGATGCATAATCCTGATCCGGACAAGAGTGAGTGTCGTCAAACACTTGGTAAATAACCAAGTCACCAATACATACAGAATAAGGAACGTTCGTGCGGACTAAGAACTTAAAAGCTACGGATTACGGAATCTGTTCCTAATGCCTCAAACGAACTAAGTCAAACTGATGCGGAGTAAGAGTCTTGGTCTACAAGGTCGCATGAAGTAAAAGGTTTGACATGGAGTTAAAAAGTTAAGTCTTCCCCTCAAGCGAACTAAAGTAAAGAAGACACGGAGTAAGGCATCCGAGTCTTTCATACATACGAAGTAAGGAAGTATGGATGCGGAATAAGGACCCGAGCCTTTATTCGCACGGAGTAAGCAAACTAGATGTGGAGTAAGGAATCCGGGCCACTCACTCATGCAGAGTAAGGATGCGCTAGTACGGAGTAAGCCATCCGATCCTTTAAACTCATACGGAGTAAGGAACTTACATACGGAGTAAGGAACTTACATACGGAGTAAGGAACTTACACACGGAGTAAGGAAACGCTGACACGGACTAAGGATTCCAGTACCAAATAGATACGGAGTAAGCAACCACTAACACAGAGTAAGGTTCTGAGCTTCATTAGCAATGGAGTACGGAAAATTACACCGGACCAAGAAGATGCTACTTCAAACTACCGCATTTTAAGTTATCAGCTCGTGGTGTCCCGATGTAAGACAAACTCGTTGAGAACCTGAAGAATCTTACACGTGGATCACCGGGATATGTGGACACAACCTTAATTATATTTGGGAACTCACAAAGGCACTTATACTCTTCAAACCCAAGATCTTGAGCTCCACAAACCGCAGCAGTCAAGGCAGAGAGATTACCGAGGAATAGTTAGTGCTGAACGCATTCCGGAACTACAAGTTCCAAGGTTGTCTCTTAGGAATGTTTGTATAAATATTCATACTTGTACATTTGTGTGAGGGTGCGAACGAGCCTGAATTAACCCTGTGTACGCACAAGAGCTCAAAGATATAATCTAGGTTAGTGTGTGAATCCTTTTGTAAACAGAGTGTAAGAGAGTCTTGCTTCTATTTTGTTGTAATTATCTCTTGATAATAAAACAAAATACTTCCACAATTTGGTTATCTTCCATAGTGATTCTATCACTTAACTAGATAAGTGTGTTGTCTTAAGAGATTAGAAAGAGTTTCGATAAGAGCCTATTCACCCCCCTCTAGGCTCCAAGGGACCATCAAGTGGTATCAGAGCAAGTCTATTTGTTCAAAAGTAGAGATCCCACTCTTTTACTCTAAGCAATGGCCGAAGAAAGCAGTATGCTATTCAACACTCACCTTAACTCCGGAGGAGCACAAGAGCCCATCCCGAATCGAAGCAGCAATGAAAATGTCGACCCACCTCAACCTGCTGCTGCCGCCGCTCCTATACCACGGAGTTCTAGTTTTACCCTGACAAAACCGCCCAAATTCACACCTGAGCTTTTCTGACAGAATTACAGATGTACCCGAAACCATCCCTCAGATCAAGTGATTGGTGATCCTACTGTTGGTGTAAGAACAAGAGCAGCCACCTCCAATATGAGTCTTTACTCGTGTTTTCTATCTCAAATAGAACCAAAGGTGGCAGATGAAGCTCTTCAGGATTCGAATTGGATAGAAGCCATGCAAGAAGAGCTGAATCAATTTAAGAGAAATAATGTGTGGACTTTAGTACCAAGGCCTAAGTCTCAGCAAGTCATTGGAGTTAAATGGGTGTTCCGGAACAAGCTTGATACGGATGGAATAGTAATCTGGAACAAAGCAGGTGGTAGCCAAAGGATATCGTCAAGAAGAAGGAATAGACTATGATGAGACCTTTGCTCCAGTAGCAAGACTTGAGGCAATCCGAATGTTTCTGGCGTATGCTTCATATGAAAACTTCATAGTTTATCAAATAGACGTCAAGAGCGCATTCCTGAATGGAGATCTTCAAGAGGAGGTTTACGTAGAACAACCTCCGGTTTCATTGAACCTAAAGCAGGACATCTAGTCTACAAACTTCGGAAAGCTTTATATGGTTTGAAACAAGCTCCAAGAGCCTGGTACGACACACTGTCAGAATTCCTACTTGCTCACAACTTCCAAAAAGGGAAGATAGACACCACCTTATTTCTACGAAAAGAGAAAGCACACACTCTAATCGTACGGATATACGTGGATGATATCATTTTTGGATCAACGAATCCGAAGCTTTGTGAAAAGTTTGCTAAGTTGATGACAGGCAAGTTTGAGATGAGCATGATGGGAGAACTGTCCTACTTCCTCAGAATAGAAGTTAAACAATTGAAGGAAGGAATCTTCATTAATCAAGCTAAGTACACTCGCGATCTTATTAAGAAGTTTGGTATGGAAGGTTCATCTCCCGTCAAAACTCCCATGCCTGTCAGTGCCAAGTTAGATCTTGATGTAGACGGCATATTAGTAAATGTGACTGACTATAGAGGGATGATAGGATCCTTGCTATATCTTACAGCAAGTCGGCCAGACATTATGTTTGCAACTTGCATCTGTGCACGATATCAGGCGAATCCCAAGGAGTCACATATGCTTCATGTTAAACGGATATTAAGGTATCTCAAGGAAACGATGAATTTGGGACTCTGGTACCCAAAGGAGTCCAACTTCACCTTATCCTGGATACTCGATGCCGACTTCGTTGGATGTCGCATCGACAGGAAGAGCACAAGTGGTACGTGTCAGTTTCTTGGAAATAGATTAATTTCATGGTTCATTAAGAAGCAAAATTCCATATCAACCTCTACTGCTGAGGCGGAATATATAGCTGCTGGAAGTTGCTACGCACAGCTACTCTGGATGCAAAGTCAACTTACTGACTACGGTTTCAACATGTCATCTATTCCACTCTCTCTGCGACAACACTAGTGCAATTGCTATCAAGCAACAATCCTGTCATGCACCCTAAGACGAAGCATATTGAGGTCAGGTATCACTTCATACGCGACCATGTTCTCAAAAATCATATTTCCCTGGAACATGTTGCTACTGAAGATCAACTGGCAGACATACTTACAAAGCCCCTACCTGATGCAAGATTCTCTGAACTACTCATCCGATTAGGTATGCTTGACTTCTCTGCATAGTTTCACATTTAAATTACCCAACATTATACTTACTATCAGAACATGCATTGTGCTTTTAGTGAAAGTAGAAGATACATACTGATATTAATGCTGATCATACTTACTGATTAACGGCTTCATGCTTCTGATATTAATATCAACTTCATTATGGAAGGATGCTTGCGTTTCCCGACTGAAGTCGTTTAAGCAAACATGATTAAAGTTTATATGATTAACCTCATTCTGGTTTCATGATCTTAATTTCCACTGATCACCACATGACAAAAGCCTGTTCATTTAGATTACTCTATTAACATGTATAGTTGAAGAAATGAAATGGGTTAGCTTGGAAGGCCTGATGGATGAATACTCAATCGCAGTTTGATCAGCTTCTGAAGTATAGTTTCCTAAAAAGATAGACAATGCTGAATTTCTATAAGCCGGAAAGGTCTACCGAGAAGATTGCACAATCTACGGGGAAGAAAATGCTTTATAAATTATTTGAGTAATACCCCCCGTATATGTCTCATGACCTCTTTCCTGGCTGTCTATTTGAGGGGGAGCCTTTCATTGAGAGGATCAAATGATCTACGGGGGAGCTTAAGCTTCATCTATTACCTCAGTAATGACCCCCTAATATGTCTCGGATACTCTCTCCTCTAAACCTTTACTTCTGGATCTGACTGGACATGCGGTTTTGGAACAGAATAGTGGCATGCTTGGATGTATTTTTTTTCTTCAACCATACATTTTAATCGGGTTATCAACAACTTACTTTTGACATGTGCCCGCTTCCTCATTTTTCACTCATGAATCCTAATTTGGCTAAATCATATGATCTTTAATTAATCTTAGCTACGTCGTTCAGTAGGACGGCTTCGCTATGTTGACCAATATGAAATTGTGTATTTATTATCTGACATATGTCCTAATTCAGTCACGTTGATCATTCTCTCGTCTGTATATGTCTATTTCATTCTTTGTAATGCATGAGTTCTGCTTTTCTTTAGTTCGGATTATGTAGCTCTTCACTGACTATTTTCTCCTATCCGTACTAATCCATGCCTGTTCAGCTTTTGTATTTTTAGTTTTTTTTTTTTAGCTGCAGGTTCAGTTTTTCCTTGCAACCTTATCGGTAAATCTAGTCCATAGTCTTGGATTTGAAGTGTTGTGGTACTTCTCTTCTCTTCGACTTATTGACAGCAAAGGAATCTACTTCTCTCTCCCCGCACTTTGTTACTACGGACACGATCTACTTTTCATCCGGATACTCTTCACTCGACTATCGTTGATTCCGGATGATTGTCGGTTCATTCCTTCGGACTCCTAACACTGTCAAATTGCGATAATCCATGTCTTCTTTTATATCGCGTGCTTTTGAGGAGGAATCATGATGATTCATTAAATGCATATCTCGGGATGCACACACTTCTCCGGAAGGCGAACAGCTGTTACCCTTATTTGGTCATGCCGCCTCCATGTCATCTTTTAATTCGGAGGCACATCAATATCAAGACTAATGACATCAGCCTGTCAAGCAGTTCACTGTTTCACTCGCCAAATTCCTAGACCCGCTGACATTTACGGACTCGGTCTTATATATTCTGGTCATTCCTGCGAAGCACGAGCGTTACCCTTTTCAAATCCCTAAACCTCTCGTTGCTCCTTCAATCCCCAAGACCTCACCTTTCCTCTCGCCCTTCAACTTTCATCTACAATGGCACCCAGAACCTCTCTTTCCGGCGTTAATCCTGGCCATCTGGTTGATTGGAGCGCTGTCTCCAACCCTCCAGACTGGTTTTCCGATATTCGCCCTCTTCTAGAAGCCTCTCACCTACTTGACCTAATCTCCAATCCTGTCGATCTGCTTATAGACGACATTCTCGAGTTTTACCAATGGATTCGCTGTACCACCGACTCCATTATCTCCTATGTTTGCGGTGAATCCATCCTCATTACCCCCGCCGTTCTCCGCGCTGCTCTCCATCTACCCCCCGGTGAACCACAGCGCCCCGATGCCGATCCCATGGCAGCTTCTATGGGTTGCACCTACAAAGGCAAGGAATACAAGGTGAAGTCCTTCCAAGGTCGCTATCGCTGTATGGCAACCATCTTGAGTCGATGTTTACTGGCTCGCACATCCGCCCTGGACTCCGTTCTGTACGACCTTCTTCTGGCCATGTACGGCATTTTCGAAGGTCTTCCAATGGACTGGGGGACATTTTTGTTCCGACTGCTACAGACTGGACCCAAGAACCATTCTTTCGGGCGCATACTCAGCATTGTCTTCCGGCATCTTCATCCGGACCATTTCGCCCGCTCTGATGCTGTTTCATTCCCTCCTGGCTTATTACCTTCGTTATCTTATGCCTGATGGGAACATGACAGCTCGTCGTCCCTCTGCAGCTCTTCGCCCCCTCCATGCCGCGGAACAACAAGGCAGTTCTGTTGGTGACCCCTCTGCCAGCCATGCCCCAGAGGTCAGCTCTGCTCACCAGTCCTCCCGGATTCGGTCCGTTGCTGCATCTCAGCGCAGCGTCCCTAAAGTTGTTTCCTCAGCCCCTTATGCTGCGGATGTCCCCACTCCCTCCACTTCCGCCATTGCTGCCGCGGTTGATACCGCTATTGCTGCCGTCACTGCTGATATCCCGACATCTACTCCGGAAGCTCCTTTGCCTCCCCTACCTCAACCCCGAGATTATCTTGACCATCTCTCCGCCGACACATTAACGGACCTATGGCTCCGTTTCAGCCTTGCCCACACTGCCTCCATTCCTGACACCAATCTCCGGGTGTTTTACACGCGCCTTACCCAATCCCCGGAGACCATGATCATCTGGAACTTGGACCACGGCTTTCTTATGCCGGCCTCCATTCCAGATGTGCCGTTCCCTACCCCCTCCAGCCCAGTCCATGCCGCACGGAGTCCTTCCCCTGCTAAGGCTGGCCCCTCTTCTCCTGCTACCGCGATTCCCGTGGTTGACCTATCTGGTCAAAGCGGGTCAGTTGCTCCGGATGCCCCTTCTGCTGCTGCTGCTGATACTCCTGCGGACTCCTCTGCCTAGCGCACTCCTGCTCTTGTTCATGCGGGGGAGTCCTCCAAAGCTCCGGAGTTGGTCCTTGGGCGTGCTTCTTTTGGCACGGTCCACTCCGACGCTGTGCTCTCCGCCCAGCTGGACCGACACGCTCAAGCTCATAGCGCCCAAATATCCGTCATCGCCGCCAAGGTTGATGCACTTGGCGCCCAACTCCTCTCCGCTCTCACTGATTCCTCCACTTCCATGGAACAGAAGATGGATCTCGTCGCCTCATCCGTCCATTCCTTGTCTACCTCCTTCGCGGACCTGGCGCACACAATGGCTCGCCCTCCCGTTGCTTCCCGGCGATCTGCCAAACCGGGGGAGAGAGTGTCATCTGATCCTTCTGCTCCTCCTGCACCACAACCATCCACTAGTGCTGAGAAGCGGCCTACCTCTTCATTGCTTCAGGGAGTTCAAATTCCCAAACGTAGCCGCTTCTCTCAGCCAAGCTCCTCGACTGCAGCTCCTCCTCCATCCTCTTCACCCGCAGCTGACACCTTCCTCCCATCATACGCGGCGTGTGACCCTTCTGATGCGGATGGAAGCGTGCGTAAGGCAATTAAGTCCTATGCTGCGTCTTCTGTTGAGAGAAGACGTCTCTCTGACCTGTACCCTTTCTCCCCGGCCGACATTCAGACCCTTTGTTCGGAGAGAGGACTTTTTACAACAGAAGTCATTGACAACTTCTCTAGGGCTGCTAAAATGGAGATGAGGCTGTTTCCATCTCTATACAAGGATGGGCACTTGTTTGAAGTTCTGTCGTGCTGGAATGAAGGCTATCTTCCCAGTGTAGATCTCATTCAGTCCTTCATCGATGGAACTGCTGAGGATAGCAAGCCATGGAAAACTCTCTCAACTATCCTCATTCCGTACCGAATCATGTCGCCACATTTCATGATGGCTGTCTTCATGATTCAATCCAAACAAATGATTCTAATTGATTCTCATCAGATTGTGGAGCATTATGTAAGAAAGAATCAATGGGAACCACTGTGTCTCAGGCTGACTGAAGCTGTGAAGAAAGCTGGAGTATATGAAGAGTTGGGCATCACACCCTTGAGTCCAATTGAGAAGCTGAAGGCGACATTCCGGGGCAAGAAGCAAGTGCCACAACAGCCGGATGGAGATAGCTGTGGGGCCTTTGTCTATTACTTTATCAAGTCATTCTTAACTGTGGACAAATCTTGGAGCCAACACACCACTTATACGATGAAGCAAACAACGGAGCTTAAAGAGAAAGCAGCAACTATGATCTTCAAGTATAGTAAGCCTTATGTACCTTAATGAAAATCTTGTATAAAGGCTGAATAGTATTCTGTTGCTGATGAATGAAATTGGTTGTGATGTGTATTCTATATGTTATCTTTTTGCACTGCTTACCAGATCATATTACAAAAGGTTTGGGCATATCCATAATTGGGGGAGATTGTTGGATCAAGCCCAGAATTTGGATAATGCTGATAAAGCCCTATGTAATTTGATCTGAGATCTTTTGTGTTTCTATGATCATTGCAGAAGATATGTTATTAATCCGGAGATACACTCATGAGAGCAAAGCTAAGGACAGGATACATAATCCTGATCCGGACAAGAATGAGTGTCGTCAAACACTTGGCAAATAACCAAGTCACCAATACATATGGAATAAGGAACGTTCGTGCAGACTAAGAACTTAAAAGCTACGGATTACAGAATCTGTTCCTAATGCCTCAAACGGACTAAGTCAAACTAATGCGGAGTAAGAGTCTTGGTCTACAAGGTCGCATGAAGTAAAAGGTTTGACATGGAGTTAAAAAGTTAAGTCTTCCCCTCAAGCGAACTAAAGTAAAGAAGACACGGAGTAAGGCATCCGAGTCTTTCATACATACGAAGTAAGGAAGTATGGATGCGGAATAAGGACCCGAGCCTTTATTCGCACGGAGTAAGCAAACTAGATGCGGAGTAAGGAATCCGGGCCACTCACTCATGCGGAGTAAGGATGCGTTAGTACGGAGTAAGCCATCCGATCCTTTAAACTCATACGGAGTAAGGAACTTACATACGGAGTAAGGAACTTACACACGGAGTAAGGAAATGCTGACACGGACTAAGGATTCCAGTACCAAATAGATACGGAGTAAGCAACCACTGACACGGAGTAAGGTTCCGAGCTTCATTAGCAACGGAGTAAGGAAAATTACACCGGACCAAGAAGATGCTACTTCAAACTACCGCATTTTAAGTTATCAGCTCGTGGTGTCCCGATGTAAGACAAACTCGTTGAGAACCTGAAGAATCTTACACGTGGATCACCGGGATATGTGGACACAACCTTAATTATATTTGGGAACTCACAAAGGCACTTATACTCTTCAAACCCAAGATCTTGAGCTCCACAAACCACAGCAGTCAAGGCAGAGAGATTACCGAGGAATAGTTAGTGCTGAACGCATTCCGGAACTACAAGTTCCAAGGTTGTCTCTTAGGAATGTTTGTATAAATATTCATACTTGTACATTTGTGTGGGGGTGCGAACGAGCCTGAATTAACCCTGTGTATGCACAAGAGCTCAAAGATATAATCTAGGCTAGTGTGTGAATCCTTTTGTAAACACGAGTGTAAGAGAGTCTTGCTTCTATTTTGTTGTAATTATCTCTTGATAATAAAACAAAATACTTCCACTATTTGGTTATCTTCCGCAGTGATTCTATCACTTAACTAGATAAGTGTGTTGTCTTAAGAGATTAGAAAGAGTTTCGATAAGAGCCTATTCACCCCCCTCTAGGCTCCAAGGGACCATCAATGCAGACTAGTGCTTATCTATGCATATACACCTACACCATAACTAATTACCCCTAGTACACCTCAGAGGCTCATAAAAGACCGTGTTAATTAGGCACGTCCCTCCATGCTCCTCAGAAGGACTCAAGAGTAATCAATCACCCCACTACCCTAGGCTAACTAGACCATGCTCTAATACCATCTGTCACGCCTCGGATTTCCAACCCACAGAAACTGGTTAGTGAGGCCCCATGCCCTCACCCGAAGGGACAAAAGGTTGGTGATAACACCGAGAAAGGGACCTTAGCATGGGTGCCGTCCCTAAACCATGGCACACATATACAGAAATCTCATTTCAATCCACAGTACAAATACACATACATACATATCTCTCCCTTTAAAGGGTTATATGATATCATTATAATGCAATATAGTAAACATACAAGCAATGTTTTCACCTTTGGTGTACCTCCTAGCTCCTATAGGCACCTAAAACACACAAAAACAAACACAACAAGAGGGGTGAGCAATTACAGCTTAGTACGGATCATGTCTCCCTAACCTATCCCAACTCATAAACTAGTGTAGGCATGTACTCATGTAATACTACAGATACATTACCAACTCAATCATGTACACACACATTCAAATGCGGAGAAAGCCTCCTAGTAAATGAGGAGTGCAATTGTTTGCCAGTAAGACTTCATTCCAAGGTAAGAAAAACAACAGTAAATCAGGAACGATGATGCCTCAAATTGTGGTAGGAACAATGGTGACCGTGAAGCAGGAAGAGCTTATGACTCCTGTCATCACCAAATTTCATCCAGGGGGAACCCACTTTCGGGGTGCTATTCCCCCCAACCTTCATCCGTATGGTGATAAAAATAATGGAGTCACCACAAATCATTTTTTGGGTGCGATTAGTCACCTAAAAAAAATAATCTATACCACTAGGATGGGCTTGGGAGTTGATTACGCATGGAGAACGATTAGCTCCCCCATAACACCCTTTTGGTATATATATATTAAGAGTTGAAGGTTTTTAACTTGTTTTTACCGCTGTCGTGTTTTTAACTAGTCGAAGGCAAAGTTGAATTTTCCTATAACCTAAAGTTCTACTTTTTATTTTCTCTAAGTTATTTTTTAAAGTTAAAATTGAATTCAGTTTACCTTAAGCCACTAAAGAAAAATCTTAGTGGTTTTGATTCTTACTTTTCCAATTCTAAATTCTTTATTAAAGTTCAAAATTAAATCTAATTCGCCTAAAACTCTAAATGAATCCTAAGGTTTAAGTTATTGCTCCTATCACGTCCCCAATTCCAAAGAACTAAAACCAAGCACGTGACTTTCCCCTGTATAATCATACAATAATGGTATAAAAGTACTTTTCCTAAATGTCATCCAAGAAATCTTAAAGTATTATATTATAAAATCACCATTTCACATTTGGCAAACCATTCATTACAACTACCCACGGACCCATGTCTGGGAATAAGCACCAATTAAACAAATAACAAAAATAAAATAAGGTTCATACATAAATAAAATATCGGCCTTGTTATTGGTTCAGCTAGCTACCACCAGCACTTTAAAAACAGGTCAACAAGTAGGGGTGAGCACAAAGCTCAGTAGGTGAACTACCACTCCTCACCTTTTATCTATTACTAAGTTACATGTTGTGCTCATGTGCACGTGTAGTAAGAGTTATTCGATGTTAATGCGGCACAACAATACAAACAGTGTTCAAACCACTACGCAGGAACCCATATCTATCATACCACCACACAGGCAACTATACCGCCACACAAGTAACCATATCCACCATCCATCTCACAGTGATAGAGGCTCACAAACCAAACTATCGACTTATCGAGCCCACTACACACAAACTAAGCATTCATGTGCACCGCAACATAATAACATCTTAAAAAAATCATATAATAAGTCATCAAACTCATTCCATAACAAATAAGCCTTAACATTAAACACTCATCATATAACATCAGCAGTATAACCATACCATCATATAATCATTATGAAAATGTTATCAACATAAGAATAAATATATGCTCATAAATTATAACAATAAAAGACACACTACAATCCCCAAACGACCATTAAGGTTTCCCTTTAAAGGTTTCGAGCTTAAATTCCCATTAACAGACTAATATGAGCAAAACAGGCTAATAAAACAGTGCATATTCTGTCCTAACTTTGAAAAATTATAACTATGTCACGCCCCCAAATTCCAGGGAACCCGGAACTAGGAACATGACTTCCCCTTGCCCGCACCCGAAAGGTCAAGGGGTTGGTGACTAGCACCAATAGAGACTACACCGCGGGTGCTATCTCAAATATGCAACCCTATACAGTCATACATCAAGGGTAATCCTGTACTTTCCCATACATCATCATGCCTACAATAAGTCAAACAGTCATACAAACATCACATCACAAACAGTATGCAAATACAACTGTCCACGGACCCATGTCCGAGATATCACATAAAACAATACAGAATATAATACTGTATCATACATCAAAGTAGTGGGCACGTCCTCCTGGAAGAAAGTCCTCCACTAGTCTCAGGTCACACCTGAAAAAGGTAAACAACAAGTAGGGGTGAGCGACAAGCTCAGTAGGTGACCCCAACACTCCACATCATGTAGACATACAAGTCTATACTACATGCTCTGTGTACTCTTGCATTGTGTAGTGTGCACAATCATCAGGACTCAGCCTGCAAACAAACATTAGGACCCAGCTTGCCTATACAGGACAACTTGTCCACGATCCTCCATGGGATCCCAGCTCAGGGCACTTAGCCCTAGCTCCACGAGCTCAATGGCTCAACTCAGGCCTTAGCCTATCCACAGCGCAATATGCCCGACCACAGTCGCCACACAGGCCTGCCATCGGTGCATATGCCTGCCACGTCAACCACATAGCACCATCGGTGCATCACGGTGAGAACCCAAATAAGTCATGGAGTCCATGCCCCAATACCTCACACCAACATACTAACATTAGTATGGCATGTCATTCTCAACATTTCCTTTGGAACTGTAGCCAGTCTTCACAAGTAAATCCTCAATCCTTGATTTATGAAGGAAGTACCCATAGCAGCTATTTTCTTGAAATTAAAAGTCCCGGCATTGGGTTCCCATATCATAAATAAGATAATCTGATTTTTGGGGATTTTTCTGAGATGTCTAACCCCACTTTCCAAAAATTCACCACTACAAACTTTTGGGTTTTTCCGAGATTTTACACTAAATCCCAATTTTCACATTTTGAAAGAGTGGGAATTAATTTTTCTAGTATTTTTCTTTGAATCCAAATGGGGGGTATTTCGTTATTTACATTGTAACTTAAGTATAGGCAGGCTGTGAGTGATGCTACGGACTGATGCTACTGATCCGGACTACGCCTCCGGACTACTGATCCGGACTAACTACTCCGGACTACTGATCCGGACTAACTCCTCCGGATTACTGATCCGGACTAACTACTCCGGACTACTGATCCGGACTAACTACTCCGGACTACTGATCCGGACTAACTCCTCCGGACTAATGATCCGGACTAACTCCTCTGGACTACTGATCCGGACTAACTCCTTCGGACTAACTACTCCGGACTACTGAGCTGCTGACTACGAACTTCGACCCTGCAGTTCGCCCAGGGTACTATTCATCGTCGTTTTTGGCCTGTTCTTCGCCTGGAAGCAACCCAGTGACCCCCAGACGCTCAGAAACACATGTTTTACGCAATAAACTGCAATATTTACCTGAAAACACGTCCTAAACGCCTCTAATTCGCATGATAACAGCAGAAATACACACAAATCATATATTCATCTAGATCTAAATCTAGACCTCCATGGTTGACTTCTCAACCCTTATAAAATACACACTCATACAGCCACAGATCACATATTCAAAGATAGGATCGAGATAAGACAGTTAAAGACACCTACCTGGAAAGGTTTATTGCGATCCACGAGCTCCAATCGCCCCAAAATCGCCAAGAAAGCTCTTCACGCTCTTCACCTTCTCTCTCTCTCTCTCTTGCTCAAACACGCATGCACCAATAATTGGCAAATTAAAGAGATAAGGCAGTTCTTAATTATATATATACCGTTGCCAATAATTGGCCTCCCTGTAATAATTGACCCGAACGCAATAATTGACCTCCCGAGGTCACGAACTCCAAATTGAGTCAAATTACTGTCAAAACGCTTGAAATGACAAGCACAACACTGTTCAGATATTATCACACTCAAATGACTGCTCAAATGCAAAGTCAACCAATAAACCCCAAAAAGTCAACAATTGGGTCAAACGGGACTCCGACTCGAAATCGGGCCCAAGTACAATCAAAATGCTCATATCGACGATTACACTACCGTTCAGATAGTTGCATTCTCATAGAATGACTATCTCCCAAAACTACCCAAATACGAGTCTTTACAAACTAATTCTATAGACCTTTAATTTTCTTATAATACCCACCATTTCAAAGGGTTTTAAATTGGCTATCCAAATAAAATATTAAAAAATTACATGTAGTGACACTGACCACATGCATCGCCACATACACTACGACTTCCCCATATTTGTTTCCAACTTTAAAAAATCATAAACATTTCCACCAAACTCCAATTGGATTATAAAACATACCATTTTGTATCTATTTCAACCCTTTATGCATTACAAATACGAAAACAAATGTACATGGTGACACGCCACGTGCAGTGCTACGTGCACCGCCACGTTCACACTTTGCATGTCCCCTTGCCCTGTGCACTACTTCTGCTACGTGTACCCCACATGCACGGCATGTGCATGGCACATGCATGTCGATACATGCACCCCAAACATGCCATTCCATCTATTTACTATTCAATTTGTTGACCTACTTGTGTACGAGCGATGAGTCGCTTAGTTCGCATGATAAACCATGATCGACTTCCCAAACCTAAACTCAATCTCTAAGACTAAAGGTAGGGTTTTTAAGCCTCAAAACATTCTATCAATCAAGTTCTTTTTACAAATAATGAGTTACTAAGCCCTAACATAATTATTCCGATTAATTTCACAGCTCTAAGCCCTATCAGTTGCATACAAAACTTGTTCATTTTAAGTTCTATCCTCAATCCAATCAACCCTAATTGTCATTTAATCCTAAAAAGATAAGAAATGGTTAAATCACCTACCTCAAACACGAAAGAATTGGTTATACCCGCCGAAACACTCAACAACACCGTAAAACTCCAAGATTTGACCTATCTTTCTCTCTCCTCATTGATGAAAGACGACTAGGGCTCCAAATACTCAAAGAATCAATAGCCTATATCTTAAAGGCGACCTCTTTATATATAGAGAGACAGTCAAGAGTCCAATTTCTTTTTAACTTTAATTTCTTGGCGATTAAGAAACCTTTTTATAATAAATTTCCTAATTGTACTAAAACTCTCATTTTAAACAATTATAAAATACCAAAAGTCCTTCATTAATAAATATTCATATTGCTATTAAATGTTAACATTTTTAAATCCCCAAGCAATCAAATTGACTTTTTACCCCTTTAACTCACCACAAGAAATTTTTATAATGCCCCTAAATGAACTAGACCCCAAATAGGACCCGATTGTAGTCGAAATAACTGTATTCTGAGACATTACCTCAAGGTGATACCCTTAGCCCCAAACATGGGCTATCTCATGCTATCTTCAAAGTTAAATGTCAAAAGTGATCTTGAATATACAAAAACTAGATACACCAAACCAAAAAGAAAACAAAAACCAGACAATAAAAATAAACAAAAACCAAACATTAAAGATGTGCCATACACCAAACCGTGTCTCTATTGTTTTATGTTCTTTTTTAAATTTTTGTGTTTTTTGTTTTGATAACTACTCTCATTTTAATGCAAACAACCAGATCAAGGAAGGAACATAAGACGAAATTGACACAAAAAGGAGAACGAAAGTATCAATTCACGCAAGGCCAAAGAAATTATGGAATTTGTGGATTTCACAGGTCCCACATCGGACTGAGGAGAGAACAAAATGTGCCTCATTGGGAGGGCCTGGACACCTCTCTAGCACGACGCGTTTTGGGGTGCTAGGGAGCATTACCAAGAGCAAAAGTCGTGCGGGCAGTGACTCAAAGCAAAATAATATCGGGCTATGAGTGACTTGGACTGTTACAGATGGTATCAGCACTGGGGACCCAAGTCGGTGTGACATAGTCTCATGGGGACGTGGACCTCCTAAGGGAGTGGATTGTGGAGTCCATGGATTTCACAAGTCCCACATCGGACTGAGGGGAGAAAGTGTGCCTCATAAGGAGGACGTGTATACCTCTTTAACATGATGCGTTTTGGGGTGCTAGTGAACACTATCAAGAACAAAAGCCATACTGATAGTGGCCCAAAGTGGAACAATATTGGACTACGAGTGGCTTCGAATGTTACGGAAGCCATGTTATATAATCACATACACCAGATGCAAGTTAAGATTTTTAGAAAAGAAAAGACACTTGCTTAAACACCAACAAAGATTCATGAACTAGTGAACTCAAAATGAACAAGCAAAATCAAGTAGAAGAAAACCAGAGCCGGTGGACCAACAATTCATGAACTCGTGAACTAGTGGACTAATGTACCAGTGAACTCGTGAACCAGTAACTTATAAACCTCTTTTTTTTAATCATCTTAGAGGTAGGCAAACAGAGGACACCTAGATGAAAAGCCAACCAAACATGTTTACAATAAGAAACAAAGCCAGGCGTGTGTTTCTTTCTTTCTTTATTTTTTGTGTGAACTAAATATTAAGAAGGACCAGAATCAGACCAAAAACAAAACAAATCAAGATGCACCAAAAACTTAGCAAACCAAACCTTAAGTAGAAATGTAATGACACACCAGTGGACCAAACCAAAACCAAAACCAAAACCAAGAGACAAGTCTAATCATTTAATAGAAATATTTAACACAAACTAATAGGCAAGAGGCAAAAAATACGAGGAACAGAATATGCACATGGTAACTGAATTGGGATTCCTTCTTAAAGCTCCTTGCTTTCCTTCTTCCTCTTTCTTTAATTGCAGGGAGTCATGCCGAGATAGCAACAAGCCCTTGGTTCGAATTGGACAGCTGATGATGTGATTTCCAGCCAAAGGGAATGTCACTATCAGATTTGAAAGAGTTTAAGATGGGGGTTGGGTTTTGTAGGGAATGGTGGAAGAGCTGCATGTACTGGGTGTTGTACTCCACATTGACCAACAGAAGGATTTTCAACCAAGGGGAGCAGGGGCTCTCGGGGGTTCAGTAAGGGAAGGGGGAATTTTTTCTATGCTTTTTTTGGATTTTTGATCGGAAAGAGGAGAGTCCCCCCCCCCCCCATAATGGATCGGCCATGGGGTTTATATAAGGGGTGGAGTTAAGGGTTTGGAGCTCAATTTGGGCAGCAAAAAACCAGTTTGGTGATGGGCTCGACGTGGTCCATTGTTCGGCTTGGGTGGGGCGCCTTAGCTCAGGTAAAGTAGGCCATGAGTTAGGAGTGGCATGGGTTGTGGCTAACAGGCATGGACGGACGTACGGTGGTCCTCTGGTATTGTGGCTAAGCGTGGGGGAGGAGACGTTGTGCAACATGAGAGCAATGAGAGAGTAGACTTGTTTTTTTTTTTTGTTGTTCTTTTTATTATTTTGTTTTACTTTTAAACCAATGATGAGGCCACACGTGGATCGGGGTAGGCAGGAAAAAAAAAAAGATGACGGCTAGCGTTTTAAATTTTTAATTAGATTTTTTTAATTGATGTTTTAAAATTTTTGGACGGAGGAAGGGGACTCGGGTTTCAAAACATCACAAGAAAATTATTTTTGGACTCAGGGCATCACGACAAGCAACCCCATGTCATTTTTATTTGAGAATGAATTCATTTTTATGCCAGGCCTGTACTGCGCATCCTGAAACTATTTTATCATAATTTTTTTATTTTTTGAAAAAGAAACCATAGGTAAATATATGCAATATATATATATATATATCAAAATTCTCATAACGATAAGTAGAATGAGAAAATAAGGCTCGTGACTTGATCTGAAATGTCATTTTGAAGGTCAATTATCATTAGAACACCGTTAACGGTTCGAATGCGGTTTTGATCATAACTTCTTCATTTGACCTCGAATTTGAGCATAGTTGAAAGCGTTGATCCTCAAATTTGATTTTCTATCACCTGATATTGGCTCTTTGACATTTGAAATACTTTATAAATAAGTCATTGAAATTGCATCTTTTAAATCAACGGTCATATCTCTTTATCTATACAAAGTAACAAATAGAAAAATAGTTTAAAGCAAAAAAATGAATGTATATGTCTAACCCAGACAACATAGGGTCTAACAACTCCATCAATGCTGACTCAAATGCATCTAAAGGTAACAACAACACTACCTAACGAATGTAGAATTATTAACAAATACAAATGAACAAAGGAACTAAGAAAATTACAAGAAGAAAGTAAACCAAGTAACAACAAATCAAGGACACACAAAACAAAATGCCATGAATTGGAGACCAATGCAATGTAGTCGAAAGTACCTAAAAGTTGGGCCACATGTGTATCCACCAGTGTAATGTAGAGTACAAAGCTGTAATTGTCTTAAAGCCCATGCATCAAAGCTTGAAGGTTAATAGGAGTTGATGGATCTTAAAGCCAATTTTATGCACATATTAAGACCTCCACCATATGTGGTGATAAAGAACCCCTAAAAGAGTCAAGAACATGACCCCATGCACTAAATGCAGACTCAAATGCAACAATGGATATAGGTATTGCCAAAACATCTCATGCCACTTGGGAGAGGACTTGAAACCTAGAAGAATTGATTTTCCTCCAACCCAAAAGATTAAAATTATCATTCTGAGGCTCACAAGCTTTGCCAAAGTACTTGTCCACATCGGTTTGGACATTGAAAACATCTCCATCCACTAAGTGCTTTCTAAATTGGGATGCCAAGTTTAAATGCACAACATTTGGTTGGGTCGAAGGTAAGGATGAGTCTTGACTTAAAGTTAGAACTTGCATTCCACAACAAGCTTGAGTGTTAGCATACCATCCATACTACCTAACCAAAGCATCTTAACTTTCATTGTCATTTCTGTAACTTTATCACTCTCAAATGACATAAAAAAACAAAAGCTCACAAGCCTCAATTTGTATCTCAGATCTAATACAACACCAATGAAGAACAAAAGATTCATCTTATCAACATTCTCTCAATACTTCTCAAATTTGGTTTTTATCCACATTGGTATAGATTTCAAATAAACATCATCACTTGCACACATGACATTAATTTCAGCTTAATGTGTCACAAGCTCTTAAAAAATGTATACACGTAACATGCAAAGAACTAGAAAACTTCAAAGTTGCATTTTTAAAGAGTTTTAGAAATCGAATGAACATTCTTACTCTTTCCCAATTAGAATGAGTCGGAGCACCTAATAGCCTCATTTCTTTCCCTTCACCCCCTTCCTCATTAATGTCATATCCCATTGTAGACAAAAAGTTTAGGTCTTCATCTTCCAATCTCTCAAAAACCTTTTGATATTTTTCAGCTGCATTAAGTATCTCAAATGTGGAGTTCTATCTAGTAGGAACATCCAAGCAAAAGCCCTTAGCATAAGAAATGTATTCTTTTTCAGCACAAAGTTTGAAAATATTCTATCTACATAGCGATGAACGCACATACCGAACAACATTGTGCACCCTAGCAATGGAATCATCATACTCCTTTAAACCATCACAAACAATAATGTTTAATATATGTGCACAATACCTAACTTTAGTTAAGCAAGCATATGTGGTTTTACAATAACTACATGTAGCTTGTTCTTCATCGCCCTTTACTATTGTAAAATGTTCCCATATCCATGACCTTTTCTTGCCTTTAGAAGGGATTGGTGTTGGGGCTGGGGTTGTTTCATTTGGCCTCCCTCTTTGCTTTGATTTCCCTCCTTCATTACGTCCTCCATCTAATAAATTAATATATAGTTATAGAATCAATGAATAAAGATAAAGAAATGTTTTAAAAAATCAAACAAAGGGTAATTATTGTCATGCTAATAAAACAAACGAAGGGTGAAATCATGAATGATTACTTATTTAAAATCAACAACCATAAACAATTATAACACTTTAAACACATGACAATAGATAAACATTTAATCATTTAATCATTATTTCTAACTTTAAACACATATTAACTATAAAATTCAAAAGACATAGACAAAGGTAAATATCATGACTAACCGATAACCATAAACATTTAATTAAACAAAAGCTTTTCCTTTTTTTTTCATTGGATTTAATTGTTTATAGGTTAACCTTTAAACACATATCAACAGATAAACATTTGTATGACTTTCAATATCTGAAATTGATAGAGAGAGAGAGAGATTACCAGCTGTAATGGTACCGATGTCGCCACTAGAGAGACAACATCGTCACTGCTAGATGACTCGGTTGACACTCAATAGTTAACAGATGAAGATGAAGATGGAGATTGGGCATAGATGACTCGTCGTCGCCACTAGATGGATCAAGAGAGAGAGAGAGAGAGAGAGAGAGAGAGAGAGAGAGAGAGAGAGAGAGATTATCATACTACTACCAGAGGAGAGACAATGCCGACTCACTCAACAACACAACAATTGAGAGATGGAGATTTGGAGATTGTGGACATTGGACTATCAGACAGACACGAGACTACAGGAGGACAAAGGGAAGTGGGAACTAGGAAGTGGTATCATCGTATTTTCACCTTTTGACTTGGGATAGCGCAAAACCTAGGTGATTAAGGGATATGTGATATTTATTGATAATATATTTGGTCAGTTCGGTAACCAAACGGCCGAAATCGTAAACAACCGAATACCATTCTTCAAAAACAAAAACCAAATAAACCAATTTAATTTGAAAACCTTTTTTCAGTTCAATCGGTTTGATTTGGTTCGGTTCTTGATCACTTGTACTATCCCTTGCTTGCTCGTTTGCCGGACTAATGAAGGAAACCAATATAATAGTTCAATACATATTCATCGCTTTTTGGGAAAAAGGGAACAAACCCAATACTCATGTCCAAATTAATAAGGAAACAATTTCGCGAATAATATTAACATCACTTATAGGATTTGTTACTGGTTTTATTTTCTGTATTTTGGTTTTTTTTATTCTGTTAGAATTCGTGTTGGATTGAATTTTAAAATAATTTCTATTTAGTAGGAAAAAATATGTTTTAAAAAGATAATGTATTTTTAAAAAGTGGATTAAAAATTATTTGGTGGACCTAATTAATTAAATAGAAGGAAAATAAAAAAAATTGGATATCTTAGATTTGAAAACATAATTGTTAAAAATAATTTTTAAAACAGTTATGAGATCTACTTATTTCTAAATCTAAATTCTAAAATTAAATAGTTTAAATTCATTGAATTTATACTTTTTAAACATAATTTTATTTTTTAAAATAATATTACAGTCATAACATGTGAAATTCAAAAGTACTGTAAGAATAAGTCTAAGAATCTCTCTATTGTCTACAAATAGAGTCAAATACTAAAAACAAACTCCAACAAGTTCTTTATTGCACTCTCTACATATAGAAATTTCTATAGTGACTCTTCATTTTATTAAAGAGTCACTATTAACTCTTCATATAATATTATATTATTTCTTATTTCTTTCTCCTCTATCCTATCTCCTCTCTTCCCAGAGGAAAGTATTATTTAATAAAAATAATGTTAATTTGAAGAATATTATTGGAGTGCAAGTAAAAAAATAGCTATCTATATGAGAAAAAAATATGTATATGTAAAGATAATTTGAAGAGTGTTGTTGAAGTTGCTCTAGTAATATGGGTAACTTCATTTATTATAATTTTATATTTCTCTTATAATATTGGAGAACAGTTTTATTGGCTAGATAAATGATTTACACAATTGACTTACGACATTATTACAAAATCACGTGAACAATTGATTTATTTTTAATGTTTGCCACCTTGCCATACTATCGCTAATTTCTTTAGAAAGAACTAATCATTTTTTTGCGTCGTTTGCTAGAAACCTTCAGAAGTTGCCTTGTTCTCCGTGAGGGGGGATGCGTATGTAGGTCTCTCTTTCTAATGCCCTGCTCTCTTCTCTTTGGCGCATGTAAGTGTAATTGTGTGAGCGTGAATGGTTGAACAGCCTTTGATGTGTTTTTCTAAAACAAATGAAAAGGCAAGGAAATTTGTGGATAGTTTTTTTTTTGTTAACAATATTGGAGATGTTAAATGGCTTGATTTTCTTTGATTAGCCTAACACTAGTGCTAATGGCTTGATTTTCTTTGAAATATGAAAAATGATGCTTTTAATTTTTTTTTAAAAAAAAGAGGGATTAGGCATAAATTTTAAAACCAAATAGACTAACCAAAATATAAAAAATAAAGTTGATATGTTTTTTTAAATGACAATAATTGGTTTATTCAAAAAAAATAATTTTGTCTTTTAAATACTTAGCGCAAGTTAATTTAAGTCATTAGCACTAGTGTTAGGCAAATTGGCTTTGTCAAACTTCGATCGGTAAATGTTAAGTGTTAGGCGAATATCTTTTCGAAGTTGGCCAGGTTCGTGTGTTGGACAAGTTTTGTGGATTAATTGGTTTATAGTTTTTTATGTTGTGCACAATTTGGGTTTCAAATCTCTGTATTCAGGTGTGAGGACTTGGGGTGGTGGAATGAATGTGTACCAATTTTTGGGGGAGATAATGTTTTTTCATACATAACACTCAAACTAAGATTATAGTAATGTAAACATTTTATTTTTAAGTATTACTACCCAATCACAATTAATTGATTAGTGACTAGGGATGCCAATAGAGCGGGGAAGGACCAGACTGAATAGTAAGTGATTAGAATCAGTTTTGGGTATGCCCAGGTCTAGACGGAACTAGACTAATGAGTATGACAGGTCAGAATGGAGACGAGGAACAAATATTTTAAGCTAAATCTATTTAAAAACATTTTAAAAGGTTGGGTCGGATTGAGTTGGCCAATACACATAACCGTTCTATTGCCTCTTCGGGACGGGTTAGACTAGGTCAGACCAAGATTGTCATCTCTATTATTAGCAAGTCCTTTTTTTAGTCTTTTCACTTTTCTTACTTTTTTTTACCCTTATAAAATCAAAAAACACGTGTTATTTTCCCTGTCGTAAAAAACAAGGACAGTTGACACTCATTATATTATATGCTAATATATTATTGGAATAAATTCATGTTAAAATATTAGTGATTTCAAATATACTAAATTTCATTCTATTATTAAATATTATTATTTAAAAGTATATTATATGATAACAAATATTTTGACAAAAAATCATAATAAGTTGCTTATCATCCATTTATGTTTTGCACCCATATTGGTAGATATACCTAAATGTATTATATTCTTTAAAAACTTTTGTAGGCCTAAGGTCCCAAGCAAATGGTCTAGAGGGAGGTGAATAGGTTTTTTTTTTTTTTTGGAAATTACATACTTTTTATTAAGGAGTAACTACTTTAAAGATTATAAAGATGGAGATTACAATATAAATTAGCAAAAGATATGTTAACCAATTATGTTTTATAAAAGGAATTACAAGTACAAATCTGAGCGTTTACAAGAATATCTAAACAAAATTAGTGACAATGAATATTTAAGATCAAGAATATTCAATCTCTAGCATTAATATGAAAAAGTACAAAATATTTATACAACTTACTGTTTAGATTCTGCTTTTAATAATTTTTTTAATTGTAATCTTACTTGCATTTATGTGCGAACTTATATTTTTCAATCTCTTTTTTCTGAGATATTTTGTTATTTTGCACTTAATAAATTTATCTTTGGTGGGTAAATGTTGTACCTAAGTATTCTCTTATGATTTCTTGAAACCATCTTCTTCAAAAACTTTCTTTTCAAATCTGACTTGACATCCTTTAAATAGGAGGCCTTTAGGGTTTATTTGGCAAAATGAAGAAAACCATAAAACGAAATTATAAATATTGAGATTGATATTTCTCACATGATTGCAGTTACAACTCTATACAATATGTTCCTAAACTATTGGTTATAATTAAGGTTTAACTAGAAAGTAAAAGAGCAAGCAAATAATTAAAGTATAAATTTATAATATTGACTAATAATTAAGATATTTTTCTTAACATTAACTCTAAAGTTGGATTGTATGTTAATGACACCAACTCGCTAAGTAAGGCTTCAAGCTGCATTGAACTCAATGGTTGGATGAATATGTTAAATGGTTGATCACTTGTCCTTATATGAGGTTATGTATTATTCCTTCTTGAATTTTCTCTCATGACAATATTAAGGTAGATATTATCAATATTAATTTTCTCTCGTACTAGTGTTTACTGTCATAGGCAAATACCATAAGTTTATAGTGAATTTTAAATATTAAGGTAACGACAATTGATCCTTCTAATATTTTGTAACTATGAATTCTAATATTTTAACTATGAATATTTAAAGAAAAGGGTAAGATATAGATAAAGAAAAAGAATCACTACATATACTTTATTTAACCAAAGAATAAAGTCTTCAAAATTTGTATACCTAGCGTCAAGGAGTACAAAAAACAAAAAAAGAATTTAGACTTTCTTTTGGTAAGTGGCTCGATACAAATTTGGACTAATCCAACATTTAAATATTTGAAGTTTTTAACTTTATGCTGTTAAATAAATTTTCGAGAGTGTTTGGATATATGTATTTAAATGGTTTTGTAATTTGAATGTCATATATTCTTCGGTTTTAATATAGTATAGAGTCATTTTTGAAATGAGAAAACAAATAATGTTTCTAAATTTGGTATTAGTGAATCTTTGGAATTGTTCAATTATTAACATATTTTTCAACTTTTCTAGTAATAATTTCTTCACTCTTCATAAAGAATAAGTGAGGATGAGAAAACCGTAGATTGAGAGAACAACTGAGTCTATGGTTGAAAAAATTACCGAACAATAAAAATATATAAATACATGAATAAATAAATAACCAGATAATAATTAAGAACACAATAAAAAGTGAAAGATGGAAAGTACCAAAGTATAAGGATAGAAATATTTTATGAAGTTTTCCCTTACATAGAATTCGCTATCCAAATGCTTATACATAACGAACAAGTAAACTTACCACTTAACCATCAAAAATTCTTATAAGACACTGCGCTCACACAGACCTAGGTGAAACAAGGAACACAACAATAAATTTTGGACATGGCCACGAATGGAAATTAATTTGGAATAAAATTAATTTCAGTTTTTGATTATTTTAAATAAGATTGTATTTTTTTATTAAATTTAATTGAATCTATAATTTCTATAAAAACATTTACACATATTTTTATGTAATAAAATTATGTTTGTTTGATAGATTCCGTTTAATAAAAATATATATATATATATATATTTATAATTTAAATTTATAAATTAAAAGTTATAATCGATTAGAGTTAATGAATAAAAGAAAAAAGGGCAAAATAGATTTTTTCAACCAAAAAATTGGAAGGAAAGAATAGGGTGGCGCAAGTAACTGATCGATGGATGCACACGACAGCGTACCTCCTATCAGAGAAGTCACTGATTGAATCCACCCACCCTCAAACGTGGCCACGTGGGGGGAATCCAAAAAAGATGGAAAAAAAAACTATGCAAAACAACGAGATAATTATTCAACCACAAAGCTCAGCCACTCTATATAAGCCCACTTCTGTGAACCTCTTTGTGAACCTCTTTCATAATCCCACACCACATCGAACTATTCTTCATGGCCACACACTTGAATTTTCAGGCTCCCGTCAATTATTAGACGAAAAATAAGTCTTAGTAACAACAGTGCTTCCCCTTCACCATCCTCATTGCTGCCATATTCTAGCTACTTCACCCATGGTTGAACCCAATGCGATGTTTGCCAGAAAATCGGAGAGAAGTATTGTGGATTTTGACCCTCCAAAGAAACCCGCCAGAAGGAATAAATATGCCATTGGTTGTGCAGTTTTGGCTTCCATGACTTCTGTCCTCCTAGGATATGGTATGTATTTACTTTGTGGTTTCATTAGTTTTACTCTACTTTGTTTTATTTATTATATATACAGAGTGATTGATATAACTCAACTTCGTCACTTTCTAGTGTTTCATTTTTCATTTTACGTAGCAATTTCATTCCACTGCTTTTATGAGTTCTGTGCAAATGCTTCTGTTAAGGAACTATTGAAGAACTGGTTTCATACCATAATTTCGAAATTATGGGAATTCGTTTATCTTTCAGGGCAACTATAATTGAAGAACTGGTTCATATATATTCGTCATCATCTCGATGACAACTTGTATACGTAACTATATATGTTGCTCATAGTCAACGGCCTATGCTGTCTTTGTTTTCAGATATTGGGGTGATGAGTGGGGCGGCTATCTACATAAAAGATGACCTCAAAATCTCAGACGTGCAGGTGGAAATCTTGGCCGGAATCCTAAACCTTTACTGCCTTATAGGCTCCTGCGCCGCCGGTCGGACCTCGGACTGGATAGGCCGCCGGTACACTATCGTCATAGCTCAGGTCATCTTCTTTGTCGGAGCCATCCTCATGGGGTTCGCCACCAACTACGCCTTCCTCATGGTCGGACGCTTTGTCGCCGGCATCGGCGTCGGCTATGCCCTCATGATCGCTCCCGTTTACACTGCAGAGGTGTCCCCTGCGTCCACCCGCGGCTTCCTTACTTCTTTTCCCGAGGTTGGTTTTTGTTTTTTTTTAAAAGAAAATCTCAGCATAAGAAACTTTAAAATGAGTGATCCAATCTCACTTTGCAGTCTTCGCTCATTTCGAAAAATAAAAATAAAAAAACAAGAGAGAGAGAGAGTGTGTGAGTATGTGTGAGAGAGTATCGATTTTGAAGTCCATGTCTTCGAACTTGGAAGGACCATGGACGCGGACGCAAGTGTTGTGGCCGGAGTCCTGGTTTGCTGCACAGACAATAACTTTTTATTTTATTTTTACACCGGTTGCACCTGCCACTTGTTTGGATCTTACTTTCCACGCCACACAGACAATAGCTTGAAATCTAAAAAAACAAAATCATGAAAAAACAAAATCATGAAATCTATAATTAGCCAGTAATTAAATTAAAAATAAGCGGTCAACTATTAACGCAACTTCCACTTCCAGCAGCAATGAATGATCGTGTTGCTTATAAAATGTGAATAAATAAAAAAATTCATTTTAAATATGCATATAGAATAAAAATAATTAGTTCTCAAATTTTGTTTGAACAAAAAAGAAGAAATTTAATTTGTGCCCAGGTGTTCATAAACGGTGGCATTTTACTCGGCTATGTCTCAAACTTCGGCTTCTCGAAGCTCCCAACGCACTTGGGGTGGCGGTTCATGCTGGGAATAAGCGCCGTCCCGGCCGTCATCCTCGGACTGGTGGTCCTTGTGATGCCCGAGTCGCCACGTTGGCTTGTGATGCAGGGACGACTCGGGGAGGCAAAACACGTACTCCACAAAACCTCCGACACCCCGGAGGAGGCGGAGGTGCGGATCGCGGACATCAAGACGGCCGCCGGCATCCCCCTGGAGTGCCACGACGACCACGTGACGGTCTCCAAGGAACGCAGCCACGGGTCGGGGGTGTGGGGGGATCTCCTGCTTCGCCCCACCCCCGCCGTCCGCCACATCCTCATTGCAGCCGTCGGCATCCACTTCTTCCAGCAGGCCTCCGGGATCGATTCGGTGGTCCTGTACAGCCCCAGGATCTTTGACAAGGCCGGCATCAGGTCGTCCAACGGGAAGCTGCTGGCCACCGTGGCCGTGGGGATCACCAAAACCGCGTCCATCCTCATCGCCACCTTCCTGCTCGACCGTATCGGACGGCGGCCGCTGCTCCTGTTCAGCGTGGGGGGGATGGTCGCGTCGCTGGCCCTCCTGGGCGCCACCAACACCCTCATCGACCGGTCGGATCAGAGGGTGGTTACGTGGGCGGTGGTGGTGTGCGTGGTCATGGTGTTGGCCTTCGTCGCCTTCTTCTCCATCGGCCTGGGGCCCATCACGTGGGTCTACAGCTCCGAGATCTTTCCGTTGAGGCTACGCGCCCAGGGCGCGAGTATGGGGGTCGCCGTCAATCGGGTGACCAGCGGGGTGATCTCAATGACGTTTCTATCCCTGTACCAGGCCATTTCCATCGGTGGGGCCTTCTTCCTCTACGCCTCCGTTGCGTCCGTGGCTTGGGTCTTCTTTTATACCATGCTCCCCGAAACACGGAATCGTTCCCTCGAGGACATTGATGGGCTGTTTGGTCATTTCGGCTGGCGATCTGGTGGGCGCCGACCCCGCCAGAACGACGACGAGGACAAGGAGGTTCAACTAGGGACCAAAATGTAATTTACTTACTACACATATATCATATGTGGTCTACCGTCTACATTACATACAATGTGTGTGCGGTCAGTGCCGTTTCAATATCCTCCCTCGTCTTTTGCTTCTTTTTTTTCTTTTTCTTTTTCTTTTTGGGTTTTATGTTTTTTGGAGACCTATGTGATTCTTAAGAACCCGCCGAGTTAAATTCCAAGATTTGGGAGTAGGATCCATTAATATGTGGATGTTGTCGATCGGCTTGCCGGACATTCTAATATTTAATACTGAGTTCGACAATGGTGTTAAGTCCTTAAATTGCTTATGATTTTTAAATTCTGTTTCAAAATTAATATGTTAATTGGGTTGTATTTGATAAATATAAGAACAAATTCAAAGCTGCCTGGTGGAGCTTCCATTTATTATAAGAGGAATTCAAACATGAAAAACTAACTTCATTAATATTTTTCTTCTAATATGTTGTGCGTTTTGTAAACCCTTGGGAAAGGAGGCGGTGGGTGAGAGCAGTAGCATGGTTTGTTTTCCGGCGACGATGGTTGAATTGCCATGGCGGGGCCGTTAGAACATTATTATTATTTTTTATTTAATAATTATAAAAAAGTAAAAATAAGCTTTTGTAAATAATTATTATATTTTAAAAACGACCGTCCTATGCTTTTTTTAATCGTTTTGAGGCTTCCAATTTCAATTTAGCCCAGGGTTGGCGCACTTGCAATTCAGACACCACAACCACAAGTTGTTCAGACGACACTTTTGAATTCAGCATGAGTCAATTACAAGAGTGTCGGCGTTGGAATCCAAGAGACGACTGAGTAGCTCTCTTTTCCGTTTTCTCCTTCGGATCGGACAAAAACAGTAGCGGTCGCACTAATCTAAGGTCAGCAAAGGTGGCCAGTTTAGGTTTGTGGAGTTGGAATGGACCCACCCCTGCCCAACTAAGGCTGGCCGGTTACCAACCCTTATTTTTCGGTAAAATATAGAATTAGAGAAGTCTCTTCAAATTTTTAATTAAATTTGCTTATATGAAACAATATGAGCCATAAATTATTCGAGATCTATGTTTTCATTATAAATTTTATTAAAATTCAAACATCGAGACACCAACTATCTAAATTTGATTAAATTTAGATAGTTGGTGTCTCGATGTTTGAATTTTAATAAAGTTTGTATTGAAAACATAGATTTCGAGTATAATTTGTGGCTCATATTGCTCCATGTCGACAAATTTAGCTAAAAAATTGAAGAGGTTGCACTTGATGCTCTTATGCACACCCATTAGTTGTTTTTTTTTAAATTCCCGAAAATTAATACTATAATACGGGTGATGTGGCGCGGATGGCCGATGGTATAATATTATTTAAAATTTTAAATTATTTATAAATAATATAAATTTACTGAAATTTATAATTTTAAAAAATAATTAATATTTTTAAAATTAATTTAATCATATCAAACTCAGCCTATGTTGTTGTAATGATAATTTTGTCCCATTGGTCCTGATTTGGTTGAATTTAACCCGGTCAAACAAGATATTGGATTGGATTAGAGTCTCGTGTAATACTGGGACATGATAATTCTTCATAATTTTATAATAATTTAAACTAAAATATATCACCCGGCCTGAAATACTTAAACCACCAGTAGGAGCGGATTCGAGTTAAGGTTCTGCGATTATGATGTAACCCGTTACCATTCTTACTTAATAGTTGGTTATACCTGGCCCTTCTTTTTTAAATAATTGGTTCCTGATTGGCAACCTCAGAATCAAATAGTCAACAAAGTATTTAATATGACCAGAGCTACTTGAATCAAAAGTTGAAATGGTCGCTGGTGAGAAGCATGCTCCAAAAGTCAAATTTTGGATCAATAATAATACGGATAAGATAATGCAGTATTCATCCATTTGGAAAATCGAGGAAAATCAAAAATGTGATGTAAATCAAACTACTACATTTAAAATTTTGAAGTCAGTTTAAAGGTTAATATTTTAATATATCATTTAAATACTGTTTTTTTAAAATATAATTTAGAGAGAGGAGCTAAACTCCACAGAAAACTATGAATTATAAGTGACCGAGCTAAGATAAGTTTGGATATAATAATAATAATAATAATAATAATAATAGAGTCAATAACTCGCATTTATAAAGCGTTACGTGTAGAAGACAAGCTGGAATGAGGATATTATTTTGCTCCTACCAATAACAAAGAGCGCAACACAATCACAACACACTCGATATGTGACTTCATTATTGCTATCCACCTGATGGTTGGCCTGGACGGGGACATAAAAGGATTACCCAAAATTAGCTGGAATGGCCCAACCCTCGCCGAAGCCCTCAACTAGTTGGGCCATAATAACATATCCATCTTGCAATTCAAGAAAAATCATACGTATTAGGTAATAATTAATAATTAAAAATTGTGTATGTATGTGAGACACTAATATTTAATTTAATAATTAATTTTAAAAATAAATCTTGATAGAATACTAAAATAGCATAAATATTGATGGTTTAAGGCATCTTCAATATATAGCTATAGCTAAAATTGACTATATCTTAACAAAAAAAAATGCTCCATTACATCAATATCATCATCTAAATATGGTTTTACGTATAATTTTAATAAAATTTAACTAAATTTTTTGGTTTTAACTAAAATGTCAATTCAACATTCAACCCTTATTCGAAGACATAGATGACATTACCCGCCCCCACCTTACACCTATGCTTCCGACATCGTCCCACCCCCTCCCTATCCCTTTTGGTGTCGCACCCCCACCCTCCCCGTCTTTTCTGGACCCCCCCCCCCCCCACACCTTCTACGTCCCCTCCTTCCGATGTCACCCCTCGCTGCATCGCCCTCCCTTGTGTTTCCCCTTCCAATGTTGCCCCGTCGGCATCGCCCCCCTATGCGTCCCTCCCTTCTAGCATTTCTGTAGAGACCTGTGTTTAAGTTGATTTGTGAGATAATCGTTATTTGGTAGTACAGATATCATTTTGGTATTGTGCTCGGCAATACAAGCGTTTTGGCTATAGTTAGGTCTAATTTGGAGTTCGGGACCCTAGAAGGGCAGTTGTATAATTTTGGGTATTTATTAATTAAGGAATTAACATGAAGATATAAATAGGATAGAAAGAGAAAGAGATAGCAAATAGGTCATTTGCGTTCTTGTCTTTGGAGAGAGCGTAGAGAGGGTGCAGAGTGTGGAAGAAGAAGAGTTTGCCGAAATTGGAGCTTGAAGATTGGATTTTGGGTTGATTCCACTATGAATCCTTACCTGGTAGGTATTTCTAATCTCTTGTCTTGATTCTATTCTTGAACATGTGTGATCTAGGCATGAACCCTAGATTTTGGAGGAAATCCAATTCTGGAATTGGATGTGGTAATTTAAGCATGTAAAATGTGGGTATGAGATAAGATATAGTGTTGTGTTTGTGTATTTGTGATTCGGGAGATGTATAACTGTGTATTTTGGGCGGGTTAAGAAGTCAACCATGGGAACCCATTCCTAGATCTAAAACTGAAATCTATGTGTATATATATATATATATGCGAATTTTGTTGTTTTGTGCTGTTTAAAGGCGTTTAGGACGTGTTCAGCAGTGTAAGATTGTAGTTTGTTAAGCAAAAGTAGGTTCGTGAGCGCCTGGGGGGTCGCTGGGTTAATTTCCAGACAAAGAACAGGCTAGAAATGACGATGAATAGTGCTACCTGGTGAAACGGAAGTGTTAGTGCATCTTGGAGCCAGAGGGTCGAGGGTCAAAGGTCGAAGGTTGAGGGTCGAAGGTAGAAAGTCAAAGGTCGAAGGTTGAGGGTTGAAGGTTGAGGGTCGAAGGTCAAGGTTCAGCAGCTTCGAGTCTGTGTTTTCAAGGCAGTGTTCCAGAGATCTTCAAGGCACCGATTCTACAAGTCTTCGAGGCAGTGTTCCAGAGATCTTCGAGGCAGCAATTCTACGAATCTTCGAGCCAGCAGCTTCGGGTCAGAACTTTGGGTCAGTGCTTCAGGTCAGGATCTTCGAGACTAGGCTTCGAGCTTCGAGGCAGAGTATCTGGAAAGCCTTTCTGGGCTAGTCCTTTTGAGCTATTTCTATTATCTTCCAACCCAGATTTCACGTATAAAGTAAATCATTATGCCTTTTTAGAAGTATAGAATTTTGTTGTTTGCTTGGCATGAAATATTATGTGGTATGAACATGGTTAGGGGTCTAGAACCTCATGGCTATCAGAGGCCTTGATTGTAGGGTTTTATTGATTTGATTAGCTGGTCAACCGAGGTCCCATGTAGGGCTGGCTAGTAGCCGAGGTCCCCTATATGGCTCGTTGATAGCAGAAGGTCCCACAGGTGACTGCTTTTATGCTATGGTCTCACTGTGGCGAGCAGGCTATAAGAGCCTTGCCTTGTGCTGATCAGCTGAGTTGTAAAGTCTGTGTGACTTGATTGTGCGTTGTAAAGTTTGTGTGACTTGATTGTGTGAACCTTGTGGGTCTATGCTTTGATTGTACTGCATAGTAATAGGTTGTGTGAACGTTGTTATGTGTGTGTTTATGCTTTCATTGGTATTGCATAGGAAACTGTATGCATTATTGTATAATTATACATCCACTGGCATATGTATACACGGGTAGTATGTTGTAGGTCACTTACTGAGCCTTTGTGCTCACCCTACGTTGTTGCCTTGATTTTCAGGTTTAGGCAGGAGGTAACCTTGAGGGTTGCCGTTGAGCAGATCAAGCAGACCAAAACCCCTTTTGATGTATGGGACCATGTCCATTCTGCTCATTTTGTATTATTGATGTATTTTCTTCCCGGACATGGGTCCGTGGTTTTTATACTATATCTCATGTTACGTATGATATTCTATGATGATGTTTTCACTCAGTTGCATGGTTTCGGGAGTACAGAAATACCTTTGTTGTATGATTGTATAGGTGCATTTAGGCAGCACCCGCTGTGTGCCCTTTTTTGTGATAGTCACCAACCCCTTGCCCTCGGGTGCGGGTATGGGGTAGTCGCATATCCATTTCTGGGTATCCTAAAGTTGGGGGCATGACAGTCCCCCCCCCCCCTGCGTCCCCCCTTTCAGCCCCGTCGCATCGCCCCCCTCTCGCTTCCCCCTCCCCCCTTCCAGCATCGTCCCTCGCTGGATCACCTCGTCTCCTCCCCCCCTTGCTGGTGTCGCCCCTCCCCCACACTACTGCGTCAAACGATGCCTAGCTAAATTAGGGATCTAGGTAGAATTAGGAATTTAGGGTAAATTTGGAAAACATATAATTTAGCAAAAAAAATACATAAAGTACTATTGGAGTAACATCAACTAAATTAGAACTGTAGCAAGCTATTGGTCCCTGGGATCCTAGAGGGGGTGAATAGGCTCTAATTTAAAACTCTTTTCACGTCTCTGGCACAACACTTATACTGGTTAGGAGATAAGATCAAAGCGGAAGATAACCAGATAATAGAAGTATTCTGTTTTATTATCAAGAGATAATTACAACAAAATAAAGCTGATTAAAGCTGATGAAGCTTTTCGATCTACTAAAAACTTTCAAGCACTACAGTTACTCACACACTAGCCAATTTAATCTCTATAAGCTCTTGTACATGTACGCGCACTTGCTCTTTCTATAAAAATATACGAGTGTTAATATAACCATCCGTTAAAAACATCTTTGGAACTTGTTCTTCTGAGCAACGTGTAACATTGACTGTTCCTTGGAAATCTCTCTGCCTTGATTGCTACGGATGTGGAGCTTAAGATCTTGGGTTCTTAAATGTTGAATTACTTTGTATGATTCCAAGTGCAATTAAAGTTATGTCCACATATTCGTGTGATCCATGTGCAAGATGATTTAGGTTTTTAATGAGTTTATCTTACATCGGGACACAACGAGCTGATGGCTTTGAATGCAAAGCTGATAAGTTGAAGTAGCGTCTTCTTAATCTGTCGTAAAGTTCCTTACTCCGTGTTAATGAAGCTCGGATCCTTACTCCGTGTCAGTGGTTGCTTACTCCGTGTCAGTTTGATACTAGAATCCTTATTTCGTGTTAGCGCTTCCTTACTCCGTATGAACGAGAAGTCCGAAGAGCTTACTTCGTATCAACGCTTCCTTACTCCGCACGAGTTCCTTACTCCGCATGAGTTGAAAGGTCCGGATGGCTTACTCTGTATCAGCGCATCCTTACTCCGCTTGAGTAAAAGGTTCAGATTCCTTACTCCGTGCGAATAAAGGACTTGGGTCCTTATTCCGCACAAGTCGTTCCTTACTTTGCATGTATAAAAGACTCGAATTCCTTACTCCATGTGTCCGCTTGAGTGGAAGACTTAGCTTTTTGTTCCGCGATAACTTTTTCTTACTCCGTGCGAGATTTAGACTAAGATTCTTATTCCATATCTATTTAACTTAGTCCATTTTAAAGTGAAAGATGTGGAATCCTTAGTCCGTTGTGTTAAGCATTTGGTCCGCACGAGTGATCCTTATTCCTCATGAAGACTTGGTTATTTACCAAGTGTTTGACAACACTTACGATGACCCGGATAAGGATTATGTATCCTGTCCTTAGCTTTTCTCTCACGAGTGAAGGTCCGGATTAAGATCATATCTTCTGCAACAACTTAAGAATAAACATGCAATGCCTCAAATCAAATTACATAGGGTTTTATTCGCATAATCCAAATTCTGGGCTTGATCCAACACAAACTATATTTGGAGATGCTCTTATAGCATCTCTAACCCATTAGCAAAAGAAAAAGCTGAAGGTATATTTAGCTAAAAACCATCTCCAATGCATTAGGTAAATCATTAACAAAAACAAAAAAGGTAAATATAATTTTTGCTTTTGCTTTGGCTAAAAATGTCGTGTCATCAAGTAATGTCAATTCTCACATCTACCCCTATTTCAAAAAATAGAGCGTCGCCCCCTTATTCTTGCTCTTCTTCTCGTGAGTACCTCATCCCCCTCTGCGTGAGTACCCCATCTCTCGTTGTGCCGCCTCTTGAACAAATTGAAATATTTTTTTAATACCACGATCAGATAAAGCCGAATAAGGAGAGGGATCCCCTAGCAGTCCCTCCATCACAGACAAGCGGTCACACACAATCATCCACTATACATAAACAGCACCGATCTATGCAAAAAATGGCTGAAATAACACCAATCAAATGAAGGAAGAGCACGGTGATGGAAAATAGCCACCAAAGCAACCTTGCGGCACCGATGCCCGATGCGAAATCCAAACTAGGAAAGGCTCAAACTGCCTCCAATCGCTACCGACCAGGCCACCGGAACCCATATACCTAGCGACCTTGGTGCGATGGAAATAGGGACTCCCCCCTCCCCAACCCCTCGGCCAAAAGCAAGCAAATGCCGAACTTCAGTGATAGAGAAGAAAGGAGAGAAGGTGGCTAAAAATCGTTGAGTGAGTCACCAGAGCGTGTTTATAAGATAAAGGTAAATTAGAACAAATAAAAGCTAAGCAAAAATATAGATAATGTAGCGTTGGAGTACCATTAGCTAAAATGATACTATAGTAAGATAAAACTAACTTTAGCTATACATTTTAGCTTGGTAGAATTGGAGATGCTCTTACAATGCTATAATGCATCTAGGGGTGGGTAGCGGGTATCCGCACCCACTACCCCGCATGGTTTCTGCCTCGTCCCGCACAGTAGGGATGGGTTACTCCGTCCGACTATCATAGACAGAGCTTACCCCACCCGTATATATGGCAAATGTCGGGGGCATGGGCGGTATATTAGACACTGTGCTCCGATAATACCCTTGCTCCGCCACATCAATATATGTTGAGACTTAGCCCTAACTCGTCATATCACTCACATCTCATGACTTCAGTCTTCCCCCTTTCCTTTGTGTTCCTAAACTCGCAGATCGAGTCGATTGACGTCAAATCTCGCTATTGTCATTCGGAATTTGAACTCTCCTTTTCTCGTCTGCCCTCCACATGGTTTGATCCTCCTACAAAATCAAGATACATGTGTAGATCGTCTCCATAATCTTCTATAATATCTTCAATCAACAAGTTTTACTCATATTGGAGCTTGCGTGTATGCTTGATTTTCTATAAATCAATTATAATCTCTTCAATCAGCAAGTTAGATCTAGCGTGTATGCTTAATTTTCATATTAGGATGCTTTCGTTTTGGCATCTTGAAACTTGATCATTTACCAAATTACTGTAAATTTATACGTTTTCATGTTAATTATTTATATTGGTTTATGTCTTGTGTGTCCATAGTTAAAAATCCCACGTGTTATGTCATCTTTGATGATGTTGTTGAAAAAAATAATAATTGCTTAATTCGTTTTGTGTTTTACTGTCTAATCTCTACACTTCCCTTTTATATTATAGCTTCCATTTCCCTGTTAAACACACCACACTTGAACTATTGCTTGTTCTCAAGCAAAAACATACAAGCGTGCAAAAAGAAAACAAACACAGTCAAACAGGAAGATAACTAAAATAACAATCAAGGAGAATCATGGTTTCCTAAGCATGCAACTCTATTATGATGAAATGGGAATTTAAGAAACCAAAATGAATCATAATTTAGCTTAGTCATGTCCATACCTTTAAGTCCAACAACCATGCAATATCATCACTAAAAACTCAAACATCAGCAAGCATTCCATGATCAAATAGCTCCTAGCTTCCCTTAAAGTTCTTACCAAGAATAAGCTGCCTCACTCAAATATAAATTCTCTTTTCTCCCAATCTCACGCCCATTAACAATACCTAGCAATTGAGAAAGAAGTGATAAACTCCTCTCAACCTTCTCCATTGGCTATTGATTAAGTTCTTGCCAAGCAAACATGAGAGTTCCTTATTTGCTCATCAAAGAAAACACACCCTCTATTATACTTTGCTTGCAAACGCACACACTATTCTATACTGAATGAACTCAGATTCTACTCTAATGACTAATAAAACACACCTTGAGCCAAAGAATAACACTCTCTAAATAAACACAACTCAACCATTGTGGCTTTTATTATGATTTTTTTTATTTTTTTTCACACTTTTTTTAAATAATAACCTTGCATTTTATGCTCTCACTCTCTTTTTTACGTTTTAAAAACTCACCTTTTTTTTAATTTGCCTTTTTCTTTGTTGTAGGGAGAGAAATATTTATCTCAATCCCTTTATTACATGACACATAAATAAAACTGGCTTTTACTAAGGCATATCCCTTACCATTTTGCTAAATAGGGAGAGACAGAAATACACTGAGTGTCTCACATCCCATTATCCAATTAAATGATGGGCTTTTTCACATTGTGCATCATAGCCTTCTACATATCCCTAACATCATACGCTACGCACCGGGCACTAATAAGTAATCATCATGCTTGCTTAACTCCCACCATTAAATAACCAATGTTGAAAGTAAAGAGCATCAAAGAAAACTATTACCCCATAAACCATGAATGTCACTCAAGGGTTAGAAAGAGGCTTTTCTCATTTTTTTTCTTTTGGATTTTCTTTTCACTCAACTCTAAGGGTCACTAAGTGTTATCCTAGCATGTCATGCTCAGCTAATATTCAAACTCCAACTCCAAAAATATGGTGATATCATTCAATAGATAGAGACATGATTAAATCAAATCATAACACACCTTAACTACTTTAACACCCTTATCACAACATGATACTAATGTTGGATAGAAAATTTAAAAATTTAAGCCAAAATTGCATACCTAGTATTCATGCCTCTCAACATGCAAATCACACATTCAAGCAACTCAAACAATCACACAAAATAAAAATAAAGGACAACAAAAACAAACAAACCAAACACTTAAACAAAAACAAGACATGCAATCACACAACATAAAGGACAAACAAGTGGCTCAAGTCACTCCCCACACCACACTTAAAGTATGCTATGTCCTCATGGCATGAGTAAGGAATAGGAAGATACTTACCTGCCAGTGGATTTCTCTCCAATTTCTGATTTGAGAAAACACATTTTCTTTTGTTTGACCTAGGAGACAAGCTTATTTGATATCGCGTGCAGAACAAAAGATGCTCCAAATTATGCCATACACGTGTCCTCCAAATTTCAAAGTAATTGGACAAAAATTGCCCTTGCACGTGATATGACCATTGTCACGGGTAGGGCCAAATTGTCTCAAAATTTTCTAGTGGATCCCTCATGTAATGTAGATCAAAAGCTCCTTCTACATGACATATTGGTTCTGACTCTTTACCCCATTAACACATTATTTTCTATTTTTGACCTGGAAGATAGTCTTATGGATATCACGTGCAGAAGAAGAAATTACTCCTCGTGCCTCTAGCTACCTTCCACAACAATTTCAAAGCTAAAGGACTCTGCACATGAGATTGGATTATTACGTGCATTGTCACGTGCAAGCCATTTTTGGCTCAAATGTGCTCCATTTTTGTTCAAATTTCACTCGTTGGTTGGTCCCTCTTCAAGGTACAAAATGTGACAAATGCCCTTGCATGATTCCCACTTGAAAATCCCTTGTGTCTTTGAGTTGCAACTTTGAAAGTCCAGCCTTAGCTTGGCAGTTAGGCCAGTACTTGGGCTATATAGAGAAATCCTAAAGTTGAAAATCCAACAAATTCTCCTTTAAAGGCCTGCAAAATGGTTAGTGAAGACCAAACTATAGCTCGTACACCATGGTTAGCAAACAACAAACAAAAATAAAATAAATACAAAAGAAAGCAATTGGGTTGCCTCCCAACAAGCACTTTATTTAAAGTCTATAGCTAGACTGCAAGATATGATCATGAAAGCTCAAAAGAGAAGGAATCAACAATCTCCCTCTATATTAGGTCATAATAAGGTTTTAGTTTATTGCCACTAACCCAAAATTTCTTGCCATCTTCAGCTTGGAGCTCAAAGTTCCCATATGGCTTCTTATTAGTTATCACAAATGGCCCCATCCATTCGGACCTTAACTTACCTGGAAATAACCTTAGTCTAGTGTTGAACAATAAAACTTTTTATCCCTAGTTTAAGACTTCTTTGTTTAATTGCCTGTCATGCCATTTTTTTTGTTCTTTCCTTATAAATTTTAGCACTCTCATAGGCATCCATTCTAAACACTTCTAACTTAATTAATTGAGTCATCCTCAGCTCCTTGGTCTCTTGTGGATCAAAATTTAATTTCCTCAAGGCCCATTGAGCCTTGTGTTCTAATTTCATAGGCAAATGACAATACTTTCCATATAGGATTCTGTAAGGGGACATTCCAATAGGAGTCTTGTAGGCTGTCCTATAAGCCTATAAGGCTTCATCAAACCTTTGAGACCAATCCTTTCTATTTCCTCAAACAGTTTTCTCAAGTATAACTTTTATTTCCCTGTTAGACACTTTAGCTTGCCCATTAGCTTGTGGGTGATAAGCTAAGGACTTCCTATGGTTCTTGAAAACTTAAAGTATAATTGCTCACCAGGCTGCCCACTAGATCCACCCTGCATCCTTGCTCATAGTTATCCAAATATTTCATGCTTTTAAAGACATTAAACTCTATCTTCTCATCATCAATGTTTAGGGTCATTCGTCCCCCTTTCACATCAATGATGGCTCCAGTTATCGCAAGGAATGGTCATCCCAAAAGGAGAGGCATAGCTTCGGCCTTATCCATGTCTAAGGCAATCAAGTCCACCGGGATTATTAAATTTCTGACTTGTAAAGGAGCATTCTCCAAAATCCTGACAAGACGCTTGATTTACTTGTCTGCCAGCTGGAGGGTGATGGATGTTGGTTGCAATTCACTGAGCCCTGATCTCTTACACATTGAATAGGGAATCAAGCTTACACTTGCACCAAAGTCGCAAAGGGCATTGTCTAAAGAGAGCTCACCGATGATGCAAGGAATGGAGAAACTACCCGGATCACTTAGCTTAGGTGGAAGATTCCATTGAATTATCGAGCTGCAGTTCTCCGAGAGTGCCATGGTAGCATGTTCCTCTAGTGCTCTTTTGTTTGCCACAATTTCCTTTAAACATTTTGCATATAATGGCATTATTACAAGAATATCAGCAAAAGGAATTCTTACCTTCAGTTGTTTGAATATATCCACGAATTTGTTGAACTGTTCATCTTTCTTCCACTTCATTTGTCTTTGAGGGAATGGTAGAGGTGGAACGTATGGCCTGAGTTCCTTCTTTCGTGGTTGCTCTTCAATTTCTTGAGCCTCCTTGGACTTTTCTTCTCCGAGCTCTTTGTCCCTGGCAGGCTCTTTAGGTTTTTGAACCTCCTTTCGTTGATTTTGATTTTTGTTCTGCTCTAGTTCCATGTGAGATTCTTGTTGTTGAAGTTCCTTACCGCTTCTCAATGTTACTGCATTACAATATTCTCAGGGATTGGGCTCCGAGCAGCTTGGAAGTTCTCCAAGATTTCTTTGAGTAATAGCCTCAGCAATTTGTGAAAGTTGAGTTTCTATCCTCTTGCCTTGCCTTTTAGCTCTATCCATTCATGTGCTAATCTCCTAGATTTTGTCATTCGTGACATTGGCCAATTTTTCAATAGCTACCTCCCAACTTGCTTTCTGCTATGATTAGTTCCTTTGTTGTTATTGAGGTCTGAAGTACTGTCCACTAGCTTGGCCTTGATTATTATTGGACTGTTGTTGATCACCCCACTTGAAATTGGGGTGCTTTCTCTAGGCTGGATTGTAAGTGCTGGAGTAAGGATTGTTCTTAATGAAGTTAACTTGATCCTCACTCTCCATCAGATTGCTGGATTGACAGATGTTCAGAGGGCAAGTTGTTGGTGAATGTGCTCTTCCGCACTCTAAACAATTGGAGCTTATGTTTGCCACAGGCTTGACTACCAGCTTCTCTACTTGGTGAGTAAGTGCATCTATTTTTGCATTAAGAGGAGTGCTCTCTTCTACTTCATAAGCTCCAGGTTTGTTGGGAACTGTCCTCCTTCCTGTTCCCATAAAGAAATTCTTTGCCATATCTTCAATAAGAGTAGTGGCCTCTTGAATACTCTTCTTCATAAGAGTTCCTCCAGCAGCTGCATTAAGGAGATTCTAGTCTTCCTGCCTTAATGCATAGAAAAAGATTTCCAGTAGGAACCCTTTGTTAAGCCCATGGTTTGGGCACCTCCTCTGCAAATTTTTAAAATGCTCCCATGCTTCTCCGACGTTCTCTCTCATTCCTTGAGAGAAAGAGGTAATCTGACTCCTTAACTTGGAGAGTTTTCCTGAAGGGAAGTATTGTGATAAGAATTCCTGTGCACAATCCCTCCAGTTAGTGAAGTAATGGTCCGGAAAGGAGTTGAACCATCGTAGCGCATTGTCTCAGAGGGACCATGGAAACATTTCCAGTCTGATGGTATCTTCAGGCACCCCCTGCTTCATAATCATTCGGCAAATTTGATTGAATCTAGATAAGTGGGTGTAAGGATCCTTAGTGGGTAGCCCGCCAAAACTGTGCTGAGTCACTAGGTTGATTAATTGAGGAGAGAAGTCGAAGTTTGCCCTAATGATCTCTGTCATCACTGGTTTTCATCCGGGACACAACCGAATGATGAGATTGTACAAAGTCACCACCAATTGTTTTTAGGGGTGCAGTTGGTCACCTAAAATGTGGGTGGTCTACATTACCAAAGATAAGGGTTCGGGGGTTGGTTACATGTAGGGAAGGATTAGCACCCCTACAGCGCCTTTTCGGTCCCTATAGGAGGAAGAGGTTTCTATTTGTTCTTCACTGTTTTGACTGAGTGAAGATACTATTGTTTTCCTATAGTCTAAGTTTTTTATTTGGCTAAGTTGTTTATCAAAGTTATGGTTAAAATTAATTTATCCTAAATTTCTAAAAGGGAATCCTAAAATTTTTGTTTTGCTTTTTTTGTTTTGTTTTTGTTTTTGTTTTTGTTTTTGTTTGTTTGTTTGTTTATTTTTTTTGTGTTTTTTCCTTATTTATTATTATTTTTTATTTATTGGAAAACGTTTTTTGTTTGTTTTGTTTTATTCCTTTATTTTTTTTATTTTTTTGAAGTAGCTAAAACTAAGAATTAACACATGTTTTTTTTTTTTTTTACGAAAACGTGCTCTCCCTTTTTTTTTTTTTTGAAAGGATAAAATTATGAACTAACAATGGTTAAACAATACATATCAAGTTGTGTGTGTGATTGTGACATGCACAAATGAAACAACAACTCACTCTCTCTTTTTCGTTTCTTTTCTTCTTTTTTTCTTTTTCTTCCTTTTTACTATTAGCTATTACATATTACAAATAGAATGGAGAAAACAACCACTGAATAATGAAAACAATAAACAAAATAGCCGAACGAAAATCATAACACAAGTGGTAAGAATATGTGAAGATAACAATATAGATATATAATAATAATGACCGACTTTTCTTGAGCTTAGACAATGCTGTAATTCTTCTTGACTTCGGTGGTGGCAACGGTGGCTGGAACCGCAAAATAAGAATGTTGGCCTCAAACGAAACTGCAAATACGTCTTTGAGGAGGAGACTTCAAAGGCTGGTTGGTTGTAGGTTGGGCGCCATGGACTGGAACTGGAAATGGACCTGTTCCTCTCTAATTGTCGCTCTCTTTTTTTTGTTTTTTTATTATTGGAAATATAAGGAAAAGAAACGAAAACGAAATTGGGGGGGATGAAAAGGGAGTTTCAGAAATTTCTGGGTTGGAGATGGGGAAGAGTGTATGTATGAGTATTGGAAAAGTGAGAAGAGAAGTGGGGAGAAAAGGAGAGAAAACAAGAGAGAGGAATCAGACTGTGTGTTTTTTTGTTTTTTGTTTTTTTTTTGAATGCAGGAGTGGGGCGAAATTGAGAGAGAATGGGTAGCAATTTTTCGCCAGAGTTCTTCGGTCTCCCCTTTTCGTGTAGTCAAGAGACTGATTTAAAGGCGTTGGCTTGTATTACATTGATTGTAGCATTTAATGTTGTATTATTGATACAACATTTTTTATTTCCAGACTCTGCCTTTTGTCGGAGGGAATAGCGACTCGTGATTGTCCCTTTTTAAGTTTTATTAGCACATGTGACCAACATGTGTTGAAAAATGGCTATGTCAGATGGCCAGCTCATAACAAAAGTGTCCTGTGAGAAATTAACGAGAAAAGGTCCTGTGAGCAATTAGCGAGAGAACCAGCGAGAGAGGCCAGACAACGAAGGTCAGAGGTCAAAGGGTTGCAGTGTCGGTAGGGTCGAAGTTTTGGTGGGTCGAAGGTCAATGGTCAACGGGTCAAAGGTCAACGGTCAATGGGTCGAAGGTAATCTTAGGGTCGAACGTCAAGCCTCGAAGGTCAAGGGTCGAAGTGTCGGTAGGTCGGAGTGTCGGCAGGGTCTAAGGTCTATCCTCGAAGGTCAATCCTCGAAGACTCGAAGGCTACGAGTCTTCGAGGCTATGAGTCTTCGAGGCTACGAGTCTTCGAGTCTAGTTTTTTAATTACCCTTTTACCCCCACCTAAAATGCCAAAATGAGATATGTTGCGAGGATAATTTGGGAAGACCCGTATTCACCTAAATCGATGTTTTGGAGAATTTCACGCAAGTACATTTTCGGGCAATTTGACCAGGGGCGTTGACTGTCTTTTGATAGGTTTGACTTTTTCCAACGAAACTTGTTTTGGCCATAACTTCTTCATTTTAAGTCGGAATTGAGCACGGTCAAGTGCGTTAGTCTCCATATTTCATCCTCTATCACCTGGTGTTGGTCTTGGGGCACTTCAGAGACTTGTAGTAGAGGCTATCAATTTTGGGCTTCCTAGTGCATGTTAATGTATCCATCTTGTGCAAACTGAGGTTAACATCAACTCCAAACCATTCCTTGGTAGTGAGGAATCTTTATGGACATGTTCCACAAGGTATATGCATGGGTAGAAAGGTAAATATAAAATGGGGTTAGTATGTCCAACTCGGACAAAATGGGGTCCAACAATCTCAGGTGGGTTTATAGGATTGTGTATGTGCCTGGCGTCGGGAGTAACATACTCCCGGATAGGTCTACTGTCCATGTAAGCTTTATCCATGGTTGGCCTTTGTTGTGGGCGAGATTCTACCTCTTCTTCGTCAAATAGTCTTTCTAATCCGGCCAACCTTTCTCCTTCAGGTGTTCGTGGTAGCTCCTGGTTTGAGTTTGTTGTCCTTTGCTCAAATACTTCTTTGAGTTGTCGCACTCGAGCTCGGAACGATTTCTCCGGTTCAGGATCGAAGGGGATGTCAATGCTTTTCGACCTTCAACTCATAAACCTGGCTGTTGTCACTTGCAAACACAATATCCAAGAATATACCAAAATACAGCTGTATAATAAATTTTAAAGCTAGAAAAGAATTTCCTATTCTATCGATGCCTTCCCCGGCAACGGCGCCAAAAACTTGATTGGTAATTTGCAAGTGTACAAATTGTGACAAGTAATAAAGTGGATTAAGTCCGGATATTGAACCCAAGGGAAGGATGAAGAAATTAGAAATTTTAACTAGGTTATAAAGGGATTTTGATTGAAATAACATAAAAACAAAATTGAATTTAAAGAATTTGATTGAATGAATGTGAGAGATGGAGAAATGAAATAAGCTTGTTCGAGTAAAGATAAGTTCGATTGATAAAGGTGATTGGAGTTAAGATTTCATTTGATGTATTTTTCCCAAGAATATGTCTTAGTTCAATCTAATTCTTTCCTTGTGACAATATTTAATACCCAACCTCTAATGCATGAATTAGCCTTTTTCAAGTGTCATAATTCATATGTACACCCTAGCATGGGGGACGGGTGACCCTTTAAGATTTCGGTCGTTTAGTCTATAGCTAGCACCACACCCACTCTTAACTTGGTATCTTAGGTTTTACATTGGCTTTCGCAAATTATGCAACCCCTAGTTTGATGATCTTGCCTTTTCCAGTAATTATGCTTCATTTTTCAATCCTTCACATAATTACCTATGATGATAAAATGAAACGGCCAAAGTCCATTTTATATTTCAACCTAAGATATTCAATAAACACTTACAAGGTGAAGAAGATTAAACTAAAACATTGCAATTTAATTTATTACATCAAACTCCATCCTAACCCCAATCAAGGGTTTTTAAGCTTTCATAGTTTGATTGAAAACAACAAAATTACAAAACATGGAATAAGAATACCAAAAGGATAGCTTGCCTATTTAGACCAAGAATTCCAAGGTTGATCTTCTTTTTCTTGCAGATTGTCTTCAAACTCCAAGAGATGCCCCAAACCTTCTTTACTCTCCCTTTCTCTACTCTAGATGAGGAATGGAATTGTAGAATGGAAGAGAATTAGATGATAACTGGATTGGATGCCTCACAATGAAGGATTGACTCTCCTTTTATAGCCTCCGAAGCTGAATTTGAATTCCCCATAATGCCTTATAATTTCTTAAATCAATAACCCATATTTAATCCCTTGTAACTCCCACTTTTTGAATTTGAAAAAAGGGTTAGATATTAATCTTCAAAGCTCTCTTAATTCTCATAAAACCTCAGTCCAAATGCATAGTACCCATTTTAAATTTAAATTTCTTCCATTAATCCTTCTTTGACTTGAATGTTTGGTGTTTGTACTTTGTTCAAATGACTTTGATCCAGAAGGGAATAAGTGAGCTACAAAAATGAGGATTCCAATGACAAAATTTGGGCTTGCTAGGGCTTCACCCGACCTTCATCCGACCAACACCAGACCACCTCAGATTTTATTCGACTAGAAGGAAAGTGTCTTCAGTGAAGCTCAGAGACTCCAGATATGTAAAAATCAGCTTCACCCAACCTTCACCCGTCTATCACCAAACGAACTCGGATTTCACCCGACCAGAAGGAAAGTATCTTTAGTGAGGCTCAAAGACTCCAACTGTGCAATTTATGCTTCATCCGACTTGGTTGGGTGAAGGACCTTCACCGGACCTTCACCCGACCAACTTGAAATTTGGTCGTCATGATCTTTAGGTCTTTGGGATTCTTTCTTTCTTCTGTTGATCTAGTGAATTTTACTTGATTTTTGGATTCTTGTCAAAACATAGCAAAAATACCCCAAAAACTACAAGAAATCCTCTTTTCTAAGTTAGGGCATGAAAATGTGATATTGTAACTCTTTTGGGCAATAAATGAAGTAAAAGTATATGAGAATGTACCCAAAATGGCCCTAAAAAGGGAGTATAAATCCCCCTGATCAACTAACAAATACTTATTAAGAGTTGCATGGTTAGTATAAACAACCTTAGACTCAAATAGGTAGGATCTAAACTTGTTGCAGTCATACACTACACCTAGCAACTCTTTCTCCGTAGTGGTATAGTTCTGTTGGGCATTATCTAGAGTCTTACTGTCACGCCCCCGAATTCCAAGAAAACCCAGAACCAGGAACATGACTTCCCCTTGCTTGCACCCGAAAGGTCAAGGGGTTGGTGACTAGCACCAATAGAGACTACACCGCGGGTGCTGTCTCAAATATGCAACCCTGTACAGTCATACATCAAGGGTAATCCTGTACTTTCCCATACATCATCATGCATACAATAAGTCAAATAGTCATATAGACATCACATCACAAACAGTATGCAAATACAACTGTCCACGGACCCATGTCGGGGATACAAACATAATACAATACACAATACAGAATACAGTACTGTATCATACATCAGAGTAGTGGGCACGTCCTCCTGGAAGAAAGTCCTCCACTAGTCTCGGGTCACACCTGAAAAAGGTAAACAACAAGTAGGGGTGAGCGACAAGCTCAGTAGGTGACCCCAACACTCCACATCATGCAGACATACAAGTCTATACTACATGCTCTGTGTACTCGTGCACTGTGTAGTGTGCACAATCATCAGGACTCGCCCGCAAACAAACATCGGGACCTAGCTTGCCCACACGAGACGGCTTGTCCACGATCCTCAACAGGATCCCAGCTCAGGGCACTCAGCCCTACCACAGTGCTATATGCCCGGACACAGTCGCCACACCGGCCTGCCATCGGCGCATATGCCTGCCACGGCACAACACAATATGCCCGGCCACAGTCACCACACAGGCCTGCCATCGACGCATATGCCTGCCCCGTCAACCACATCGCACCATCGGTGCATCACGGTGAGAACCCAAACAAGTCACGGAGTCTATGCCCCAATACCTCACACCAACATACTAACATGAGTATGGCATGTCATTCTCAACATTTCCTTTAAAACTGTAGCCAGTCTTCACAAGTAAATCCTCAATCCTTGATTTATGAAGGAAGTATCCATAGCAGCTATTTTCTTGAAATCAAAAGTCCCGGCATTGGGTTCCCATATCATAAATAAGATAATCTGATTTTTGGGGATTTTTTTGAGATGTCTAACCTCACTTTCCAAAAATTCACCACTACGAACTTTTGGGTTTTTCCGAGATTTTACATTAAATCCCAATTTTCACATTTTGAAAGAGTGGGAATTAATTTTTCTAGTATTTTTTTTTGAATCCAAATGGGGGATATTTCGTTATTTACATTGTAACTTAAGTATAATACAATGTAAATGTCCAGTGCAGTGCACTGCTGCGGATCACTGCTGCGGAATGGATGCTACGGAAACACTGCTACGGAGCGATGCTACGGATCACTGCTGTTGATCCGGACTACTGATCTAGACTAACTCCTCTGGACTACTGATCCGGACTAACTCCTCCGGACTACTGATCCGTACTAACTCCTCCGGACTACTGATCCGGACTAACTCCATAGTCTGCGACTCCCATACTGCGACTCAGGCTGATCTCCACATGTGACGACATTGGCTAACGACTCCACAGCTGCTGACTATGAAGCTGCTGACTACGAACTTCGACCTTACAATTCGCCCAGGGTACTGTTCATCATCGTTTTTGGCCTGGTTTTTGTCTGGAATCAACCCAGCAACCCCCCAGGCACTCACAAACACGCGTTTTACTAAACAGAGTACCAAATTACGTACCCAAACTGATATAAATCAGTTCTTAACCACAGAGTTTATGCTAAATCATCATATCTAACCCCAAAATTGGGTTTCCCCCAAAACTTAGGGTTCATGCTCAAATTCATAATTCATGATAAATTCACGCATATTCCAAGACAGAATCGAGATAAGAGGTTCAAGGACACCTACCTGGAAGATTATTTGCGATCCTCGAGCTCCAATCGCCCCAAAATCGCCAAGTGAAGCTCTTCACCTTCTCTCTTTCTCTCTCTTGCTCAAACACGCACGCACCAAGCAAAATTAAAGGGATAATGCAGTTTCTTAATTATTTATACTGCTGCCAATAATTGGCCTCCCAGCAATAATTGATCTCCCGAATTACTGTCAAAAACGCTCGAAATGACGAGCACAACACTAAACATATATTAGTACACCCAAAAAACTGCCCAAACACAAAGTCAACCAATAAACCCCGAAAAGTCAACAATCGCGTCAAACGGGGCCCCGACTCAGAATCGGGCCCAAGTACAGTCAAAACGCTCACATCGACGACTACACTACCGTCTAGATAGTTGCATTCCCATAGAATGGCTATCTCTCAAAACTACCCAAATACGAATCTTTACATCCTCCCCACCTTAGGACTTTTTGTCCTCGAAAATAAAACACATGCCCAAAGGACATAGCAAAATCCAAGCTCAAACACCGCACAACTACAAGACACAAACACATGATCATCAACATGATCACCAACCACACAGGTGCAATGCAACTCACAACAAGCCAAAAAGGCTCACACGATGCCAGGATGCCAACAATCAACAAGCTACACAATATCTTAAGTAACATATGCAAAACAAATGCATAAAACATAACTCATACCTTAGGGAAGGTCCTCACATCCTGATCGTCCTCGAACAGCTCAGGATGAAGAACCCGCATCTGGCTCTCTTTCTCCCAAGTCTGGTCCTCCATGCTTCGGTGTCGCCATAACACCCGAACTAGTGGGATCGTCTTGCCTCGCAAGACCTGGTCCTGCCTGTCGAAAATCTGTGCTGGCAGCTCAACAACGGCACCATCATCAGCCAAGTCTATCTCGTGATAGTCCAACACATGAGAAGGATCTGGGTGATACCACCTCAACTGAGACACATGAAACACATCATGTACTCGCGCCAACTTCGGTGGCAAAGCTAACCGATAAGCCACTGTGCCCACGGTGGCAACAATCTCAAACGGCCCCACAAAACGAGGGAAAAGTTTGGATCCACGTCCAAACCTCCGATGCCCTCGACGCGGTGAAACCCGCAAAAATACACGGTCCCCCACCTCAAACTGCAAGGGTTGACGCCTCTAGTCCGCGTAGGACTTCTGCCTACTCTGTGCTGTCAGCATACCCTGTCTAATCAACTGCACTATCTCCGTGGTTTCTCGAACCATATCGGGACCGAGAACTGCTGTCTCTCTAGTCTGTGCCCAACACAAGGGTGATCTACAAGGCCGCCCATACAACGCCTCATACGGAGCCATCCCAATCGTGGCCTGATAACTGTTGTTGTAAGAGAACTCCACCAAAGGAAGGTGAGTCTCCCAACAACCTCCAAAATCTAGGACACAGGCATGCAACATATCCTCGAGTGTCTGAAACGTCCGCTCCGACTGACCATCCATCTGTGGATGAAAGGCTGTACTGAGGTTCGCCCTAGTACCCAAAGCTCGCTGCAGCTGTCTCCAAAACTGAGAGGTGAACCTCGCATCCCGATCAGATACAATAGACAATGGGACTCCATGCAACCGCACAATAACATCAATATACCTCTGTCCCAAAGTCCTCACTGGGTCTGTCTCTCGAATCGGAATAAAATGCGCCGATTTGGTTAATCGGTCCATAATAACCCATATAGTGTCGTGTCCCTTGGAATGAGGAAGTCCAGTGACAAAATCCATGGTTACATGGTCCCATTTCCACTCTGGCACTGGCAATGACTGCAACTCACCAGCTGATCTCAGGTGCTCTGCCTTGACCTGCTGACAGGTCAAACACCTCCTCACAAAATCAGCAACGACCTTCTTCAGGCCTGGCCACCAAAACTGCCTCCTCACGGCATGATACATCTTGGTCCCACCAGGATGTACAGCTAACCTCGACTAGTGAAATTCCCGAAGAACCTCCTCCTGAAGAGAAGTGGGAACTATCAATCTACCCCTATCTTTGCAAGACATGCTCGCATCCTCGATCCAATCGAAGATGCCCGCCCGATCCGAATCCGTAGCGGATGACCTCACAATCAACGTCCCCCAGCTGATCCTCTATGATCCTGTGCTGCAACTCAGGGACTGCGACAATAACACTGAGGGTCCCTCGCCCCTCGCTGGTCACCATCTGCAACCTCATCGTTGCCAACTGACCCATCATCTCCCATTCCTTAATGGCACAATGGGCCACCACGGCCCTGCTCTTCCTACTCAGAGCATCTGCCACCACATTATCCTTCCCAGGTGTATACATCATATCAAACTGAAACTGCTGTAGGTACTCCACCCACCGCCTCTGCCTAAGGTTCAGATCTCGCTGAGAGAAGATATACTGCAAGCTCTTGTGGTCCGTATACACCACAAATTTCTCCCCAAGGAGATAATGCTGCCATCTCTTTAAAGCAAAGATCACTGCAGCCAACTCCAAATCATGCGTGGGATAGTTCTGCTCATGTGGTCTCAACTGCCTAGATCCATAAGCAATCACCTGCCGAGTCTGCATCAACACACAACCAAGTCCCACACTGGAAGCATCACAATACACCTCGAAAGGCACACCCTCCTGTGGAAGAATCAAGATAGGTGCTGAGGTCAATCGTGCCTTCAGCTCCATGAAAGCACTCTCACACGCATCAGACCAAATGAAAGGAACTCCCTTCCTGGTCAGGTTCGTCATAGGAGCTGCCAACCTGGAAAAATCCTCCACGAACCTCCGATAGTAGCTTGCCAAACCAAGGAAGCTACGAATCTCAAACACATTCGTGGGCCTCTTCCACGACATAACCGCCTCGATCTTCTCATGATCCATTGTGATACCCTCCGAAGATACCACATGCCCCAAGAAGTGCACCTGTTGCAACCAGAAGTCACATTTCGTGAACTTCGCGTACAACCGATGCTCTCGCAAGGTCTGCAACACAACCTGCAAATGCTCCTCATGCTCCCTCTTGGTCGCTAAATAGACCAAAATATCGTCGATGAACACCACAACGAACATATCTAAATATGGAGCAAACACCTGGTTCATCAATCCCATAAACACAGCTGGAGCATTCGTGAGCCCAAACGGCATCACAAGCCACTCATAATGCCATAACGACAACTGAATGCGGTCTTAGGGATATCTGCCTCCCTAACCCTCAACTGATGGTATCCAGATCTCAAGTCTATCTTGGAAAACCATCTCGCACCTCGAAACTGATCAAACAGGTCATCGATCCTCGGCAATGGATACCTATTCTTCACAGCTGAAGTGAACCATCCACCTTCTTGGCGAACAACACTGGAGCGCCCCACGGTGAGCTACTCCGCCTGATAAAGTCTCGTACCAGCAAATCATCTATCTGTCTCTTGAGCTCTCTAAGCTCTGTCGGTGCCATCCTGTAGGCCGCTAACCTGATCGGTGTTGTCCCTGGCAACAACTCGATCGAAAACTCTACCTCCCTCACGGGTGGCAAACTAACTAAGTCCTCGGGAAACACATCCGGGAACTGATATACAATGGGTGGCAAAACAGCCTTCCCCTCTCTCCTCCTGTCAACCAACGTCAAGCTGGCTAACTGGTGGGTCACATCACCCCACCCATGCCTCAAAGGTCCCAACCTTCATGCCTCCTCGGTCCACTCACCCACAAAGACACCCCCCGTGCCCTCAGGCATGAGGAACATCATGCGCCATCGGAAACAATCAATCTTGACCTCCACGGGGACCAACCAGTCCATACCAAGGATAACATCAAAATCATCTAACTCCATGATATACAAATCACACAACAGGTTAACACCCCCAAGTGTTACCTGACAAGCACGATAGATACTCTCAAGTATCACAATTCCACCCAAAGGTGAAGCAACCGTCAGAGACTGACTAACTGTCTCCTGGTCCAACTCTAACCCAACCACCGTAGCATACAAAATAAAAGAATGGGTAGCACCAGTATCAATCAAAACTGAACAGATAGTATGAGAAATGATAATGGTACCTCTCACCACTGAAGGTCCTACTCCTGCCTCGTCCACTGGTGGAACCTCTGCCTCTCTGCTGGTGAGGGCAAAAGTCCTCCCTCATGGCCCACTGCCACTAGCCTGGCCCATTGGGGCCTTGCCCCGCTGATCAACATGACCCTGTGCCTCCCGCTGAGGCTGCTGCACCGTAGGTCGCATCTGCGTGCTCTGTGCCGGTGGCACTGACCTCTGAGACGGAGCCCCACTTCTCTGGTCAACTGCATCGGTTCCAGCTGTCTTTTCAGAGATGGCCTCAAGCCATGAATGAAGTCCTATGTCTTCCGGCCTTCCTTTTCCCAAGCCTCAAGAGCAAACCGTCCTAAATCTGTGAAGGCTTGCACATACTCACCCACCGTCTGGCCACCCTGCTGAAGCTCATAATACTCTCTCCGTTGAGCATACTGCAACGAGCTGGGAAAATACTCCCCAAAGAAGCGCTCAACAAACTCTCTCCAACTCATCTGACTGCCATGGACAGCTCTAGTGGATTCCTACCACCGCATGGGATGCCCAACAGATAATGCATCGCCACGCGCACTTTCTCCTCATCTGGCACCCCGATCATATCAAAGATATCCTCTGTCCACCTAATCCAGTCCTCGGCTACCTCTGGCTGCGAACCATCCTCAAAAGTCCTGGGTGCGTGTTTCAAAAACTGCGCAGCCCAGTCCACTCCTCGTCGTGCTGGCTCTATCACGACCTCCTGCTGGTGCACATCCTGCACCACCCTCGCCTCCTGCTGCTGAGGCTATGGTGGCTGCTGAGGCTGCTGCTGCCTCTTCAGCTCATCCACCTCTCTAGCCATATCCCTCATCGAGCCCTGCATACCCTGCATGGCTTCTTGCAACTAAATCAACACTTGAGCCAAATCAGGTCCCACAACGGGAGCTGACGATCTCTGCTACGGGCTCTGTTGCCCCTGGTGCCCCGACTCTATCGTGGGCTCCTCTGCCGGGCCTTGGCCTCGGACAGCTCTCCTCGGTGGTGCCATCACACTGGCCACAACAACAAACAACAAACAATCAATACTAGCACTACTAGCACAAACAGCCATCAAAGGCACATTCGACTCGTAGGTTCTCACCACACGACCCGTAGGTCCATACCATGCATATAGCATCGTGTCCCCCATCAGGGTACACCACATGACCCGTAGGTCCACAACTATGCATATAGCATCGTGTCACCCCTCAGGGTACACCACAATCAAGTCCTGGCTCTCACGGCCACGTGCCATCCTGGCACCACATACAAGCACATCACACACAAAGACAATCCAGTGCCCTATATGCACAAAATCATACCACTAGCAATGCACCCCATCCCCATGTATGCTCCTAGGATGATCTAACTGACACCAAAATAACCTAGAATACATGTAAGGACTGTGTTGATCAGGCGCCCTCCCTACAGTTTTCCAAGTCACATGGAATCAATTAACCACCCTTCACTAACCTAGGTCCGCTAGACCATGCTCTGATACCAACTTGTCACGCCCCCGAATTCCAAGAAAACCCAGAACCAGGAACATGACTTCCCTTTGCCTGCACCCGAAAGGTCAAGGGGTTGGTGACTAGCACCAATAGAGACTACACTGCGGGTGCTGTCTCAAATATGCAACCCTGTACGATCATACATCAAGGGTAATCCTGTACTTTCCCATACATCATCATGCATACAATAAGTCAAACAGTCGTACAGACATCACATCACAAACAGTATGCAAATACAACTGTCCACGGACCCATGTCCGGGATACAAACATAATACAATACACAATACAGAATATAGTACTGTATCATACATTAGAGTAGTGGGCACATCCTCCTGGAAGAAAGTCCTCCACTAGTCTCGGGTCACATCTGAAAAACGTAAACAACAAGTAGGGGTGAGCGACAAGCTCAGTAGGTGACCCCAACACTCCACATCATGCAGACATACAAGTCTATACTACATGCTCTGTGTACTCGTGCACTGTGTAGTGTGCACAATCATCAGGACTCAGCCTGCAAACAAACATTAGGACCTAGCCTGCCCACACAGGACAGCTTGTCCACGATCCTCAACAGGATCCCAGCTCAGGGCACTCAGCCCTACCACAGCGCTATATGCCCGGACACAGTCGCCACACCGGCCTGCCATCGGCGCATATGCTTGCCACGGCACAACGCAATATGCCCGGCCACAGTCACCACACAGGCCTGCCATCGACGCATATGCCTACCCCGTCAACCACATCGCACCATCGGTGCATCACGGTGAGAACCCAAACAAGTCACGGAGTCTATGACCCAATACCTCACACCAACATACTAACATGAGTATGGCATGTCATTCTCAACATTTCCTTTAAAACTGTAGCCAGTCTTCACAAGTAAATCCTCAATCCTTGATTTATGAAGGAAGTATCCATAGCAGCTATTTTCTTGAAATCAAAAGTCCCGGCATTGGGTTCCCATATCATAAATAAGATAATCTGATTTTTGGGGATTTTTTTGAGATGTCTAACCCCACTTTTCAAAAATTCACCACTACGAACTTCTGGGTTTTTCCGAGATTTTACACTAAATCCCAATTTTCACATTTTGAAAGAATGAGAATTAATTTTTCTAGTATTTTTCTTTGAATCCAAATGGGGGATATTTCGTTATTTACATTGTAACTTAAGTATAATACTTATAATGGTTTACAATGTAAATGTCCAGTGCAGTGCACTGCTGCGGATCACTGCTGCGGAATGGATGCTACGGAAACACTGCTGCGGAGTGATGCTACGGATCACTGCTGCTGATCCGGACTACTGATTCGGACTAACTCCTCCGGACTACTAATCCGGACTAACTCCTCCAAACTACTGATCCGGACTAACTCCTCCGGACTACTATGCTGCTGACTCCATAGCTGCGACTACGGCTGCCGCGACTCACATTCTGCGACTACGAAGGTGCTGACTCCATAGCTACGACTCCACATTGCCGACTACGAAGGCTGCGACTACGAACTTCGACCTTACGGTTCGCCCGTGTCCTGTTCATCATCGTTTTTGGCCTGGTTTTTGTCTGGAATCAACCCAGCAACCCCCCAGGCACTCACAAACACGCGTTTTACTAAACAGAGTACCAAATTACGTACCCAAACTGATATAAATCAGTTCTTAACCACAGATTTTATGCTAAATCATCATATTTAACCCCAAAATTGGGTTTCCCCCAAAATTTAGGGTTCATGCTCAAATTCATAATTCATGATAAATTCACGCATATTCCAAGACAGAATCGAGATAACAGGTTCAAGGACACCTACCTGGAAGATTATTTGCGATCCTCGAGCTCCAATCGCCCCAAAATCGCCAAGTGAAGCTCTTCACCTCCTCTCTTTCTCTCTCTTGCTCAAACACGCACGCACCAAGCAAAATTAAAGGGATAATGCGGTTTCTTAATTATTTATACTGCTGCCAATAATTGGCCTCCCAGCAATAATTGATCTCCTGAACGCAATAATTGACCTCCCGAGGTCACGAACTCCAAATTGAGCCCAATTACTGTCAAAACGCTCGAAATGACGAGCACAACACTAAACAGATATTATTACACCCAAAAGACTGCCCAAATGCAAAGTCAACCAATAAACCCCGAAAAGTCAACAATCGGGTCAAATGGGGCCTCGACTCGGAATCGGGCCCAAGTACAGTCAAAACGCTCACATCGACGACTACACTACCGTCTAGATAGTTGCATTCCCATAGAATGGCTATCTCTCAAAACTACCCAAATACGAATCTTTACATCCTCCCCACCTTAGGACTTTTCGTCCTCGAAAATAAAACACATGCCCAAAGGACATAGCAAAATCCAAGCTCAAGCACCGCACAACTACAAGACACAAACACATGATCATCAACATGATCACCAACCACACAGGTGCAATGCAACTCACAATAAGCCAAAAAGGCTCACACGATACCAGGATGCCAATAATCAACAAGCTACACAATATCTCAAGTAACATATGCAAAACAAATGCATAAAACATAACTCATACCTCAGGGAAGGTCCGCACACTTACTAGCATAGTAAATCACCCTAAACGCTTGAAATGACGAGCATAACACTAAACAGATATTATTACACCCAAAAGACTGCCCAAATGCAAAGTCAACAATCGGGTCAAACGGGGCCCCGACTCGGAATCGGGCCCAAGTACAGTCAAAACGCTCACATCGACGACTACACTACCGTCTAGATAGTTGCATTCCCATAGAATGGCTATCTCTCAAAACTACCCAAATACGAATGTTTACATCCTCCCCACCTTAGGACTTTTCGTCCTCGAAAATAAAACACATGCCCAAAGGACATAGCAAAATCCAAGCTCAAGCACCGCACAACTACAAGACACAAACACATGATCATCAACATGATCACCAACCACACAGGTGCAATGCAACTCATAACAAGCCAAAAAGGCTCACACGATACCAGGATGCTAACAATCAACAAGCTACACAATATCTCAAGTAACATATGTAAAACAAATGCATAAAACATAACTCATACCTCAGGGAAGGTCCGCACACTTACTAGCATAGTAAATCACCATAAAAATTTTCTCTCTCCTCTGTCCTAGAACTACCCCCACGGCATAGTCACTGGTATCACACATAAGCTCAAATGGTTGTTCCTAATTTGGAGTAACTATAACAGTGGCTGTGACCAGCTTGTGCTTAAGGACCTCAAAAGTTTTTAAGTATTCATCATTAAATTCAAAGTTTGTGTCCTTTTCAAATAACACACTTAGGGGTTTAGCTATTTTGGAGAAGTCCTTTATAAATCTTCTATAGAACCCAACATGTCTTAAGAAACTTCTCACTCCTTTGACATTGGTTGGTGGTGGTAGGGTTTCAATAGTAGATATCTTAGCTCTATCCACCTCCAAACCTTTAGCTAACACCTTATGCCCAAGGACTATGTCCTTATTTACCATAAAATGGCATTTCTCCCAATTGAGGACAAGTTCTTTCTCTTCACATCTCTCCAGGATAGTATTTAGGTTTTTTAAACAATGTTGGTAAGAGAAACCAAACACAGAGAAATCATCCATAAATACTTCCATTATCTCCTCTACCAGGCCTTGAAAAATGGCCATCATGCACCTTTGAAAGGTCGCAGGTGCATTACATAGCCCAAATGGCATCCTCCTAAATGCAAGGGTGCCAAAAAGGCAAGTTAACATTGTTTTCTCCTAGTCTTCGGGTTTAATCATGATTTGATTGTACCCAGAATACCCATCTAGGAAGCAGTAATGGCTATACCAGCCAACCTATCAAGCATTTGTTCAATAAAAAGGAAGGGGAAAGTTGTAAAGACTCGTATTTGGGTAGATTTGAGAGATAGTCATTCTATGGGAATGTAACTATCTGGACGGTAGTGTAGTCGTCGATGTGAGCATTTTGACTGTACTTGGGCCAATTTCGAGTCAGGGCCCCATTTGACTCGATTGTTGACTTTTTGGGGTTTATTGGTTAACTTTGCGTTTGGGTGGTCATTTGGGTGTAATAATATCTGTTTAGTGTTGTGCTCGTCCTTCCGAGCATTTTGACTATAGTTTGACTCAATTTGGAGTATGGGGCCTTAGAGGTCAATTTTTGTGTTAGGATGTCAATTATTGACTGGGTCAATGGTTGACTAGGTCAGTTGACTGGTAGAAATATAAATAGCATAAAAAAAGGAAGAAGCTTTCACTTTACGTTTCACGTTTGTGCGTTGAGAGAGAGAGAGCTTGAGAGAGCTTGGAGGCTTTGGCGATTTGGGGCGATTTGGGTTCGTGGAGCTCGAAGATTCACTTCAAGTAGGTGTCCTTGAACTTCTTATCTCTCTCTTGTTTTGGATTTGCACGAATTTATCATGATTTATGAAATTGAGCATGAACCCTAGAATTTGGGGAAAACCAATTTTGGGTTAGATCTAATCGTTTAGGATAAGATTTGTGGTTAAGAACTGTTTTATATCATTGTGGATATATGTTTATGTGATTTTGGGGTTGATTAATTGGGTTTTTCATGAGGGTTGATAAGTCAACCATGAAATTCTGGGTTTAGATCTAGAGTTCTGGAATTTTATACGTGTTTTTGTTGTTTCTGCGCAATTTAGAGGCGTTCTGGACGCATTTTAAGGTAAATATCGCAGTCTGTTACATAGAATGCGTGTTTGTGCGTGTCTGGGGGTTGCTGGGTTGATTCCAGACGAAGAACAGGCAAAAATGACGATGAACAGTACCCTGGACGCGTTACTGGGTCGAACTGACGAAAATCCAAAGTTCTAGGTCGAAGGGTCGAAGATCCAGGGTCGTAGGGTCATAGTTCATAGACCCGTAGTTCGTAGCTCGAAGGTTCGTAGTTCGTAGCCTCGTAGCCTCGTAGTTCGAAGGTCGTAGCCTCGCTTTGAGTCTTTGTAAGGGCGGCGTGCCGACTCCGCAGTCCGAGCCTCACAGTGCTACGAGTCGCGTTCCGAGCTACGAGTCGCGGCTCGTCGCAGCTCTGCGTAACCGGACACCGTACAGATCGGGCTGGACCTATTTACATTGCAACCTATACCCATCTACACATTTAAGTATATTAAGTTACAATGTAAATAACGAAATACCCCTTATTTGGATTCAAAGAAAAATACTAGAAAAATTAATTCCTACTATTTCAAAATGTAAAAATTGGGATTTAGTATAAAATCTCGGAAAAACCCAAAAGTTCGTAGTGGTGAATTTTTGGAAAGTGGAGTTAGACATCTCAGAAAAATCCCCAAAAATCAGATTATCTTAGTTATGATATGGGAAAGTACAGGATTACCTTTGATGTATGATTGTACAGGGTTGCATATTTGAGACAGCACCCGCGGTGTAGTCTCCATTGGTGCTAGTCACCAACCCCTTGACCTATCGGGTGCGGGCAAGGGGAAGTCATGTACCTGGTTCCGGGTTCTATGAAATTCGGGGGCGTGAGAAAAGTGATCCTTCCTAGTGGCCTTATTTAACTTTCTGTAGTCCACACAGACTCTCCACCCCGTTACAGTACGGGATGGAATCAATTCATTCTTTTCATTTCTAATCACTGTCATGCCCCCTTTCTTGGGCACAACATGCATAGGACTAACCCACTCACTGTCAGAGATAGCATAGATGATCCCAACATTTTTCTATTTTAGAACTTCTTTCATTACGGGGTTCAATCTTCATTGTCTTTCAATAGTGGGATGAAAATTATCATTCATGAGGATTTTATGCATGCACAGCCCTGGACTAATGCCCATAATATCTTTAATATTCCACTCAAGGGCCTTTTTATGTTTCCTTAGAATTTCTAGCAATTGTTCACATTCCAAAGTATTTAAATTTGAAGCTACAATTACTGGAAATCTATTTGTAGAGTCTAGAAATTCATACTTCAAGTGTCCAGGCAACTCCTTCAGCTCTAGCTCTGGAGTTATTGGTTCGTCATGATCCTCCTTAGCTTGCTCCAATGTACTTGATTTTTGTTCCTCCTCTTTAGTGATCAAGTCCTTAGTCTCTTGCTACTGGATCTCTGATGTGTGAAGCACTTCATCTGCTTGTTGTTCTATTTGCTCATTCATAAAGTCTTCCACTAAGTCCTCAAAATCTTCGATCTAAAGATAGCTTTCCTCTTTTTGTCCTTGCAAAGGTCATTTTATATAGAAGACTAGGGTATCTTTGTTTATCCTCAAGGTTAACTTACCTTGAGCTACATCTATCAAAGCACACCTTGTCGTCAAGAAAAGTCTTCGTAGGAGTAACTTGTCACGCCCCGGATTTACGACCCGCAGAAACCGGTTAGTGAATCACCATGCCCGCACCCGAAGGGACAAGGGGTTGGTGAGAACACCGAGAAAGGAACCTTAGCACGGGTGCCGTCCCTAAACCATATCACACATATATAGAAATCTCATTCCAAAGCACAGTACAAACACACATTCACACATGTTCTTTCCCCCACGGGGTTACATCATAGTTTTCATAATCCAACAAAATGAATAAACACACACAAGGTCTTCACCTTTGGTGAACCTCCTAGCTCCTGTAAGCACCTAAAATAAACAAAAACAAACATAACAGGAGGGGTGAGCAACAACAGCTCAGTAGGGATCATGTCTCCCCGACCTATCCCAACTCATAAACTAGTGTAAGCATGTGCTCATGTAATGCTACATATACATTACCAACTCAATCATGTACACATGCATTCAAATACATAGAAAGCCTCCCAGGTAATCACAAACATTGCCTCTCAGACACCATGTTGCCCTCCCCAGGCACAGTATTGCCCCTCGGGCACAGCATTGCCTCTCAGGCACAATATTACCTCTCAGGTACAGTAGCCTCTTAGGCTTCAAACAAATCTCACCTCTCAGGCCCTCAACAGTAGCCTCCCAGGCTTAACAAGGTAGCCTCGCAGGCCTACATGACCACTAGGGTTCATATACTCTCTCTGTAACATAGGCCAATCATCACAACTCTATCCTCAAGTCTTGACTCAGAGAGAGGATTTTCGTAGAACTTGTTTTCTTGAAACAAAAAGTCCCGGCATTGGCTCCTCATACCATAACTGAGATAATCTAATTTTTAGGGATTTTTCTGAGAGGTCTAACCCCACTTTCCAAAAAGTCACCACTACGAAAAACTGCATATTTCTGGGATTTTACATTAAATCTCATTTTCCGCATTTTAAAGGAGTGGGAATTTAATTTTTTAGTATTTTTCTTTGAATCCAAATGGGAGGTATTTCACTATTTACATTGTAACTATATTACTTTAATGGTTACAATGTAAATGGGTCCAGGCACCCTGGCAACATACACTGGCAACTACACTGTCTAACTGCTCGAGACACCCTGCTTGAGACACCTTGCTCGAAGCTCTGCTCGACCCTGCTCGACACTCTTGGCTCAAGCAACATGCTCGAGGCTCCTTGCTCGAGGCTCCTGCTTAATGCTCGGCTCGACACTCTGCTCGAAGCTAGCCTCGAGCAGTTCCCAGTCGCGAACCATCGACTGCGTTCTTCTCGATTTCGTCCCAAAACCCAATTATACCCGTTAAATCTCCATTTTTAAGCACTAATTCATCCCACAAATGGCTTTCTAACTCATCATAGCCATCTTAGGCTACCAAAACCACATTAATTCATACCAAAACAACATAAATCGAGTTTCTCAAACTCTAAGGTTCATACTTCCAATTCCACGAATTGGGAGTTAATTCACATGTTTTAGCTGCTCTAGCAAGCATAATCAACGACATAGGAGGGAGAAGAACGAATTCCTACCTCGACTTTGGTCGATTTGAGCTCCAGATCATCCAATTCACTTTTCCCCCTTCTCTTTCTCTCTCTAGAAAGGCACGCACGTATGAAAATTAGGGATTTGAGTTCTTCACTACCCTATTTATACTTTCCCACATTTAATTTCTTAAAATATCAAAATTACCCTCACAGGGTCCAGACTCCAAATCAAGCCCAATTACTGTCAAAACGCTCTGTTTGATAAGTACATCACTGTTGTAATGACCCGTGTTTTGGGATGTGTTGAGTTAGTCACAGTTTTGCCTTCGAGTAGTTTTTCTAGATTTTGACCTAGTGAATGGGCTCAAATGAATTCATGTGCAAAAGGAAAGATGCTTAGAATGATGTCCTCTATCTACCACAGAAGTTTCAGGCCAAACAGACGTGTATGTGAGGTGCACGTGAAATGGGTCCAATTCATGTGCAAGTGTGGTTGTATTCTAAATGATGCAAGGAGGCTAGGGGTGAAGTTTTAGAGCATTTGGAGTGCATATGGAGTTGCACGTGAATTGGGGAATTCACGTTCAAATTGGTGTGCAGCCATATTTTTGCATGGTTCCCTTGGTTTTGACATTCTAATGAACTTTCTCCAAAGGGCCATGTTGAAATTCTGTGTATTTTGGCCTATATAGGTGCGGAAAGGTGCTAACTTGTGTGATCAAAACTACGTCGTTTTGATGCTGGGATTCACTTAATCAAAACTACGTCGTTTTGATGTTGTGTTGTCTATATAAGGAGGAGAAGCCCCTCTGTTTTAGGTTTAGGGTATGTTGCTCCACCAGCCGTCGGAGAGAGAGAGAGAGAGAGAGAGAGAGAGAGAGAGAGAGAGAGAGAGAGAGGGAAGGAGAGCTCCTGGTTGCTGCCGGGCGTCTTGCGTGGGTGGTCAGAGTCTCGTGGGTGGACGGCGTTCGGCGTGGGATCAAACTATTGCTATGTTGTTGCGTCTTACTTGAGGTAGGGGTTCTGTTCTTCCTAAACCCTCATATGTCCTAGGGTTCTAGGGCAGATTATGGGTTATATCTATATATATATATATATTTATTTTTGTAATCCATATAGGTGTGATCTCCTATTATGGATGTTGGCCTTCAATGGCGATTTTGGTGTTTCGGTGTTTGTGTGATGCATGAAAAGTGTTCGATAAAATGCCTGTATGACATGCCCTGCCACATGTTTGAGAAAATGCCTGTGTACTGGGTTTATGAGCTTGTGAATTTATGTACACCAACTGTTTGGTTTCATACCTGTGAGGCTTTGCATGCTAAGTGTTTGGTGTTATGTCTGTGTGACTAAGTGTGGCTATGTGTCTTGTGTTCTTGGAACCCGGTGGTCGTGGAAGCCTGGGACTGTTCTTGGAACCCGGTGGTTGTGGGAAGCCTGGGATCGTTCTTGAAACCCGATGGGTCGTGGAAGCCCTGGACTGTCCTTGGAAACCCGGTGGTTGTGGAAGCCCGGGAGTGTTGATGTACCAGCCCGTGTATGATTGTGTTTCTTTGTTATAGCTTGTAATTATATCTGGTGGAATAATTGTATCACGACATAGCACTTGTACACAAGGCATGTAGATATTAGGTGCATGGGATGGGTTGGGGAGACATGATCCCTACTGAGCTGTGGTTGCTCACCCCTCCTACCATGTTGTTTTCTTTACAGGAACCTACAAGCGTTAGGTGGGAACACCAAGGTGGAAGACCTTATTTACTTTACTGTCTACCATTTATGTCATTTTTATTGGAATTGATGTAACCCCAGTGGGGATGGGATTGGAAAGGATTTCGTTGTAATAAATTGGTTTGGATTATTTTTATGAACATTACTTTCTTGAATGTGTTGTGGATGTTTAAAATGTAATATTCTTGGTTTGTATCCTAACCCCTTTGCCCTCCGCGTGGGTAAAAGGGGAGTCACGTGCCGGTTTCCTCGGGTTGGAAATCCGGGGCGTGACAATATGGTATCAGAGCATGGTCTAGTTGGCCTAGGGTAGTGGGCGGACTTGGTTATCTTGGGTCCTTTGGAGGAGCCTGGAGGGACGTGCCTGATCAACACGGTCCTCTTGGAGCCTCCAAGGTGTACTTGGGGTAGTCCAGTCTTGTGGTAGGATTTGCATGCATTGGCATTAGGGCACTAGTTGCATTGGTTGTTATATGTGAAGGTGTGGATACCTGTGAAAATTTTAATTGTGATAAAAGAAAAATATGAATAATGTGATAAGGTGTGAATCGTGCAACTCGATTTTATTTGAAGTACCTTGAGCATGACTACAAGGAAAGGTCCTTGTTTAATTGAACTGTGTGCTTGTGGAATGGCTGCTTGTGCAATGTGGTTTAATGAGAACTGAAATGTGTGCAGTGTGTGTAATTGCATGGATAAAAGGTTTGAACATGATAAAGTTTCAATTGTGCAACTCTGAAATTTTGTGATGATTTGAGCATGGAAACATGGAAAAGAATTTGTGGTATTGCAACTGAGTGCTTGTGAACTTGAAGCTTGTGAAATGTGAACGAACGGAAGATAAAATAAAATAAAATAAAATATAATAAGGTTGGTGTTCTGTGAATGATTGAGTATGTGCCTTTGTATGGTATTGTGTGGAGGAAGCGATGTTGTGTTCAAAACGATGAGATATCCACTTAAGTATAAATTATATGTGCAATATAAAGGTGTGAACTTGTATAGTCTGTGATGGGCATCCATGAATTTGTGTGGTGATAATGCATGTTTTGAGGTTAGTTATAGCTCAGCATGCTTAGTCGGTAATGGTATTGAGATTGTTGAGTGATAACCTGGAGCGCTGCCTTTTTGTGGAGCCAATGTCTCCGAAAATTGTGACCTGTACGACTATTGAGGTACCAGAGAAGCCTGCCCCTCAGGCTGGGCAAATGGGTGAGCTACAGGATGTAAGTAATGATCCAAAGGTTGGCATCTTAAGCCTGGTAATTCAAGAGTTGAAGGATGAAATTCGACAACTGATTAAGAGCGAGGTACACCGAGAGCTATCAACCCACATCATCGGGAGGAGCTTGGGTGAAGATTAATTGAAGCATAGTTGTCCTGATCAGCAGAAAGGGGCTCAAGAGGTAGAGACCAGTTTCCCAAAGGGGTTGTTCTTGCAGTGGACAACCGGGACGTTGGAAAAGAGTATGGCAGGAAGAAGTACTAGTGTCGCATCTGTGAAAAAGTAGGACATCTCCAGACAGTCTGTTTTGGTAAAGCAAGGCATGGTGCTAGAGGACTGGCTCAGCGAGCTAGGGATAAAGCAAAAAAAAAAAATTTCAAACCTTGTTTGGGGGCCAAAGACTACCAAGTGAGGCTAGGAGGAGAGCATGGCAGAACTTTCCTTAGTCAAGGGTATGATTTTGATTCTCGCGTGTTAAGATTTCTGTTTAGTGGTGGTATCATATTCCTTTAATGATAGTGATCGGTTGGGTCTCGTGCTGGATTAGGTGAGGATGGGTGAACCTTTGACCCATGTGGTGGCACTATGTTATGTGCTATTGTGTACAATGTGCGGTGTATGACCCACTTGGGTGTTGTGGCTCGTCGTGTGGCAAATGGGTAGCTTGAGTTTGTTTTCCTCGTATGTCATTTCTTTTCGAGGACGAAAAGTCTTAAGGGGGAGAGGATGTAATGACCCGTGTTTTGGGATGTGTTGAGTTAGTCACAGTTTTGCCTTCTGAGTAGTTTTTCTAGATTTTGACCTAGTGAATGGGCTCAAATGAATTCACGTGCAAAAGGAAAGATGCTTAGAATGAGGTCCTCTATCTACCACCCACGAGACTCTGACCACAGCTCAGTAGGGATCAGCAACATAAATGGTTTGTAAAAATCCACAACACATTCAAGAAAGTAATGTTCATAAAAATAATCCAAACCAGTTTATTACAACGAAATCCTTTCCAATTCCAACCCCACTGGGGTTACATCAATTCCAATAAAAATAACATAAATGGTAGACAGTAAAGTAAATAAGGTCTTCCACCTTGGTGTTCCCACCTAACGCCTGTAGGTTCCTGTAAAGAAAACAACATGGTAGGAGGGGTGAGCAACCACAGCTCAGTAGGGATCATGTCTCCCCAACCCATCCCATGCACCTAATATCTACATGCCTTGTGTACAAGTGCTATGTGGTGATACAATTATTCCACCAGATATAATTACAGGCTATAACAGCAAACACAATCATATACGGGCTGATACATCAACACTCCCGGGCTTCCACAGCCACCGGGTTTCCAAGGACAGTCCCGGGCTTCCACAGCCACCGGGTTTCAAGAACAGTCCCGGGCTTCCACAGCCACCGGGTTCCAAGAACACAGCACACATAGCCACACTTAGTCACACAGACATAACACCAAACACTTAGCATGCAAAGCTTCACAGGTATGAAACCAAACAGTTGGTGTACATAAATTCACAGGCTCATAAACCCAGTCACACAGGCATTTTCTCAAACATGTGGCAGGCATGTCATACAGGCATTTTATCGAACACTTTTCATGTATCACACAAACACCAAAAACACCAAAATCGCCATTGAAGGCCAACATCCATATAGGAGATCACACCTATATGGATTACATATATATATACAACAGATATAACCCATAATCTGCCCTAGAACCCTAGGACTGAGGAGGGTTTAGGAAGAACAGAACCCCTACCTCAAGTAAGACGCAACAACACAGCAATAGTCTGATCCCACGCCGAACGCCGTCCACCCACGAGACTCTGACCACCCACGCAAGACGCCCGGCAGCAACCAGGAGCTCTCCTTCCCTCTCTCTCTCTCTCTCTCTCTCTCTCTCTGCGACGGCTGGTGGAGCAACAAACCCTAAACCTAAAACAGAGGGGCTTCTCCTCCTTATATAGACAACACAACATCAAAACGACGTAGTTTTGATTAAGTGAATCCCAGCATCAAAACGACGTAGTTTTGATCACACAAGTTAGCACCTTTCCGCACCCATATAGGCCAAAATACTCAGAATTTCAACATGGTCCTTTGGAGAAAGTTCATTAGAATGTCAAAACCAAGGGAACCATGCAAAAATATGGCTGCACGCCAATTTGAACGTGAATTCCCCAATTCACGTGCAACTCCATATGCACTCCAAATGCTCTAAAACTTCACCCCTAGCCTCCTTGCATCATTTAGAATACAACCACACTTGCATGTGAATTGGACCCATTTCACGTGCACCTCACATACACGTCTGTTTGGCCTGAAACTTCTGTGGTAGATAGAGGACATCATTCTAAGCATCTTTCCTTTTGCACGTGAATTCATTTGAGCCCATTCACTAGGTCAAAATCTAGAAAAACTACTCATAAGGCAAAACTGTGACTAACTCAACACATCCCAAAACACGGGTCATTACATCCTCTCCCCCTTAAGACTTTTCGTCCTCGAAAAGAAATGACATACGAGGAAAACAAACTCAAGCTACCCATTTGCCACACGACGAGCCACAACACCCAAGTGGGTTATACACCGCACATTGTACACAATAGCACATAACATAGTGTCACCACAGTCCATAACCACATGCATCACAATCTATGGAAACACATCCACATGTCACAAATACCCATCACAAGCACATTTCATTAACACATTCAATATAAATAAAAGTCAAAAGTCGAAAGGAAATACAAATACACCAGCCGACAGCCACCCCTCCACCCTTAAGATTGTTCGTCCTCGAACAACTCTGGGTGCTGCTCACGCATCACGGACTCACGTTCCCATGTCTTCTTCGCAGGACGTGCCATCCTCGAAAAGACAACACACCTTCCATAACGCACAAGCTGATGCACCTTGCCCACAACCATCCACATACTTGCGACTGAAGATATCACACAAAAACACACATAACACATGTCGCATGTAATTACATGGCACGACGGTCACAGATTAACTCACAGCACAAACACTACTGCACATTTAACGTTCCACTGCCCATTCGCCAACACCATCAGCCTACGCGCGTCACAATAGAACCAACACTCCCCAATTAAAGGTACCCCAACAGTAACCCGCCACCAAGATTGGATACAACGGACACCAACAATTTACCATGCAGCCACACCCCAGATGTAGACCTCACCCTTACAGCAAGCACCAAGAGGTCACAATGAAATACAAACAAACGGGATAAGAGCATGATGTAAACCACAATCGCAGTCCTACATAGGGATGTCACCACAAAGACACTAGCTTCACAGTGAGTCCCCTCATGCTAACGAGAACAGGCTTAGGGATCCGAAGAATACATCCGCTAGCAAGCCACATTAAAACCCAACCAACACCAATGATGGCTCTCCACAGCTTACAATCCAGGACACAACTATACTAGGATGAAGTTTCCATTCGATTCAGACCAACATGACGCCCAATGGAGTCCAGGGGATGACAAATTCGATGCAGGACACAACAACGGCAAGACCAAAAACTACTATCGGGCTAACACCAGTCACCAACGTTGAGAATCTACTAAAGAATCCCATGAACCAGAATGCCACACAAATAACACCTCTCTGACAGCAAAAAAAAACGCACACGAAAGACTTTCAAGAAGAACCTATGTAGCATGAAGACCCCATAATAGCCGCAGGACACAAATCCCCCCCCAAAGGAGTAACACCTTACAAGCAAAAACTCACATCTGACTCCATGCTGTGAATCACAACTCATCAATACTTTCACACTTTAACTTAGCATGCCATAACATGTGATAAGGAATAACATCAACATTACACATAACACCCCTCTTCATCCCACACCACACATAATATGCACATGCATCACCTCTTACTCCTCTGCATATGAATGCCACGAGACCCACACATAAGAACTTTGCTATACCCCTTTAGCACATATGTAACACACACAAGAAAACAAGGCAACCACAACACACGAAATAAACTACTGCGTAAAACACATGTAAGAGAGGACATACTAGCCCCCACCTCCTCACCTCTTTTAAGCCTATTACCCACAGGACATGGATTAACGGAATGGTTCTACCACCAGGAGTACATCCTTAACCCCTCGGAAGATGTCTCCCAATTATGAGGAAAAACCCAAACAAGGCCTGCCCAATCTCACTCGCTTGCGCTTGCACCGATTGGGTTCACTGGGCACGATCCTATAAACTTACTCATAACCTAGTTCTAGAACTCATCACATTTGTATACACATGCAAACCCATTTCACCACATATCCTATGAACATTACCCAAGGTCTTTCACACACCACCAGCATGACACGTGGTCAATATTTGGCCACCTAAGAATTTGCAGCCATCTCCACAGGACACCCATAAGAACCTTACAACCACATACCACTCTCGCCAATCAATTTAAATCTCAATGACTCAAGGAGTGGGTTATACTAGTGGCAATTTCTTCCCTCAACCGTGACACTTGGAAGGGTTACCAAAAGAACATCCTTCTTAGGTAGCACATCTACGGAAACCTCTACTCACATGAAAACACATTTCTATTACTCAAGGTTGCCACAGCCAGGTCACACACTACCTAGACGTAATCTCACCTACGCCGAGTATTAGGGGTAACACAAGAACATCTATTACTTTCCTCACACACGGGCGCCCAAAATTAACTACCACACAAAGATACAATTAACACTTTAGACCACACTAAAACCACCAACTCTTTCCAACAATTGTTTATAACCATTAGTAATTTATTAGTCTTCAGGTGTCATATATATATATATATATTTTATTTTACTCATTTATTCTCTAGTAGGTCCCCAACTACGTCCATCCAAAATGGTAACTCAAACGACCTTCTAAGCCTCACCTAACGTAAAACAGTGGCTCAAGAGCCCACCCAACGAAAATACCCTCTATCACAATTGTCTTAATTAAATTGCTAGAAACTCAGCAATCAAAGGTTCACCCATCCTCACCTAATCCAGCACGAGACCCAACCGATCACTATCATTAAAGGAATATGATACCACCACTAAAAGAAATCTTAACACGCGAGAATCAAAATCATACCCTTGACTAAGGAAAGTTCGCCATGCTCTCCTCCTAGCCTCACTTGGTAGTCTTTGGCCCCCAAACAAGGTTTGAAATTATTTTTTTTTGCTTTATCCCTAGCTCGCCGAGCAGTCCTCTAGCACCATGCCTTGCTTTACCAAAACAGATGTCTTGGAGATGTCCTACTTTTTCACGAGATGCGACACTAGTACTTCTTCCTGCCATACTCTTTTCCAACGTCCCGGTTGTCCACCTGCAAGAACAACCCCTTTGGGAAACCGGTCTCTACCTCTTGAGCCCCTTTCTGCCGATCAGGACAACTATGCTTCAATTAATCTTCACCCAAGCTCCTCCCGATGATGTGGGTTGATAGCTCTCGGTGTACCTCGCTCTTAATCGGTTGTCGAATTTCATCCTTAACTCTTGAATTACCAGGCTTAAGATGCCAACCTTTGGATCATTACTTACATCCTGTAGCTCACCCATTTGCCCGACTGAGGGGCAGGCTTCTCCTGGTACCTCAATAGTCGTACAGTCACAATTTTCGGAGACATTGGCTCCACAAAAAGGCAGCGCTCCAGGTTATCACTCAACAATCTCAATACCATTACCGACTAAGCATGCCGAGCTATAACTAACCTCAAAACATGCATTATCACCACACAAATTCATGGATGCCCATCACAGACTATACAAGTTCACACCTTTATATTGCACATATAATTTATACTTAAGTGGATATCTCATCGTTTTGAACACAACATCGCTTCCTCCACACAATACCATACAAAGGCACATACTCAATCATTCAAGAACACCAACCTTATTATATTTTCTTTTATTTTATTTTATCTTCCGTTCGTTCACATTTCACAAGCTTCAAGTTCACAAGCACTCGGTTGCAATACCACAAATTCTTTTCTATGTTTCCATGCTCAAATCATCACAAAATTTCGAGTTGCACAATTGAAACTTTATCATGTTCAAACCTTTTATCCATGCAATTACACACATTGCACACATTTCAGGTTCTCATTAAACCACATTGCACAAGCAGCCATTCCACAAGCACACAGTTCAATTAAACAAGGACCTTTCCTTGTAGTCATGCTCAAGGTACTTCAAATAAAATCAGAGTTGCACAGTTCACACCTTATCACATTATTCATATTTTTCTTTTATCACAATTAAAATTTTCACAGGTATCCACACCTTCACATATAACAACCAATGCAACTAGTGCCCTAATGCCAATGCATGCAAATCCTACCACAAACCGGACTACCCCAAGTACACCTTGGAGGCTCCAAGAGGACCGTGTTGATCAGGCACGTCCCTCCAGGCTCCTCCAAAGGACCCAAGATAACCAAGTCCGCCCACTACCCTAGGCCAACTAGACCATGCTCTGATACCATATTGTCACGCCCCGGATTTCCAACCCGAGGAAACCGGCACGTGACTCCCCTTTTACCCACGCGGAGGGCAAAGGGGTTAGGATACAAACCAAGAATATTACATTTTAAACATCCACAACACATTCAAGAAAGTAATGTTCATAAAAATAATCCAAACCAGTTTATTACAACGAAATCCTTTCCAATCCCATCCCCACTGGGGTTACATCAATTCCAATAAAAATAACATAAATGGTAGACAGTAAAGTAAATAAGGTCTTCCACCTTGGTGTTCCCACCTAACGCTTGTAGGTTCCTGTAAAGAAAACAACATGGTAGGAGGGGTGAGCAACCACAGCTCAGTAGGGATCATGTCTCCCCAACCCATCCCATGCACCTAATATCTACATGCCTTGTGTACAAGTCTTTGTGTCGTGATACAATTATTCCACCAGATATAATTACAGGCTATAACAAGCAAACACAATCATACACGGGCTGGTACATCAACACTCCCGACCCTCACCACCGGGCTTCCAAGACAGTCCGGCCACCGGGTTTCAAGAAACGTCCCAGGCTTCCACGACCACCGGGTTCCAAGAACGATCCCGGGCTTCCACGACCACCGGGTTCCAAGAACACAGCACACATAGCCACACTTAGTCACACAGACATAACACCAAACACTTAGCATGCAAAGCCTCACAGGTATGAAACCAAACAGTTGGTGTACATAAATTCACAGGCTCATAAACCCAATCACACAGGCATTTTCTCAAACATGTGGCAGGCATGTCATACAGGCATTTTATCGAACACTTTTCATGTATCACACAAACACCAAAAACACCAAAATCGCCATTGAAGGCCAATATCCATATAGGAGATCACACCTATATGGATTACATATATATATATATAATGAGATATAACCCATAATCGCCCTAGAACCCTAGGACCGAGGAGGGTTTAGGAAGAACAGAACCCCTACCTCAAGTAAGACGCAACAACACAAGCAATAGTCTGATCCCACGCCGAACGCCGTCCACCCACGAGACTCTGACCACCCACGCAAGACGCCCGGCAGCAACCAGGAGCTCTCCTTCCCTCTCTCTCTCTCTCTCTCTCTCTCTCTCTCTCTCTCTGCGACGGCTGGTGGAGCAACAAACCCTAAACCTAAAACAGAGGGGCTTCTCCTCCTTATATAGACAACAAAACATCAAAATGACGTAGTTTTGATTAAGTGAATCCCAGGCATCAAAACGACGTAGTTTTGATCACACAAGTTAGCACCTTTCCGCACCCATATAGGCCAAAATACTCGGAATTTCAACATGGTCCTTTGGAGAAAGTTCATTAGAATGTCAAAACCAAGGGAACCATGCAAAAATATGGCTGCACGCCAATTTGAACGTGAATTCCCCAATTCACGTGCAACTCCATATGCACTCCAAATGCTCTAAAACTTCACCCCTAGCCTCCTTGCATCATTTAGAATACAACCACACTTGCACGTGAATTGGACCCATTTCACGTGCACCTCCACATACACGTCTGTTTGGCCTGAAACTTCTGTGGTAGATAGAGGACATCATTCTAAGCATCTTTCCTTTTGCACGTGAATTCATTTGAGCCCATTCACTAGGTCAAAATCTAGAAAAACTACTCATAAGGCAAAACTGTGACTAACTCAACACATCCCAAAACACGGGTCATTACATCCTCTCCCCCTTAAGACTTTTCGTCCTCGAAAAGAAATGACATACGAGGAAAACAAACTCAAGCTACCCATTTGCCACACGACGAGCCACAACACCCAAGTGGGTCATACACCGCACATTGTACACAAAAGACATAACATAGTGCCACCACAGTCCATAACCACATGCATCACAATCTATGGAAACACATCCACATGTCACAAATACCCATCACAAGCACATTTCATTAACACATTCAATATAAATAAAAGTCAAAAGTCGAAAGGAAATACAAATACACCAGCCGACAGCCACCCCTCCACCCTTAAGATTGTTCGTCCTCGAACAACTCTGGGTGTTGCTCACGCATCACGGACTCACGTTCCGATGTCTGAGTTAGTCAGTTTTTGCCTTCTGAGTTAGTGAGTTTTGCCTTCTGAGTGGATTATTTTTATGAACATTAGTTTCTTGAATGTGTTGTGGATGTTTAAAATGTAATATTCTTGGTTTGTATCCTAACCCCTTTGCCCTCCGCGTGGGTAAAAGGGGAGTCACGTGCCGGTTTCCTCGGGTTGGAAATCCGGGCCGTGACAACTGTACCTGAGGTTTGTTTTTCCAAATAAGACCTCGAACATAAAGTCACCCGATCACACCACAAAAATCCCAAAATTAGCCTTTCAGGGCTCCGACTCCAAATTGGGCCCACTCACAGTCAAAACTTTCTATTCGACGCATACGTCGTCGTACTGATATTCACATCCCTCAATGTGCACTCCATCACATGGTTAACTGCCAGAACCCCAAACACGGGTCATTACATAACTGAACTCCCGTGGCTTCTTCCATCTCTAATACCACAAAATCAGCTAGAAAAATAATTAGCCCACCTTCACCAACATGTCCTCTATGATTCCTTCGGGCCTTCCAGGGGACCGGTCAGTGAACTATAGTGAGATAGAAGTGGGCTTCATACCTGTTAGCCTAAGTTGCTTGTAGAGGGAGAAGGAGATTAAATTAATGCTGGCTCCCAAATTACATAGGGCCTGTTGTTGTGGTGCATCTCCTATTACACACGGAAGAATGAAACTACTCGAATCTTTATGCTTTGTGGGTAACTTCCTCTGAACCTCGTTGCTGACCTTATTAGTTACAGCAACAATCTCGTGGTCTCTATACTTCCTCTTCTTCATCATGAAGTCTTTCAGAACCTTCTTACATCTGGGCATCTATTCAAGGGCTTCAATGAAAAGAATATTAATTTTCAGCTTCTTGAATATCTTCAAGAAGCTTTCATTTTCTTCTTCAACCCTTTGATTCGTCATCCACTAAGGAAATGGCATCGTAGGCCTCACCTCTTTTGGTCTTTGTTTTTCAGCTGGTTGAATCTTAGTTGGTTGGTGTTCTTAGTTAACTCCCAACTATTTCTCTTCCTTATCTTTTATTCCCTGATTTTCAGCTGCTAAGGGTTTGGGTGATGCTTCTTGTATAGCCTTCTTCTTAGGCTTATCAGTTTCCTTTAATGTCTTACTACTTCTCAAAGTGATAGTCTTGCAGCTTTCCTTAGGATTAAATTCAGTGTCACTGGGGAAGGATTTGGAGGAGACTTCTTGATTGGCATTTTGTGCCACACTCACTAATAACTTCTTAATGTTTTTAATAAAGCTCTCCATACTTCCTACCCTTTCCTTCAAATCTCTTACCTCTCTTCTGGTCGTCTCATCCTCAGTATGATAATTTCTTTCTCTCTGTTACTAAGGATGGGGCTGCTGTTGCTGCTCAAAACCTGGAGGTGGTTGCAAATAATTATCGGTAGCATATGGATTCTGTTTCATCCCTGGAGGCACATATTTATACTGATTCGAAGCTTACCTCCTCTATTCTGGCTCTAGTTAAAGGCATTTTTCTGGTAGCCTTGGTTGGGATGTTGATGATAGCATTGACCCTGGTTCTATTAATAGAAGGGTTGCTTCTGATACATACTCTTTCCTCCAACAAAATTTGCTTCTTCAGCTCCACTCTATCCTTGATCAACTGCTGGTGGAGCTTGTTGTGGTCCTCCAACTTTAAGAGTCAATACTTCCATGCTTTTCGCTAGAGCTCGGATCTGCTCTTGCATGTCATTGGAAGAATTATCAACTGAAGCTATCTTCTCCTTTGGCCTTGAAGTCCGCACATTAGACCACTGCCAATTAGCCAAGGACAGTCTCTCTAAGAGTTCAGCTGCTACATCAGGTTCCAAATTCATTAAACATCCTCCCGCAGCTGCATTCACCTTGTCTTGTGAGTGAGACTGCAGACCTGCGTAGAAGGATTCGATTTGAATCCATTGGGGTCTTCCATGGTCAAGGCATCTTCTTATCAAGTCTTTAAATCTCTCCCATGCCTCATGGAGAGTTTCCATCTCGTCTTGCTTGAATCGGATGATTTCCCCTCTAAGCTGAATCACCTTGGAAGGAGGGAAATACTTAGACATGAATTTAGTCTGCATCTCCTCCCAAAAGTTTATAGAACCCGCCGGTAGGCTATTGAACCATCCAAGAGCTCTATCCCTTAAGGAAAAGGGAAAGAGTCTTAACTTTATTACTTCCTCTGACACATTATTGAGCTTTATTGTGTCACACATCTGAAAGTACCTCATCAAGTGCCGATGTGGGTCATCCACTGCTGTTCCTCCAAATGCATTGTTGCTCACCATGTTGATTAATGCCAGTTTCATCTCAAAACTATTTGCTTGGACTCTTGCTTGCCTAATCCCAGAGTAGTGATCTGACATAGTCGGCCTTGCATAGTCCAAGAAGGTCCTGAGCCAAAATCTGTTACCCCCATCTTCCGGATATTGGTCATTATAATTGGCCCCTCTTTTTTGTACACTACTATCAGGTCTTGTATCCTTCATAATGTCAAGAACTATATCCTTTAAACCCTGTAGTGCCTTGTCATCACCGGATTTCGTTTGGGAGGGAAACCGCTTTTGGGGTGCGGCTCCCCCCAACCTCCATCTAAATGGTGAAAAATACGGAGTCGCCACCAACCGTTTTTGGGGTGTGATTGGTCACCTAAACAAAAAATTAATTTATGCCACTTGGGGATGGGCTCGGGAGTTGATTACGCATGAGGAAGGACTAGCACCCCCACGACGCCCTTTTGGTACCTATCTTAGATTTTGGAGGCTTCTAACTTGTTTTGATTTTTAACCTAAAATTAATTGGTTTAAAGGTGAAATTTACATTTGTCTTAAAAGTCTACTCTTTTTATTTTCCTAAGTTATTTGTTGAAGTAAAATTAAATTCGAATTATCCTAAACATCTAAAAAGGGTCCTAGTATTTTGTTCAAAGTTAAATTTAAATTATCTAAAAGCATAAAGAAAGAACCAAAGTTGAATTACTCCTAAGTCCTACGTTTGACATTTTAAACTCAATGGTTATGATGCTAAAAAGAACTCAAGTACTAAAAGTTGAAAAACAAAGTTCTCGAAAGGTTTTGTTTTTTTTGTTCGGAAACCCCCTTTTTTTGGGAAACCTTTTCTGTTTGTTTATTATTATTATTATTTTGTTTGAAAAACATTTTTTTGTTTTTGGAAAGCATTTTTTGTTTGGAATTTTTTTTTCTTTTCTAGAAAACATTTAAAAAAAATCTAAAAAATGGTTTTTTGTTGTTTGTTTGGATAATAAATTTTTATTGTTTTTTTTTGTCTTTCGGAAAACTTCTTTCTTTTTTTTTTTGGAAAATGGTTTTTTTTATTAAAAAAAACAATACAAATTAAAAGCAAATAAACAAAAGTGTATTGTGTGTGATTGTATGCCATCCACAAAATAAACTCACTCTTTTTTTTTTTTTTTTTTGCTCTTTCTTTTTCTTTTTTTTTTTTTTTTTTGTATTTCGCTTCTCTTTTTTTTTACTATACTTATTTACAAATTACAAGCTACAAACTAGACCCATACTTACAAGGCCCAAACTAACAGAATTCCTATGAGCCCAAAACCAACACCCCCTGCAGCCCACTATGCAAAACTAGAGCAAAACATGTTAACTCAAACACAATCTTTAAATTAACCAAGTTGGAAATAAAATGGATACAGACGCAGGAAGAAACGGCCTCCATGAACTCATCCAGCCCACGTCAAACAAATAACAAGAAAACATAAGGGCAACATAAGTAAGAGGGAACAAAAGAAAGAAAAGAAAAAAAACCTCAGCAACCATAAAACAAAGACCAAAGATGCAGGAATAGACCCATGCAGACAAGGAGCAATATCACAAACATAAGAAGGAAGAATCAATGATTAATAAGATAGCATATGAACTGTTGAATCACAGAGAAAACAAAGTTAAGAGTAAGTCTTTTTCAAAATCAAACGACCTTTGAAAACAATCAGACCCAGGTTGGAACCAATCTTTATGGCAAAGCCAAAACTGCTATCACATAGCCAACCCAAAAAAACAATCCAAAACAACTCATCGTTTTGAGAAATACGACTCACGCTTTTACACGTTTAGCACCAGAGCACTCACACGTTTGGGGAAGCATTCATGCATATTTGGAACCAAAAGAACACAACTCATGTCACACATTATGATAGAGCACGCAAGTGGAGAACCAAACAGACATGCAAATGGGACATTATTCGCATTCATATAAGACACGCATTCACCATCTCGAGAGAACTCACAAACCTGAAAAAAAAAAAAGCGAGATTGCAAACGCACACAAGAAAAAAAAAAAATAAACAAGGACAACACAGAAAATATTATCAGTTAGGCCAACACACAAAATATAGATTCTAATTAGCCTTCATACAGACATACAAATACACGGTTCAACAATCCCAGACGAAAAGTGCCATTGAAAAACATCACAGAGAACATTACCGAAATTCTTCCTTGTCTATGCGATAGCTTTCTCTTGCGTACGAACCGGGTGCTCTCTCCTGATGAGCCAGTCTACGTGCGCTTCAACCCTCAAAGGATAAACTTAGCGGACCGTGGATAGAGAAGCTAAGTGCTGCAATGGGTTGAGAGGCGCAAGAAACCTGACCCCGTGACAAGTGGTATCAGAGCCGAACCGGCCCATATCCCGAAGACTCGCCGAGCACTCTCGCGAGTAGCGTGATCCCAAGGTGGGAGCTCACAGAGGTGAGTCGACCAATAGTGTCTTGCATGCCTTGCATCCATAGAGTTGGAGTATCCTAGAGTGTGATACAGAGTTGGGCAAGGGAGTACGAAGGAGCGCGTCGGAGCAATCTTGGAAGCCTCCTATCCTTTGGACATTGGGCGAGTGGGCGAGCATCTTGGTAAAGGTGTTGCAACCTGCGGGGTAGCGATGTCCAAGCTGTTGACATTGGGCAAGTGGGAGGGTGTCGAGGTAATGATGCCATCGCCTGTGGGGAAGCGATGTCGACAAACGCAACGAGGACGTTGCGAGGATTGGGTGGAGGAGAATGTCACGACCCGAGCAGCGTGGTGTTGGTAGGATGTTTCTTAGTGGCACGATTCAAGAATGTATTCGTGCTACGTAAAAGAGAGGGGTTGGTTGAAAGCGTAGATGGTGCGCAGCGGAAGGTTCCAGGCAGTTCGTGGAGGAAAACGGATGGAACCCCTTCGGAGTTCAGACGTGCCGACCCGGTTGAATGCGGGGAGCACGCCGTTAGTCGAGGACTTGACGTTGAAGAAGGGATTTGGCCATCCTTACACAAATTGGTTGGGAACTGGAGCCATTCTCCTGATGAGCCCAGTGGCAGGGCGAAACCAGTCTACGTGCGCTTCAACCCTCAAAGGCTAAACTTAGCGGACCGTGGATAGAAAAGCTAAGTGCCGCAATGGGTTGAGAGGCGCAGGAAACCTGACCCCGTGACAAGTGGTATCAGAGCCGAACCAGCCCGTATCCTGAAGACTCGCCGAGCACTCTCGCGAGTAGCGTGATCCCAAGGTGGGAGCTCACAGAGGTGAGTCTACCGATAGTGTCTTGCACGCCTTGCGTCCATAGAGTTGGAGTATCCTAGAGTGTGATACAGAGTTGGGCAAGGGAGTACGATGGAGCGCGTCGGAGCGATCTTAGAAGCCTCCTATCCTTTGGACATTGGGCGAGTGGGCGAGCATCTTGGTAAAGGTGTTGCAACCTGCGGGGAAGCGATGTCCAAGCTATTGACATTGGGCGAGTGGGAGGGTGTCGAGGTAACGATGCCATCACCTGTGGGGAAGCGATCTCGACAAGCGCAATGAGGACGTTGCGTGGACTGGGTGGAGGAGAATGTCACGACCCGAGCAGTGTGGTGCTGGCGGGACGTTTCTTAGTGGCACAATTCAGGAATGTATTCGTGCTACGTAAAAGAGAGTGGTTGGTTAAAAGTGTAGATGGTGCGCAGTGGAAGGTTCCAGGCAGTACGTGGAGGAAAACGAATGGAACCCCTTCGGAGTTCAGACATGCCGACCCAATTGAATGCGGGAAGCACGCCGCTAGTCGAGGACTTGACGTTGAAGAAGGGATTTGGCCATCCTTACACAAACTGGTCAGGAACTGGAGCCGTTCTCCTAATGAGCCCAGTGGCAGTGCGAAACCAGTCTACGTGCGCTTCAACCCTCAAAGGCTAAACTTAGCGGACCGTGGATAGAGAAGCTAAGTGCCGCAATGGGTTGAGAGGCGCAGGAAACCTGACCCCGCGACAGCAGTGACCGGCGAGTGGTGTGCTGGTCGAGGGGAACAAAGGGGCGTCTGGAGGTCAGGGAAAAAGGGGCGGCTTTTTTTTGTCAAGCATGGATTTTCTTTGGAATAGAAGAAGCAGGGAAGAGGTGTGCGATGCTAGATTTTTTTTGGGCTTTCAGGGAACTGAGAAGAAGAGATGAGGAGGCGATGGTTGTGGTGACCGGATTTTTTGGGGCTGGCCAGTGATGATTTTCGGGGAAGAAGAACCAGAGAAGCCAAGAGGAGCCCCCAAGGTTTTTCTTTTGGTTCGATTTTTTTGTTTTGGAGAAGAAGAGAGGGTGATTTTCGGGGGGAAAGAAACGGAGAACTAGAGAGAGGAAGAGAAGGTGATGCGTTTGGATTTTTCGTTCGGCTAGGGAGCTAACGAGAGAGAAGCTGATCGGGTTGGGGATTTATATAGATGGGAGAGGCTAGGGTTTCAGAGGAGGAGGGAAGAGGCGCCGTTGAATCATCCATGGGTTAGCGCTGCCGGGTGAGGGGTTAGGTTCGAGAGAGAAGGGGGAACCATGGTTTGAACCATGGTTGAGTCCGGCTGGCTGGAGGGGTGAGTTGGCGCGGTGGTCCGGTGGTCCTCCGAGATCCCAGCGGCTGCTGCGTGGCTCTGACAATGGAGACGAGGTTGGGGAAGGAGAGAGGGGAAGACGACAACGGGGCAGGTGATGGAGATAAGGGTGACGAGCGAGTTGTGGCTGTAAAAATTGTTTTTTTGTTTTATTTTATTTTATTTTATTTATTTTATTTATTTATTTTGTTTTTGATTTGTTTTTGTATTTTTTTTATTTTATTTTCCAGCCAATCTACGACTGACATGTGGCCTGCGGTGGGCGGGAAAACAAAAGAAAAAAGCAAATGATTGTTTTTTTGGTTTTTTTAACTGATGTCTTTTGGTTTTCGGGATCAGTAGAACAAATCGGATTTCAAAACATCTCGAAAAAAATTATTTTTGGACTTGGGACGTCATGACGAGCGACCCCATGTCAATTTTATTTGGAAATGAGCTCATTTTTACGGCAAGCCTGTACTGAAATTATTTATTACCGAAAAACATATTCTTTTTAATTTTTGTCGAAAAAAGCCCCGGGAGCGAATATATACAATATATATGTCAAAATTCTAAGAACGACGAGTAAGATGAGCTTATGAGGTTCGTGACCTGATCCGGAGCTCCATGTGAAAAGTTAATTACCGTTTTGACCCCCGATTGCGGCCCGAACACTATTTTAACTATATCTTCTTCGTTTGACCTCAGAATTGAGCGCGATCGATTGCGTTGATCCTCAAATTGGATTTTCTATCGCCCAGGCCTGATTCTATGGCATTTGGAAGCCTTTCTTGAATAATTGTCTTAAACTTGGGCATTTGCGCCTCGACAATCACGACCCGTTGTCTTTCAAAAATTTCAACAAACCAAGGCGACAAGGAGGAAAATTGAATATGATAACTTTTGTCCAACCCGGACAAATTAGGGTCCAACATGCCTCTTTAGCTTCCCTCGCAATTTCCTTAGCTGCCCGACTGGTGAGTGTTCCTGTAAAACAATAAGAACACACCCAGCAACTCCGAACATTATAAAATAAATAACACAAAATCAAAGGAAAATAAAGACAGAATAAAACACCAAGATCAGAATTCAAACAATTTCACTTAATGTTGATCTTAAAAACTAGTTAACCATTGAATCCCCAACAATAGCGCCAATTTCATAGACAGATTTTTAACCACTCTAAAAGAGTTGGCTAATGTCGTAAACTTCTCTTTAAGATAATAAATTCCCTAAGTTTGCACTAAACAGAATAGTGACAAGTAAGGGGTCGAACCCACAGGGATTAGCCTAGTTTTCTAGTTCTTAAATCAAAACACTCAACTACTCATTTTCTATAAAATGTCTTGGCAAAAATGATTTCTTTTTAAACTAAAGGTCAAATTTTTATATGATTTTCTGAATAAACAAAGACAACAGAGGTGTTTTAGGAGTTTATATCAAGGATAAAGGCATCTAGGGTCACAAATTCACCTCCATATGCATTAATAACTATGGATTCATATTTAGGATTCTTTTTTTCATGGAATTGTAGATTATCTTAGAGCCAAGGCATGCAAATGGTCATTGCCATGCCTTTTAAGGTTTAATTGTTTGAATGGTAATTGTAACAACCTCGCACAAAGTCCTAACATCACAAACACAAAGAGATAATGGTCACACTCTTCATGGACATGTTATAAATCTCACGGTCAGCCTAAGACATAGGCTTAGAAACCCTAATAGCATGCTGTTCCAGGGTTACATGAAGAACAAGATAAATAAAACATGCAAATTCCATTCCATTCAAACCCAAACAAACATAAATCTATTACATGTGCATAGGGGGCTACATTGCTCCCCTAGATTGAGAATATTACTCACTCATAATGATGATTAAGCATAAATCAGTAAAATATATCATATCAAAACCATGTGCAAAAAGAACTCCAGATCTTCTCTAGCCCTCCAAGATATCTCCCAAGGGTCTGCTCTCTCCAAAACATAAGTCGAATGCCTCCCAATGTGTGTGTCTGCGCCAAAATGTGATTCCCCATCCTTTATAAAGCTGTTGGGCCTGTAAAATTTGTGCCCTAATCTCCAACTATGACCACTTATCAAAATGACGTAGTTTTGATTTTTAACCTTTTCGTCTTCATATATGACAAAATATCCATAATTTAAACATGGTCCTTTAGGAAAGAATTATCAGCATAACAAAACGAAGGAGACGGTGTAAAAATATAAGTGCACGTGACAAAGGTCATTGTCACGTGCAACCTCCAAATGGCCTAGAATTTCTCCACAAGCTTTAGAACTTCATCTAGAAGGCTCCCATGCAAAAACACCTCTGCACGTGACAATGGTCATTATCATGTGAAGCCTCCAAAGGATTCCTCTTGAGCTCATCTTTTGCCTTATGCTTCCTCATAAATATACAAAGTATTCCAGCTGATGTGTATGAGAAGAAATCTCCCAAAAACCTGCCAAAACAACTCAAAAACACATGTACATGGGCAACAGTATCTTCCTAAAGGTTAGAGCAAATATATATGAAATACAATGCAATTAGGCTCTAATCAAGCTCTTAATCACCCTAAATATACAATAGAATAACGGCATAAATGCACGTTATCAAATGTCTGCACTTACCTTTTTATATTATTTCTTGTAAATATGGGGCGACAAGTGTGTCTTGTTTTGAAGAGGGAGCGAAGTCAACAGAGTTATTATAAAAAGGATGTCTGGTGTGTTATTAATCCCTCTTTATATAGATGTCTAGGGTGTTTTGCTTTGGTTTTACAACACTGGCATCAATGTGCTCAACATATGGGGAGAGAATTGAGTAGCTCTAATGGATCAGTGTGCTGAAAAATTGCCAAATTAAAATATTTTTAATTAAAATACTAATAAGAAAGAGACAACTCAGCTCCTGAAGTATGAACCTAGTATCCTAGAAAAAAATAAAACAATTGCTGCAGTATTATCAAGCTATAGCTCCTACTCAAGTATACAATGGTTAACTTAATGAACAACTTAGAACAAGAAAAAAAAACATCCTTAGTGTATTTTCATCCAACAATGAATGTTTCACAATTATTTGATCATGACATTTATTTGATTGCATAATCTTTCACAATTATCACACCACATATTTTCTACCTACTAATTGTATTGCATTTATGATAATTTCATATTAGCTGTCAATGGAAAGTGTAGAGGACTCTAGTACGAGCTCTCCAGAGGGAGTTTTGGGTACCTCCAACCCTAATCCTAACCTTATCCTAGCCAGTACGAGTACCCCTAACCCTACTAATAATCCCCTTTCGGTTGAGACCCCTAATCTTAGTCCTACCACTACTACTTGTCCCGCCCCTAAAGAGTCTAGCAAGAAAGCCTCATCCATAATTTAGGCTCATGTCACTAAGATAGAAGGTGGTGACTCCGATGATTCAAAAGCCAAATGCAACTATTGTGGCAAAATTTATGGGTGCCACTATAGGAGACATCACTTCTCAAATAAAATCGCACGTGGAGGAGCAGTGCAAGAAAACCCCAATTTTGAAATCTTTGTTAGAGAAGAACCAATCCAAGCTTGAAGTTGGATTTAAGAAAATGGGTGAGGGGAGTAATGGGGGGTTGACATTGAAGGAGTACAGAAAATATGATCCTAATGAGGCTAGGACACACCTAGCTCGCATGATTATTATAGATGAGATGTATTTCCAAGTGGTTGATAAGAAAGGGTTCCAAGCTTATTCTAGGTACTTGGAACCGAGATTTAACATTCCCTCTCGCCACACGGTGGCAAGAGATGTTAAAAAACTTTATTGGTCATAAAAAGAGAAGTTAAGGGGTTTATTGGCAGGGGAGAATGTTTGCCTTACCACTGACTGTTGGACTTCTTGTAATAATCTGAATTTTATGTGTATGACTGTGCATTGAAGATCTTTAAATTTTGTCAAACCACTGATCACAAAGGTGAGACAATAGGGAAGGCCTTAGAGTGTGCTATAAGAGAATGAGGGTTGACTCAGATTTGTACTTGCACCATTGATAATGCTAGGGCAAATGATGTTGCAATGAGACATCTTACAGCTCTTATGAATGATGTAGGCAAAACAATTTTGAATGGGGATTATTTGCATGTGTGATGTGCAGCACATATTCTTAATTTGATTATGGGTGACGGCTTGCATAAGCTCGATGACTCGGTTGCTCGGGTTAGGACTACTATGAGATGGGTCAAATCTTCTCTTGCTAAATTGGCTAGGTTCAAAGTCACTACAAGTATTGTGGGTATAACATGTAAAAAAGGTCTTGGCACTGATTTATCTACAAGATGGAACTATACCTTTTTGATGTTAGAGGCTGCCCAAGAGTATAAGTTGGAATTTGATACGTTAGGTAATGAAGACATACAATATGTCAAGAATTTTGATGAAACCTTGGGGCACCTTTTTGTCCAACGATTGGGAAGTTGTATATATTTTTGTAAACTTTCTACTGGTTTTTTACGATGTTACTAAGGTTTTATTTGGCTCTTTGTACCCCACAACACATCAATTTTGTCAACAAATAGCCAAGGTGAAAGAAGAATTAGATGATATTACAGTTGGTAGTAACACCATATCATGAGAGATGTCTAAAATCATGATGGAGAAATTTGACAAGTATTGGGGGAAAGAGTTTGATAAAGTCAATATCTTGTTATATGTTGCATGTCTCCTTGACCCACGTTTTAAGGCGAAAGGCATAGTATTTGGATTAACATATGCAATTGGCAAAGATTGTGCGTCGATTGTTGTATCTTGAGCTCAAGAAATGCTTTTAAGATTATTTGATGAGTTTACTATCATCATAGGTGGTAGTATTGCTATTGTAGCACCTACAACCACAAGTCCCCCCCCCCCCATCAGTGTAGATGCTAGGCATGTAAAAAAAATGTAAAATGGATTGGGGTGACAAGATGGAGTCGACCCCCTTGGATTTTATAGGTTCCACCAAAGATGGCCAGTCAGAGGTAGATAGATATTTGGCATTAAATCTCCATCCATTTGTACGAGATTTTGATATATTAGCTTGGTGGAAGATGAATGCCCCCAAATACCCACTACTTTCCAACGTGGCCATTCCGATAAGTATAGTAGCCTCCGAGTCAGCGTTTAGTAGTGAAGGGCACGTATTAGATCTTTTCCAGAGCTCATTAGATCCTATCACTATTGAGTCTCTGATTTGTATACAGAATTGGATCACGGGTGCTAAAATTTATATTCCAGAGGTTCTTGATTTTAATCCGATTGAGGCAAAGGACGAGGCTGCTGATCAGTCTGGATCTAGTAAATTCTCACATGAATAAATATTTACATTATTTTATATTGATTCAATTAATTTAATGTTACACAGGTTTTATATTTAATTTTTATAATTTGTAGCAACACCAACGACAACACCCGAGACACCATCAATAGCTACCTCTGTTGCTACGGTATGACCTTATCTACTAGTCCTTCTTCAGCACCAATTCACCATGGTTTTCATTCTTCATAATTTATTTTTGTAATTATTATTTACATTTATATTCATGTTTATTTTCTTTTGCATTCATGTTTATTTGGATCCTACAATGTGAGTGGCTTATCTCATGAAAAATATGTATTCATGTGTATTTGATGTATCTGTCCATAGGTTTAGACTTTATCATTTTGTATAATATTTTAAGGATTTAGCTCATAAATTTTCAAATAACAAGAGTTATTGAGTCTATTTATAATTGGAAAGAAAAATAAATACTTTGATTCTTAGCCCACAAACTTCCCTGCATTACTCTTGAATCTTGGCTTTCATTTTGCTGGAAAAGTTCTTGGAAACGATCCCCTTTCACTCACCCGTATACCACCAATAATGCCCTCACACGCTTCTATTTCTCTCCCTCCAAAGAACCTAACAGTTTGGTAGCCTGTATACTGTAACTCTAGTTGATCCAGTTTTTCTTATGTTGCCCATTTTTGAGGAGGCTCGCATGATGGTAGAATTATCTTAAATCTAGGATCAGTTCTTACATTTTGTCTTCCTTTATCTCATTTGTTGTGATGTTGGAACATAAGTGTTTCTTTTGAAGTCCTTTTTTTGGGGTTGTTATATGCTTCAAGCTCTTCTCTGGTAGGTGTATCATGAGTTAAGAGTTATTATACCAATTAGAGTCTTGGGCACTTTTTAACAAGATTTTAGGCGTTTGTGTTTCTGATTCTTCATGTCTATGTGTGTTTTTAAATGAGTTTGAAAATCCAAGATTTTGTTGGTTCTTACACTTTTGGAATTCTGGTTTTTTGTTTTCACGGGTTGGAAGATCAGGCTGGGTTGCTCCTAATTGCTGTTGTCATGGTCATATGGGGTTTTCTCAGCAAAAATGATGTAGTTTAATGATTCGGTTTTCAAGCACTTTGCCCTATTGATTTGTTCTGAATTAATTGAATCTTCCTACTTTAATCCTTTGCTAAGAAAAGGGATGGGGCCACAACAAGGCCGTAAGTTCTAGCTGGGTGGGGCTATAAAACTGAAATCTTCGATTTTAAATATGCAGAGTATATACCTTTTTTAGAAATATTAAATGTGTAACGGAGTATATAAATTTAGAATATATGCTTTGCATTTTATAAAATTTGAAGATTCCTTATATATCATCTACATTATGAATGTTAGAGGGCTGTACAAGATCCTCTTATTCCGCACTTCTGCCAAATCCATTATGAATGTTAAAGGACTGGACATTGCATTATATAATACCAAATCGACAATGGTAGAAATAGGAAGGATTCCAAATATCAATTGACAATTTTTGTTTTGCATTATTTATGTCCTTTTTTTGTTTCGTAATAAATTATTACTTCTTCTTTATTGTCTATAAATAGACCTGTTAAGGGTATTACATGGTGAGTTATGCTTACATAATTTGTTTTTATTTTCAGAATGGGAGTTAATCAACATGGATATGAAGACATGGAAGTTCTAACCCTTATATGTTGATTATTTGTATTTCTAGGAAGTTGTACTAATAAAAAATCTTGTCTTCATCTTGAAAATTTTATGATTTTGCACTGTTGGGCCTCTTGAAAATCTTGTCTTCTCTTTTGATTTTGAAGAACTATTATGTAATTGTGAAATTGGTCTGGTACATCTATTTTTGGTCTATAATTGTGAAACAGCACTAGTGAGATGTATGAATTGGTACGAAAAATCTATGTCTCTCCTTAATTAATAAAATATGCATAAAGAGAGGATTAGCATACACAATATATATATATATATATATATAGTGTCAATAAAAGCCGGTAACGGGGTGGGGAGTAGGCGGATGAAGCCTCTCTCATAGGATACCCCGCCTCGCCTACACATAAGGCGGGGTA